>OV121045.1:7510000-8760000 GCA_921293045.1 Aplocera efformata
ATAAATAGTGTAGAAAATATTGTATATCAGGTAATGCACAAAAATACTGCTGTTATAACACATAGGCTGCTTAGTGAAAGTAATAGCATTTATATTTCTCATACCGTTCCTTGAAAGACCTGAAATAACGATCATTATGTAGGTAAAATTATTAATTAGCATACAAAACACACAACACTTATATCACTATCGTTTCTAGCACAAAAATTAACGGTACGGCGTGTTTTCATTTTAGCTATTATTAGTTTTTGCAGTTACTTGTGTATTGTGCATTCTTTAGTTCTAAAACTAAACATATTTATTTAATCGTCCTTCCTTAAAAAGAAAGAAATAGCAATATGACATTTTAGCGCTCAATCTAAAGAATGCAACAAAGAATTGTAAATACTTACAAACAAATGTTGCTAGTGAGACTCACCTCTCCAACTAGGCTTGCAGATACACTGCCCGGTGACATGGTCGCAGCCGATTGCGTTTTCCGAACATTCGCAGGGGGACTCGCAGCCTTGGCCGAAGAACTTGGGTGAACATTTACGTTCGCAACGCGGGCCGACGTATCCAGGACCGCAAACGCATTCACCTGTAGGAATACTGCTAATTCAAAAACAAATCCTTCATCTAAATGTTATGTAAAGATTTGACGAAACGGTCTAGACCCACCTACATCTAATTAGGGTAGGAAGCCCAAGAGCTGTGGCACACTCGCGTTGCTGCTATGGAACGGTGTGGGTGGCGGTGAAACTACAAGCGCATGACGTTACCCCCCATCTTAGAGTGACAACACGATGCGATACTGGTATTCTCATATTTTAGTGGAAAACATTAGTCGTACTGCTGTTGTTTATGAGAACCGATAAGCAATGAGCTGATGACCCACCTAAGTCGTGGGTTATCAAAGAGCTCTTAATACGGACTCACTCATGAATTCCCATTAAATATAAACCCATATCTTTGTGATAAAAGAACAGAAATAATATGTTTAATTCAATTACAACGTTGTACTCACTCGCAATGATTGCAAATATTAATCAAAATGAGCAACAATATTTTACTTATAATAATTTGTAAAAGTGCTTTACTCATTATAATAATTTGTAAATGAACATACCGTTGACGGGATTGCAGGGAGCGTTGTTTTCACAGTTACAGGGTTGCCGACATTTTTGTCCGAATGTTTTTCCATCGCAAGGTCTATCGCATTTCAGTCCATCGAATCTGTAATACCCATATTGGTTTGAGTATCTAATGATAATATTTATATAACTTCATGGGAATGTACATGACCTGTCTGACATCCACATGCGATAAAACAGTACAGTTTAGTCACTAGAAATGTGTGAATAGCGTATTTCTAACTGACAATGTTAAACAAAACATAGAATTCCTACAAGCCTGGTCATTACAGCATCCATTAGTGATTCATCCTGAAACAGATCATTTTTATATAGTTCATTACTCTCACGAAGGTCGGATATCAAAGCGTATACGGACAGTTTCTAGTTGCTATAATTGAAACTAATTTCATTGTTTCAATATTGTGGGCTAGAGGATAAATTATTTGCAAATTTTAATTGAAGAATTGAATACTAAGTCATTTAGTACCCAGTAACCTCAGTTAAACCATTTTTTTATTTAAAACCGATGCACCCAACAAGTATGATGGTTTACAGTTAGGACAATGCATCAGGCTACTCTGAAGTCGGCTGCAAAATATACTGTTCTTTCCATGTTTCATTCATGGTAAGACAAGCTTTTGCAGCTAACTTCAGATTAGATCAAGGACCAAGATACGTCGTCTGAACTTCGACGTAGACTTACCCAGGCTTGCACATGCACTGTCCGGTCTCGTAGGAGCACGTGGCGTTGTTTTGGCAGTCGCACGTGTGCTGGCAGTTGTCGCCGTAAAGCGGGTACGGGCAGGTCTCCTCGCAACGCAAGCCGCGGTAGCCCGGAGCGCATAGACAGGAGCCTGTACCGAAAATTATTAACACTTTAAATAGGTAAAGATGGTCGATCGCTTATAGCGCGAGAAAACGGCGCACACAAAAATGCGCAGCTATGCGGGACACGAATTTTGATCGAACCCGGATTAATGCTTGAACGAATTAATCCGAGATAGGCCGTAAGTGCGCGTCTGTTAGAGCGTGGTGGCCCAGGGGCATAGACGCCGACTTTCAATCTGAAGGTTGCTGGTTCAAACCCACACGTGCACCAATGAGTTTTTTCACTTGAAAAATTTATGTGCGCAATACCACGTTCTCAAACCGGTGACGGTAAACATCGTGAGGAAACCGGCATGTCTTAGAACCAAAAATTCGACGTCATGTGACATCTACCAATCCGGATTGGGCTCCCGTGGTAGATCAAAGACCATTCACTCTCAATTATCGAGAGTAGGCCGGTGTCCCTGCAGTGGGAACATTAGAGGCTGGTACGGACGGACGGAGGCGCGTCTTTGTGTACATATATTGTCTTTGTCTTTGTATTTGTCTACACTCCAATGACTTTTTCGTATTCTTTCGTGTGAGTGGCCAACCCTGGTGTCGGATTTTTCGAGTAGTAAAGGCGTGAGCGCTATATTAACACTAGCTGCACGCCGCGATGTTACCTGCGGTTGGCCATCCTAAGGAAACACTGCACTTTTCCGGATTTAGTACTAGAAGTAGCCTATGTGTTAATCCAGGATATAAGCTGTCCTCGTACCAAATTTCCGTTCAGCCGTTTAAGCGTGAAGGAGTAACAAACATGTACACATATACATACAAAATTTCGCCTTTATAACATTAGAGTGATACATCTTTAGAAGCACGCAAGCGCTCGATTCAAATGCCACTAAACGGTCACCTATCCCACAGGGGGAAAGATCTAGCAGAAAGTTGCTTCACTTTCAGGGTTGGCAAGAATATCTAGACATGATTCGCCACGAACGTTTGCCCTGATGACTTATTTTATTCTTTGTTACTCGAATAGCTGGGACCCAGTAACGTTTGCGTAACGTTGCCGTAATATATATTGTATGTAATATATTAGTACCACACTCACATGGTTATTATGTCATATATATTCTAAAAAAACTCCTCTCGATCCAACGAATGTCTACTAAATATAAACATGCACTAGTGATAAGACCGCCCATGGCAACCTTCAAATTGTTTATAGTTCACATAAAAACATAACTTACCGTTGATTGGTGAGCAAAGCCCGTTGTTTTCACAACGACAAGTAGATCTACACCCTTTCCCGTAAGTAAGTAGGGGACACTGTCTGGAACATGTTTCGCCTCCCCAACCCGCGGAGCATTCACATGAGCCGGTCCAAGGATCACATCTAAAAGTTTATATTTTATTCACATTAATGCATTGTTTCATTTCAAAATAACATGAAATCATTGTTATTCAGGGTAGGTAATTCAAGGTAGTGTTGAGTAGCAATGGGACTGGAACACGTTTATGAAAGCCAGGACCAAAAGACCAACCTAATAATAACCAAATAATTTAAAGTTATAAAACACGAAGTCCACGATTGTTGCTTGGTTCTTACGCTATTCAATGTCATCAACTTATTTAGCCGAGCCGACAGACAGACGTATTCTGTTTAGACTTATTAGTCTATTAGTAAAATAAGTATTAATAATATAATACATAAGTATTTATAATATAAAGTATATTATAAATACTTATGTCCAATAAGTATTTATATATACTTTGAAAAATGGATATCCAAAATTTTTTGGAAGAATTTGATATTGTATTTCTTTGCCTGGCCACACAGGTCAGTTGTATCTTTGCCTCCTGCGCTTTCGTGGGTTCGATTCCCACTCAGGACAAGCATTTGCGTGACGAAAATATAGAAATGTTTTCTATGTCTGGGTATTTGCATACTTACAAGTCTGTTGTGGACGGTTCGCATTCACAATCTTTATCACACTTTATGCCATATTTGCCATCGGGGCACGCACGTTGCTCACACCTGAAACAATAATTGATTTTAATTAATGCTATTATTTATAAAACTACACAAATACTCCACTCTTACAATTGGATACTATCTGCCGCAGATCTATATACAATTAAATTAACTTGAATTGTCTGTTAGTAATGTCAAAATAACAGATTTTTACTAAATGCATTTGAAACTATAAACGGTACCAATGTTTATGTATGTTTTGTCCCTCTGTCTTTCTTTCTGTTTGTCTGTTTGTTTGTTCCGGATCCGGTAATCTCTGAAACGACTGGACGGACCGTCGTTTATTGACAGATAGTTGATGTTATAAATAAAGTAACTAAGGCAACATTTATTGTAGAAAAAAAATTGGCAAATAAAATTGTTAAATTCCACGCGGACGAAGTCGCCAAAACAGCTAGAATTAAATAACTAGGCAACAAAGTGCGCATATTTTCATATCTCTGGCCAAATATTCAGCACCAAATTTACGTATAAACAGTAGTTTACTTCTGCTTTAGGAATCCGTACCCAAAGGGTAAAGAAAATCCTTTTATATTTAAGCTCATACTCACGATTCTCCTTTCCAACCAGGTTTGCAAGTACATGATCCATTTCTTGGCGAGCACTCACCACCATGCTCACAGATGCATTGCTTCGAACAGTCCAGGCCGTAAGTACCGATGGGGCAAACTTCTAAGCACTGAAAATCGGTGATATTTTATGTTAGTGAAAGGACTTTGATCGGATTTCAGGTCTTCCTCAACTAAAGTATGAGACCGAAACGGGGATATTACGCCTCAAGTGCCTGTAATCTCACCGGCACCCACACCCTCCCACCGAAACAGCAACGCAAGTACACAACTGCTTGGCGGCGGATTACCAGGTGTGGAGACAGTACTTTTTTGGATGAACTTGGCATAAGTTCTGCTACTTACACCACCCAAGGACGCAAAACGCGACTTGGGTCTTTTCGTGCTTCTTTATGGGAGGACCTGAGTCGTATTGCTGTTGTCTATGGTGAGGCGGTAACCACTTAACATCAGGTAGGCAGCCAGCTCGAACCGCCACTGCCATCGCATAAAAAGGAATATATATGTTTGTTTGTAGTTTTAAAATAAAATAAAATATGGTGTGTGAATATGACTCCGCCCTTTCTCAACAGATGTCGTTTTTAGTATTGTTTACGTGTACTAATAAATGACCATACTTGTATTCGATAGTACTGAATGTCAGCTATCTAACGCATTTTATGATATTTGGTTGAAGTGTAAGCAACAATTGTTTTCACCTTTTCGAAAATGTCGGTTTTTATTCCAAATAAACGTCATTTGCGGGAAGTGTTATTACATTATTTTATTGCGAAGAAAACTGCAGCGGAAACTTATCGTTTGCTTGTGGAGATTTATGGTGAGCATGCTCCGTCTAATACAACTTGCAAGGAATGGTTTCGACGATTTCAAAATAACGATTTTAGTACTGAGGATAAAGAACATGGAAAACCACCAAAAAAATTTGAAGATGCTGAATTGGAAGCATTATTGGCGGAAGATTCTTGCCAAACTCAATCAGAATTAGCTGCAGCATTAAATGTTGATCGTTCAACTGTTGCAAAGCGTTTACAAATGATGGGAATGATTCAAAAAGCCGGTTACTGGGTTCCACATGATTTAAAAGAAAGAGACATGGAACGTCGGAAAACCATTTGTGAAATGCTGCTTCAAAGACAGCAAAGAAAAGGATTTTTGCATCGGATAGTCACAGGAGACGAAAAATGGATACACTACGAAAATCCTAAACGCAAAAAAGCTTGGGTGAAACCAGGCGAACCAGGCCCATCACAGCCAAAAATAAATATTCACTGTGCCAAGGTCATGCTCTGTATTTGGTGGGATCAGAAAGGTATTGTATATTATGAGTTGCTCAAACCCTCTGAAACTATTAATGGAGAAGTTTACCGACGACAACTAATGCGTTTGAAGCGAGCCATAGAAGAAAAACGACCAGAATGGGTGAATAGACATAACAAATTAGTTCTTCAGCATGACAATGCCAAACCGCATACCGCAGAAGTCGTAAAAAGATATTTAGAGGGACAGGACTGGGAAGTGTTACCCCACCCGCCATATTCACCAGACATAGCTCCTTCGGATTACCACCTATTCCGGACGATGCAGACAGACCTTACTGGAGAAAAGTTTACTTCATGTGAAAGTATCAAAATTTGGATTGACAACTGGATAAGCTCAAAAGACCAGGACTTCTTCCAGCAAGGAATACGAAAACTACCTGAACGATGGGCGAAGGTTGTAGCTGCAGATGGAGCATACTTTCAATAATTTTTTTTTTAATTTTGTAAGCGAACAAATGTGTTTTATTTTGACAAAAAGGGGCGGAGTCATATTAACACACCTATTATTATAATAGTAAGTAATAGCACAGTGTAATACAATGTACCTTTTCCCCAATAAAACCGGGTTCACACTGACAATGTCCAGTGACGTGATGGCAACCAGCGCCATTCCCGCACTCACAGGATTTCTCACACCTTTCTCCCCATCTACCGGTGGGACACCTGGGAAAATATCAAGATTTCAAACAAAGGCTCACTGCCTTCATCTACTGCAACTTCAATTTATAATAATCGTGTGCACGTAGTATGTACAGGATTATCTCTGGAACTGCTGAATGTTCTTAAAACTCTTTCACTAATGAAAGCCACATTATCCTTGATAATTTACATACATTATTTTACTTCGTTTTGTAGATCCTTGAATAAATATAATTCAGATATAGTCTAACTACATTTATTTATTTATAATCAACGCGTACAACAAGGTAATCTAAACTATTATATAATAACAATGTGAAAAATACAGTACTATGTACAGATAGCGTCATCCACGAAGATGCGCCCACTCTTCTTCTTAATCGCTTACAGTACAAGTTTGCAACATTCCGCTGGTGTTTTAGTTTTGTCGATACACACTAATCTATTAATATATTGTCTGGATGGTACTACCTATACGAAGAATCTATGTGTGGCTTTATTCCGGGATTATTTATAAGGAAAAATATAAGAATAATATTATATTATCTGTACCGCTTCACCGCATCGTGATTCACCAGAGTGAGATTACGTGGGCAAGATAGTATAAAAAAAATCTATAGGAGTAACAAACTTACTTATTAGCGCAAACTTCTCCCGTCCACCCGGCGGTGCATTCGCATTCTCCCGTGATAATGTTGCATTTTCCATTGTTTTGACATTTACACCGTTGTAGACACGGCTCGGTGCATGTTTCTTCACATCTGAAAATTATTCACTCGGAATGATGCGCTTGGACTAACATGAGACGAGGTAGATAAAATTTCGCAACTGTAGTCACCTTAAGTACCCATGACATTCCAATTTTTCTTTCCAGAAAAACTAATTTGGATTGTTTAGAAACATTTCAAAACAAGTCAAAAAGATCTGATCATTCACAAGTGTTGCGCACACACGAGCCGCATTTAATTTACAATATAAATGCGAGAGTTCCGATAGATGGATGTTTGTTACGCAATCACGCCAGAGCGTCTAAACGAATCTGATTGAATTTTTGGCACAAAGACAGATTATAGTAATAGCACATAGGCTACTTATTATCCCGGAAAAATGTACGGCCCTAAGCTGATTCCCTCAATTCTACTAAAAAAAACTTTAATACTTACAGTGGGCCAGTAAATCCCGCAGCACACTGACAAGCCCCACTGGCCGGGTGGCAGGTCGCATTGTTCCGGCACTGGCAGGTCTCATCACAGTTATCTCCGTAAGTGGGGGGTGCGCAGGCTCTCTCGCAAGCTTCGCCTCGCCAGCCCGGAGTGCAAGCGCATTGGCCAGACAACGGCTCACAGGTACCGCCGTTGAGACATCGACAATCGTTATGGCAGTTGCGACCCCATTTGCCGGGCGGGCATGCTAGAATAAGTTAAGTACTATTAAAATGAGAACAATTTTAAGAACACATGACGAACAATTTTAAGAACACAACGTAGGTACTAATTTATTTATTTAAAAAAAATAAATGCCAATAATTGTTAAGAATTCAACGGAAGTATCGGAAGTAAGTTAAGACTTTGAATAAACTAGAACTCCGTGTCACTAATATTTGATGTACTCGATTTTATTCTGAGAATGTAATAATAAATTGCAATAAAATTCCAGGTCTGCAAACATCTGCTGTGACCAATGTACGGTTAAGGATTTTTTTTTGCTTATATTGAGTCACAGCAGTAATAAATATTATTCCATTTGAAATTATTCCTATTCAATAAGGAAAGCGCCAATATCAACTAACTTCCTATGGAAAGCATACAACAACATATATTTTCAAAATGGCGTATTTGTGGTCAAGGTTACAAGGATTTTAGTGTTCCCTAAATAAAATAAATATTCATGGACTTCTTAGACAGCGCCATCTAGCCCCAAACTAAGCATAGCTTGTACTATGGGTACTAGATTACTGAAAGAATACTTATATAGTACTTTTTTATAAATGCATATTTTTATAACACATAATGAAAATCTATGTTGTACAAATGACTGTCCTGGGTGGGAATCGAACCCACGACGTACGGTGCGGAAGGCAGAGCAACTACCAACTGAGCCGCGAGGCCAGTCAAATATTTTATAGAAGGTAGCCAAAATCATGCGTAGTTGACCACTTACGCGATCGAATGTCCCTCTTACGGTTCAAGGTTGACTTTCTTATCATTCGAATAAGCATGTAGTGAAGTGTATAGTATTTCCAATAATAATTATATTTAAGTCTCTTAAATATTATTACAATTACGCTCAAAGTGGACGCAATATTTATTCAGTTGATTAATTTTAAGCAGTCTGCCCACGAAATGCTGATAAACAATGACGGGTATTATGGCGTATGTTCACGAAGAACTATTGTTCCGAGGTCCAATTGCTTTCAAGGAAGAATCAATTCTCTTTTAAATACGTACATCTTTCATGTAAAATGATCACGAGTTGTGACTAGAATTTTATATAATACGCATATTTAGTTAATCTGCGACCTAAAAAAAATTTTCATAGTTCGGGATAGTTAACGGATCCTGGACTAAATCTTTTTACCCGACTACGGCGAGGAGGGTTATGATCTCGCATAACATCTGAAGTACTTATCATAACTTGAACAGTGAGATATTGTTAGAAACGTCCTGATTGTCCGCTGGTCATCTATTTATGGAAATTATCCAGAGTGCCGAATTTATTTTGCAAATAAGTAACTCGAAAATTTAAAAAATATTATTAAATATATCAAAGGGGTATGTATAATTAGGAAGGGGTTGAATTATACATTTTAAAATAGTTTTGTTGTAAACTTGGTGGTTTTATAAAAAACCTGCATTTAAATATCGATAATATTATTCCACTAAAAATATGCCCGTAACATACAGTGTAATAAATTAAAACCCGACTAAAATAAACAAGATTGTAGTCGGAATTTTTTCAGATTAATCAGTGTGAATGCGTCTCCCGACTACTCAATATTACTTATACTTTTTAAACTATTTTACGAAATGGGTACATACATAAATATATATGACTACATTACTACTATTCCCTGCTAGCAACTATCATCATTCACTCCCATTTCATCCCAAACATCCTGTCTTTGTGACTGGCGCATACGTATTAGCATCATAATATGATATATATCATACTTGTCTTGCCCTTTTGTTTCTCTAGTTCAATTCTTATTACCAATGCATTGTTATCATATATTTCTGTCATGTGGCAAATAAACTATTTTATTTTCATTAACAGTCCAATGATCTACTTTTTGGTATATTCCTTTTCCTTCGACAAACATGTCCATGACACTTTGTAACATGCGTTAATAACAATACATTTATATTTAAAAAAGCGTTAGTAATAACAAGATAACAATTACAGCGTAGGTAATTCAACCGATACTGTCTCGCACGCACGCACAACATCCTGTTGATATTATTATTCATTATTTCTCGCTACCGAAGCTACTGAAGAGTTCTTGTTATGAGTGAAGAGTCAACTTACAGATAGAGGTATGAATAGATGAATAATAAATAAATAATGTTTACATGCTCATCTCTACACTAGGATTCTGCGTCGCAGGTGGCATGAACAAACACAAGCACCGAAAACAAACACATCACAAAGTTTGCCCCGAACGGGAATTGAACCCGGGACCCACGCTTCGAAGGAAGGGCTGCTACCAATTAAACTTGGCGCCGTCTGTATAACTAAAGTCACTTATCTGTTTTTTTAGAATAAGAATTATTTCTGAATATAAACAGAAGTCACAAGTAAAAGAAAATGTAGTTAGATGCTACAATTTTTTTGAAAATATTTTACTCCTGTTTATGTAGCAATTCGCGCACGACAGTGCCTATACTACACAAAGCTTCGAGTTCCTAGAAAGCAAGCAACAAAAAAAAATCGTAACGATAAAAAGCATATAGCAAAACAGCAGATTAACAGATAAAAACATAAGCAGGTTAGAACCCGAACGAATCTTAGGGGCTTTCTTAAATAAATGGACGATTCAATAGTAGCTCTGCGTTTCGCAGGTCGTGGCTTCGATTCTCATCCAAGAGAAAGATGGATTGTTTCATGTCTGAGTCTATACATTTGTACAATTACGATTTGTATGAATAGTCGGTTGACTCATCGTTCTTAACAAATAAAAAACTATCGAAACTTTTGAATAATGGAACATAATATCAGTCTATTTTCATTTCTATTTATAGCACCGAAATTAACATTTATAACTTACAGTTTGCTAAATGGGCTCTTTTAAATATCCTTTTCTGTCTCTACTTACATATGTCACAGGCTGGGCCACCGTAGCCATGAGCGCATGCGCACGTGTTGGGCGCAACACACTTCCCGTGAACACACGCGTCTACGCAAACGGGAACACATTGCCGGCCTTGAGAATCGGGCGCGTACCCCGTACAACATTCCTCAACTGGCCTGTACTTCAGCAGCTTCTGAGTTTTGAACACTTGACGGAACTTGATTTTGTACTTGGTGCATCGAGGAGGCACGCTAAAGCACCACGAGTACTCCTTCACTTGATAAGCCTCGTTTTCCGATACCCGTATCGTTGACGTGTAGCTGAAAATGAAGATTAGTAGGTCAAGTATGAGTCAATTGTTATCTATGCGGCTGTGAAATTAATTGAGCAGAGAAAGTAGGTATATGTGTTGAACGATATGCCAATTTGACACGCATACTAGGTATTTTCGTGATACAGAATTCAATGTTTATTTATTCCAGACTAGCTGACCTTACTGATGTTTTCCTGTCTTGTTAATTTGACGTAATGGCCGAAAGCTCATAGAAAAATGCACTATCAGTTTTTCCCCAATTTCCGACGTTTCCCGTGAATTTTCCAAAAATGTTCTTTTATGAACACCTTGTTCATAAAAGAACATTTTTGGAAAATTACGAATATAACCCAATAGAAATCAGTCAAATTGGTTGAACCATTTTCCACTTTTCGACACATACAAACATCCTTCATTAGTCAAAGCCAACTCAGTTCTATTAAAGAATAATTAATACATATAAAGGACACAGATTTACTAGCAGGTGATATAACAAAGGCGATGTAAATGGCTATGAGGAAGCCAATGTAATGCCAACAGCCGTCTCTTATGTCAATGATGCAAAAAACGGCAGTATATGGAAATACGATAAAGTTAGCTGACCCGATGAGTAACGCGGACGACACTCAGACACCCCTGTCGCTGAGAAGTTAATAAATAATTCGCTTAACTGGACCATGGACGCATAACAAAGAACAATGGAGTGAATACGAAGATTAAACTTTTTTTATTGGCATTATCACTAAGTGCGGTTTAGTACTTATTCCGTTCAACCAGATTGTGTACACTTTAACTCTGTGAATTCCCGAGTCTATAGCATAAGTGGTTGAACAATAACAATTATGCATTTCAATAGTGTTGAAATAACTTTTGTCTAAACCAAAGACCAAGGCATCGAATGTCGGTTACGGACCGATACTCCTACCAATAGGTAACACTGTACAGATGGCATGGCCTGACACAGATGCACAACACAAACACTTAAGACCCAAAGACAAATTTCATGGTTATCAGGGACACCGTTCATCAAATCTGGCTGAACCTAGGAATGTGAATAGGCAAATTTTAGTTCTCGCAAAATTCAGATGCTTGATGTTGAGCTAATCCAAAAACCTCCAAGAAGAAAATACTCCAAGAAGGACCATCCCATTGGGAGCACATGGGATGATGGCACATGGGAGCTCCATGTTCCTCTCGTCCATAGATGAATACTCTTAAAGTCCGTACACGGGGTACGTAAGGAGAGATCATAAGTAGCCGATAATTTTGTTTTTTGTTTATGGGTGTCGGTGAAATCTCAGTTTCATGAGATGTTACTTTCCCGTCTCGGGTGACGGACGGAGCAGGGTGCGACTTGGGCCCTCATACTTCTGTCGGGGAGGACGTTATTCGTATTGCTTACTAAGGGCGGAAATAACCACTTAAAATCAGTTGGGAGGTTCAGATCGTTTCGTCAATTACTTAAAAAAAATACACACAAACAGACATACACAACCGTCAAACCCTTTTTGTTAATCAAGGGTTAACCACCAGTTCAATGACAGATATCGCGAGATTAAATTTTGGAGTATACCATAGTTTATTTTAAGTATGTACATAGCAAGTTTAATGTTTGGGACAAACCATAGGTTTATTTTATTTATGTTCTAGTTGTATTCCGCGACATTTTGGTGCGCGGAAACATAATTAGGTACTTATTCTTTTTCTAAAATAAGACTCCTTAAAACATCAGGAATCTGCCAGTAAAACTCCCATCAAAATCGGTCTAGCCGTTTCGGAGATTAGCCGGAACAAACAGACAGGTAGACAGATAGTAACAGAAACAATATTTTTCAATATTTTTTTTCTTTATATAATTACTGTATTATACTATCAAATGCATGTGGTAAAAAGCTGTTATTTTGACATAACAAAAAGACACTTCAATTATATTTATAGAGCATAGCTTAGATACTATAACTAAAGTAAGTGCTTTACTTGTACGTCATTACATGGTTATTTGTTGAAATTAATTATTAATTATGAAGATTTAGTCACCGCAGGATCATAAATAGAAGCATAGAACAAATAAAAACATGACACATGACACTCAAGGCAGAAGTCACCAGAAAAAACTTTTTTTGTTATTTTGTCTATAATAATAGCGCATTATTTATGAAAATAAGGTATTAGTTAGTACTTAATTACATCTCTGTAACTATTCATTCTTTTTGACTAATATACCGGTACTGCAACACCACCAGCTTGCTGTTGCTTTTGCACTACACTTATCTTAGACACAAGATCACCCTGGTGATACAAAATCAGGGAGCCGGGTGTAGAGACTGCCCATGCTTGGGAAATGTTCCTGTTCCTAAGCATAGGCAGCTTTTAGCGCCAATACAAAAAATCTGCGTGGTAAGCTGTCCATAGCAATGAAGAAGAAAGTTTTTGATTAATGTTTCTTGCCTATTTTTACTTATGGATTCAAAACTATGACGTTTACGCCGAGAGGATCAGAGTGGCGCAAAGAGCTATTGTACTTATCCATATAGGGCAATGCTCGGGATTTCCTTACGCGACCGTAAGCGAAATGAATGGACCCGCTCCAAAACAAAACTGAGGGACGTGGTTACGGTTATAGCGGAGCGAAAGTGGAGTTGAATGGACAAAAGGCGATAGACCGTTAGAGTGGATACCGCGACAACAGAAGAGACCGCAGGGACCACCACCAAAAAGATGGATAGACGATATCCGGCAGCACGCAGGACGGGATTGGATGGTGAGGGCATAACACAGTTAAGAATGGAGGAACTTGGAGGAGACCTACGTCCAAAATTGGACCATGTAGGGATGATGAAGATGATGAACTATTCAGTCTAAATCTAGACGTTTCTGTATTACAATACAGTATCATTACCAAGTAAGAGACTTTAGACAAAAATCGTTATGGAATCAGCCAATTGTTTGATTGCTGAAAAAAGTCAATAGTGGATAGTGGGTGAGTTTCAGTAGGTATTATATAACTGTATGTACCTAATAAGAGTGGAAAATAATAAAGAAATTACACTTACGGTTCTTGTCGGGTGCAGACATTAGGGCCTTCGAGAAGAGCATGCGCGGCGGCCGCCAGCAAAAGAAGTGTGCTCACTTCGCACCACATAGCTACTGTTCACGCAATCATATACAAATCCATAACAAATCTATTGTTTTGTTCTGGCTGTTTACGTGACGGTACTCATTCGAATGCGGTTCCGCGTTGGGTGTTTATTTTCTCTCCGCCACAGTACTGGAAAATATAAACACATTTTTGAAACGTTTTTCATTGGGCAATATGAGATGAAATGTATAAAAAATTGACTAATTGCGATACGAAACTATAAGGTTTCTGTTTTTGCCATTATTTCTTACGAAATCATTTTTTCAGTTTTTTGTTTCAGCATCGTTTTATCCCTAATAATAGAAACAAAACTAGACGTTTTCCATTAATAAAACTGTCATAATTTCTTTAATAATTTCCATAACTTATTTGGATATCATTAGGTAAATTGATATTTATAACATTGGTTTTGCATTTGATTTATTAATGAAAGTCCTCTACTGACAAAAATCTTCCAACAAGTTACTATAATATAATAAACATGTTGTAGTAAATTGCAATCCGGCAATAATCTGACACAGACATTAGCATAAATTACCAAGGCTAAACAATATTATTAGTTATTATGCACAAGATGAAAAATAAGCACGTTCAAATAATACAATCGTTATATCTTCGGGTTAAACATACCTATATAATGAAAAGTGCAAAATTGAAAACGTGTTTAGACGCCATTAAGCCAAAATTGCATTTCAGATGCAGTAATAGTGTGAAATATTCATCCAGACAACGTAATTCTGTGCGCCGTATGTCTTTGAAAGTAATTAAACATACTGCTAGTTGTCTATGTTAATACAAAGGCCGGATAATCTTACCCAACCGTGATGATGTCGTACTGTTATTGCATTTTTATAGTATTTATATTTAAGACAATAGCTGTGCCTAATGGCAATTTTTTCCTGCTGTAAACTTTAAAACAATAACAAGTAGGTTTGTACTTTAATCTTACGAAGTTTTTTAGTAAGCGTATGCTTCATGGATGTAAGAATAGGTTTTGTTTAGGATATTAAATAATTAGGTACAGGTATTAAATAATACAAGCGACTGCCTAACAAGAAATTGTTTATAAACAAGCACCCGTCAGCTTAGGATTCGAATTCCTCAACCCACACACTACGTTCTTGATAGGTAGTACATAGGTGCATTAATACTTTACCCCTTTGGGTTAGAGTGGCGATCAATAGGCTACATCGCTTTTGTGCGTTACACACAACTAACACTGTCGGTTCCAAGCTTCTTTGCCTGCGTGATTTATAATACATATTGGGAACAATCACAAAAAAATGTGTGTAGACGAAATCCTGTTTAGAAATTCAATAAGCGACCCTGCATTTCAGCCAAGCATCTGAACCATGTTAATCCTATTTTGTATAACTGATATAGGAGAGAAACCATTTAATAATTAAAGTTCATTTTCAATAAATATTGAGGCCGATATGGGCAGTCAAGTGCGCCCACTTGGACCTAAATTATTACCATTTGATCGGTATTTTAAGCATCACTTGCATATTGCTATTTGGATCGCAAAGACAAGTTGAAATCGTTTTAGCTGGTGCCCTTCAGTAAAAGCTTTATACACATTAACTACTAATTAAATATATAACGTACCTACAAGATGTGCGCCGTGGTGTTACCCTCGGTCAAATAGTCAACGTGAGATGAGAAAAATTTACTTCAGTTTTCAACCGACTTCCAAAGGAGGAGTTTCAATTCAGTTGTTAAGGTTTTTTTATGTTTGTTACCTCTGAACTCCGTCATTATCAACTGATTTGGATTTTTTTAATTGAATAAATTTGAATTTTTAATTTGTAAGTATTTTTAGAAAATCGGACAGTTGAAAATTTTCTTCGCTCATTGTAGAACATAAAATGTTAGGAGGTACCCCTAAATGCGAGAAATTAGGGGTGAAAATATATTGAAGTCGATGTTTTAGGTTTTTTTTAAATCAGTTATTTATTCGGGATAAAAAGTAATCAAAGTATCCAGTAGTTAATACGAGGTATTAACTACGTTTATAAATAATTTCATCCAAATCCGTTCAGCCATTATGGGGTTTAGGAGTAACTAACATACATACCGACAAACTTTCGCATTTAAAATATGTATTAGTAAATGCATGCTTAATATCGTCTTCTATTCATTTATCGTCTATTCATATTCGCGCCAATGATTCATATTATGATACAATAAAATTCGACATTGGGAAGAGATTTTTCTTGTTATACATTTTGTCATTTATGGTTTCCGTACCCAAATTAATGAAAGTAGGACTACTACTTACTACAACGTCTGGATGTCTGTTCTAACCTTAAAAGACCGTAAGATAGCCGGTATAAGATTTCCCAAGTATAAACTATCACTTAGATTTGGAGCATAGAAAAGTGGAAAATTTATTTAAAACAGAAACAGAACCAATACTATTTATACATTAGCAAGAATTAAATCATTTCCAGCTGCCGGGACTACATTAACCACGCCTTTACCGTCGATCACTCCGATATTCATAATTTCACCTACCATAACATTCTAGCTAGAATAAAGAAAGTTGACAGGTACAAAGTACATTCAAAACTTGACAGTTGTATTGCTCACTGAACCGAATTCATACGGATGTAGGTCAATTAGTACAAACTTTCTGCAATCAAACATCGCCGAGTAGAAGTAAAATTAAATATTGCCAAAACACTTGGTGGAATGCTAAAACAACTGTTCGTAGTGTATGAGCAAAACAGGTCAGCGACGTGTGGGTAATACCTACTCGTACCCAGTAATACGCAGACATTTGGTGCAAAGAGCGAAAGTGGAGCGATATACCGTAATCGCAAACGCCAACGTGTGGGGCGATCGGTGAAATATTATTAAATAAAACTCGTTGTATAAAAGTTGATGGCTGATTATTTTAGTATGTTTTCTAAAATAAGTATTATTAACTAATTTGAGATGTCGCCGTCAAAAGGTGCAATGAAGGTTTAGTCAAACTGATCTAAATCTTAAAAGATGCGACTCTGTGGCCTAGTTGGTAGCAGCCCTACCTTCGAAGGAGGGGTTTGGTTCGATTCTCGAACAGAGCTCACTTTGTGTGGTGAGCATGAAGTTTGTTCTCGGGTCTTGGGTTTGTCTATCCCACTTGCGACACGAAATCATAGTGTAGGTCTGCGATTTAGTAACAAAGCAATTCCAGCAATGAGATTACCATTTTTCACATCAACATTGTCGCTATAACAGTTTTAATTAAAGCATGTGGTGAAAAGAAGCATATTTTAGCTAAGAATTTAGGCCCTTCCAGGCTAAGGATATTCTTGCATTTAGGCCAACTCACTATACTTAGTATATATATATATATATATATATATATTATTGTATATAAAATAGCTACCAGTTTTTACACACAATGTGTGTGTCTGTGCGTGTATTATACCAAAACTGGTAGCCATTTTTGTATCACTAGCAAAATCCCATGTTTGTTTAGACTTGGGTATTACAACTTGAATGCCAGTAATCTAACTAGGTTATTTAACAAAAGAGAGAAAATGTTTATTATCCTGAATATAAAAACAAATTACAGCATATTTACATAATTTATTTTTCATATCAGAATTTTATTTAGTAACTACACAATCCTGTGTATATTTTGCAATCTATCTTTGGCATATCTCTTATAACCTACACCATTCACAAAAAAAAGATAAATAGGTTCCTCTGCCTAGGATTGGCTGTTAAGGCATGCATTCTCATCCTGTATACAATGTTTAAAGTAGGTAGATAATTAACATGTGACATGTCTGAGTGACCTATGGTCACATAATACTAAAAAGTGTTCAAACAATACTTTTATAGCACAATGTTCTTTGTTTAATATAATCTACTATGTGGGAATGTTTTTCATTAGAATTGAATCCCAAAATATTAAGTTATACAACATAGATTAAAATTGGTACCATAGACATATCAGCACAAAAGCTGAATAATCTGTTAGCCACATGTTTATAATGAAGGATGATTATTAGTCATCGTTAGAGGTGTTTACCATATCCAAGTCTAAGGAGAGAAAAGATTACTTAATTGTGTTAGTCATTCTGTTTTTAAATATTTTTTATTTACGTAACACAAAGAATAAATTTGGCATTTGGCAATTCAAGAGCCCATTGGATATAAGCCCATAAGACAGGGATATTGAGCTTATTCTATATAATTTAAAATCAATAATGAATTGAAGCTGATAATAATTTCATAAAAAAGTCATGCCTGAACTTGGCAATTATGATATCCTAGTTTTACTGTCCTGTTTTAGAGAGATAGAGATACCAGAGCTTTTGAATGATACTTGCTCAATAGCATTTTTAATAAGTTAATACTTTAATAATTAACTGATTTTAAAATTAAATATTCACTTCAATATTTTCATTTACTTATTATAAATCCTAACAAGTGGAAATGAAATTTCTATGGGACTACCTAAGAGGTACACTCAATCAGGTAAATTTGAATTTAAAAAAAACATACAAATCAGTCCACAATTGGCAAAGAAATCATGGTCATGGTGTTTGTACATAAATTGTGCATAGTATTATGTCAAAAATTATGTGGAAGTCAATTATGGCTAAAACTACTTGTGTCCTCATACATGACCTTCATCATAACATTTACAACAAATATTAAATACATCAGTTTCTTAATATAATGGATGACTACATGTGACGATAGTAGTTATCAAAACACATAGGAACAAATTGTCCAAGATTATATGCACAGAAGTTTATTTGATTCCCAATAGGAAACTAATCAGGAACATCGATAACACAATAAATAACACTTTTTCTCTGAAGATGAGACAGAGAATGAATTATAGCATTAAACTATTAATGAGAAACACTACATGTCACTAGTGGGGATCACATAGCCACCATTACTTCCCAACAATTTCTCCAGTTTTTATAGTATAAATCTATATTTCCTATAATCCAGCAGGCAGGACCAAACTTTAACAAATGATTGTCAAAAGCAGTCTTAATTTGGATGATTTTATTAAATTAGGGTTCAAACTGGCTGCTGGCTAGTATACTAAACTAGATAATTACTAAATCGACTCTGGCCGGACCTACAAAACCTACCAGTACCTGGCCAAGCCAGATATTAGCAGCTATAAAATTATTGAAAAACAGTCCAAATCTAATGCTCTGCAGGATACCTAAAGTATGACAAAGGATGAACGTAGGTAACATTGTTTACTCACTTGAGACTGGGCTGAAAAAGCCTTGATTGATATTTTTCACATGAATCACTGTTTTTCCATTCACAACGCGCAACTTTTATTTCGGACGAAGATGCAACAAAACATTACTTTCAGTTCACCCACTAATATAACATGTTTAAAATAAAAGGTGCCTAATTTATTAGTAGATATGTATTAAACATTTAAATCCGAAGAACTTTCTGAGATTGAACAAACAAAGCAAGCAAGAATTTTTAGTTCATGCCAACAAACAGCATATCACATAGCACAGCACGTAATAGTGTAGTGAATATGTTCATTCATATTTGCACAGCACTTCATATTACTACTGCCAACGTCAAAGTAACCTAGGGATGGCAGATTATTACTAAAAATAATCGATTAATCGGTTATACCCTTTTATTTTTATATTGTACCAGTTGTGCCCGCGGCTTCGTCTGCCTGGAATTCAAATGCCAATAGAAAATATTAAAAGCTGCCAAAAGATGAAATTCGAATTTAACAATAGTAGAAAAACTGATGTAGAACCTATTAGCCTATGAATGAAGCCTATTTAACATGAACTATTATAATAGTTTTATCTACTACACTAGCCTAGCATAGTTTAATTTAAACTAAACCATGATTTACACTAACATAACATTAGTGGCAGAACTTCCGAAATTGCGTCAATGCTAAAAATTATACTAACGTTAATCTCATAAAAGAAGTTTTAAAAACTAGTATTTATCGTGCATAACAAATAAGAGTTATATTTTGTTTTTTTTGTTCTTTTGATATCGGTAATTTAATTTTTGGCTACTATTGGTGGAAATGTAATTGAACTGACAACATAATTCCTACGCCTTTATGCGATGTTGTGGCAGTGTAAATTATTAAATGTAGGTATAATGTAACTTGGGTGCACGCATCGGTAACCTTTTGGCTTTTCCATTGAGCAAAATTTTATTTGTCATATATATGAATTTTTGCTAAACATAGCATTTTTTTAAAGCTTTGAAGGGTACAGAGGTAGTAATAATGGGTAAGAAATATCGTTTATGTAATAGTCAAAACAGGTTTTAAATCTTCTTATACTTAATGCCTTAGATTTTAACGCGCAGACTGGATTTGACAAAATATTAATGACTGATTTAAAAATCAAATAAATCAACTGTAATTTCTTAGTAAAATTTCTATGGGACTACCTCGTCTCATATGAGGATGGATGGAATATGGAGGAATCATCCACGTCAGTTTACAGACACAACAGTCGGGCGAATATGACGTGTCCAAATGGTATTTGAGATCTAAAGGAATAAATGGGTTTGAGTTTGAAGAAACCGCGTAACATACATAAAAAATATGGTTAATTTTGTGATTTGATGTTTATAACCGCGTCGAGCTTTACTGTCACTGACTAAGTATCGATACATTATATGAACTTCGTAAGTATCGAGAGTACAAGTATGAACTCGTGTCGTTGCATCTCTATTTGTAATCATACTAGTAAAAAAAATGCGAAAGTTTGTTTGTCTCTCTCTATGTGTGTTTGTGACTTTGTAAGTCCTTCAAGAAAAACAGCTGAACAGTTTGCATAAAATTTGTTATAAAGGTAGCTCATATCTTGGAATAACACACTACTTTTATCTTGAATACCTGCATAAAACACAACTACTGACAGTTTTTTTTAATGTTGACTTTTTAACCGCGGGTAACACCGCGCGCGGGGCGCATCACATTCATATGTAGTACTAGTAACTTCATAAAAGTCGAAAATGTATTAAGTAGGTACAATCACCTACTTGTTGGATTAAATTAATTAAATTCACATCGTTCGCACAAACCAACGTAGGTTTTGTGATATCATATCAGTTTCAGTGGTATGCAAAAAGAATGCAATGGATTCTTCGTCTATCGTGAGTTTTAACAATGACTCCAACAACTCTACATTCCAAACAACATTGAAAGGAGACTACAATAACGTAAGCGTACACGAACTAGCTCTACACGCTATGAGAGATCGATGTTTACTCCTTCAACGGAGGATTAACACTTTGGAAACAGATAACATGCGCCTCAAACTCCAAAATAGTCAGGGATCCTCAGTAATTCCTCTAGAAGACGAAAACGCTACATTACACCAAAAGATAGCAGAGCTTACAAAACAAAAGTCTCAATTAATGCATCATGTATTCATGGTCTCCTGTGAAAACAAAAACTTGTGGAATAAAATTTCCAGCATAAAAGGTTCAGAGAAGCCAGCAATAAAGGAAGGGAAAAATCCTCTGATACGCACAAATACATACATTCAAAGCACACCTAGAACTAGTGCAAACTATCAGGAAAAGTTTTCAGAGTCTAGCTTAGAGGATATCTCATTGAAATTGATCAACAGTTACATCCAAGAGAAGTCTCAACTTGTGGAACAATATGAGCAGATGACACAACTTCAAGACGATGATGATCACCTATTAAATGCGGATTCTATAGGCTTTGCTTACATTGAAGATAATGCTACTGATTCACTGAAGGAAATCCATAATCAAACGGAGAAACTTCACAATTTAAAGAAAGAACTTGCTCAACAAGAAAGTGATTTGAAACTTATTCTCTCTAGAGTTGAAACTGTATTGAATGGTAAGAAAAGATTAATGAAGATCTATTCCTTTTAGTCTGTCCTTGTATGTGTTAGTAAAGGTAGGGGCTTGTTTCATGTGGAAGTACAATTTTTAAGGGTGTACCTAAAGGAAACCCAGAGTGTAGATTCTGTTGGCATCTAACTAGATTAAAATTTACCTTAAAAACTCTCAAATTATTGTTTATTTGGCTGATTTTTATTGACACTGATGGTATCAATACAAACCAAACAGGCTGTCCAAATGTACTGTATCTTTTGCCGTTAATATCTTTGGTTTTCAGAGAATATATATGTAACCTTAGTTTAAGTTCAAATCACACTAAGGAAACTTATTATGAATTTGTTTTTTAGGCTGGCTTGCACAAGCTGAACAACTCATATGTATGAGGCCCCAAGTGTTGTGGTATCCCTTGACCATAACAACAGCTTGAGTTGTCCCCAAATAAACCCAACTCATACTCTGCCTTGTCCAACATCATCATCAGACAATAGATCTATACCTGCAATCGGTGTGTTGATCTAGGTGATCAATATTCTGATTGCTTATTTGGTTATACCGCTAAATGGGGTTCTATAAATGAAACCTTTGATGTTTCATTTGAACCTGTTTCAACCCACTGTTGAGCAAAGGTCTAATCCATGCATCACCACACAAATCAATCTTGAGCTTATAAATTTAAAAGAAATATTTCACCACTAAAACCAAAAATAAATTGGTTATCAACTTATATTATGGATAACCAATTTTGTAATCTTCTTGCATTTATAAAACAATTGCTTTCTAAGTACATAAAATGTTTCATGTGGCTGTATTTTTCTACCATGAGCTCACTATGATATTGTTTTATTGACAGCTTCATGAATTAGTTGGTAGTAGCCCTGTCTTCAAAGTGATTCCCAACTTGATTCCCGGCGGGTACAAACTTTGAGTAGTGAGCATGAAGTTTATTCTTGGGTCTGTCTTGTGTTTTTGTGTTTGTCTATGCCACAGGGACTTACACTGTGACACAGGGAATCTTAGTGCAGGGGTATGAGTATGTAAATATTTATTTATTTTTTATTTTCTACCTTTCAGAAGGCTACAAGTGTCCAACATGCGCTTTAAACAACACTAGAGTGGTAACATCTGAAAACAAAGAGATTGAAACAAGTGACAGCCTTATGAACTGGGCTACACCAGCTGACTCCACCACTTACAACATGACTGAACTCAACACACCAGCATACAAAAGGAACATTCCAGAACCAGAGAAAGAGACAATGGAACCTTATGATAAAATGTGCCCAATGTGTGGACAGACATTCCAGAAAGATACAGCATTTGCTGAATTCCAGTCTCATGTTGAAAACCACTTTATGGGTGAAAGTGAAATAGATTCAACATTAGATAATTTTGAAAATGTACCAAACTCATTTGATAACATTATTTAATTTTTATTACTACAAATAGAATTGAACTGCGAAGTTGTTTCTATTTAGCTAAATCATGTGGATTATGCAAATGAATGTCATCCACAAGAAGTGATAATTTATGTACAGTGAATTAAAATAAATCATTTTTAAAATGAACTTATTATTCATAATTTTTTAGCTATACATAGATTCTAAAAACCATGTTAAATTAATTATGCCAAGTCTGTAGGTTTCACATCAGTAGACTTGGAAGGTTTCTGTGTAGTTTTCTGCAGCAGATTTTTACTAAACCACTGAGGCCTTTCTTTCTTCATTTCAACGATTCTCTTGCCTTTCCAGTATTCTTGGGGCTGTAACAAAAATTGATAAGTTAGAGAATTATTTCACATTATGTAAGCATCACATTAAATTAAAAGTTATAATATCCAGTCAAATTAAGATAAACATGTAAACTTGTTAAATCCTTAATTCGGCATTAAGTATGGTGAATTAAGTTGTTTCAAAGGTCACATAAAAGCTTGCTTCTGCTTCTTAATATAAGGTCACAAAAATTGTTTCTTTCAAATATCTCTTAATACAATACCGTTCTGTACTTCTTCCTATGAAATAATATTTATCTAAATGATTATTACATGTTTTACCTAGCTTGGGATTTGCAATTTTATATAGTAATATGTACTTTGTATAGCATCTGGACCAGTCAGGTGCACCAATACAATATGTTGGGGGCAATGCAGATATAAATTTCCATACACTTTACTGTTTACTATTCATATTATGAGGATGATTAAGGTAAATACTTTAATGTCAAAACAAAATACAAGGTCACAGCTTATTTTAGTTTTACGTTTACACACTTGTACCCCTGCACTAGGATTCCCTGTGTTGCAGGTGGTATGGACAAACACTTTTTTGCCAGTCAGGCTATAGCAAAAATTGAGGGTGAGATTGGTGTTTTAATCCATCCACCAAATAGCTCTAACCTTGCACCCTCAGATTTCCACTTGTTTCTGTCTCATCAATCAAGACATAAGAGTGACATAACATCAAGAGTGGACTATCAATTTCAGCAACATAATCATATCACTATGGCTGCAAGTTTTGAACATAAAATGTTAAAGTCCGATTACTAGTATTTAATATCTTCTACAAAATGGCATATTTATATTTTAAATAAATAGAATTGAACTTGAAATAGACAAGAATTTGAATTTAAAATACCTTGAAGCTTCTTCCCCAACCTTATATATGAATATAGGTCCAATATATTTACCTTCTCAGGAACATTGTCTCCTTCATAGAGAACAACCACCTCTTGCTCAATTGGCTTGTTACCCAATTTCTGAATGATTTTGTCTTGAATCAGTTTTGTTTCTGCTTGAACTCTTTTGTAACAATTATCTGAAAAAAAATTTTTTTGTTGTTTATATATAGATTTATGAGCCACAAATGAAAAAACAAATAAGTTCTCTAAGATAATTTACAATTTACTTCATACAAAAGGAAACTGGTAAACAACAAGATTTTTTATGTTTCTAAGTTGTAGTTAGTAAGTACAGACACTAGGTTATGTAGCATCCAAGACCCAAAAAAAACTGCCCATCATATAAACATTTGTCTGGCCAAGAATCAAACCTAGGTCATTAAATGTTTACTAACATCTTCATAAAGCCCACTCTTGAAAAAATATATATTAAGAGTACAAGTTTCCGCCGTTTTTTTACACAAATTAAATATTTATTGTAGAAGAACGGTAATATAAATTTATTCAAAATATTGCCCATCACTTGCAACCACTTTTTCCCATCTCTCAGGCAGCATTCGAATCCCACGTCTGAAGAACTCCTTGTCTTTTGAGGTTATCCACGAATCAACCCAATTTTTGGTATCCTCATAAGATGTGAACCGCTGCGCCGTCAGAGCATGTGCTACGGACCGGAACAGGTGATAATCGGACGGTGCAATGTCTGGTGAATACGGCGGGTGGGGTAACACTTCCCAATCAAGTGTTTCCAAGTACTTTTTCACGGGAGCCGCAACATGTGGACGAGCATTGTCATGCAGAAGAATAATTTTTTCGTGTCTAGAATAGTATTGAGGGCGTTTTTCCTTCAGAGCTCGGCTCAATCTCATCAATTGTGTTCGATAGAGGGCTCCAGTAATTGTTTCGCTCGGATTAAGCAACTCATAATACACTACACCTAGCTGATCCCACCAAATACACAGCATAAGTTTTTTTCCGTGAATATTCGGTTTTGCTGTTGATGTTGACGCGTGGCCAGGTAATCCCCATGATTTTCTTCTTTTTGGATTGTCATAATGTATCCACTTCTCATCACCAGTTATGATACGATGTAAAAAACCCTTTTTTTATGTCTAGCTAGCAGCATTTCACTTAAGCATAATCGGCGTTCAATATCTCTCGGCTTTAATTCGTACGGAACCCAATTTCCTTGTTTATGAATCATTCCTAATGATTTTAAACGATGTGAGACTGCTTGCTGAGTGACTTCTAATGTTAGAGCAAGTTCTTTTTGTGTTTGAGATGAATCTTCCTCCAATAATTCCTCCAATTCTGCATCCTCGTAAATTTTTGGCCTTCCACTGCGATCTTTGTCTTCTACGTCGAAATCACCATTTTTAAACTTTTGAAACCACTCTCGACACGTTCTCTCACTCAAAGCAACCTCACCATATGCTTCTACGAGCAATCGATGCGCCTCAGCAGCAGATTTCTTTAAATTAAAGAAGTAAACTAATATTTCCCGCAAATGACGCTT
Organism: Aplocera efformata; assembly: GCA_921293045.1. NCBI lineage: Eukaryota > Metazoa > Arthropoda > Insecta > Lepidoptera > Geometridae > Aplocera > Aplocera efformata. The sequence continues at coordinate 7,536,280 of OV121045.1, forward strand.
ACTTGGCTCAAATTTTGACATTTTCAACTTATAAAAATTATATTTTACCAATATAAAATCAATGATATTAATAGGTTATGTTGTTCTTGAATGTCCAAACTATTTTTTAAGCCGGTTATCATCTGCGAAAGCTAACCGAAACTCCGTGTCGCGCCATCTACAATAAAACGGCGGAATCTTATTTGTACTCCTAATATGTTTTTAGTTTTTGTTAGATCCATTGATATAAAAAAAATTAAATATTACCACAGAGGCATCCTTTCTCATGATGATAACCACAAGTATGGCAAACTATAATATTCTCTTTTGGCACTAACATCTTCCAGACATATTCGGGACTGCCAAATTTTCTCTTCCACCTTTTTTCTATGGTTCTTCGGAACTTAGGTACGGCTAATAACAGCCCATCACCCACCAAATCTTTCAGGGAAAACTTTTGAGGTGGGGCTGTGGGCTGTTTATTGTTGACACAAGCCAAAGCCAGTTCTGAAATATTTAATAGTCTGAATAATTGCTCTCAAATATAATTTATGAGAAAGAGATGTATAGGTATTTCAAGCTTATTTGCCTACCTCTTGGAGGTTGTCCAAACATGTGGTATATGTTTCTTTCTAGGTGTTGCAGGAATTGTATAGCATGTTTTATCCGAGGAAACATTTTGAGTCTTTTGGTGCAGATTCTTTTAACACAATTTCTCGTAAGTATTTCGTTTTTGTTTTGATGGAAAAATACAATCAAAGCAGTCCGCGCGAACGAACTATTCCAGGTTACAGTCATAGATTATACAAATACTTAATAACCGGGAAGTTACAGTGTTGCCAGTTGCCAGTCTGTTTATAGGTAATTATTACAGAACCATCCACTGCTCAGACAGTGATTGTCGTTGAATGACCGCTAGTTATATCGACGGTCTATCCACTGCCAATAGGCCGGTATTACGTTCACCAATGAACTTAAAACGAGTGGTTTTAATTTTATAATAAATAAAATCTAATTTCTAATTGTTCTTAATGTTCTACCTATAGTTTCAGAATGATTAAAGTAAGTATGGAATAATTTTGATAAAAATGTTCACTTAAGTTTTAATTAACGGCTCCTTAGCCGTATCTTCGGCCAGGGCACACTTTGAGTGAAGAGCATTAAGTTTATTATGTTAGTCTTGTGTTTCTATGTATGTCCATGCCATCTGTGACACAGGGAATCCTAGTGCAAAGGTACGAGTGTGCAATGGTTAATTAAAAAATAAATAATTAAACTTATCTATGTCCAGATGGCTATGTGCGAATGCGCCGTAAAAAGTTTAACTATTACGCTCATTGACTCGATGCAGTTATCTAACAATTCTAAAACAATTGAATATCTGTCAAAAACTGTTTTGAACAGAGCGTTTTGAGCTATGAGATACACAGATTGATTAAATAGGCATACTGCTCAAACTTATAAAGCCTCTCATTATAGTTGAAATTAATCATAAATAAAAAGAGGGGGGCACATTTTTATTGCTATAATAAATTATCAATCTCAGTCAGAAGCAAGTGAGCGAATGAGTGAATGATTACATTGACGGCCCATTTCAAAAAGTGTCAGAAAAATATATTTATATAGCAACATTGTTAAAATGGCGATTGACAATCAGCTGTCTACTAAATAAAAGTGGGGAGGAAAAGGCGACGACTGTGAGCTGTTTGTTGTAGTTAATGTCTTAAAGCGTTTCGTAGTAGTTGTAGCTATGGCGTGTTTAAGTTCGAGTAGGCTTTGTGCTCGTGTACAAGATAAGTTGTTGTGCCAATTCGGACATAAAGTTCGAAACCAGACTGTATTTGTGAAACTCAAACCTCCTGGACCAACTCCGCTTAGGATTTTTGGAAAGACTTGTCAGGTTAGTAGGAATAACATAGTTTTAATTACATATATACTACTAATAATAGTATTTTTATGTAACTTCATGAACAATTGTTAAGTTATTAATTATCCATTCATAAAAAAGCCCCTTTTTACATAACATAGCATGACAGCTAACCTCTTCTATGTCAGCTGATTTATGTCAATCGTAAGTAGATTTTATGAATGAATATAGGAATAATTTTTACTCGAATCTCTAATTTTCTCATAAAATACGACCTTATTTTTTATGAACATGAGTAGAGCGGTCTTTCATCGGAAATGTTAAAAGTGAAATCTTCGCAAGTCGGCGCGGACAGTGGGTCGGTCGCTTCGTGCGCGGCAGGTTTGTTGGGTTTGTCCATTGATTTTCACCCAAGCTGTGTCAAACATTCATAACTTTTACTTTCATCAAACAAAGCGATATTTGTTTGGGATTCGATAATCGTCTCATGAATATCTTTTGCTTTACGTTGCGTTATTCTCGAGGGCTCAAGTCACTCGGCAAAATTATCCCTCCGGCTTCGACTCATTTATTTTCAATTTCAGTCTAGTGCCGCTGCTTTGCCTAGGCTAGGGTTATCTGTACCTATCAGTTTCTCAAGTTGACTATGCACTATTTAAGTATTTGGTAATTGTTCCTCGCGCTAAATTGCGAAGCCTGAAGAGTTTTTCAACCAATCAAACGTTCATGATTTCATTAAGTGCTAGACATAAATCATAAATTTTGAAGGTCACACTCCTGTGACAACCCTAGTAGAGTAGCCGGTGCGCGCGCCGCAGTCGTCGTGCTTTCTCGCGCAGCGTGCGAGCATGCAATGTCCAATCTCGAACACTCGCACAAAACTTTCTAGGCAACAATTATATTTCGCATTAATATTTCATTTGAAACATCTATTACGTTCAATAATTTCTTTTAGATTTAAATTGAATCACGTTTTAGTCTATCGCTTTAAGAAAATCGTACACGAACTAAAATAGAAGTATTAATATTATATATGTAATATCTACTACGCTAAATATTTTTCTTGCTTCATAAAATCTCGTTTTACTCTACCACTATAAGAAATCGTCAGCAAACGTCATTTTGTTATGTTATAACAAATTAATAGACATAACAAAAACAGTTGAGTAGGTAAAACTAAAAACGATGACGTTCTTCAAAAACACTAGCTCACTGTCAGTGAAAGTTGTGAGACGATTCTTTGAATTTTTAATAGCGCGAAAACTGGGTAAGTAACCTGTCGAAGGTGTGCTTATAGCCTTTCTTATTTTATTCTAGTCCATTTTGCGAACATTGACCGCGTTAATGTAACCAACAGCTACAAGCAGGTCAGTAGTTCGAGCCCTACGTTGTTAGATGTGGTATCCATGCGTTTGCAAATGAATGGTAGAGCTCATAGATTGATAATTTGATAGGCAATGTGAACGCTTCAACCCAATTCGTGGCGGAGACACGGCATCTGCATACAAATTCTTAACGTCTTGTTCCAAACGTAGGGTGTTGCTACTGCACTAACATCGTGTTTTACCAATGCCAGTGATCGTTTTTTACTTCGATAGGAATTATGTTACAAGCTATTTAGGTGGTTGAATTGGTTGAATGAATCGTGCCACACGTAACGTCCTCCGTAAATGAAGCTCAGTAGAAATGCGGAACACACTACTATTTGTTCAGTCGACATCATTGTATAAGAGTTTGCGCCAATACACACGATGCAGCATATGTTATTTTCGACTTACAACATTTACTTCAATCCTAAATTACGTGATGACAATACAAAAGGGCGTAGAAAGCCGGGAACTGTCTTCGCCTTCTCTAAGTTAAAGATTTTGCAACATCTTTCCATGTTATCTTCCTGTAAATAAAAGTATATTCTTAGCTTAGTGTAAATCAACAGAAACCGTTGTTTGCAACACATTTATCTCAAATTTATTTTCGCAAAAGTCAATTCATTATTCACAGTGGTCATCATTGAGTTTTTAACTAAATTCTTTACGTAAATTGCGCAAATCTTGACTGTGCTATCCGAGTGTGAGTATAAAGATTGTGACACCGAAGACCACAACCTTGGATTGCACAGGCGGGTTTTACTAGTCATTTTCTCAAATATTCAATCATTTCAGGCTCTTTAATCATAACATTCAATCATTTCAATCCAAATATTCTTCATAAATATATATATCAAAATAATGTTAAAAATTAGCTTATATGGTGTGTGCCCAAGTTTTAAGCAAGCACCTACCTACTGTAATATAGTGACGAGTCTGTGTAGTAAGTGGCGCCAAATTATTATATTTTGATGCACCATTACATAGAAAATATAATAAATAAATTCTATTCTATTTTATTTACCCCCTGTACCTAGGCATGTCATTATTTTTCCGTGAAAATTGGGTAACGGCGAGATAGTAACAATAAAATGAAATCCTAACTATATGATTAAATCTATTAGAATAATTGTTAAACAATAAAATGTAATAATGTCATACAAATGTATCTTATAAGATTAATCATTTGACTTGATTTTGCGGTCCGACCTAGCTTCTAGTTACAATTACATAAAATGAAGTTATTTGATTGGTGAATAAATATGTTATTGTGTATTTCAAAAGGTCTAATCTGATAAAGTATAGAGCTATGCCCTTAATACGGAGCCGAGCCAGAGGCAGTAGGTACCTTCTAACTATAGTGCTGCTAGGTTAATCGACAGTCTTTATAAGATTTCAACACTGATGGCGACGAACAAATATATGTCTTGTGTACGACAAATTCGTTGCAATTTGCCTTTTCAACGAGACCTTAGATCGAAAATATGCATCTTAATTAATTAATTGTTGTGACACGTCAGTTATTTGTAAAACAGAAAAATCTGATGGCTTACTTAAACATTGGTACCATTTAGTCGTAATTGCGAAGTTATACCTGCCGACTCTCCCATCGTCCTTGCAGCAGCAGCGCCCATGCAGCCTAGAATATTGAGCAAGACTGTTTCGGTCGCCACTTGCAAACAATGAACTCATCATAGCCTGAGCAATATTAATTGCTGACATTTGTGAACGTGACGCTGTTATTTGATATGGGACTGCGTTTTGCGTGCATCTACGTGAAGGTATTGTGCAAATGATGTGAGCCAATCCTACAGAATTGTCATTTGTCATTCATTTTATGAAAATGTTCTATTCGTACTGGTTTATGTAATGAGTGCTGTCTCCTTTGCTTATGATGTTGATAATTAAAATTTATTTCACGCGCTTGGCTCATAAAGTTCGTTTCTTGATTGTCGAAACTCACTTATATTACCAGATACCTAATATATCTAGAATATGGAGCATAATCGAATTACCAACTTATCAAAATAATTAAGGTATCGAAGATAGGTTAATTATTTGTATTATTATACCAGTGGGTACAGCTTATCTAATAAAGAATTATACGGTAATGTACTACCATTTATACTTCATAGAAAAACTTGTTAGGTTGGGCTCGGCAAATCTGGTAACATTCTTACATAAAATAATACTCAAAATGTATTAACTTTAATCTATTTATAGGTATTTTAAATAGATTGTGAGCCTTTAGAGATATATAATGTTGTGGAGTATCATTTACCTTCAATATAATTGCTCCTAATATGGTACCAGGGAATTAATAGAAGGGTTGTTACTTGAGTACTTTGTAACTGGCACAGACCAATTAAATTGTGTTATCACAAATTATGGAAGGAACCAAGATTACATGCTCATGTTAATAAGATGTTTAATAGATTATAATTTAGACAAGGACGACTGCGTTGAGTATTATTAAGCTGAAGCCTAATTTCTCAGATTATTACTAGCTAATAGAAGAATATAGACATTGACATGGCGGAACTTCGTTGATTATTTTTATTTTGCGTAATAGGTTTTCACTTAATGTTTAATAGTTGTATCTAACTTAAACACTAAAACAACAACATAACGAAATTATTAGTGTCAAGGGACACTCATAATATATAATAAATTATACTATGTAGGTATAATTATTTCAAATAAAATAAGTTCCATCTTTTTGATATTGCCGACAGTTTGGCATTGAGTATTCGAGAGGATATTTACTGAATTTTCCTAAAATAATTTAATAAATCCTTGAAACTAATAAACTCGAACTATACCGAAAGTATTTCAATCTACGCTGATATATTACTTTTGTCGAATTTGGCATTGAGTTAGCGATTTCGCGGATATCTGCTATATCTGCCTATCGCAATACTTTGTAGGTAATTAATCATTCATAAAGATATTTTCATTACTTCCACAATTGTTTTCGTAGCAAAGTTGTGTTAAGTTGGTATAGTGCTACGAATATATATTATCGCAGTGGAACTCACGCTATCGATATTTTTACAACTGTCCATACTAAGAGTGCATGGCGTCTTTTTAATTTTTTAAAATTATTTACTAAAAAACAATATTCACAGACATTATACACAGCTCCAAACTAAGCATAGCTAGTTCTATAGGAACTAGATAACTGATAGAATTTTAACTTTTTTTGTAAATACATACAATATTAACACCCAGACACAGAGTAAACATTAGTCACACAAATGCTTATCCTGAGTGGGACTCGAATCTACGACCTACAGCGCAAAAGACAGAGTTACCAACTAAGCTGTGAAGCCAGTCAAAAGAGAAATTACTATAATATAAATCGTATTTCATTGTACCTATAATTTAGTATGTTCGACTGAAATGTATAGAGTAAAGACTTTTTTTAATGTGATCTGAGTGATCTTCCTGCCTATACCTATAATACTATAATATATAATAGCCTTAACGACTAAGCTGCCGAAGTATGAGAAGATCCAATTTCAAATCCACTCTGAGGCCATGTAACATTATATGCACATATAACAGGCGCCTGTGTCCTATAATTTCACCGGCACCCACATTTTTCCATTTTAAGTGACAATTTTGTAAAATTGGTTTTTCGACTTTCATTGTTGGAATATTGCTACGAAATCTAACTTCTATAAATAACGCTCGATGGAATTACAGTGTGTAAGCAAATATAACGTTACTAAACATGAGTCCGTTACGCTCTCAATACCCTTTTTTTTTTTTTTTTTTTTTTTTTTCGTGGGGAAATGCACTCGCATACCGCCCTGCCACGGGGAGACAGAGCGGTTATGTGGGACTAGACCCACTAAAACCCCACGGTGTCCTCCTCTGCCGCTTAGTGGCGGGAACACGGGAACGTTAACACACACATCCGCGAACCCGCCACGGCTGTCCGTCTCCGGACCCCTCTCATTTTGGCACCGAGTGCCACGCCTTAGTTAGCGACACGCCAGAACACATAGCGTGTCGCAACCACCTCGGGGACCTGGCCAGCGAAAGGGCGTTAGATGACCCCGTATCTAAACGCCCTAGATCCCCATGTGACGGGTCAGATTTGTAGCCCCGTCACCTGCCACTACGGCCGCAGAAGATAGGGAGAGTGGCGCCTCTCAATACCAACACTCCTCTTCCCCTGCGGCCCCACCGCGTCCGCCATCTAGCGGTGGCGACCCCGCCGTGGCCGCGGAAGGTAGGGAGAGCGGCGCACCGCTATACCGGCACTCCTCTCCCGCCGCGGCCCCTAACCCTCAGCTGCGGTGCCGCCCATACGACACCGCAGCCCGCCTCAGTTGCGGTGCCCCCCATAAGGCACCGCCACCTACTGTGGCCGCTCCTAGTCGGCTTGGAGGCAAAGCCTAAAGGAGCAGCCCCTCCCGGGTTCCTCTTGGCTTCACCGTGGGCAGCCCAACCACGGTTACTAAGCCCCCCCGCCCCGACAAGGCGGGAACCCGCGGGGGGGACGCTCTCAATACCCTAGCAGGGTTTATAACTGCAATTCAATTAATTAATTCTGCAAATGAATCAGGTACATTATGATATGAGTCGGTTAAGTTAAGTTAAGTTTTATAGCTAATTGATTGTTTCAAATACTTCAATTTGTAGAGTAAGCTCCTATTTTGCTATTCACATCCAATACTTTTTTATTAGTAATATACTCACTCACACTTAAACTTGCACTAGGACCCGAGAACAAATTTCTACTCTGCGATCGAACCCGCTGCGGAGGCACCCTATCTTACTACCAATTTAGCTACTAATACGTCTAAAATATCAATCCAAAGCTTTCAAAGAGTTCTTGTCTAGGTACTGTTTAAATTGAGGGTTATATGAGTTGATGAAATACAGGCACGAGACTATTTGTCTTCGTGGCTCACGCAACCTAATGGGTCTTTTAAGAGTGATGTTGACACGATATAGCATCAGGCAGAGTATAAGAACATTCCGTTAATAACCTTTTAACCAAAATTAATTATGGTTTGGGATTAGGATGAATTATTTTATAGGTAAAGCCTAATCGCATTTTGTAACCGAAACTGTCTTCGCAAAAAGCGTCCGTTTGATCTGGCACAAGAAAATACATGCGCACGTTACCACATGATTTTAAGTAACTTATTAAAAATTCTATCATATTTTAAAGTTTTGAATGTCGTCAAATGGATTTGAAGAATGCCGCAGTTTACTTCCTTCCTTGCCGCACTGTATTTTGACGAATTTTAATGAAATTCATTATTTATGAGTTTATTTTAAGGTTTTTGGGTCGGTATTTCCATTATCATCAATTTAGAAATTAACCTTTTCCATTATCATCAATTTAGAAATTAACGTAACATATTTATCATTTTTGACTCCGACTATCTTTTCAGTACTGTGCTTTTGCAGCGTCCATTTTACACCATTCATTATAAAACGAAACCGAAATCTCATTAAATTGCATTCGGCATAGCGGCGCATACGCTTATTTTCTTTTTTTGTCCATCTTATTACTACCGGGATACTTGAAGTAGGTAGGTACATCACGTCTGAACTTTTAATATTCGTAGGTACTTCCCTCAGAGAAATTATAACTTATTGATGAACAGCATCCGCGTTCTTTACCTTTTACGAATAATGTTTCCTTAATTTCTTACTTTGAAGGTCAAGGTATGCCTTGACCTTCGAAGTTCATCACTCTGAAGTCTTTCTGTACCTATTTGCAGAATTGTTTCCGTTTCCTTTTGACTCTTTTCATTAAACATAATGTATCACCATAGTCACCATAGTTTTAGAGATGTCAAAAATCACTTTTTACTTTGTTGCCAACAGAATCGATCCCAATGACTTTGAAAGACTTGTTTAATAATTTCTGGTAAGGATTTCGTTGTAAACTTGGGTACTATTTATGCTACAGTGAATTAAGCTCAATATAGTTTTATTAGCATTGAAAATCAATGTCAGCGTATAATGGAGGAATAACAAATTTGTGTTTTGTTCGAAAAAAAAAAAGCCTTTCATTTGTAGTTCATATAATTAAGAAATTCACCTAACCATATCTCAAGACTGAGCAAGAATGCGTCGCAATGAGTCTTGCCAAGTTTTTTACACACTGTTCATACTAATGACTGTGTCTTTCAAATACTCTTTAAGATATGTTTGCATAAAAACACGTAAAGTGAAGTCATCACTTTCTATCTTATTTCTGTAGACATCAGTTTATTTTTCCAATTTGAAATAAGAAAGCAATGATGGTAATCATTATTTATCTCCACCATTTATTAAAGACTAGCTGCAAAAGTAGCCTATGCATTAATCCAAATCCGTTGAGCCGTTTCAACGTGAAGGAGTAACAAACGTACACACAGACACACATACAAACTTTCGCCTTTATAATATTAGTATCTATATCTTACTATAGATTATTTATACCAATTTTACAAAATATATTATTAGTTACTTGTTTTAGCTTCTCAAAGCCTATATTGGTACTCTAAATGACTCTAAACAATCCATAAACCGGAAGTGGATAGGTCTAATACAAACTATTGATAAGTTTTAATTCGCACCGTCCGATTCATCCATTTAGCTTCAAATCATGAATGATGCCAAAACCACCAGAGTTAAATACAGTAAGTTAGTTTATGTGTAAACAAGGGGTAGAAAACATTATAAAGGAGAGAAAGTAGATTAGGAAATAAATTTGAGTGTGTTCGCCCTTGATCCATAACCTAGTGGGACGCGCCCGTCTTCGACCTACATACCTCTCGCCGCGGCTCGAGGCCTTCATAATTCGTAATTGCATCTGCGATCATCACAACCGCTCGGTGCAGTGAACGGTTGTTGTTGTACAATCGGACTCATATATCTTTTTTTTTTTTTTGTCATCGTCGATATTAAGTTCTCGCGTGATCGTAGACAATGTCGTCGACCTGAAAGCACGAAGGTCTAGATTGTGACTATTTATACCGCCTTCAAATTTTTTGAGGTTTTCAATTAAGCTGTGGTATGTTTGTTACTTTTTTATGGTTCCAAATGGTACAACAATTAAAAAGTGTCCGTAGTTCTAAGCTCACACGCTTGTCTGTCTGTATACCGATAAAGTGACCATAGTCGACTGGCTGAAACTATCACAGAAAATAAAGGATCCATATTATAACGGATTTTTAATGAACTCGTAGCTTAAGATCACAGTCTGTACATCGAAACAAGACCTGTATTTATTTTGGATCAAATAAAATACGGATTTTTTTCTTATACAATAACTCAAAGATAAGTCGATTCGTATTACAATATGAAAATAAATAATTGGAGTACAGAGGTTTTGCGTGTCGATAAACAAGCATCAAAGTAGGTCATTTATTTGAATGTCAATTTTCATCTAATCAATTTCTAGGCTGTTCTGTAGCCAATTCCGCTTTTCGTACAGTCACCGCTAAAGTAAGATTTTCGTAAGACATTTCGTCTCTTTAGCTATTGTATAAAATATCCTTTTAAAATGTATGGTAATAAAGTAAAGTAAGTATTATTGATTTGCGAACGTATGAGGGTTTTATGGAGCTCGCCGAAGAGTAATTGAAAGATTAAAAAATATTTCTAAACCTTTACCAGTCCATTGGAACTTTTTTTTTCAAAACTGAATGAGTTGTGCTTTAAAAATAAAATATGACTGCTTTGTAGCTAAGTTCGTTAATAAACCTGCCTTCCAAGTGAGGGGTTGCAGGTACTATAAAAAGTGTAATTGTTAGTACATATTTTGAATAGTAAAAGAATGTGAAAAAATATTAATAAGCAATATTTTGAGGCATGGAGATTAACTTTTGAGTTTGAGTGCACTCCTATGACTCTGAAACGGGCGGTTATAAACTGCAGTCTATCACGCTATGCTATCGAGCTATCGAGGTCGTTGAAAATCAACAGAGGTGAATGACAGCTATGAAAGGCATAATTAGACTCAATCTTAGAAAGGTCGCGGTAGTACCATTTACTGCACTGGTCTTGACCGATATGTTGGGTGCACTGTAATAGGTACAATTATATGTAAATGAGTTCGATTTTGTCAAAATAATGGAAGTTTTAACTACACAGAAGCTATTTTTACGTTGTCTTGGTAAATAAATGTGAGCCGGTTTTAGTTCAGACGTTTCACACAGCGCGATCTATCCCCATATTAAACATAGTTTGACTAGTGGAACCAGACTTCTTATATATTATATTTTTTTTTATTACATACATTTTATTAATATTAACATACAGAACAAACATCTTTGCTCGTCAGACAAATATTTGTCCTGGGTGGGAATCGAACTCACGGCAGTGCAGAGATACTGCCAACTGAGTGGTGAGAGCAGTCAGGTTGCGAGAAACTAGCTTCGTCTAGAGGCAAAGACAAATTTAAGGGTTTTAGTTAGCCAAATGTTTTAACAACGTATGAAAGATTGGTATAAGGACACAATAAATGCAAGAACAGTTGAGCCGTTGTATCTTGGCTATTCGGAAGTTGACAACTGTGAGCATATAGACAGTTGGCTGGACATAAATTATGACTTTGACTTGACAGTAACTGAGAATCATTATACTCGTTATTATGATCTTTAATAATGAAATAGTTTGGGAATATATCTGAAAACTATGTGAGTTCTCCATTTCACATGCGACGCAAGAATCTAGGGCAAGGGTTAGAGCTACTACCTACTATGTTATGGAGTCATCACTAAATTAAGTAATTAATCACTAAATTAAATACCCCCGTAATATAAACAGTACGTAAAAAAATGTATGTAGAGAATTTAAAATAATGCGTAGCACTAAAATTGTGTAGGCCGTTGAGCGCGTTGAAGTCTTTGCTTTGACAGATAAATATATTGTATGATATAGCATTACCAACATGAATTTTTGTGATGTTGCTTGTATAGTAGTCAATGTCATTTTCCACTACAAAGATATCATTTAATTTATTACCTATCTGCAGATTATTTATTTTATAATAGGTATTGTATTTGGCACGACATTATTTACCAGTTTCGGATTAAATTAATAAGTAGACAATTAGTAACGGCACACTAGGCTGTTTTATGAGCACTTCAGTATAATTGTCAGCTCATCGATTTGTAAGGACATCATCGAAGTCTTTGTAATTATGGAAATAATGTCAACTGTGAGTCCGACCGCGTATAATGCTTTGTCACAGTAGTACGTTAGATTCCTTGCATTTTTCACACTTAATTGAAACTTATTTATTACTCTTCCCTGTGATAACATTTACTCTAAACCATTTTTAACACCTTTCGTATGTACCTTCAACAAATAATAAATATCTTTTCCTTTTTTTAACTCATTAATACCATATCCTGGACGGTAACAGTTTATGGTAAATGAAATTGTATTAAAGTATTTAATTTGCCATAGACCAATATTATTTTTTCTAAATTTGAGAAAAAAGAATGTAATAATAAAGGTTCAATGTCAAAACTATTTTTAAACTTTTCGGAGCGCAAGTAATTTTGTTTTGTTTTGTTTGTCTCGTACGATTTTGCTTATCACGTGACCACAGTAACATATAAATCAATGCAATGCAAAAGAAGTCTGACTTTCCGTAGTCGCCGATTCCAATCTACGCATAAATTTGAGTTACAGAGTTACAATAATTAATGATATTTTCAATCCATTTTCTTCTAGCCGTGTCTAATTTCAACTTTCTACATCGTATCATTGAAACTAGTGCATGAACAGATACAGATATACACGTGAATCAAATTCATATTATATATATTCAAATATATTAAACACAATGATGTACCTGTAACGATAATAAGTCCCACGGTCGGTCTTTAGATTATGTGAATAATTGTAAAATAACAGCTACTCGTAAATGATGCTGTTCTGGTGATGCAATCATCATAGTGAGGTGTCGTTAGTACTCAGCCCTTTACATACGGGCCACGTACCAGCCGCTTCAATTAACTGTCTAAGTACGTGTCAATTGTTGTCACTTCTATAATAAGACCAGCTGTTGATGCGCAAGAGTCGAAACGCTAACTTTCTATCGTTTTAATTGTTATGTACGCCTGTGGACGACGTACTCATGCAATTTTACGTGTACCAATGTTGTTCATCATTTACGCTGATCGCAAAATGATTTAATTTTCACTATAAGATTTTAAAGTATTCATTACAAGACATTAAAATAGAAAATATTATTTGTGAATGTTTTTTACTCTTGTGTTGTTTACTGTCGAAATTCAGGTGATCTATTCCTTCGGAACCTCTTCTCACAGGGAATGTAATATAGTAAACCTGAATATCGCCGCGACAAATATATTTGGACTGAAATAACAACAAAAATATCATACTGATTTGTATGCGTGATGTTGGCATCACAAGTTAGATGCATCCCAGTAAGGTTGGAGAGATCAGCCCGAAGAACACATGCTGTAGAAAAAAATATAATTATAATAAATATTCATGGACATTTCCACTATCGTCTAGCACTGCATCTTGAGTCTAGATGGAGTGATAGTTCATCTAGATATTTGTCCTGGGCCATTCAAACTTGTAAATAGAGGAGGGCTAAAAGTGGGAGAAAAATCGGTAGAAACAATATTTTTACGTAAAGATCCGTAAAATGATAATGTATGTTGATTTATGATAATTGGAATTGTAATGTATTCGCTTCATTTTGAACCTGAACATGCGTCGGGATGGCTGTTACGTCAATTGAAGGTTGATCACAAAGTTTGTGACGTATGTGAAATCGCGCGAAAGAAAATTAATATTCGACGCACTCATCTGTCACCATGAATTAATGTTACTAAAACGGGGGCCATATTAATATAATGTGCATAAATAGTTTCACATTAGTTATTCTGTTTGATTGATTAAATACCTGCTTAGTAATTTGCGTACATCATACATCAGAGTCGGCCAGAAGGAGCTACGACTTGCGGAAGGTGGCTGGCAGAAAGTGGATGCGAAGAGCGGAAGACCGGGCTCAATGGCGCTTACTAGGAGAGGCCTATGTCCATGTAGGCTGGTGGGATGATGATACTCATAGCGAAACGATTAAGCAATTTTTGGATTCGACAGTACATGTTGTTTCTGGCCTGGCTGTATCTTTCTTATTCTTGCAAAATTCTGAATGCAAAAGATTTATTTATTTAAAGCAAGGCCGGTGAGCGAAATTATAGTTACACGCCGTAGTTGAGGAATATTTTTTTTACGTGTACACAAGTAACTATTTCTTTTTAAATGTTCCGTTATGATTTACCCGGCAACACAATCGAAAAACTCTTTTCTCCGGAACAGAGTTTTTCGATTGGGATAAATAATTTTTTTAAATAGCGTCAGTCAAGTAGATAAAATTGCAAAATTAACTGTTTGAAATATGGACGTTTAAAGTTATATATTGTATAATATAAAATACTCTTTTCCGTGGACATTTATATTTATATTATTCTACATTCCAGTAGGCAACGTTGCCGGTAATATTGCCATGGTGACCCGGTATGATAGGACCCACGGCCCATCACTCATTCATCCTATCTGTCTTTGTATTGTTCTTTGCTATTTGGCTATAGTTGAGATTGGCTAAAGTTACTTTAAATTGCACTTTACTCTGAGTAGACGCGAGCATGGATCCCTGATACTCAATATTTATTAATATTATGTATTCTACTTTTTAATTTGCATATTAACATGGCTTGCTGCTTCTTCTGGGACTTAACTCCGGGCGACCAATGTCAATTCATTGTTTACGACCCGTGCATTCCACGGCCTTACAATTAGAAGGCCGATTCAGCTCCCTAAGGAAAATTCTGTCAGATTCTGTCAAATTAGCTGACAGTGATATATTGAATCCAATAATTCTACTATCTACACGTTTGCTTTTTAGAACCTTCAATATCTTTACTATATATTATCTATTTTGCATTTCTGCGCACTCTGCTTTGGTCATAACTATTTTATCAATAAATAATCATATAAGTCTTGTAACTGGCAGTCCGATATGTCAGTGTGTCTATATTCTAGCCTTTGCTGTTCGTTAGTCTCGCTAAAACTCGAAATCGGCTGGACCGATTTAGCTGATTTTTATTTCGTTGTTCGCGATAATCAGTACAAGATTTGTAAAATATAATTTCTTTGGAAAATTCACGGGAAATGACGCAAATAGAGATGAACGGAAAGCGCATTTCTCTATGAATTCTCTCACCATGTCATTCGACAGCCTATAGTCAAATTGTGAATCAAGACAGGTAAACATCTGTTGGGTTAGCTTGTTTTAAATAAAATGAATGGCGCACGTGCGCGAAAATGAGTAGCCACATAGTTTCGTGTGGTTTTGCAACCGGGCCCATCGGGCCCGACTGCAGTCGCCTGCAGTTGCATAAACGGTTGCGACACCGTATCGCGGTCACTGCCGCCGCACGGACTAGTTAAGGGCACCTGCCGGCCGCCGCACCCTTCAGTATCCAGTACAGTTGATTTGATATACGATCTTATACCTCTCATTTCAAACTCACGCGCGGAATCCTTGGGCTTATTTTGATGATTAGATCAGATGAACCTTCCTAACAGCTAAGGGGGAACCCTTTGGCGGGTTGATTACCGGATGATAGTAAACATCAAACAGGCATCAATCAAGTGGCATCGATACATAATAGCATAACATAAAAATACAAGACTGGACAACAAACAGTATTCTTCTTACTCAAAGTTCACTCCAGCCGGGAGTTGAACGCTGGTGGCCTCGCTTTGCAGGCTAGGTTACTACCAGCTACGTTGCGAAACCGTCAACATTTTCTTTTTTCGATAATTTGCAATGCATGAGACAATACTATGAATCTTAAAGACTTGCGTTCATCGTGCTGAATCGGGTCGCATCGCAACGGAAAAATGTGCATGAGCTACAGCTATAGACTTAAGGATAGACATGGGCCCCAGTAAGACTAAAATGTACACCGCTCTGGACCGGTCCGGTCGGGCCCGGCTCGGTCCGGCCCGGCCCACCTGAACGCCGTTTTTAATGAAGCATTATGAGAATGTTCGTACGATCGTCTGTCTAATCTTTGTACGATGTCAAGATGACAACGTGGCTAATAGAACACAAAAGTTGAAGTGTTGACTCACCGTAACCGCTTAAGGAATCCTATAAGGAGCGCTTGTCATTACTTTAGATTGTGTTATCAATGATTTTCGGTTTTCGATTATGGATCCAATATACATATAGTTTTGTCCGTCTATCCATTACGTTATGTAAGTAGGAACGGATGTGATTCAGTAATTGACTTTGAAGACAACATAACACAACATAACATAACATAAGACAACATAACATAACAAACATAACCCTCCTCCTCCTTTTACTGTCAGGTAAAAATAGCGTTCGCGCACGGTATTATCTAATTCAATATATAGAAGTTTCAGGACAAATACCGTTGAGTAAAATTACAATAGTAACAACCATTACTATTGTAAATTTTATAATTCTGTACTTAAAACTATAATTCTGTACTTAAAACAAACGAAGCGCCCTGAATACATGTTCGTTTTTAACTACATCCAATAAAAGGCCGAGTCAACGAACTGAATCTGTACGTCCGGTTTCAACGAAACATATATCTGTTACCCGTCACCGGAAGGTAACGTAGCTGGTTGAAGCCGACAGTTCATAACATAATTGGTTGATTTAAAAATCGAATAAACTGATGCCAGTAATATTTTCCTCCCTTATTTCTATGGGACTAACCCGGAGTACACCCTGTCAAATAAAAAAATAACCATTATAATAAAATAAGTCCTCATTTAGCGAAGGAATCGCGTAACAAACATACAAAAAAAAAACACCCAGCCAAATTGAAAATTATGTCGTTGTCTTGAAAGAATGTCTTGAGGTATCACTGTCAATTAGATATTAAGTGCACTCGTCGGTTGGCCATCCTACGGGACCCGTAAATTTTTCCGGGATAAAAAGTAAAAAAAAGGGATAAAAGCCTATGTGTTAAAGTCCAAACAATAATCTATCTCAGTGTCAAATTTCGTCCAGACCCGTTCGGCCGTGATTGAGTAACAAACATCCATATATTCACCCAAACTTTCGCATTTAATAGACGTCACATCCCCGTCTCGGGTGACGAGCGCAACGTGATGCGACCTGGGTCTTCTCATGCTTCGGTCGGGAAGGCCTAAGTCGTATTATTGTTGTTATGGACGAAGACTTAACATCAGGTGGGCCTTCAGTTCGTTGACGGAACGAACTGAAGGCCATAGTAAAAAAAAATAAAAAATTGTAACATAATTATAACTTTGAACCATATATTGTTTTAGAGAGTAACAACATGCGGTCCAGCTTGTGGGTCGTCAGGACCGAGCGCCACCACAGCCGGTCTGACGCGCCGACTCGCCTCCAGCCTCCAAAGCACAAGCACAGGATCCCTTCCCGACTACGGCACACAGATCGTCGACCCCTACCGCCTGCTCGAGGATGACCTTAATGGAATATACGAGGATATCAGATCGGTAAGTAGCTAATACAAAGTAAACAGAAGTACAATATACAAAATTAGATTCTTAAACAGATTGCCAATACCGGGTTATTTAAATAACACCTTGCCATTTGACGTCAAGAAATCAATTCTTTAAAATCCTGTTGAGACGATCTACCTAATTACATGCAAACAATTATAATAACAATTTCAATATTTTAATGAACGTTTTCCTAAACTTTTTACTCCCAATATAGGTACGTCGATAAGTTCGCAGAATAGTTAGCTGATGAGGACAGATTAACGACAGGTTGGAATGTGATCAATAAAACCGATAAAAAAATATGTACGAAACAATTTATCGTTTGACTTATTCCGCTTAATAATATTGTAGGCAATCGATTAAAGTAATTAGTGCGCCTTCCGTTGTTGCATTTCAATTATATTCAAGCAAGTGATGTGTTAGGAAGCAGAAATACGGTCAAGGAGAGCGCTTAGGCGAAGGCTACGCCATATAACTTTTCTTCTATAACTAGAAGAACTATCTCAAAATAATTAAGGCTACTCCACAGATTAAACAAATTCTTCAAATTCTATACGTTCGATGTGAGACGAACATATATGTTTGTCTATGTCTGGGTGTTAATGTGTATTGTATGTATTTATTATATGTATTTGTAAAAAAAAGGTACTATATAAGTATTGGTCATGTAATCTAGTTGCCATTATACAAGCTATGCTTAGTTTGGGGCCAGATGTCTTATGATTCCAAATGCATAATACAAAACACGTGTTTGTAGGCGTGTTATCATGACAAGAAAGCGATTGGTATAGCGACAAGTTGTTCACATGTTGTCAGTCGTGAATGTTCTGACTTTGAAACACTTACTTGGTACAAGTAGTTTGTCTACGTATAAACACGCAATCTCGGTGTCGTTTTGACAAATTAACATAAAGTGCAGTTGGTATGTTTTAATATAGCTAAGTAAACTTTGTATTTTAAAATTGACAACCTTGTTCTAGCATTTTCGTGACTTTTAATCATTATGCGGGCGACGAGTTTGCATAACCTAATGTTTCGAACACCTTGGCCGGTAGAAGTTACAAATACTCGCACATCTTAAAATTTGTTTACAAATAAACAAGTTTTAGACTTGAGAAGGCTAGTCGAGAGTAAACTTTAGTTAAAATATTTTTTCCATCTTTAATGGAATCTTGTTATTTTTTTAATTTTAATTGAATTTATTTACGCTGTTTTACAAGGTAGATATAAATATAAAGCTGTTTCATTATTATTTTACACCCGTTAATTACAAATGTACAGACGCCGACTTTCAATGAGTTTTTCATCAAAAATTTGAATTAATGCCACATCTACCAATCCGGACCCGTGGTCCTTACACTCTCGCTTGTCGAGTAGGCCGGTTTGCTGCAGTGTGAACATTAGATGCTATAAACAAGACATTTTTTTTTGGAATAATTTATTAATATTATTTTAATTAAAAATAATAGCGGCCACTTTTTGTTAAGCACCAGGCAAAACTATGTTCCCCCATTTATAATTATAAATATAAAATAGATTTCGATTACAAACTCGATGAACGTATTAATCTTGCAGCCGGATCCCGGGCTATAGTCATTTGGGCATTATTTAAATTTAATTGGATTTGCAATTGGTTTTGATAAAGATGCACGATCCGTGTCACAAGATATTTTTGGCAAACAACATCGTTTGTCTAGTAACACTCACCAACCGAAAAAAAATTAAACTTTTCATAGTGACTCGTGACATTTCAGCCAAATGTTTAATATGAAAGTAATTTCGCACATACGATTACATTGAATTTTGGGGAGTCCAGTTGCTCGCGTCCGTAGGTGTGTACCCTTTGTTTCCTACACGTACCCCCTGGGTGGTGCTAAAGGAGCAACCAAAAGTAGCAGTAGAACTTGTGCCAAGTTCGTCCGGAAAGGTACTGCCACCACATCTGGAATCTACCGCCAAGCAAGTTGCATTACTGTGTTCCGGTGGAAGGGTGTAGCTGCCGGTGAAATGACATGCGCATGAGACGTATCATCCCCGTCTAGGGTGATGGACGCAACAGGATGAATGCGACTCAGTAAAGATTTGGAACTCATACTGAGTCGCGCGCATTACTTTTGTCATGGGCGAGCGTCACCACTTACCATCAGGTGGGCCCTCAGCTCGTTCCGTCACGCATTCACATAAAAAAAAAGTCCTATTCTTTTGATAAGTCAGTATAATCACAGTAACATCATTTATGTTGTGGGTGTTGTGTGTGTGTCCATTGATGAATTGTGTCAAAGTCACAACGTGTTAGCGCAACGGCCGGTGTTCTTGTGCAATTCGCGCAACAGCGATAATTATGATCCACAGAGATATGCGCTATTCATTTGTGTTTGCTACTCTTTCTGTTCATCTTTAGTGGTGATCAAGATTAGATAGTGCCAGTTTTATGTAGCATACTATTATAAATTGTGGTAATGTTGTCGATACTGTTAGCAATTAAATGTCTGAATAAAATATTATTTTTATCATTGTCTAAGTTGTCTTCTGCGTGAGTGAAATCTCATATGAATAATAATGCAATGCAAAAAAAATGGCAGTGTGATAATAACTAGTAGTATAAAGAGATTCATTGCGAGAATACTCTATTAATTACTTTATAATAGTTAGTCTATCAACTCAAGTTATTATTGTTCATAAGAAAATAAAGCTCTATTAATATTGTTTTTGCGTCAATATCATACATACTTTTTTAACCTCCGTCCAAAAAGAGGGGTGTTATGAGTCTGTAGTATATATCTGTCTGTCTGTGGCATCGTAGTTCCCAAACGAATGGGCCGATTTTGATGCGGTTTTTTTCTGTTTGAAAACTGTGGAGATGGTTCTTAGATGGTTTTATAATTTATGATGTTCAGGTGTTTCATGTTCATCAGTACATTACCATTACCCCAAGTTGGGGGTTTTTACATTTTGTATTGAATTTTTTTTTCTATTGGCTCTCAAAATGACACCACGATAAGTTTCCATTAAACCCCTAGTATTGTTTGAAATAAGATTTCACATACTAGTAAACATATTCGTGCGCATGTATCGTGCCACAAGAGCTCCTTAGAGCAAGAGATCAGATTTAGTTTTCAGTGTAGCCAACCTAACTAACATACATGAAGGGAAGAAGCAGAAGCCTTGACCTTTAAGATTAAACTACTACATAGATTTATTTAAAACGTAAGAACCCAACGTTTGCCTTAAAACGAAATCCGATGTTTTTTAAAACACCAAACACTTATTTTGGGTTTATAAAGTATATATCAACGCGTGATAAAGTATAATTATGTATGATTATAGGATGTTCAATGAATTTCGCCGCCAAAATACCAACATAGATAATATAGTGGCTGTTCACTGTTAAGAAACATTTAGCAATATCTGTTGAGTTTCGACCTTAACATGAACAATACTGTCCATTTATTAGTAGCTATATTAAATGGGACGTCACAATGACTTGCTGATTATTATTAGGTTGCGAAATAGTAATAATTCATCTTTATTCTTGACCTTTCTTGGATAGTTATTTATGTATTAAAAAGTTTCGACAAACAGGAGTAGTAAAATATTCGACAAATGTTTATGTTTACCATAGTAGCTGCTGATATTTATTATCTGCTGATAATTATTCTTGTTGAAAATGATAATCTAGTCTTAGGAGATGTCCGGTATCTTTAAAAACATCTGACATTTCAACAGTATATCTGTCCTGGGTTGGGCCTACGCAGTGTCTTCGCCAAGTATGTGGTGGTTCGCCTACTTTCCGTTTGGAAAACTCGTCTAAAACTAGGCCCCTATGAATGCAGCACTGGCTGCATATTTCTAAATGCTCGTTTCCTATGGCGTGAACACACTGTGCGTGAAGTTTGTACCGCGACTTATTTTAGTTTGGATGTTTTCTTTACGCTATAGGCTCAAATTTCAAACTGATCGACGTACTTACAATATTAATTTTAATTTTATCAATATTTTATCACACTGTATTGCATTAATATTATAAAGGCGTAAGTTTGTACGCATGTATGTGTATGTTTGTTACCTTTTCATGCTCAAACGGCTCGACGGGTTTGCATGAAATTTGATTTGCTTTTGATCCCGGAAAACCTCAGGGTGCAACTAGTTATGTAGTTAATTTGTACTTAGACGAAAATTTGTGCTGTCTATCTGCTTGCAAGTTGTTCAGTTTGTTTAAGTCCATTAGTTTATTGTGAATGTCCACGCAGTGTGGAAATACCATTACGTTTTGTATGTGTGACATGTATCTCGGTAAACGACATTTGGGATCGTTTCAAGACAGATCTGTAGAAGATAAGTCTCGTTTTCGAGTAAAAGCCGGATGTGAATATTGAACATTTAGAGTAAGCTGGTTTCTCTATCTAACTTTGTGTACTTTAGTCCAAAATATGAACGTACTGGAGATTAATTTATCAATGTATGGATAAAACTATCAAGTATTTCATAAAAACTAAAATAGGAGATAAAACATTTAATTATCTAGTGTGTACATATGTGTGTATATATGTTACATATGTAACAATTAGCACTTAGATACTCGACACACTGTGGAATTCCCATAACAATTAATACTAGTCAGGAGACACACTATAAAACTTGTGGCTAACCTATTGGTATTCCGTTTATGTGACAAAATATGATTATCACGTCATCCGCTAATGATTTCAACAAATTTAAACACGTAGTTTCAGTACCTTCTTATCATGGCCATTTGTGTTGTAACTTTACATAATAAGGTTTGAGTTGGCGTTTTGGCATATTGGTATATTACACAAAATTACCTATTTGAATCAAGGACGATCCTAGAACCACCACTTCGCCGGTACTTGATCAATGGAACAATCCCTTTATATCTGTATCAGCCTGTAATGTTCCCACTGCAGGATACCGGCCTACTCTTGATAAGTGAGAGTTAATGGACTTTGATCTATTACGGGAGCCCAATCTGGATTTGTAGATGTCACATGTCTTCGAATTTTTGATTCTAGGACATGCCGGTTTCCTCACGATGTTTTCCTTCACCGTTATGCGCACATACATTAATTTTTTCAAGTTAATAACTCATTGGCGCTGGTGAGTCGAACCAGTGATCTTCAGATTGAAAGACAGCGTCTGTATCTCATGACCACCCTCTTCAATTCATCCCTTTATATACTGATCATAAACTATTGGCAGTGCATGTATCACTATGCAAATAATATAGAGGTGAATTTGATAAAAAATATAGATGAGTTTAATAAACATATTTCATAATTACTACCATGACAGGTCCGGATATAATCAGAAATCCTCTAGAACGTGCTCAGTATCATAAACATTTATTTTAACACGTACTTAGAAATTTGAAGGAAAACATAATTACAAAATCGGTATTTCCAAGATCACAAATCGAAGTACTACCACCGTTCTTTTGTACCGCCAAGCAGTAGTGCACCGATAGTGTAGTCTGGGTTGAAGGTCGGTGTAAATGAAATACAGCTTCATAATACATTGTAATGCTGTTGTTAAACACCTTAATATTTTGGGGACTACTCGTAACTGCAAGTTCCGCCTATATTCGCTCAAAGATAACAATGGAAAGAAATTTAGATGTTTACACTTTCAAACAAACTCAGCAAATGTTTATTCGCATATAATTACTGATACGATTCGGAAATACTTGTACCGATGCACGAACCTTCCGCGATGGTCGCTTCCTGGCGGTTTTTATATCAATTCAAAGTTATTTACATTCGCTATTCTTCATTTCAAAACTGAAATATGGATTGGTAAAAATGATAGAATTTTGGTGCCAAGCATTTTCAAGTTTGCGCTACAAGTGCTATTGTGCGTATAGATGTTGTCATTCTTAGCTTTCTCTAAATTTTAAACATTATGTTTTCATTGTCAACATAGTGTTTAAAATTTAGAGAAGAAAAATGAAGATGAATGAACAAATGAAGATTCAAACAAGAAACAGTATTACATATTCACAATATGATTCCCAAGCCTTTTTGTCATCTAGGTAATCTGCATATGTTAATAAAACTCAGAGAAATAAAAGTCTAAATAAAAACCCAATTGTAAATATAAAAATCTGTATTGTTTTTCTTTATTTTAATCGTTATAGCTGCTAAACAAATCCTGAATATTTAATCTTTCTTGTTATGTACAAACTGCAATTATAAGTCAGAATTTGGTCATTACACGAACAATACAAAACGATGTGTAGGCTTGATACTGGCGTGAGGAAACTTTGTCAAAACTCATTGTCTATTTTGCAAAAGAACTTGCGTCAATATTGCATCAGATTGGAATTGATGGTATTTGCATAAAAGCTAAGGTATGCTAACTAAAAGTGTAAACTATTACAGTCCTTCACAAAATACCATACAACTCACCTACTTTTTCTCAAAGAAAGAGGTTAAAAACTCCTCACTCAACAATGGACACATGTTGCGGTGAAGTAAGTCAGGTATTCATTAATATTGATTAGATTAAATACTGATTCTTAACCAATTTTATTATTAAATGTAAACGAATATAAAGAAGCTTGTTATTTTTACTTAGAAGCTATTATATGTAACTTCTCAACGATAACTTATGCCAAAATGACGTTTTGTTGTATCCGAAATGTAAACAATTTAAATAATATTGCGATTGGTAATATTTTAAAGACTATTACTTTACTATGGCTTGTATGACTGATGCGGGAGAGATACCTACGTCCGAAATATCAGCAATCGAATTGGGTCTAGAGATGCTTGGGGAAGACTAAATATAATTTACGGAACTCATTGAATCAATGGTAACAACGACTCTCTGCACGTACTTAGTCGTAGCTAGTTCTACGGCGTAGCCTAGAAAATGTAACGTATAAGTACCTAAATCGTGTGTGCATTGAGTAATTTGAATGTTTAGTTTATACATAAGACCAGATTGAACATATTTATAGAAAAATGGCGATTCTACGAGAATTCTTATAAACAAAATAATTATTTTTATTATTTACACTTGTGTCTTATATTAGTGAGTCCTTGTGGTCATAATGAGGGCCCAATAAAGCCCTAACGATATTGTTTAACACGGTTGCTATTAACTTTTTGATATGATAATGATAGATAAGTTTTAGCGCAACATATTATATATATTATGTTCTCCGCAGCAGAGCCACATTCCCTTTATTTTATTACCTATATCATAGTAATAATAAATAATTTTTATTTCTGTCAAGAATATTTGTACACATATTAACGACATATGTATATTGAATTAATGTACATGATGATAGTGGCACTGCTGCAGAGCATAAAACTTTGTTGTAAGAATAAGGGCGTTCGCTAAAACACATGGCTGTCGGATCGGATTTTTCGAACGATTTACGGTTTTCGCCATCACGTTTTAGCGTACGCCCTGCTTTCTTGAATAAATTTGAAGACTAGATCCCAATTCGACTGTAGCCCCTCTACCCAACAGGAGCTGGAGAGGAACACAAACCAAACAGAACTGAACACCATAGCCACATACTACTTCGACGGACAGGGAAAGGCGCTGAGGCCGATGGTGGCGATCCTAATGGCCCGGGCTGTCAACTACCATGTATACGGGGAAAATAGGTGAGTGTATTTTTACAATCTCTTAACTTCTTCCATATTCCATATTCACATTTGTTTTATTTGAGAGATATATTAAATACGCATTCGAGCATCAACATAGTGTGACCCCTGACTTGTGCGAACGAACTATTGAACGAACTTGAGCCGCGTATTCACCGATCGCTATTTTTACCAGGAGCGAAACTGCATTAATATAAAAGACGCTGAAAATAAAATAAGAAAATATCAACCGAAATTTAATGACAAGTGTACGAATGCCATTTTTTATGAAAGTGATGTCGTTTATTTGTAGAATCTCTAATCTTTCCCAGACGATTTCTAGTTTATTTCTACTCCGAATCGACTTTGTCATAAATTCGCACCGTCAATTTCGAATACAGTCATCACCATGGTCATAAAGCCACACATTCTGTGTGCTTGCGAAATGATAGCGTGGATTACAATTAAATAGCTGTGCCCGCGACTTAGTTCGCGATTGCCATCTCCGCAGACTAACTATTCGCATTTTTAATGAAAAACACACATTTGACTTCAATAACAGCTTGGAAAATTGAAATTAACACAGATTTAAAGCTTTTAATCTTTTTAGTAATGATCACCGAACAAGTGGCATTACCTAACCGACCTGTCTAAACTCGACCACCCAAGCTGCAATTTGAAAATTATACATCAGACGAACAATATAACTATAAGGATTTATGTAAACATAAACTGTGAAGAAAGTTAGAAAAGCCGTAGGTCAAGCCACAATCGCTCGGTTTGCGGTATTGCCAACTAAGTTCACACACAACTACAATGAGTGTTGTAACAGATGGTTAATATTCATTATCTTTCATAACTGAAAACAAGACTTATGTTTTACCGTAAAAATGTTGGCTTTAGTATTAATATCTAATTAGTCCCTAAAATAATCTTTAGTAAAAATATGCTTTAGCTGGTCACCCTCTGGCATGTTTTTTTACATATTTTGTGCATTTGGTTTTCTAGGCTATATTGAAAATAAGATTAAAAAAGTAAACAAGTTTTCTGTTTTAGGGTTCTGTATGATCAAGTTTAAAGTAACTTAAAAACTCGTCTCGGGCCAAGTTTGATGTGTTGATTGTTTTGAAAGTGATGTGTTCTTGCAGGTAGTCAAATAATATAAATTCTTTCAGCAAAACTGCAACCGACGATATCATGTTCAAAATGAATACCAGTAGATCAGCAAGACAACGTCAGTTGACTGTAAAAAAATCTAAAATCCTTGATCCGTCCTTATTTCACACCTGAACAAGGTGGTACTTATTTATGAGGAAACCTACTCGTCTTAAAACAACATTATTATACAAATATTACTAGGAAATTAATATTGTTTGGTTAAAGACTTCATATATGAGGAATTTGCACTAATCCGGTTTTAAGATCCTGTAATCCACCTTAAAGCCCTTTAAAGTGCCATTAACTCTCAAGTACTCATTTAAAACGAGGAAGGTTTACTTGTAAGCAAGTAACTTAACACAAATATTTTCATATCGATATCTAGGTTTGGCTTCGAACACACTCTTCTCGACCGATTTATGTGTATTAAATTAATGAATACTTAATGAATAATTATAATCCCAAATTTATTTTATAAGTATAATTCCGCATAGCTGGATTTTCCGTTATTATTCATCTTAATATGAATTCGTAACTTCCTTGCGAATTTATATAAATTTTGTATTAAGTCACTCGCGCTATACTAGCAAGCGTGGATGATTTGAGGGATAACAACGCCTTAAATAGAACAGTAGGAATAAAGGCCGCGTTGGAGTTATCCTCGCCCAAATCCGCCTTTCGCTCTAATCTCTTAGCAAATTATTGCCAACATAAGATTGCGTTTGGATATCAGACAGCGCGGCTACATAGTTCAATGTCTGCTCATAGACCTTGAACTGATCATTTCTCTTCGATTTATCTTGCCACGCATAATGTGGTTGAATTACTGAATGGTGATTTACTGAATATAGGCGAATGTGATACAACTACGATAAATCAACGTGTAAATTTAGGTAAATCAATAAAAAAAAAATGTCTGCTTCATATTTGTATTTATTTAATAACACTGTAGACTTTAAATTGCCTGTCTGCTCAAACTCATTTAAATCAGAACAAACACTTGAACGTGTCGAAAATGTTAATCAATGCTTATTCACGTGTCGATTGTTTATCCTCGTGTTATGATAATGTCTGTAGTATTTGATCTAAATATTTAATTGACATATACCTCAAATATCATTAGTAGGCATTCACGCTTCATCAATCTCTGTGCGTACTACAGTACAAACCTGACCTCGGATTTTCTCTTGTAGAAAACCGATAGATTTCTACTGAATGGATTATTTTTCCTCTTGTATTGCGCTATTTAAATTTGTTTTGTATGATAATGATCTGCCTTTTTATAGCACTAGCGTGATTAGTACCATACAATTTTATTTGAAGACTCTAGAGCAGAAAATTTACAATAGTTTATTTGGTAAAAAGGTAATAACTTAAATTTATGTTAATACAAGCTGCACCCCTCAGTGTAAGCCACGGTTGTTTATCCCACGAGAATACTTCACTTTTTCAAGTCAAAAAGTAGCCTTAACACATAGGCTTCAGGGTTTGAGCCTTCTGAAAACGTTCATAACAAATTTCAAACCAATCGTACAGGCGTGAAGGAGTAACAAACGTACAAACTATCGCCTTCATAATATAAATAAACGTTAATAAACGTTTACACACTCATACCTCTGCACTAGGATTCCCTGTGTCGCAGATGGCATGGACAAACACAGAAACACAAGACAAACACCCAAGACCCGAGAACAAACTTCATGCTCACCACACAAAGTGTGCCCCGGCCGGGAATCGAACCCGGGACCCCTCGCTTCGAAGGCAGGGCTAGTACCAACTAAGCCACGGAGTCGGAATATTAGTGACATTAATTCTTAAAATTTTATCGGAATAATCATATAAAATATAGAATTGTCAACAGCTATGTTAATCTATTTTACACAAATGCATGATTAAAAATTAAAATAACCATTGTCCATTCAAGTCAATAAAACAAAATTTAAAAATATTCGTAGTGAATAAAAAAAGAAGTCCCATAAAAAATAATAGTCCATTTGTGCAAAGTTTTAAGGAAAACGCCATTTTAAAGTAGTAATGGTACCACTTCAGCATATAATCTGAATGATTTCAATACATGAATAGCAACGATCTGTTTGTGAAGTAGGTTCACGCATCCCCTTAGTTACGCCGCGAGAAGCCCTTACATGATGTGAATATTTTATATATTCAAACAAGATAGTGGTTTGAACTGGAATATATCTTAAAACTAATGTAGTAATTATTTTTTTCCTTATTTTTCACATAAAATAAGTTACAAGAAAACTGTAGCAGTTCATGTGAACCTATGAAAGTTCTCTTCATTTATATGAAGCTATATAAATAAGCTCAAATCTTATATATTATTGTCTTTCGTACCCAAAGGCAAAAGAAAACTATATTACTAAGCCTAGAGCGTCTGATAACATGTTTTTTGATTATTATTATGATGATTTTAACCTTTGAAACACTTGCTTTACCGGGCTGTATTTCCACAGTATTTATGTGATACCACGACAAACATCCTAACAAATAATAAAATACGCAATCCGTGCTACAAGATTCTCGGAGTGAAAGTCTGAAATATACTAAGTCGTTTTTCATCAAACGTGCAATGTTAACCTTCAAGCACGATATAATTTATTAAAAGTAACATCAATCATAAGTGATTGCAAGATCTTACTTGTGATCCAGGCAATCAAATCAAATATGCAATTATGAAGGCTCTGCTATGCACTCTGTTGCAACAGTGTTTAATTCCAGACTGAATGTTTTAAGAGCTTTCCAGGCTAATTTAATCAGTGTCTTAGTCGAGGTTATACCACTCTGCCTAACGATATTAATATCGATCAGGTAATCAGGTGAGCAGGTGAATGTAAAAATGAAGCGAGTATGCTCTTTTATATTACCTTTTAGTTTTATCCTCTCACTAAAAAGAGGGGCGTGACTGCTCCGTCTGTCTGCCTGCTTGTCTGTCTGCATAATATACATATATGTCTTTGGCCGTCAATTTCTTGGTTACGGGCATAGTAAAAAAAACACCTTTAAATAGAATTATTCCGAAATTATAAAGAAAAATGTCCGTACATGGCTTTTCGTTGTTACATGTATTTTTTTAAGTTTATCGCTTCTGAGGTGCTTCTAATCTTATATGCTAGACAGCCATGTATCACTAATAGATATCCAAATTATGTATATCTGAGCTATATTTTATTTTGATCAATTGAACATTTAGTCAAGCCCACGTTGGCAAAAGGTATATAAAATTCACACATATATAAAATACCTTTTATACCTTTTATAAACGTAAATATATAAAAGGTACGTCTTGAGTTTGCGGAACAGACGTTCAAGGTCCAAGATAGCCTTATATGCAAAATGTCCAATTTCTTGTTGGTCCACCCATCTAATTTAAAAACCAATAAAGTAATGGATGTAGCCGGAACAAAGAGTTCATTACTGTATCCTGTGTGTCACCAAAATATTATAACTCTAAGAAACCTCTATGGTTTTGTTCCTCAGATTTGATTTGGAAGCTGAGACTGATAAACGAACGTGTTTAATAGATGTATAAAACCGGCGAAGAGTGATTCGAACTGGCTCACCGAGAGTTCTGCACATCCGATTGTATTAGATGCGTGAGATACGCAAGCTGCTTCTTTTAATTTTTGGTATTGTCATAAAGATTAATTTAAACAGGAAACATACCGTTTCATGAAATCACACGTTTCTTTTTTGTACGGAACCTCAATTATAAGATAATTCTAAACCGCACATAGACAGTTAATTTTTAGAATATATATATGTACATCAATATTGATAAATATGTATTGATTTGTTTTTCTTGCGGCTACTTGAGTTTTTTAATGAAAACTGTTTTTTCCATCTCAGTGCACTGCTGGCCTCACAGAGGCAGGTGGCGATGATCAGCGAGATGATCCACTCGGCGTCTCTCATACACGATGACGTCATCGACCAGAGCGACTTCCGCCGCGGCAAACCTTCAGTTAACGTCCTCTGGAACCACAAAAAGGTAAGAATCATCAATACTAACCACCACACTGTAAAAAAAATTGCCTATCGCGGTCTTACCCTTGTGGAAAATGTGTGAATTTATGTATCTTTATTTGACGGCTCCGTAACTTAGTTGCCCCAGCCTGCGAAGCAAAGGGTCTCGGATTAAATTTTCAATCTTCGGTTGTTGTGTTCGCTATTTAGTTATTTCAACAAGATTAATAATTTTCGCAACGAATAAAAATATTCAATTACTGCCACCACTCCTGTTAATCAGCTGCGCAGCAGTGGTGCACTCCCGTTGCTGTGTTGCGGTAAAAGGGTATAGGTACTGGTGGAATTAACACATACTTAAGGCGTAACATGGGTCTTCTCATACTTTAGTAGAGGGAGGCGTATTGTTGATTTTTATGGGCCACTTAATATCAGGTGAACTGTCAGCTCGTTCTGAAACTATAGCTCATAAAATATAATTTGTTGGTCCGTAGCTCTGCTCCGCCCCATCAAATATGAAATACCACCTGTCCAATATTATCAACTGCTAAATTTTTTTGCTCTTCTGCTGTACTGCGTTTGCAAAATACAAATCGTTCCGTCGTACTTAGTTGGCCATTTGACATTTTTGCTCAATGTAAATTACAATATGATTTTGAGTCTCAAGGTCAGTTTTTAATTTAATGCAGGTACCGTTTTTATATCCATCAGTCTGCATGTTTCAACACAGTAGTTTTAATATAATTAGTTACGTTAGTAATAACCTTGATAACATCGTTTACTTAGTAGTAAGGTTTTTAAGTAGCCATATAAAGGTAGATAGCAAAACGATTCGACAAAAGGCATGTTTTGTTTTTGGATTAGGTCGCAAATATGTTTAAAGATTCTATAGGACTAATAAAATATAGCGCATTAATTAATTCGTTTTGCTCTCAAAGGCTATAAATTTTAATCCTTTATATTATATCTTTAAAAGATCTTGTAAAACCGGCACGTCTGCTTTGGTATTGTATAGAATGTGAATTCATTTTATCTATATTTAGTCGTTGATCGTCTTATGACATCGATGACTGTATTATTATGATGGTTGACGTAAACTCACCCTTCAGACGCGTGATGGCACGCGTGATGAATACATTAATGGTGTTGTGATCTTAGGGCGTTGCCACAATGGTGAATGCGAGCGCGGTTCTAACGCGGCGATTCATGTGAGCAAGATTTTTTTCTTGCCATTACTGTGATTTCAACGAGCGAGTCGCGGTACCGAGAATCATATGCTGCATATTAACGATACTGCACCGTGTTTGTGTCTTCATAAAGATTACCGGTAGTATCGTACCCTCAGAATCCCTACACGTGACCACCGGGTGGTGCCAAAAGTGCAACCCGAAGTAGCAGTAGAACTTACCAAGTTCGTCCAGAGAAGTACCTGGTAATCCGCCGCCAAGCAGCGGTGCATTCGCATTGCTGTGTTCCGGTGGAAGGGTGTGGATGACGGTGAAATCATAGGCGCATGAGGCGTTATATCTCCATCATATATTACGTCGGGAGGACCTTATTGTTGCCTATGGGCGGCAGTGACCACACAACAACAGGTGGGCTGCCAGCTAGTGCCGTCACTTTCATCACATTAAAAAACCTCGTGACTTACGTATACCTGTTTTTTTGTATAAATTATTAAGCTTACATTATTAGTGTTGTTGACTAGTAAATCGTTCGAATGAGCTTTACCACCATAACCACCGATCACCTCTTCTATGATTTACTTCATAAATTATTAGATATCATTATCTTAATATTTTTATTATGACCACCACAGTTCAGGTCAAATCAGCTCAGTTGGTATTAACTTGCCTTCTGCGCTGTAGCTCGATCCTCGCCCAGGATAAGCATTTGTGTGACGAATATATATGTTTGTTCTGTGTATGTATCATAGGTATGTACAAAAAATATTTAT
Organism: Aplocera efformata; assembly: GCA_921293045.1. Lineage (NCBI taxonomy): Eukaryota > Metazoa > Arthropoda > Insecta > Lepidoptera > Geometridae > Aplocera > Aplocera efformata. The sequence continues at coordinate 7,568,752 of OV121045.1, forward strand.
AAATAAGTCTATCAGTAATCTGGTTCTCATAGTACAAGCTTTGCTTAGTTTTGGGGCTACATTGTTTATTGATTATATAGGTATATACGAGAACGTAAATTTATTATAGCACATATTATTGTGACGGAAATATCACTTTGCATAAATTGGCTTCATTGTCACAGCTTTTTCATTTTTATATTAAAAATAAATTATATTGACGTTCGACTATTTTGTGGTGGCATAATTGCTTATGTATGAAAAAATGCAAATTTCACTGACTAGTTTTTTGTTGTATCATTTGCGTCGGTTTGCTACGCATACCATTCGTCTCTGATGTACGTTAATGTAATGTAAGCACATAACTTAGCATTACATTTAATAGGTATATGCTTGAACGCTACCTGGACGATGTAATTTAGTGCACAATTCGTGCCATGTGAAGTGAATAAATTGTTGTGGTTAATGATCAAGAAACTGAAATAAAAATAAATTGTAGTCATTTTATTTAAATCTTTATTGGTGACTTAATCTTTGTTCTCTGCCTAATCTTTGTTGTTGACCTGGCGTTTAGTAATTTCCAATATCAAGAGAAGACTTTAGAATTGTTAGTAGCCATAACAAAAACTAAATAATAGGCCCTCCTGCTTAGACCTATATAGCATAGGACCTATATAGGGTCTAAGCAGAAGACAATTTTTGTTATGATATTAATTTCCTGAACGGATACGACAAATGGCTCTCTAGACTCGCTTGGTCCAGTCTCGGACAGGTTCTGATTCAGATTCTGTCTATTCGCGTTAATAAAATTTGTCACTGTGGGTTGGTTTCGTATTGTAAGTGCTAGATTTCAGTGTAAATGTATACTGTATGCTCTAGGTATACGCATGATTTTACATCATTGATCTGCTTGTATAATCCCTTTTTAAATATTAGTTAATTGCGAGTTAATTTTCCGCTCCTGATAACAGAAGTTGTAAACGACATCCTAATACCTATATAGTTGTGAAGGTCGTCTATTTGTATGTGATCCGAGATGCAATAATATACTGCTCATCAGGAAATTCCAGACGCGATAAGAATATGTTACAGAAGTTCATTAAGATATAGTTGAATTCAATTGATACGATGTAATTTATATTGCCTATATTATTTAAAGAATTATGGTCCGACTCATTACTTTTATAATTACGTAAATAAAAGTAACGAGTCAGACCATAATTGGTTTTCTGTTACATTGGAATATAATGACGGAACAAAACGTACAATTGTAAAGTAAACAATTATTGCAATTTACTGCAAGTAAATGGGTCAATTTGTCTACTATTTTGCATTTAAAAACAAATTAACATTACTGTAGAGCCGTCGTGTGACTCGGATTTCGAACTTACACCAACAACGACAACGGAATAAAATAATCATCAAAATTGCTTCGCAAAACTGTCTCAGTATAAGTAATAAATGAGTACCCAAATTACCAGTTACCCAAACAGGATAACAATGGCTATAAGTCATCGACTTAAAACAGCTTCTAAAACGAAATTATCTAAATGGACGAACACGTTTCCATAAGTCGTGTTTCGTTTATCTAATTCTATTTTTCGTCAGACTATAAAGACTATATAATAATACAGCACATTGTTTAAAAAAAGGTTTCTAGTTCAGTAGTTTGACAAAAAAATATTTTACTTGGATTTTATTACACACTTTATTAGGGTACACAAAAGACGTGATCGAAATTATACAATTAATATGCATCCCTTGTTATCTGGGATCGTTCGTAGAATTTAATATATAAAGGTACGCGTCAACATGACTGGCATGAGCTCGCGATTCGCATATCTGCGGCAGATGCGTGAAACACGTAAAAAATCGTTTTATTCACTTATCAATCATTTACGTGTTATAGGTAGGTAATGGGTGCATAATGTTACAATGCAGGTACCATATTCAACGCGAAGTTAATATATGTTGTCGTGGTTAGCGCCATTAGTAGGAAGTAAGCCTTCCTGCTTTCCTAAAAAATATTTTTTACCGCTATGAAGTGGTTTTTAAAGATTTTCCGAATCATTTCGACTATATATAGAACTAGCGACCAGCCCCGTCTTCGCAAGGGTGCGTTCAATGAGCTTGGTAAATAACACATATTTTTTTTGAAATATGTAAAAGACAAAAATGGTTACTGTGGGTAATCCTTAGGACACAAATTACCACCGCGGACTTTATTATCGATCTTTTTTAGATATACAATTCCGTAGTTGTTTTTTTTTAAGTACCTTAATTTGATCTATCTTGTAAGGTTTAGCCAGCGTTTGCGATTTAAACGCACAAAAATATGTTTGTTACGACATCACATTACAAATATCTGAATTTTTTGACTTTTTTCTGTACTATTATATGTATGTATTATACATATAAACCTTCCTCTTGAATCACTCTATCTATTACTGAAAACTGCATTAAAATCCGTTGAGTAGTTTAAAAGATCTAAGCGATAGACAGCGGAAGCGACTTTATTTAATTCTATGTAAAGATATACCAATTGACCAGCGACACAATGATATCCATCTTCACTGCGTTGCGTTACGATTAGTTTAACGTGGACACGAACCTTTAGGGTGCCTTTAAAATAAATAGCATCTGGCTACTGTTGCCAAGGTGACACAGTTCGAATATGACGTGTCATGCTAATAATTTCGGCCGTTGTCTATTGGAAGATCTGCGAGCGTCTACGTATTGGAATGTAATGGGTTTTCCAAAACAGACGCGGACCTATTTATATTGTGTAACGCTTAGATGGTTTCGTATTCAGCAGCGTCTTCAATATCGCGTATTTATGACTTCCAATAGAATTCATTCAATTTTTTTAACGACTAAGATTGTTATGTTACCTAAGGTGTTTATTTAATTAAAACATCTTTCTCTTTCGTAATGATTGTGTAAAATCATGTTATTTTTGTTGATGTACCTATCCATTCTATCACCGTCATGCAAACGATTTTATTTTCGAGTAATTTTTTATGAAATTTACCATTAAAAACACATAAAAGCAATGGCAAAATACCATTGTTTTTAATATGTGTTTTTATAATAGTATGCAGAGATGGCAATCGGGAATTAAGTCGCGGGTACAGCTAGTCAGTTGATATAGCTAGAATCATCATTACATTTGTTACGTTTTAACATTTGTTAAAACGTAATATTTTATATTTACTTTACAACATGTTAAAATAGTTTACGAATAAATAAATTATTTGATATCAATTTGATTCAATTGAAATCGAACCGGATATTATCAAACAAATAAAATAAAAATCAATCGATCCACTACACGTGAGCGTCTGTCTAGTCTCTCACAAAAACTTAATGATTGGCAAAACAACGAAAACAACAAAGTTATTATTTAGCAGGCAAAAATTGCCGACACACAAATTGTATTAAAGATTAGAGTGTAACGTTTCGCGTCGTCTTATTGTGTTGCGGTCGTCAAGTAACTGGGTTAAGATCACAGCCCATTCAGCGGTTCATTGAAGCTTTCGACGCGATCATGCTTTTGTGCACTTGATAATGTATAGTGTGATATTGAAACTAGCTAACTTTCTACGGCTTCATTTCACCTATGTATAATTATCATCTGAAATGTGAGAATCATGCTTTCGCATTATTTTTAATTTCATAGGTTTTGAGTAACAGACTGTTTTTAGTATTATGAAACTGCTATATCTTTGTAAAATATAGGAAGTGTATAACTGACAGGATATCGTCATTATTAGCTTCAAATTCCAGGTTCTTAAATTTGATTTCCGTATTTAATACTTCTAAGATACACGTGAATATTTTCATGTTGATTTATTTTCTTTATCTAAAGTTGACATCACTTTATGTTCCGGCTTTACACCTATACAAAATATAAGTTATCAAAATATCCGTTTTTTTTTTCATATTATTTATAATGAATAAATAAATCCACATTCATGCTCACCACATAAAGTGTGTCCCGATCGAGAATCGAACCCGGGACCACTCGCTTCGAAGGCAGGGCAACCATCAACTAAGCCACGGAGCCGTCACTAACTAAGCAACTAATTCGTACATTAAATGAGAAATGCTGGATATCTGTAAGTTCATGAAGATTTTGATTCAGGCTATCTCACTGCGTCAACGATTTGCGTAAGGGTCAAATTTCGCATTTTTTTTATTCAACAAATATTTTTATCTTAATAGTTTTATTGTACAAGAATTAGCTATCCTACCTAATTCCAGGTGGTGACGAGCGAGGTGGTCCAGTTCTCAGTATACTCGTTAATTCATCAGAGGGAAAAATAATTCCCAAAAACTACTATGAAACTGTCGGCCTTAGCAATATTAGTTTTTGTCCAGTGTCCACATTATTTACCCATTTGTTGAGTAAATATCGAAGCTCGTGAGGCCTCGTTCGGTATTTCAATTTCGCTTTTTCACTGGACATAGAAAGTGGTGTCACGTTATTTATTTGTATTATTTTATACTAGCTGTTCCTCGCGAGTTTGTCCGCGTGGAATTTGTTCTTTGAGCCGATCCCTAATTCTTTTTCTAAAATAAAAGTAGACTATGTTGTTCCATATAACATCAGACAGAGAGTTAGACAATTTTTTTTTTAAATAGTTTTTTTTTATTATATGTACTTTCAAATGCATTTAATAAAATGCTGATATTTTGACATTAAAAACAGACAATTCAATTTGATTTAATTGTATATAGTGTATTTGTATAGAGGAATAAAAACAATATGTTATACTGGTAATTGCTAAAACTGTTTTGTAGTTTTCAACGTTTATGGAGCTAATCCAACATTTCGTTATTTCTTTCTACGATCATACGTAATTGACGGTATCATAAGAGACTTGTGACCCACTTTTAATATTAATAAAGTCTGTGGGAAGTAGACCGCAACACGCCCGCTGTGAGCACCAGATGAGCTGAGACAACGTGTTTAATATTAATATTAGCAAACCTTTCCATTTCTTTTCCCTCAGAGAGAGAGAGAGAGAGAGACTGAGTAAATCTAGGTATAATTGAAAACCATATAATTGTAAACAATTGAACCTACTATACTATAGTAGTACCTACGAATCATTCAACACGCAACCACATTGATTGATTGATCTGGAGCAGCTAATCGAAGTATTGATACTGAATTTAATCTATTATTTCCGCCTGAAGTTCATGAATATGTGAGGTTTGCATGTATGCAATCGGTCTTAACTTGTACCTGGATAATTTTTAGAACTAAACTTGTTTTAAGATGTTGTGTGTGAAATCTCATAATCGATTGGATTAAACAAATCTTTGATATTACCTATAAATATCGAAGACTTGTTTTCTGTAACAGGTGTAGATGTAAATTGAACCTTAAAATCAAGTGAAAAAGTGCTATTTCACGTGTCGCCCCATGCTGTGAGAGAGACAAGTGTATGTCTCTGTATGTGACGCGCCTCACATACCTGTGATAGACCGAAAGCTGGGCGACCCTCGGTGAAAGTGCCAGTCGGCGTCATCGCTTTATATTGATAACGGCCGATGCAAAGTGGCCCGTAGTTTATCAATTACATTTGTCAGTGATTAGCTGTACCCTTTTCTTTTTCTCAAAGAGGGTAAAATATTCTTTGGCGAAACCTCGTAAGTGTGACGGGATAGATAATATTACTGCTGAAATTATTGGTCGTTGGCTTATAAGCCTCTGTAGTCTCCGCGTCACGAAGTCACACTTTTTTGTTTTTGAGAAGGTTTTGTACCGGAGTCTACCTATGCCGGAGCCGGAGTATGTAACGTTTTTGAAATTTGATGATTTATTGCTTCTTCGTAAAAAATTATAATCGTTTAACCCAAATGAAACATTTCTTAATAGGATTCAAGATTTGTTGCTAAACTAGTAATATTGATTGAAACGATATGAATTTATATAAATAACATCAGCATCATGGATCGTTCTGACCCCTGAATGAATGCTGGTTTCAAATCAAATGTCAACGTGTTACAAACAAATGAGGAACCCCGAATGCTTTTCAAAACAATTTTCCTCAAATTAATATTTTTTTAAAATATTTTATGGCTCAGCCGATTTTCGTAAGCATTGTTACAACGTAAAGGTCAGTTGGTTTAGACTTTCGATTTCAGACCATGAATCATTCGTATATTTTATAAGCAAGTTGGATGTGCTGGTTAGCATCTCGAAGTTCTGGGAGCAGTTTAAACTTAAAGTCCCGATATGAGTCGATAAATCGTGTCAGCCTTCAGGTACTTCGATAATTCCGGCATCGGCCCGCTACTAGTTTAGAAGACGCTCAGTACATACCTGATTTTCTATATATACATTCGAAACAAGGAGTTAATCTGACTTGAATACATATGTATGTAGGACAAAGAATCTCTGTTCATTTGCGTCTTCCTTGATAGAACGTTGAAATTGCAACAACGCGTCATTAATTACCTTATTAACACAACTTGTAGGCGGTCTGCGTTTCGGTACGTCCTTCACGAATCAAATGATCATGTCCAGCGATTACATGTTCCGTTGATGTGATCTTCACTGCGCTACGTTGGTTGAATCGAAACCGCTATAAAAATTGGCCATCACGAGACACATACGATGTTATTAAAATCGGCTGTTTATCTATATTTGTTCAATTGTTAGCCATCATCGAATAACGCTCATCACAATTCACAAACAATGTGTTAACTTCGTAAAAAAAAGCTTTTGCTTTTGGGTCTGTCGACCCGTTGAACTGTCTTCTGAATATCCTGGTAGAAGCGGCATTAATTCCATTCGACTGGTTAAAATTTGAATCCGCACACGAACTTGTTTATTATCTCTAAATATAAAAATGACATGCAAACTTAAAATATCATTTTCACGTGGCGTCGCCGTCGGGCTTGAGAGAATTTTCTATATGGAGGATGTTAGCACTTTAGAGTATACGATCTAATAACCCGTATTTGACTTATGTAATTCAAACACAACTGTTGATTCAGTTAGTACTGTCTGTGGCTATCATGCACGTACCGCGTACCGTATGTTTGTCCGTTGTGTTCAAATATCGGATCGTGGCAACAGGGCGCGCCTATTTGCATTTTTGCTCATTTACGACCATGTTGCCTAGCACGGATGTAGAATATTTACGCTAAATGTTACGTCAAAAATGTATGAATTTATTCAATTTTAAGTTTAAATTTGGATGAATTACGCATTATTAAGTTATATAACATGTATTGTAGTAGATAGATCTCAACCGTGACTAAAGGTCGTTGACCATTATTTACCTGCAAAATGAATTCAAAATACCTATACATTAAATTGATTGTGTTCGCACAATAGGTGCAGGTATATCACATAGACATACGAGTACGTCACCGACGAATTGCAGATTCGTATCGTATCTGCGACTATTGTTCAGAATATGTCGCGCACTTCATTGTTTGCGGCTTCTGCGACTATGGTAAGAATGCAGAGTTTAAAATAATTGTGTACGCCATTTGAATTGATAAAATAGAAACATTAGTCAAGAATTTTTTCTCTGCACTTTACTGTAATCTCATATATTCGAGCGAAACAGGATATAAATAAACAACACAAAGCGAATTTTTGATAATAATAGAGAAGCGTTTCCAAGATATTCATGATCTTACTTCTCGCTAGGATACTAAAACATATCATTTGTAAAGATTTAAAAAAGGTTGGTATTTAAAAGTTCTATTTATTATAAGTAATTAATTGGAATACCTATCATTCAATAGATAATTATAATTTAATTGTTACATCAATATCCTATTAAATATTTTATTATAAATCCGAAATTATGTCCATTTGGATTTATATAAATATTTTTTACTCTTTCACACCTACTATTCTATTATTTAATTAACCGATTTAGCTGAGGTTTTGAACATACGGAGATAATAACCTGTAGAGTATAGGTTACTTGTCCTGATACTAAGTTTAAGCTAGATAATTATTTAGCTATTGTATCAACGTTTGGAGCGACGACGCTATTCTTCGTCTGCTCACACTCGTGTCTTTGATATGAGTAAAGTTAGGCCGTCTTGCATGCAGCGAGCCCGCTCGCGCCTCGCTTTGAACTCGCTCGCAAATTGTCTATGTGGTAATGCCTTATATACTGCTTGACGACACTTGACTAAATTTCGGGTGTATTTTTGGATTCTTAAAGGCCATATTTTATGACAATCATATCAATATATATATATATATATATATTGTAAGTTACCACTTAAAAATGTATTAATTTCTAAAAATGTATGGATGTCAATACCCAATACCCAACATTTTTGCTTTACTTCTCATAATAGTAAATGGAAATATTGTTGGTTTACATTCTGAGTTTCACATTATGGACCCTTATTGGGGTATTGCAATTTTAATGAAGGTAATCAGATCTGTTCTATATTAGATGGCATGTATGTAGGTCTAAACTACCTACACGCTAGTCAATTGTATTTTTTGTATTTTTTTCTTTATATTCTAAGTTCTAGTCAATTTGTTTAATGTTATTATTATTATTAAGCCTTCGTTACTTTCTTTTAAGTATTCGTTTATGTCATAATAGCATTTCTACACGAGAAAAGATTTAAAATTATAAAAAAAAAGTATATTTATTTTGGTTTCCTTTATGTCCGTTGGCAATTTATATTTTTATGCATATTATGTATGAGCCGTCGATTAGCATTTTTTCCTCATCGATCCTAGTCGATTATTTTAGCGCAACACCCCTCTGTGCCCTGTGCACTACATGCTTTGTATTATTTCGACTGATTACTACATGCTCATGTCACGAGAAACATAACAGACATTGAAGAACTTATGAACATTTGTAGATCCGCGTGGTGTCACCCAGTTGTTTCAGTTGGGCGAATCTGACGCAACACCCTGTTCTGTCGTCCATCAGACCGCACCTTTTAGTTTTCGGACTGTCGTCGGCGTGCATTCAAAATAGGTATTACATAACGAGAATTTATGTTACAGGTCACCATGCAGGTTTTTTGTTAGGTGGATTCTATGTCACTAAATCGATTTATCGGGTTTCGACCAAGAGAAGCCTAGTCTTGAATCTGCATCTCTCTGCGTTTTAAAGACGTATCATAAAATACTGCTCGTGTTTTGAAATGAACAGAAGATAAAATCCAGCCATTTCCTAATAATACGCCATTTTCAGCATGGGCAATACATATTGGTTTTTACTTTTACGTGTGTCATTTGCGAAACTGATTATGACTTTCGACGAAAAAACACACTTAACACGTTTTCACATTTCATATCCAGTATTAAAAATAAAAAAACATTTTTTTGTATATATAATTTTTACGTTTCTTAATATACGTTTTTCTTTAATTTGACCGTTGATGAATTAAGTTACGCAAGCCAGCCTGACCCTTTGTATTGATACACAAAACCCCATACTGCCTTTGCCCTTTGAAATCTTGATCACCTTCGAACTTTAACCTGTTCGAAGCCCCGATTATCTTAATGGGTTATTGATAAACCGATATACAGTAGGTTTGAGGCCGCAAGGACGTGAGAGCGCCTGTCTTTGGCAGCTTTCACTGGTGTCGAGGGAGACGCGGTGTGGGATTGATCATATACAGATTTAAGCCAATGACCCATTTCGTGCACGCTAGAGGGACACGTTATTGTCAAAAACTCTTTCTTGTGATTAAGAGACTCGAGTCGTCCATGTTGCTAGCGACCGTAACAGTATCCACTACTCTCCGTTAGTGATCTAGCTGTAACTAGAGGCCCAAATATTATATGCTACCTTTGTTAAAATTTTTAAACGTTGATTTGTAAAATTAAGACCACAGAGGTTACTGCAGGACATGCAGTACGTGCATGACCTTCGACCACACGCAAAGCTGCGAAACAGAAGTTAACAACATAAATTGCAAAATCTATCCACATGAACTATGAACGTGCTGAGTGCGTGAGCAACTACATCCTGCAATACGCCACACCTGTATCATTAAAAATATTCCTAGGACATATAAACAGAGTATTTTCAATGTATACGCATTTTCGATTTTATGGGTATTGTGAATTATTGACATGAAAGCAGAAGTATCATAGTTAGGTGTGGATGTCGCCTCAACATTATATACGGGATCCATTGGCCTCAGTGCAACAATAAATTGGTGGCTTTACACACTGACAAAATGAGACACGTAATAACTAGTATCACAGGATACTGATGCAGTTTTTTGGATAGGTCATTGAACGTGCGTATTTTGATCGATCATTGCATAAATCGTAGATTATAGCAATTGTATATGGAAGTGGAGGAAGTGAGAATCAAATGGTATTGTTTTCGTGAGTTCGCGCAAATTAGATAGATTCTTTAGTGAATACAACTCGTTTGGTCATGGAAAAATTGAAATTGTCGTAGAGAATATCCGAAGACGCGCGAATGTACAAACTGACTAGTGCGACAAAACCTTGTCGAAAAAAATTTTTTTTTTTTATTCTTGGCGCGTTGGCCTATTAATCATTTAATTAAGTAAATAGTAAGTTTATGGAATAAATCTATATGTATGAATGCTTCTATAAAACTACAAATCAGGTCGGCTATTTTTTCTTGCTAATGTATATATTTTTTAAACTGTAGTTGTTTACTTATGCATCATTTACTTATGCAATTGGAACTGGTTCAACTTGTACAATTTTTATACAATACATAAGCTGTTGCGTTTATATAAACTTTTCAACTCATGCGCGCTAGATAACAATTGAACCTACTGTACATGTACAGATTGTGATTTCTAGTTCTTTTTTAGGCTTCCCTTTCAAATGGGCGAGAGAAACCTTATGTCTTGAACCTACGTTTGCCTGACTTCCTTTAAAACGCTGTATATTATAACTATAAGATGTTCTAGCGGGCTAAATTATTTGCTGAATTTGTGTTATTACGGCGGTTATATTTAACATATATAATAATTAAATGGTACGAAACCGAATTGTACGGGTTGAAATTTCCCCTTAGTTTTATTTTGTCCCCCGACGACACGGCGAAGGCGCGTTGATGTCTTTTGAACTGCGCGGGTATTCTACGCGCAGCTACGCACGTTTATTATTGGCTACGATATTTCATATCTGTTACATTTTTTATTACCGACTAATTAACATAATTGTAGTTAATATCATTAAAACTAATTAAAACATTTAAATTCCAATGACTAATTTATACCGACGTCATTAAAATGAAGGAAAGCCGATTACTATTACTTTCTATTGGCTCGTCATTCGATGACTGAATATTGCGTCGAAAGCAAAATTCGAACACTTTCGTCGAGTGACCTACCATTCGCACGTGTTTTAGGCGTATTACACACTTGTTTCTTTACAAAGTTTTTAGTAATATGTAGGCTTTTGTTTAAAAACTGTTGATGTTAATCATATTTATTACTAGCTGTTCTTCGCGACTTCGTGCGCCTAAAATATTTTTTTGTTGCGCGGGATCTCATTTATTTATTATTTTGCTGAAAAGTATCCTAAATTATCCTGTATAACATCAGCTATCTGCCAGTGAAAATCCCGCCAAAATGGGTTTATTCATGAAATATTTACGGAACTCTTTAAAATACTTACTTTCCACCAAAAAATAATGAATTAACTCGTATTTAATGAATTACATCTAAGAACCCATTTTGACTTTCATCGCCTATCCCAAGGGAACCGTGCTGAATTTCGGGATAAAGTATCCAGTGTTAGGACACTGGTGGACACGAGGTGGGCCTCGTAGTGTGAACTCTAAACATGCCAAGTTTCATTACATTTCATTCATTAGTAGAAAATACTGCATGAAATATAATACTACCAACACATAGATTGACATTCAGATAAAATGAAAAAAAAAAATACAGTTTTAGCTTCAGTATCGATAATAGAGAGACCACCAAAATTTTTTCAAAATTTCTATATGTACAGCATCGGACCTGATAGATGATACTCGTAGTAGTCTGCTACAGCCTCTTTTTCACACGACTTCCAAAAGAGGTGATTACCAATTCGTTTTTTTTTTATGTTCCCCTTAGATTCTGTTATTATGTTATTTATCAAACGATTTGAAAAAATATTTTTTTTATTTGAAATTATACGCATTCAGATTGGTGCCATAAAAAATATCAATATTGTTGTTCAAGTAAACAAAATGCGTATTTTTGTGTCTTTTTCTGTGTTCCTTTTTAAAAATGGTAGGTCGAAATATATGGGATGATAATATAGGAATCGGTTGTTTGGTATTTTTTTTTATCAGTCACGTTAGATCAGTGTATATCTTTCAAACCTTAAAATGATTCGATCTATCATGATATTGATAAAAACTGCTTGAAAATCAATATCTGTCTCTCATTTAATTCCGTACTTCGTTGCTTTATGCTTGTGTATATGGGTCTTATAAGAGTGTGAATTTAAAACTGGTTTTATAACTGTTGTTTTGCGGACCGGGTACAAAAATGTAGGCCAGTCGATCGCGCCGACTTGTCTTGTAATTATTTTACAAGACCCTTCGTTGAGGCCTCAATAAAACAGAGTTGAGGCACCGGTAGAGGAAAAGTTGAAGGACTAATTGTTGCCAGCAAAGTATCCAGCTGATATCTCATTTATAAACCTTTGTACACAGAAACATCCATATCCCGAGAGCAAATTTATACTTGTCACATTAATGTTTACTTAGGTCTAAAACCGAACTCTCACTGCAAGCACGATTATTACCAACTTAGCTTCAAGGCCGTATATAAATCAAGTATTGATCAGAATTGAAAAATTTGGATTAATTCTAGTTTGAATCGCGACTAAAGTAGACCTTCTTAGAGTTAACTGAGTTTGAAGGTTCGTCAGATCTGTGTGTGACAAAACTGAAAACACACATCAAGTGTGATTGCTGTTGTGCTAATGCACGAAGATCCTAATGTTCTCTACTAAAACCCCTATTAGTCTGTATGCGAAGTCATTTTACGCCAATTAAACCATGCATTGTTTTGAAAGATCGTAATCACTATACAATTATTGCACAAACCATGATTAGTGACACTTGAGAAGCAACGTTATAATATTACACACACGATGATAAAACTATACGATGACCCAATTTTGAAATTGATTTTCGTTCAAGAAAAGCCTTACGCAATTGTTTTATTAACATATTATTAAAGCAATACCTACTCACACTGGTGTGCAAACAACCTTGAGACGTCATGTCAAGGTCGCGAATAATCTTTGCTTTATTGTTAGTATTTTGATGGTGTGAAGACGTGCGAGTTGTTCAAATAGTTTGGGCTTGGAGAGTTGTGACAGCCACTTGACCTCTTAGTTTAAAATGAATCGCTTAGCCGGACAAACATTTAATCAAAATAAACGGTTTCCAAATTATCATAACTCGACTCGACATCCGTTGTAGATTTCATACACAAATTTTACGCGACAATTTATTTTTATTTTGCGTTAACGAAGAAAATCTATTCAAAACCTTATCTTTCGTGAAGTAGGGGACTTTTAGCGAATAGCGTGACCGCGCGCTCACGACGCAGTTGATTTAATGAAATCGAAGATTACATAGTCAAGTACATATTATTAGTAAAACCGGATTTTTCACGGCGGTATTAGTGACACTGTCCAGATATGTCGAAACGATGCCCACTCGTCGGTCACTAATCGCTACTAGGTACCCGCCGGTTTCGCAACACATCGGACCTTCCGTTCACTCGATACGAAATACACCAATCGGCTGTTATTTGAACGTGTATCGATCACCGATTGATCTTGTACGCGATACAATCAGTATAAATATCATAATCATGCAGTGGCTACATCTCAGCATGAACTGGCCAATTTGACTGATACGAATCGCCAAACTTTCATTTTCCATGAGTAACGGTATAAACGTTGCCGAGCCCCAGTATGACGCAGCTAAAAGCCTGAGTCATGGACTGGCGGCAACTATTCTGTTGCACCTGCTCTATCCCCTTGAGTAAGAAATTTGACTTCATAATATGAAGTTATGGATCATAAGGTCCACAAACCCCCTAAACAGTGTTGGTTTGAAAACGATGATTGTGATATATAAACAGTGAATGCCGTAGTTTCGATGTGTGCTGAGGCGTAGGCAACTGGTTTGTAGGATGAGGAGGGAGTCAAGGCCGGCCGCGTGACATACATCCCGCCGCATTCACCTTCCGTCCGTCGCGCCGGCCGCCGCCGCCACCTGCCTAACATCATTGTCAAGGCTGACTTGTGAAACCACTCGATAGACGAAACTCTATGTCGCAATCTTCCACTAGGCTTCGGTAATGGCCTTCAACTATCCGCAAACGGGTATTTGAACAAAAGGAAATAAAAATGTTATTCCTCGCTGAGTATTTCCGCATCGTTATTCCTCCTAGCGATGCCCATTTACGGCAGGGTATTCCCATACATCTTCACACTCGGGTTATTTCAATAAATTGTCATTCATGATGAGGCGGAAGCTTTAACGACTGAAAATAACTATCATCTTTAATTCGATAAATTTCAAGATGGAATGCTCGTCGGGTTAACGACACCGGACCGCCTTGAGAACCGAATTAATCTTTTGCGACGATTTATGAATTGTTTATATCAATATTGCAGGCCCCCTGACACATTTTCAAACCAACAGGAAACTTTTGTTATTCTGACAAGGTACGAACTTGCATTACAATACCGGCGTAAATGAATTACAGAATAGAAACCACAACGCATTCGGAATTAAGTCGGCGTGAAATCGTAGAGATTTTTCTGGTAAATTATTCATGTGGCTCACGTTGGGTGGACTTTCGACGTGTTCTTGTAAAAGCCTTTCACTCTTATCGTAGAGCGCGTGTTTATAATATAGTTTTAGTGAGTATTAACATACTTATAAAATAATTAGTGCGACTCTGGAATATGTCACTACATTTATTTTCGTTTTAATTGCACCATATGTTAAAACTGCGTGGCATTTGTAGGTTTTGCAAGGTTCTTGAATGCAGTTTGTTGAATTTCGTGGCAGGTTCGCTGCTGTCTCGGTTCGAATTCGTAACGGATGCGTTTTTAGCCTGGTTGGCCGACGACGAATGGCAGAAAGTGTGTTAATGCGTGCAGTGATTTGCGCAACGGAGCGAGAACGATACGCTACTAGCTGCACCCGTTGTTCCCGAGCGTAATCCCGTTCCTTGCATGTTAATAATTACGATCATAACTAGATACACGTATTACGGGTGCAGCTACATTTTCGACAAGAGATCGACAAAAAGCGCGTGTCAACAAGAAAACAATACCGTAAAGTACAGTACCGAATGTTACAATAGCTTTCAAAATTTGAGTGCCTTTTATTCGCTATGGATTTGGAGACAAAATATTGTATTAGCTAAAACTTATTTATATTGCTGATCGTCAGTAGAAAATTTCGAATAATTTTTTAAACATAAGCGCAGTTTTAGTGACAGTACTAATACTTGACCTGGCGATGATGATGGAATGTAGATAGATACAGGGAAAACAAGAAAATCGGCAATAAATAATGAATCGACTCTGGTTCATTTAATTTCTAACAATAACGGCAGTTGACTCTAATTCATTTAATTTATAACGATGATCGACGATTCTCAGTACGTTCATATTGATTTCGTATTTACAAAAACATGTTAAGAAAAATATTTTTTTAACTAAGTTTTCATTTAAGTTTTCAAATTTAATCATTCCATGCTGTAAAATATGTTACCCACTTTATGCAGAGTACGATTGTGTCAACTATATTAAACCGAACTCACAAGCGAAACTATTTTTTTTTACAGATACTACAGATACTTGGCCTATCCAAGTATCAACAGTAACTGTAAAAAAAAGTTATATCGCATTATGTCACTGTCTGATCACTTTCACAATTTTAGTAATATTGACAAAATGTATTCACATATTATATGTGTTAAGATTTACTTTATTCAATTTCTCAAAACGTATTTTCTCAATCGTATGATTTACATTTTAAAATTTGATAGCAACGTAAAATTTATTAGATATGAAGTGTTCCCTCTCTAAAGCTATATAAATATGTGATAAATCGATTTTATATACACGCTTCTTGTATCTTGAGGCCCGCTGCTATTAAACATGAGAAATAACTTATGATTGCGACCATTCATATATAATGCATTAACACTTAAGTATAATGTGTGGCTCAAATTGAACAACCCACCAGTTTAATTCGAAAAATTACATTAGATATCAAAAGGAATTTGACCGACCAAGTTTGACTAATTTAGACATGGCCACGCTGACCCTTATATTGGTTACATGTGTGTGTAAATCCGGTCAGTGATGTGGGTTAACGAGTGTCCAGCGAGCTAATGAGAGAGGTGCTCGCTCCCAGCGAGGCATGACCAGCCCATGCCCACTCGACGGCTCAGGGACGCAATCTTTACAGAATTGGGGCAAATTAGCCCAAGGTTACCGGTGTACGTAATTTCGATAATCATGCTTATAGGAACTAATGAGAAATGTGGTCTATCCAACCGGACATGTCTAATAATAACTCAGGAACACAATCAGTGAAAACAGTATTGGGGGGAATTATAACCGTCGCTACAAAATGATTACTAAATATGATTCGAGTACAGAGCGTTGCTAATGCACACTGTCTCTCTGGTTAGCTCTATCAGACATGTTTACTTTCTGTTGACGTTACGACGTAAGATATTCCAATTAAGGTTTTCTTTTACCATATCTGTTGGGATAGAGTGTGGCAACAAATGAGAAGGGTCTGGCCCATTGAGATAATTAGATTTTTAACCTCCGACTAAAAAGAGAAGTGTGTGTCTGTGGTGTTCTGGTATTTAGGCAACAACAGACTAGACTTTGGGAGTGATGATGGGTCTGATTTCAAAATGGATTTTCTTAGTATTTGTTTGTAAGATAGCTCTTAGCCATGTATAAAATATCTATAGAAATCGGGGGAGGTGCTTTTCCAGCGTCATCACTGTTTTGAAAGGATGATCGTTGCTTGTTAAAAGTTTAGTTTTACTTTCAACTTAAAATTACTTATCAACTTTTTGTTTAGTTGTGTAAATATTGATTTCTTAATGATTTTTGTGCCTTAAGTGTACCAAAGCCTAAAATTTTGCCCCCACTAAGTCCTTCATCCATCACCTACCGTTCTCGGAACCGGCACGGAACATTAGTATGCGGGCGGACGTAGCATCAAAACTTTCTCGACATTCCACTCGTGGCTGCCGGAGAAATGCCATCGATACTCACATAAAACAATTAACAGTCGTTTGACTTGCTTTGATAATTATGAATTACGAGTAGCCGCTTATTAGGTACTGTCGAACCGCCGTGACCTCAAATAAATATGAATATATTTATCTCGCAAAAATTCCCTAAGATACGATTATAACCATATCAAAACATATCACAATTTATGATATAGTTTAAGAATAACAAAAGAAGATGAACTCTATGAGCGATTTTAAATTCTATATCCTATAGAGTTGAGCTAGATTTAATAAAAACCAAACCTCATTTAAACGTTTTCTTATTGTTTTCTGCATTTCCAAGGTTCGATTTATTTATGTCGCGTTCTAAATCTATGTTTTCTTAAACATTATAGAAGGTTCTACAGAAAAAAAAATAAGAAATTTGTGCACCAGCTAGTATTATGAGAAATATTGAACATGGTCTAAGTGACTCAACAGTTGTTATTTACAATATAATTGTTTTTTTTTGTCCCGGTATTAGAGAAAGACGCGTTACATTCGACGGACGCGTTACGGACGGACGACGGAAAAGTATAATTCCATTAGATTCGATAATCTTCGAAGTGCCTTACGTACATAATGATTCTTATCTTAGACGCTTCCATAGTTGAGAGGCTGGTGACCTTGGCGTCGATCATGAATCACGAAAGATAACTAGCTCATAAAACTTCATTACAATCAATAAGTCGTTGGAATTAATGAAACTCATAAAATACTTTATTGTTTTCCAGGTGGCGATGGCCGGCGACTTCATCCTCGCCGTGGCTTCGATGATGATAGCTCGCTTGCGCAGCGATGACGTCACACTTGTGCTCAGCCAGGTACGTATCTGTGACGTCACAAAAATGTATCTTGGAACCTCTGAACGTCAGTGTAATAGTCTCTTCCCGTAATTGGATGGAATTAGAACATTTATAGCTATTCCCAAAGCTGCCAAGAACACCGCCAGACTTGTATCTTATATATTTTTGGTATGGTTATTGAGTGGTAATAAGACTAGATTTTTTGTCAGACTGTCGCTGGTTCAAACGGAAGCAGGCATAACCCAATCATATTTTCTCTGGATACAATTATCGAGTTTAGACGAGAAGTTAGAAGCGATTTAATATCGCCAACGATCAAGTCGCTAGTCATTTCTATGTCCATACACAGACTTTGATATCGCCGGAGAGTCACCGACTAATAAAGTCGCTTCTGTTTGTACTCTGTATAATCTCAACTGACACTATTTTCATTTCTACCATAGTAATGGAAAATAACGCCTAAAAGCTTAGACAAAGCATAGTCAGTGAGGCGTCATCCATATAGCAATGTTGGAAACATAAGCGTGAGAACATATTCGTGACACTACTTTGCTATAAATGATGCATAACACATACATACATTATTCTTAAGCTAGGACAAATAACATGAATACAACAATAAAATAGGAACAACAAGTCTGGACAAAACTGTGCGCCTTTTGTCCTGTCATTTGCGTAATAGTGACTATTCATTAGGCTTTTGTAACTTCTTACTGAATATGTATCCGAAATGACGAATGCCTACATTCTTGAGTGTATTGTATCACACTTTATTATATGCACCATTTGCGGTTGATACGACGTTTGCAAGCTAAACAGATAACCGCAGGTTTGCTACTAGTTGTACGCAATACTTATTTGTGATGCGCAGACAACCGCTTTTAATCAGTCTAACAAGAGTTGCTTACGACCGTAGGTAAATAGCCTCGAGAGTCCCTACACGTATTACCTGGGTAGTGCTAAAGGAGCAACAAAAAGTATCGGTAGAATTTGCAAAGTTCGCTCGGAGAAATACTGCCACTAATTACAATAATGAAATTGACTGATCCAAACATCGAGCAAACCAACTTCAATGCCTTCATTTACTTATTTTACGGTCCACAATGTGCGAAGAAATCGCGTCACAAACTTATAGCCTTATTGAGAACCTCCTCCTTTTTTGAAGTCAGTTAATAATCACACCTATTATTTGATTTTCGGTAGCGCTGCGGTACAGAAGCATAGTTTACATACATACGAGTCCAATTGAATTAACGCAGTCCATGTTTTTATCTCAATCCGACTACGGCTGATTCAAACCAGCCATATTCGGTTAGAAATCTCTGAGCGATCATAATCGGTCATTTAGCCGGATCGGCTTTATACGTGAATATTGGTATCTTTGGATTTTATGAAATAGTTTTCAACGCTTCATTATGCACAGCTTAAACTAAGTTATAATACCTAGATGTAACCATAAATTATAAGTATCGGTGCACAGTAATCTAATGAGCATATCTTAGTTGAAGAGCTTAGGCAAACATTTAACTTAAGAGTTAGTGTGTAATTGCCTCCTTGATTGATCTACTCATATAATATATGCGTATGAACTTAATTGCAATCGTGGTAGCAAGTGGTAAAGATCCTCACTTTGCAGAAAAAAGTATTGAATATCCTCAATTTTTAAAAGTATTGAATTTTCTTCAATTATTTTATTTTCTTTAGTCCATGTCATCTGTGCTTTTGAAAGTACCTTTTATAGAATTAATCATATCGCTCAAACTCCTCTGTTTCTAGTTTCTAGAGCTGAAAGTTATTAAGATAATGTTGTTACGATCGTGTTACCCACGAACAATTTATCCCTATCCTATAAAAAGGCATTAATTTGTATGTATTTTTAAATCTAAACGTTTTTCACTTAATATGTTTGCTGTTTCGCAAAGTAAGTTTGTCTTACAATGTTGTTTCAAACAACTTAACTGCAATGATTTTTACATCATTAATCAGACCAAAACAGTTATTAGGCTTGGAGGAGGTCAGCTCCATTTGACAGCACAAGGCCGGACGATTAGCAGTGCAAAAGTAACTAGTTGTTTTGATATTTTATTTCTAAATAGAAATATCTACATAAATTTAATGTCAAGTGTCAGGTCAGGAGAAGGTGTAGTAGTCGAGGGTTAGCTCCGACTTTCAAAATGAAGGTTGCTTGTTGGAGCTGTTACTTATACTGTTATACATAAACACATCGGTAACTAACGCTCCAAATAAAAAATATTAGTCCTTTGTCGTACCCCCACTGTTGAGGCAGGACACTGAATACTTTTATCCCGAATTTCAGCATGGTTCCCTTGGAAGAGGGATGAAAGTCAAAATGTGTTCTTTGTTTCATTCATTAAGACATAATCCAATTTCATTCATTCTTTTTTTGTTAGAAAGAAGTTACTTTAAAGGTTGTCTCATAAATATTTCAAGGTCATCGCTTTTGTACAGGAATCTTTGCACGTACGGCTCATCTTAAGATGGCTTGTGTACGTTGTTATATAGGCATAATGGATAGGTCTATTGTCAAAGTCCGATCACTCCAATGGACTACTTCTAAAAATATTACTTAGATTTCAGACCAACCAGACTTCCTTTTATTGTACAATAGCTAAATGGTTCAGAGTTATATAAATAAATATGTATGGTAATTTCACATATCGGCATTTAGCCCAAACTAAGCATAAGTTGTGTTATGGGAACAAGATAACCAATAGACTACATATATGGTATTTTTTTTAAGTAAAATAGAGATATATTACAAATAAACACCCAGACACAGAATAACTATTTATGCTCGCCACACAAATGCTTGTCATATGTGGGAATCGAACCCACGATCTACCCCGCAGAAGGAGGCATAGCTACTACCAACGGAGCTTAGAGGCCAGTCGTTTGGCTTGTTGAAATACCTTTTCCCTATCATTTTAAAAGCCGGTCGAAAATTAAAAAGCATATAGTTTTGTCAAAAAGAGAACTTGATTTATTTATACGACAGTGCAACCATTAAATTGATGCAATACGCGTTTTGAAACCACTCGTAAAGTTGTCTTTTCGATTTGGCTGGCGCAAATAGTCACTACTTATTCTTCACTTCGTGAACGCAGGAATTGGGGTCAGTGCAGGTGGGCAGTACAATGGATCGCATCCTGCCTGCGACTGTGACAATTATATATTTGCAACATCTGGTGGACATCAAAGCCTTTTTGTTGAGAACTGTAATTGAATAATGAAAAATAATAATAACACTAATATATTTATTGCCACCTTATCACTGCAAACGTCAATTAACAAATTATGTTTTATGAAACACACTTGAAGGTAAATTACCCTATTAATATCTAAAGTAAAGTTATCTTGTATTTATTATTTAGTGTATAATGTTAAACCAAAAAAACATAAATATTAAGTAATAAGGGCCGGGATTTACCCGTCGTCATCATATCTTCTTTTCTATAAGTCTACTGTTACTTATCTTACAACGGAAAGTTAAAATAAATGATAAATTACAAATTTTCATGACGATTGTGTAAGATTGTGTAAAAACGGATCTATTCAGTACTTAATTAATATAATAGCATAATTTATGTAGTTTTTATTGCGTGATGTTTCTTATGCAGATTTAATTCAATAACCTAAATAATTAAGTCTTCACGTATTTTAGACTAACGTATTTACTGATCTTTAAATCAAACATTGTTAGTATCATGACCTAGATACGTAAGTTATTCAAAGCAGATGATCATGAAGTAGTTGAAAATATACATATTATTTGCTCGGAATTTTTCACACCAATATAACACAGAAAATAACACAGTTTTTTATGTGTTACGTTTAATAATCACTAAATGTCTTCGCTCGTTTTTTTTTAGAGCGTGTTTTATCTCAAATTATAAATTCATGAAAGTAACGGTAGATTACTAATCTAGTACCACAAAAATTGACGAGATAGCGCTGTAATAAATGTTTAGTTTATTATAAAAAAAACTTTTTTTTTTCTTAGTGCCTATTTAAGAAACACTACAACATGTAATACATGTAAACTTATACAGAAAAACCCTATCTAAACACAGAATTTCACCAAAATCCGTTTACCGTTTACCAAGAGCCGTTACCGAGATCAGATCAATAAATAAATTGCTCGTTGACAGTATATGAATAAGTAGATGAGAACCTTTTTCTGTATGTCAAGTGAAGAGAATAGAGGGTTTCCTACTTTGGTGTAAATGGCATTGGGTGCTTCTTTGGAATTCAAAGTATATTGTGAACAATTTCAGGTGGTAACAGACCTGGTGCAGGGCGAGTTCATGCAGCTGGGCAGCAAGGAGACAGAGAACGAGCGGTTCGCACACTACCTCACCAAAACCTACAGGAAAACGGCATCGCTTATCGCCAACTCTGTGAAAGCGGTGAGTATACTGAATTAAACCTTTTTTTGTATATGTACTACGAGTACTATATTTTGAGGCACGAAAATATATATGTTTATTTTGAAGATAGTGATACTTAGATATGACAGCTAGATATTTAAAATTCTCAAAAGAGGTGTCGTTATTTCTCTTAAAGTTATAATTTCTTATTAGCTAATTGTGAAATGTTGTAACTGTGTCCCATATATTTTCTTTAACTGCGACAAAGGTTACCTACCTTTTCCTTAAGATGTGATCCCTCATCGAAACCCACGGCCTCACAAATCGTTATTCAACCGCACTATCAGCCAATTTCAATATTCAACTATCAGATTACTGGAGATGGTTTGCTACAGCAACATTATTGAATTTGTCCATTAAAACTGGCCTTACATTAACTGAGTTATTATACATACATATATATTTAGCTTCAGGCCTTTGTTCCTGAAGGCAAAGCCTCATAGGGTCACGTCTCACCTCGTGAAAGATGAGCTCATTTCCGCCATGTTTTCCCCACCAACAACTTAGCTACGCCTAATTCCAATAAATAAATCCTAAATGATTGATATATTCAGATGTTACTTTGCGGAAGTCCATATTAGGATGATATTTTATATGGGGTAATATTTAGTACACCTCCGCTAAATTTCACTGGCGTTTAGCGGAGGTGTACTAAATATTACTTCCTTTACAGGTCATTAATCTTAACAACAACAGCAAGGACAAAATCATACACCAACGAAGTATCTTTTTTTCTTATGAGAAGTGACGGGATGATCTGTAGGCCCATCTGATGTTACATGGTTGCCTCCGCCCATAACAACAGCAATAAGCATAGGTCTTTCTCGACCAAAGTATGAGAAGACACAAGTCGGGTCCCGTCGCGCCCGTCACCCGAGACCGAGATGCTACGTCTCATACGCATGTGATTTCAATGGCACCGTAACTCAGCAATGCGAGTGCACCACTGCTTGGCAGCAGATTACCAGGTGTGGAGGTTTCTCTGGGCAAACTTTGCACATGTTCTTACTGCTATTAGAACAGCACCTATTTTTCACTGTACCATCAAATATCAATTTTCCCCAACAGGTGGCGCTATTGGGCGGTGCCGACGAGAGCACCTGCGAGCTGGCTTTCCAATACGGACGAAACCTCGGCCTCGCCTTTCAACTAGTGGACGATTTGCTGGACTTCGTGTCATCTGCGCAGGCCATGGGGAAACCCACCGCTGCTGATTTGAAACTTGGACTCGCCACTGCACCTGTCCTATTCGCTTGCGAAAAGGTATACATCGTTTAATTTATCCAAGAATACAGCGAAAAAAAAATGAACTCGGCTGAACCGATTTTGATAAAACATTTCTAAAAATAACGGCTAGAAAACATGCTTTTAAATAAAAAAGAACCGCACCCAAATCGAATATATGCGAAAAGTAGCTTTATGCCTTGGCATACTGCCTTGGTTTAAAAAAAACATTACTGTTAAACGTTCAAACTGCACTTTTATGCAGCAATAATTGCTATCATTGCAATCACTTCACAAAATTTACCCCATACCGCCTATTTACACCACGAATCCAACGTTTTCAGTACCCAGAACTGAACCCGATGATCATGAGGCGGTTCCAAGAATCCGGTGACGTGGAGAAAGCCTTCGAGCTAGTGCACAAATCCCGCGGCCTGGAACAGACGAGGTTCCTGGCTCGCAAGCACGGCGCCGAAGCCGCCCGCCTAGCGGCCGAACTCGCCGACTCACCCTACCAGAAGGGACTTGTCATCACCACCGATTTAGTGCTCAATAGGATCAAATAAACATAGGTAATGTACCTTGTTCTGTTCCATCGTAAAGGCGTCCACAGGTTCTGAATATCGTTCCGTTGGTATCGAACCGAACTACATTATTGTATAATTATTGCTATCTCTTTTAGTCCGTATGAAACAGAGAGAGATGTTGTTTAGTGTAGTTTTAGTTCGGTTCGGCACCAGCAGATAGAATGCTACGGTTGCAAATTTTCATTTAAGTATTCCTAAGAATACTAAAATAAACGTCTCGATCCCCTTTATAGGATAAAGGTTTTCGAAGTACGGAACTTATGGATTTCTTTAAGCGTCAAATGTTTTGATCGCTCTGAAGTGTTGTGAGCCCGGCGCGGGCCGGAGACTTTAAGTGATGTGTGAATTAGATAATGGTGTGTCGGTTATGCTCCGGTAATCATTTTACGTAAAGTACCATGTGCCCAGATATTATACACTATAAAAATAATTATATCCATGCGTATTATATTTACTAGGAGGTCTATTTATATTTATATATGTCAGTTGAACTGACATATCCATGTTCACATGGAATATGTATATTCATAGTATATTTTTTATTGCGTCCTTCACTTGTGTGACCTGATTTGATTTAAGATATTTTCGTATGAGAATATTTTAATGTATATCTGCGAATCGCGATTACGATGAACCCACGATTGTAAATAGGCTACAATCGGTCGTTTGTAGCGACAGTACATTACGATATAATCGACTCAAAATTTATATACAAATTAAAGGATTGATCACAAAATTATGTAAATATCTAAATTGTCATTTATGCTTATACCTTATGTTTTCACTCGTGTATCGTGCAATTATCCTTAGTTGTAGCGTTAGAATGTACCTGTGTTCTTTTAACACTAAGTTACTGAATCAAAATTAGGTACTTAACACTGTTGCTTTAATACTAGGAAAGTCAGAGCTAGTATTCATTAGACCGAATTGTTATTCTAGTTTATGACAAGTACTAGAACAGCTTTTTTGGGGTTCATGGAATATAGAATCTTTTCAGAATATTTTGACGTTATAATTATTCAGATATGCTTGTATTTACCTTGTATACTCTCAAACCAACTGTTAGGAAACTCATTGGTAAATATCACTGAACGTGTGTTTCTTTGCAGTTCGAGGCTGATTTTAGAGAGTTTATGTACATTACCTTAATTAAAGGAAAATAATATGAGATCCAAATATAAGCTCTGATTGTCCTAGTATGTATTTTATGTGTAAATACTGAGAGTCATTGGATAAGTTACCCGTGTAATGTCTTCAAAACCAATTACCTCAATTTCTTTAGTGTACACGTTACATAGAGGTGTATATTATATTCTGTTTTAGGGTTAAAGTAAGTTTTATACGAAGCCGCACAATACAGAGGCGATCGTCTAAGCCTTGTGGTCATCACTCACAAATTAACCTTGCTACAATCTCACCACTGCCTGTTAAATTCCTTATGTCCTGCCAGATCTATGATGGTGTCTCTTTCTATTCTAATTAGATGTAGAATGCAATGCCATCTATCTGAACTTAGTCTTATTCTGACGGTTAGTACCTACTGAATGGCATCGGCCATCCGTAGCTATAAAGTATGTTTAGTAATGCACTGACCACGTCACAGTTATCGCAGTTGGCTACGGACTGTTCATCAGTATTGCCCATACTGGATAGGAGGCTGCTATAAAGTTTCTAAGTAGATAAAATAGCAGCCTCCTATCCAGATTGATGCCGTTTTGGCATTGTAAATCATCTTTAAACAGATACAAGTGTCAATCTCAGCCGTCATTTGCAATATTGGTTCCAGAGACACTTTCATATCTAATTGTGACGCTTTTAATTTGATACTTAATTTATCATAATTTGTATGGTCAGATTATCTATTCTACACGCAAGCCAGCGTTCAGTAACGCTGGCTTGCATATAGATTATACATAGAACATATATTAGCCAGTTTCTACATTCAATTAACAGATGACTAAAGTTTCCATACATTTTATCACCAATATGCACCACGTAACGCGTGCCACTCTTTGCAGTATATTACCCATATTAGAAAGAGAAGCATTACTACGTACTTGTTGCCTGTCCTTGTCTTTCTCAATCGGCACAGCTCAGCTCATGAGTATCGGGGTCATGCTAGAGTGATGACCATTAGACAGATAATAAGCATATTAGCTAATTAGTTATGGATGTTATGATAGATGTAAATACTTCTCCAGAATAGCAGTGTCACTGAAACAATACATATTACTTTGTATGTATTAGGGTATGTATGTATGTACCTTGAAACGCATCAAGAGCGCAGTATTTTTTTACTTTTTCTTAAAGTTCTTATTATTTAACAAAATATTAGTCACTAATAAGCCGTATAGTGTGAGGCCGACGTAATGACCGAATTTATATTTTAAACGAATGGTTCAAGTTTTTTTAGCTTAAAAATGACAATATTCTTCCTTGTGGGTACTAAACTTCTTGAATCAGAAAATCAAATTCAAAGGTACAGATAGCACTGTAAGTCTATATTTTTTTTTAAAATAAGATATTTTTGGTCACTTCGTCGGCCATTTACGTTTATACGATATATGAATATGAAAAGTATGTTTTGTACATTAAAGTAAAGGGAGTCAATGAATTTTATTTATATGTATTTAGACATGTACGTAGTTCATATGTTTGTAAATATTATTATTCTGTAAAATGCTAAATCATGAATAATTTTGAATATAAATATTAGTTACACAATATTGTTTTATTTTAATTTTATACTTTTAATTGTATTTACGTTGAACTAGCTAGGCAACGAAAAGAATCATATAATCTATATATGAATTACCCGACTGCGCCAGAAAGAGGGTTGTCCTTCGAGTGTATGTATGTATATATGTATATACATACACTCGAAAATAAATATTTCTTTGGCACTCTCTGAAGCCTAAACGGCTTGATGGATTTTGGCTTAAGAGGTGTCGTTAGATTCATTTTAATTTGAGATAATGAATAAATCAAAATTATAAAAATAAAAAAGGACGATATTTGGCGCCATATTATATCTTCAAAAATGTTTTCCCTAAAACCTATCGAGTAGGATATCAAATACGACCTATTTAAAAACGGTGTTTCTGAAAACCAAAATGATGTATAGGCAACTTTCAAAAATCTAAAATGATGTATCACTACCATGCGACGGGAAGCCAACCCGAATTGATAGACCTTCGTACCTTCACAGTACCATGATAAATACCATGATAAATTTATTTGGAACTAAACCAAGGAACTCTCGTCCCGTGGTTGAGAACTAGTACATTTTCATATGTTTTCAAAGGTAAGCGGAATTGTT
Organism: Aplocera efformata; assembly: GCA_921293045.1. NCBI lineage: Eukaryota > Metazoa > Arthropoda > Insecta > Lepidoptera > Geometridae > Aplocera > Aplocera efformata. Next base: position 7,596,404 of record OV121045.1, read on the forward strand.
AAAGTCAAATCTTTACACTTATTGAATTTTTTAAATGAAAATTATCAAACGTCACTTAAATAAAAATGTTCCTACAAGATCACTAAGTTTGGCACGTGTCCAATCAAACCCTACCCGACAACCGCTGTAACTTCGAGAAGCGAGAGAAGTGGACATTAGTATACGTAAGTTATATAGGTGCCCAATGTGTTGTTGCTGTTGTTTGTTGTTTTAGTTTTTTATGGGATTATTACAAACTATCCTAAACTCTTGTGTGATTGTACCCACCTGGGATATGCAACACCTACTGTTAATCATCATAGCATCGGATAAAGCCGGAGGTCGCTTCGTACTGGTCTAAAAGAGTTGAAGTGTGAGCACACACACACACAAAGAAATTTTTTATGCAATTTATGCCTAATAGGAATGGAGCTAAAGGAACTAAAAAAAAAAATCTTAATTGATCTTAATGAGTTACCTATCGCCACCATTGCTTTTCCAACAATTCATTAGTCCGTTCAATCTGACCTCTCAGTCAATTTCAGTCTGAATAAGTCCTAACAAAATAAAGTCAAGATAAAGTCAAATACAAACATAAATTATTAATTGCACTTGTGTTGTTAACAAGATCTTAATTTTAATTACGTACCGATTCAAATTCAATTCAATTCTATTCTATTGATAGGAAAATAAGAAAGAAAGACTACTATCATTTGTATATTAGTCTTTCTTGCTTATTTTCCTTTGTTGCATAGTATTTCACCAATATTACAGTATTCTGTTTACTAAATTTTCAGTGTTAAGTATTTTTTAAATGTGCCATGTCATCGTCTCAGGTATAGTTCCACCCTCTGAATAGTTTACGAGTATATATCTACCTAGTTGTTACACTTACAATACTTCCGCCCTCACCACAAATGACCTATTTCTGTAAAGCGTGTCGGCTTTGCAGTCCTACTCCGTAAATAGAGTAGATTTATATGAGTGAATGCAAGTCTTTATGTGTACGCTGCGGCGATCGATGGCGCGCCCGGCACGGAAAGGACGAAACCTTGCGAAAATACCACGAAAAATGTATACCGTGTTTACCGACTTGCCTAATACCGAAACACTCGTTAAAAGACTCCTTTATCGTCTATTGTAGAGTCAAGCATCGAAAGTAGGAAGTAACTTTATTTAATCTGGCTAACATGAGCTAAACGAGGTTCTTTCGAAGTTAGCCAAATAAAAAAAGCAAAATCCGAGGATTTAAACTTAAATAGAACTCTAGGTATATTTATGAAATTATAGCCAAGAATTTGACCACAAACTCAACTAGTGGTAAGTACAATGCGTTCGAAAATGTAGTACGCTTGGTCTAGATAAGAAAAAGCGTGGCAGTAGGACAGTTTGTGAAGCGCATTTTCTATGGGTACGCCGAACATGATACCCGAACAAGAATCATCAGACAATCAGACACTCATCTTAAGACGAGCAATACTAGATGATGCTTGATTTGACTTGATAGTATAAATGAGTATGGAAGCAATACTAACCAAAACGTAGGCTGATTTAATATTGTAAAAATACCCCGCAACCATAACAACCACAGAATCAGTTATAACTACACTAGCCCGCGGTTATCTGGGATCAAAAGTAGAGTGTTGATCCAGTATATAAGCTACCTTGGTACCAAATTTCATCAAAATCCGTTGAGCCGCTTTAGCGTGACGGAGTAACAAACACACACAGACACACATACATACAAACTTTCGCCTTTATAAGTGTATTTTCAGCATATTTACATTAAGTATATTTGTTGGTATCTATCTCAGATATTATTTTACATCCGGAAGAAAAAACAGCCACTACATTATGCTTATTGAGTATCAGCATGATAACGTGATATCGCCGAATGCAAATTCGCAAATTGGGAATGGCATGTTTCATCGATTTGCCATAAAACTTTTTTCGTAACTTGGCAGTTTTCTTTTCATTCATGACACGAGTTGGCGAAAACTTGTAGGGTGGAAATTGTGAAACACATACCATAATTTCATTATCAGACGTAGTTAGTTCAGAGAGTAAAGGTTCACGTGTTCGTTCATGGATTTAAGCCTTATGTTGAGCTTTTGTCTGTGAAAGGGCACGTTCAAATGCCAGTTCCAGTTATACTACTCGATAAGTCATGTCAGAGGCCGTCAGGCGCTATGAAAACGCCAGCACAAGAGTTAAACACTTACGTGAAAAGAATGGTAGGTGACCTAAGTAGGTATGAATGCATGCTGACGATACTCATTGATACATCCCCATCTAAGATCGAAAGACTCACTGCTGGTACGCCAATGTGTTGTGAAACAGCCTTTACCACATTTTCTTTAGGACCAAGGAACAAACAAACCTGCGGTCTACTTTAGGTTCATTTCATTATTGCTCTATTTGTAAGGCACAATAGAATGATTTGCAAAATGTGAAACCCTTTTATTTCACTTCAGTTGTTCATGCGAATAGGTAGAAACAAGTACGTTCTTTGGTAGCGGCGTAATATTACTGGTGTTAGTGAGCTCCTGCGTGGAATAATTCCGCAAATACACATAAAGGGTAAATATTTTGTACTGTTAAAGTTTATAACACACACATCCTTACGATCATAAAATATATGTTTTTTTACTGCCGTCCATAAGAGTAGCAATACGACTTAGGCCCCGACCAAAGTGATAAAACTCAAGTCGCATCCCAATTCGCCCGTCACTCGAGACGGGCTCTTCAAGTGCCTATTGTATAACCGGCACTCACACCCTACCGACAGAACACAGCAACGCGAGTTCCACTTCGGAAGAAATTGGCATAAGATCTACTGCTACTTTAGATTACTCCTTTCGCACTGCGGAAGACACGCATCACTTATTACAGATTCTGAGGGTATTCACCTATGGGCGCGTGTAACATGTACCTCCAGAGTAAATTTATCAGAAGGCAGGTATATCTTGCCCTTGCTGTACCAATTCCCGGTTACTAAGTATCTAGTTAGTAACTGAAGTTTGTCAATTTTGTGGTAGATGGCAGATAATAAACAGATATTTTTAAAATATAATAATAAATAAACCTACCTCTTAAACACACAATGATCGACGTGCACGTGCTTTTAATTACCAATCACATTGATGCCGCTACGAGCTAGATGGTACTTGTGTTTGTTTCCAAAGTTCGTACAATATCGCTGAGGTACTTATCAATTCCAAGCGTGTCATTGATTACTTAAAAATTACGAAACCATTTCGAAAACTGACTTGTGATTGTTGTAATTACGCGATTGGTAGGGATCGAATTAACTCTATGTAAGTGGTATAAAAAAAAAAAAAAAAAAAATGTAGTATTAAAAAGAAATATGTATATAAAAACGTATAACGGCAAGGTTTCTTGATTACTATTGTATAATCGGATCTCATCCCTGTGTCTTTTGCTATGCAACTAACTACTAAAGAACTACTTTTACTTTGTTCCCGGTTTCAAAGTTGTAGATGGCAATCAGCGAGAGGACAGAAACGTAGCACGAGACACATTCCATCTTTACATCTCGGATCATGTAATAGTTTGTAGCTTAGATATTCCCACATTTGTGTAGGTAATAGAACTGCTTTTCCATAGGTGCTAATGAACTGCTAATATCCCATAAATTCGGAAATTACGACATGTTTAAGGAATTTTCACATATGAAAACCGACATTACTTATGAAACACCCTCTGTAAAATAAAATAAATATCTGGTTGGATGAAGTTGGATTTAATGAAAGTTCTGAGTACCTATCTAATCTGGAGTCAATGGAAACAAGCGCAGAAGCGTGCACGATATCATTTCGTATTCTTGCAACTTCGCGAAACATTTCACGAGCCGCCAGTCGGCGAGCAGTCGCGAAGACAGACCATCCCTTCAGACATGATACCTTTCATACTGTATTTCCTCCCCTCCTTTGTAATCATAAGAATTTATATCTTCGCCTTGTGATTTCAACGCTGTTGGGACAAGTGAAACTATAGTCAAATGTTTGCTTTGCACTCAGAAAGATTGCGTAGGTAAGACTAATGCTAGTGAAGTGTTTTCTAATTATGTACATGCTTTATGAAGATTTCGATTCATTAGAAAATTACAAAGGTCATTTCATAACCTCCACAATTACTTTGTCCCTCCCCTTACTTAGTCAAAACATAAAGATATATTAATTTTCACTTAATTTGTCCTATAGCCGCAATTTTAACACAAATTCCTCGTAAAGTATGCTTTACCATGAAAAATTATAATAATTATCATTAGTGATAGAGTATTAAAATGTAACTCTAACATGTCATTATTAAAGTAGATCCTCTCCATTTCTGTCACTCAAAGCTTATCATGCTTAGGTAACGGATGACGAACTATCACAGGAGACTGAGCATACCATCTTCTGGCTCCTTGAGAAGACGGATTCGCGAACGAAGACAAGCAGAGCAGACGAGAAGGGAAGGAGAGAAGCTGGCTAGGGATCAGGCTGAGTACAGAGCTAGGCAGAAGATATACCACCAACTCCAGGTAAACTTAACCTAACCTAACGATAGATATTTACTCGGTAGTTGAATCTGATTGAGAGATTATGATAGGATTTTGAGCTTGTATTAAGCGCTTATTTTTTATATACAATGCCACATAGGACGCATACTTTTTAAAATCTGTTGAGTGATCGATTAGATGTACTGTTCTAATCGATAGCTCAACTGAAAAGTCTGATCGCGTCTTATATTGATTCATACCTACCATAATTTTACGCAAAGTTAAGTATTCCCAAGTGTTACAAGTAAGGATACGAATGGGAATCATAAGTATAAAATACAGAATCACGCCTGTTCCCGGTAAGGATATGCAAGGTTCATAATTTATATGGATTTCCACTTACTACTATCCTGATGAACTTGCTTTTGCGTCTCTCACTAATGTTTTATTATATATTTGTTAGACTCTCTAAAGTCTATCTTTTCAAAAAGTAGAAGATGTCCAGATTTAATACTTGAGTTTCAAGCATTCAAACTTCATGGTGAATATTCACATTCTAATTACCTATATAAACAATGCGGTGAGGTAGGCACGAGGGATATTTCCAATTTTATTCGTGACATCCCCCATTGCGTTTTCCCCTTTGAATTTTGATGGGTAAGCCACGAATTTAATGTGACAAGAGACCTTGACAGTAAGGTGGCCTCATAACCCAAATAAAAGTGGGTTGGAATGTTAGAAGATACTTAGTAATCAAAAGCATTTCTTATGTTTCGTATACAACTGTAATAAGTATACGGTGACATGGGGTTAGAACAGACGAAATCATAGACAAAATAATAAGGGATTAGAACTTTTCGCTGCCTGTAATTTAACTTACTTATATATGCGCATGTTAAGTGACGAAGGATTCCTCCTCTGTCACGTTGCATGCTCGCGAATACGATTTTTAACTCTCACTTGCTATCTAGTGAGGTGACTCCGACATATTCTTCGGCACTATTAAATACGGTAGTTTTATAGATCGTTTGAACCTGTCTTTAGAAAGTTCAAATGGTAGGTTTGTATTATATTATAATATGTATATATCTGTTTACATTTTTTCTTTGCAAATTACTTAATTAATATTAGCGTGATAAAAATACCTATCCACAAACGTCAGGTAACAAAGACAAGCTTTACGATAAAGAACTATGAAAATAATAGTAAAATATTTTTATGCACGCTTTTCCGTACAGGGCCGGGAACAACTGGAAACGTACGAGCCGTGGGGGCGCGCAGGGGGTGGCGCCCCCAACGCCCGTGGAGTCCGCTTCACTAATATCAGACAACGCGGCATCATACCTGAGGATGAACTAAGAGTGAGTCAGACCTAAGAGTGCTGTAACAGTTGTATTCTAACTGCTGGTTAATTCATTCCAATCTTCGTAGTTTTTGTGGCCAACCCGATATTGGTCGAGTCAAATTATTAGTGTTTAATATTTTCAGTCGTAACCCCAACACCCGCAGCGAATCGCAAATCGGTTTTATGATAAATTTGTTGTATTATTATGGATCGGTTTATGTACCTAGCTGAACTATAGGTAAGCTAGACTACTAATTAAAGCAGCGAGCTTCAATTTTTATCCTCAGCTATCAACGTTCATTACATTATTTTATCCAATATGAATTTTTCAATAGCGTGATCGTGGTAGCAAAATTGTATAAACATGCAACTAAAGGTTGATTATTCAAATCTGAGGTACCTACAGGAACAGATATTATAATACTATCTACAAGTTTTGGTACATAATGAAAATTTCATGACAATGAAATGAAAAATATATTATCGACAAAAACAATAGGCCAATAGTTTCTCTGTAACCTATATTACAGAGAAACTATAATTAGTTTGTTGTAAAATAGTTGTTAAATGTTGTGAAAAGTAGTTTGACTGACTTTACCTATTGAGTGGTGCGTTATGTATCAGATTAGCATAACTGTGTCCCGCTACTTAGCGTACTTCAACAAACTAAAGGGTTTGCTGATATGGCCGTTATCCAAAACGTACAAAATTGTGTTATTGTATTTTTTATCAAACACTACTAATAGAAAAGTACATTATTTTATATTGTTATGTATGTAGGTTTCAATTTTAAACACCATTAATATTTTTGTTCCATGTTTATGTTAACTATATATTGGTAAATTTAGAGCAAGGTGTCATTCAAATGTGTGCATACTTAATTAAAGTTACGTGAAACACCTGCTACAAGAAAATTTTACATAAATATAATTATTTAAACAGTCAACAAACCGGAAAAAAGCTTTCTACATTTCTATTTTATATATTTATTATGTTTCTGATAACATGTAAGTATAATAAGCATCGAAATCCATACCTGTTACAGCTACCGAAGAGTAGTGTACACAAATTGTTCTCCGTGTTTCGGGGAGGGTATGGGTGCCGGTGAAATTACAATACATGAGCCAAATCTCTAAGAGACGGGCGCAATGCGATGCGACTTTGATGATGCCCGGTCTAAAGTATGATACTTTAGGCCAGCCATTTTAGCACATAGGCTACTTTTTATCCCGGAGACATTTACGGTTCCCGTAAGATGGCAGTATTTTGTAAAAGAATGCATTTTAACAAGAAATACAATTATACAAGAAAACAGCAAAACCCTATCTAAACACAAAATTTCATCCAAATAGAGCCGTTTCTGAGATAATAGAATAAATATATAAATATATTGTACAATATATAAAATAAATTCTCTTTTAAAGTAAATAATAAGATAAGATGTTATATCTTTCATAGACATAATATCATTAATTTTTATTAATACGAATATCTGCGCCCCGTTCGCTTACCTGCGGTTTGTCATCTTACGGGAACTGTACATGTTTCCGGAATAAAAAGTTGTCTTTGTCCTATTCCAGACTATAATCTATCTTTGTGCCCAATTTCATCCGGATCCTTTCAGCCGTTCTGACTTGATTGAGTAACACATCATCCAAGCTTTCGCATTTATAGCGATGTGACCAACAGTGAGCTCATATCATCATAGGATAGTGTAACTCACAAGGTGAAAAGTGTACCCTTAAGGCTCTGTACCCTTTTGATAAATAGACGTAAATCTTTGTGTGTATATCTTAAAAAGATTTGACACATTTGATGAAAGGTTATCTGACGCCAACAAAATCTGTATGAGACAAAGGGTCGATTAACCTAAGGCGGTACCACACCAACTGGTTACGAAATGAAGAAGTGTAAAAAATGTGTGAGTGACCGGTCCCTGCTGCATTGGAGACGACAAGTTGACACACTTACATTCTGTTTCGCGTTTTCATCATCGGTTTTTACATAATTTGTCAGCTTGCATAATTTGCATCAAAAAGGGATGGCGGAATGCAGTTTTATTACTTGAAATTGGTTGTTACTAATTTTATAGCTTTTATGAACAGTCCTTATAATTGTACATTTCCTGAATGATTTAAAAATTAAAATAAACTTCATAAACACTATATAAATGAATATAAAACAGAAATCATTTGGACGTCAAAATTTACACGCACAAGTTTTACACATTTGGAAAATGTATCGGAGTAAATCCTGTAGGCAGCGCTCCACAATCGATTTATCGGAAAAAGTCAATCATAGAGTATATATTCAAGAAAATCGATTACTCTGAATAAGTGATCTGGCATACCTATTTCTGCCACCAAGTAGAAGTGCACTCACTCTGAAGTGCTCAGTTTTAGAGGGCGCAATAAGATATGAGTTGCAAGGTGTATATAGCTCTTGATATGGGCAAGGGTTAATATTTGCTTGTTTCATCAATATCAAATACCGAAAGGTGCAACGTTCTATGTTTGTCGATCTGTGATCGCAACTCCAAAGCGTGACCTAATTTTAACGGTTATTATAATTTAAAAAAAAAAGTTTTTAAACGTTTACTCACTCATACCTCTGCACTAGGATTTCCTGTGTCGCAGATGGCATGGACAAACACAGAAACATAAGACAAACACCCAAGACCCGAGAACAAACTTCATGCTCACCACACAAAGTGTGCCCGGCCGGGAATCGAACCCGGGACCCCTCGCTTCGAAGGCAGGGCTACTACCACTAAGCCAAGGAGCCGTCAAAAAATTAAAAATTAATTTAGTTATTTATTAAGTTTTTTCTAATATTATACAGGGAGTGAATTCTTTCGAGGCGTCGCGCCGTTGGACCTCGCCGCCGCGGCGCCACCGTCGCACGCCACGCTCTCTACGCCTGCGCGAGGATCCACAGCTATTCTACGCTGATAACTTGCGCCAGAGCGTCGACAACGATATCCGCTACCGGCGGACACCCAGGCAGCAGCAGGACTATAAAGAAATCTTGGGTAATTCAAAACAACTATCTCACCTAACATCGTTCAACTTAATACAATACTAAATAAGTTAACCGATAAACTCAGAAAACAATTACTCACTGCGACAAGACGGCTATATTACAAGACAGCTGAAACAAAGTTGCAGTAACGGGCAAAGTTCTCAGATCTTGGGCGTTTTTATTCTTTTTCTCTCTTTTTCTGCCCATACCATTATTCCATCATTTCATTAGCTTAGAAAAGGAACAACAAACTTGCATTCTGTGAATTTTTTATAAAAGTTCTTCATTATTCGCGAGGTACGCATTGTTTCTGAGAAACCAAACGATTTAATTTACAGATGACATGGTCCTGAAAAGACAGCAAGCTATTCACGACGAGATCAGGAAAAACTTGGCCTGCGAACGCAAAATGGTAAATTTTCATCTTATTTGTCTCATCAGTTGACATTTCCGTAATTTATAAATTTTTTCAGCACAAAATGGACTCACCCTGGGGAAAGCCGGGTCCTGGCGGCACTACTTGGAGAAACCCCAGAGATATTGGACTAAATTTCTCGGAGTCAATGGTAAAACTCTCCATACTCTCCAATTTGTATTGAAATGTTAATCATTAGATAAGTGACACTTTGTTAAAATTTGTGCTTTGTTAAAGGGCTGGACGGACAATGATATGCTTAACAAAATGAAAGAAGATCATCAAGCATATCTTAAAAATTCTTCACTTACTTTACCTAAAGTAAAGTATGACTTAAGACACCAGGATTATGCATCGGCAGCATTGGATAAAGAAAATTATACACCAGAAAAGTTGCCTACGATAAATACATCGTATAGTCCGAAAGCCAGAAAAGAAAATGTAACTGACAGCAAAGATCTTAGGCAAGATAACTATGAAGGAGGAAAAGACCTCCTAAGAGATAACTACGGTGGTGGCCGAGATCTAAGACAAGATAATTATGCGAGTGGTGCAAAAAACGGACAAGAAAATCGTGGAGATGGGAAAGATCTTAGGCAAGATATTTACGGTGGAGGAAATCTCAAACTAGAAAATTATGGTGCTTCAAAAGAAAATAAACCAGACATTTATGAAACAAATAATCTCAAACAAAATATTTATGGAAAAGATATTAGACCAGATAATTATCCTGGGAGAGTAGGAGAGAGACAAGTGAACTTCAGTGCAAACAAAGGCGTCAGACATTTGCCATCATACCAAACAAAGAACAGACGGAGTCCCGTAAAGAGAAGTAAGTTTGATTTTAGAAAATTACCCACTGGTGAAGATATCAGATGTATAGTACCTGATGATTACTACAACAACTGCCCAGATATGGCAGATGTTACCAATTACGGAATGGCCCAGAGGCCGACCCCTGAAGAAGCTATTCTCAATGTTACGGGAGGAGTCGAATTAGTGCCTTTAATGGCAAGGCGAAGACAACTTGGTGCACGCACCCTGCCGTCAAGTGACGTCACAAGGCCTCCAGAGCAGAGTTGCGAGTAAGTAAATTAAATTTTAAATCTGCTTAAGTTCGATCGCCGGCTGGGACATATATGAATTTTATATCTGCTCGTGTTCGATCGCCGGCTGGGATTTTTATTAATGAGTATAATGTATTTAATTGTTTTCGGATCTTGGATAGTTGTTTAACTCAACTCGTAAGTGTAACAATGCCATCTGCGATATTAAAAAGTATGGGCAGGAGTTTTATGAATGGAAGTCTCCGAAGTAGTCTCTGCTAGGCAAAAATCTACTTGAAATAATAGAATTTCATTCATTCCAGGGGCACAGACGCCGACTTTCAATCTGAAGGTCGCTGGTTCAAACTCACACATGCACCAATGAGTTTTTTCACTTGAAAAATGTATGTGCGCAATACCACGTTCTCCAAACAGTGACGGAAAAGATCGTGAGGACACCGGCATGTCTTAGAAACAAAAATTCGACGACATGTGACATCTACCAATTCGGATTGGGCTCCCGTGGTAGATTAGAGCCCATTCATTCTCAATTATCGAGAGTAGGCCGGTGTTCCTGCAGTTACGTACCCGTACCAGCCTCTAATGTTCCCACACAGGCTGGTACGGTAATGTTCATTATGCTTACTAAAATGGAGTGAATAAAATAACCTAAAAATAATATTAATTGCTGAATGAACATATTTTTTATCTTTTTTGGTGGCTCTGTGGTCATGTTAGTTATTTTATTGCACCACTGGTCAAGTATTTCGGTTGGTATTTTATCTATATATCTATATCTTTAAATCTTAATAGTGGTTAAATACTCCATTAATCAAGATTTATTCTCCATTAAAATCATCCAACTTAAAATAATTATATCATAGAAATACAAAACGAAGAGCGATTGCTAAAAAGTTATACAAAGAGGCAAGATTTCATGAGGTTATAGGACTTAACCCTTAAAAATATTTAAGCAGTGACAATCAATGAATAGATACTTATATATTAATATTAATTTTATTAAAAACATAATCGATAAGCTCCAGGCGTTTATCAAAGGTCGTCTCGTCTAAAATTAAGATGCGTAACGCATACGTGCCAAGCATCCGTTTGAAATGCCATTACGGTGTTGTAACATCATTAAATTTCGCAGATCTTACTACTTGCGTATGTTAGGTCAAAGAGCTTTACAACAATAGGTTCATATTAGCTATCGCAATACATGTTATCTTTGTGTAGGTGAAATATTACTAGTGATTCGTCCCGAACTAGAGCTTACGATCTATTATTGATTTGTAATCTTCGGTCATGTTTGAGGATTAAATCACATGAAATAGTTGCGGGTCTGGATTTAGTTTTAATTGATAATAATTGGCAATTGATGCTGATGATTTTGGGTTGGTAAAAAGTTTTGTTTGTTACCTAAAAGTTTATAATTTTTGAATATTTTCCACGCAATTAGGTATTCGTCCTATCAACCTAGTATGACCTAATTGCGTACTTGTGTATTGGAATTTATACACAATTTATATACTTATACGCTGGCATTTATCCGATATCTCCTGCGTTTGGTATCAAATGATAGGTAATAATGGTGCTTAATAAGTGTTATAGTTAATTGAATTATCAGTTGAATAGAGTCATTGATTGAATTCCATTTCTTTTTCGGAATGTTGAAATAAGCTAATTATAAAGAATAAAGTTTTCAAAAATCCTATCCTATCGAATGACCTTTTAATGTAAAATCCAAGCAAGCATTCTTTCATTTTGAAAACATCAATAGAAAAGCTTTATTTAAAAAAAAAAAAACTTATATATTTCAAATATATAATATAAGAAAGTCACACAAACTATTGACACTGAGACTTAACTATAACACATTTTTAAGGCTAATAACTCACAAACCCTCTTAATGCCAATATATAAAAGCTTCGTTAGAGATAGAAAATACCTGTCGTGAATCACGTCGATCTATTGTACATCGATTAAATACTGTTAGAAGAAGCTACTCAGCGATTTCTTTCCATGATATTATCTCCATCTACCAACATAAAAACGGAAAGAAACAATTTTGTTTGAATGCCGGCAATAATTGAGACCATTTTAGAGCGATAGTTCGTCTCTACACCCATTTCGAGGTTCTTAATGGCCGTAGGACGGTCACTGTTCCGGCAAGCTATGGTGTTGCATCACGTTCGCGGCTTTCTACCAGCCAGCTGACCACTCAGAGTATTAATAATAAAGCTATAGATAAATATAGAATAATTCTTTGAAGAAAAAAAAAATGATAACGAAAAATATTATTAGATATATTACCTATATTTTACGCGCTTAAAATAGGAGGGTTGTAACAAAATTGTCGAATTGGATGTTCCTATTGAAGGTAATTAAAATAAGGTCTGAGGTCCAAAGCCTTCAAGGTCAAATAGTACTCCAAGTTGAAAAAAAACTTCTACGGTTTAACTGATGTATTCAGGCGTTATTGTACTTTGCGTGAAGATGTCGGTCCCGGCTATTCTAGTTGATAAGCCATGTCGGAGGTCTTTGGGCGGCTTGAAAATTTCGATACGAGCATTGGCCACTTATTTATTAGAAAAAAGAAGAAACCGCATTTGCGGAAGTCCGTGTTAAGATGATCTGAAAATAGGGCAGTATTTAGTATAGCTCCGATAAACTTCCTAAATGAGAAAATACATCTTTTGGATCTTTTGGATCATCTTTTGGAGCGTTGACTCGAGATCTTGCCTTGATGAAGGTAACTCAAGGTACATCCTTAACAAATCATCTTCTACGAGTATAGAGATTAAATATCATATGCTTCAAATCATATTAAAATTCGGTAAAGCGTGTTTTAAAAAAATCACTTGGGTTCACTTGCAGAATCATTTTATTCTTATGTTCAAGAGAGACACGGCGTCATTTAAACTTTTACTCCGAGGGTCAGAATGACACTACATATATAAGATTTATATTTTTCATTAGCTGGTTTGTGACTGCCACTGTCGATAATGATCGTTGACGATATTTGATGTAAATGATACATTACTTTCATGACCGTTTAATTAAGATAAGCCCTTCTCGTTATACCGCATCTGAACTATTTGACCCGTATCGCTTATGAAAGATTAAAACAGTTATGCGAACAGATGGTCCATGTAATTCTATCCGGAGAATTAAGGCAACTAAGGAATTTATAATACTACAACGGGATAATGATTAATGAATGGTGCTGATTCTTTTGGTGTCAAGCTGAAGTAAAACTAAACCGAGTGGCATCCGTCTTTGTCTATTTAGAACATTCTAAAAGAGGCAGCTATAGTTTTAGAGCTGTCAAGGTCGATTTTAGTTTAGGAAGTTTCCAGGCCACATTTCTCAAAGTCTGAATACATGTTTGACATTACTTTAACGAAACTTATTCTTAGAGCGCCATGCAAAGGCATCAGGCATAGGAGATATTTCATATACAGTTAACCTGGGCGACTAAAACGTTTTATTTTGTGAAAAAAAAATGCTTTTTTACAAGAAACACAAATATCTAGAATACAAAATTTCTTCCTAATCGTTAGAGCTGTTTCCGAGATACGCGAAATGTAAATATAAATAATTACATGGAGATAACGTTTCTTCGATATCGAAGGTATATTAATCTGCCGACTTGCGTGGGGTGGCCATCAGGGAGAATGACCTATGACGGAAAAATAAAACAAATAGTTAAAAATTAATTCCAGTGCGTCATATATTCAAATATATTAATTGAACCCTAAAAATGCTCCCTTTCAAAAGAAAGAACGATCCGGAAGTGTCGCAAGCTTGTAGTAAATTTTTGAAAATGCATAATTAAATTCCAACGATGGGCACACTTTGGGATGAACGTAAAGTTTTTTCTCGGGTCTTGGTTTTTTATCTTGTGTCTCTCCGACACAGGAATCCTATTGCCGCCTGCACTATTCCCCTTGTCGCACTCCCCTTCTGATGAGTTTGTAAACGTTACATTACTATCGTGGGAACATAGACATGACAAGTGTGAAGTTCATCGCCGCCAGTGTTGAGCTATGATGATTGTGTTACTAATTGTCGCAGATGGCGCGAAAGGCTGGACGGCGAGCACCTGAGAATACTGAAACACCAGATGAGAGTAAAAGGTCTTCAAAAAGAGGTGAGAGATATCAATGCATACGCCATTATTGGCTTCCGTTGAAAACTATAGTATGTTATTTATTGTATGTCACAATGTATTGTATGTTTTAAGTAGCTATAGACTTGTACCAAGTTCGTCCGGAGAGCCGTATCATCCCCGTCTCGGGTGATGGACGCAGCAGGATGAATGCGACTCAGTAAAGATTTGGATCTCATACTGAGTCGCGCGTATTACTGTTGTCATGGGCGAGGGTCACCACTTACCATCAGGTGGGCCCTCAGCTCGTTCCGTCACACATTCACATAAAAAAAATCTTATGTGATGCTTCCAATTGGATCTTTGATTTTATCTCGTCATGATACTTTCGTGGTTGCGTTCTATTCAGAAATTATCTATTATAAAATACTACCTACTTAGTTTATAGCGAAAGAGTGCAGGTGACAAAGAGCATGTTCTTCAAACTATACAATATTAGTTCGCTGCGTAGTAATTAATTAAAGATGAGAGCACACTAACTTAAAATTTTTAAATGTAAGAGATTTTTGAAAGTCATCGGAATAAAATACGTTTGCAGTGGGTCTAAATCCACCAATGGCCTCATAGCTCAATTGGTAGTTCTGCTTTCTACGGTATATGCCTATAGACCGTGGGTTTGATTCCTACCCAAGACAAATATTCGTGTGACACACACGTGTGGGCCATTATGGTGTGGTGTTTACCTTTGCTCTGTGTCTGAGTGTTAATATGGATTTTATGTATGTATTTACAAAAAAATAGTAGTTGTTAGTACTAAATCAGTAATCTAATTCCCATAGTGCAAGCTAAGTTGCTTAGTTTGGAGCTATATGGTGCTGTGTGAAATATTCATTAATATGTATAATTTATTATTTAAAAATCTTTTCAGGTGCAAAATTTTTTTATTAATTAAATTAATTGACGATAATGACAAATGTTAATTTAATACATTTAACTAAAGCTACATGCACGTTAGCTTATGTATGTAGCCCCAGTTAAATTTGTGATTTTTTTATTAATTCTTATTCACAATATTAATACATCATCATACCAAATTATTAAAATTTATCATCTCATTTTTAGAGTGACACATCAAAGGTACGTTAATTACACATTATTTAAACCCCTAACATATCCCAAAAATCCCTACTAACACTTTCACCCTGTACTAACCCTGACATAATTTTTCGTACCACAAAATCATGGCATTCTTAAACCAGTCTTAATATTAGTCTTTAAAATTACTTTTGTCAAAAGTAGATATAGATTGTGTTTAGTTAAATACATTTTTTTGTGGTACGACGAAATATTAGAGTTGTGTCTTCAGTATAACATATTATTGTCCACAGCAAAAACGCCTGAACTCTGCAGAAGAAATACGACAGCACCACGCTACTTGGGCTTCGTTGTGGGGGAGACCGGGGCACGGCGCACCACAGCAACGTGGAAGATATGCCAGGAGCAATCTAGCACAGTTATTATACTCAAACCCCATATCTAACTACACCAATGCTCTTTGAAATCAAAAATCAATAATGTTAGTTTAGACTTTGAGTCGATGATAAGATGAAATCAGGCAATTGTCTGTTTTTACTATAAATAATAAAGAAATCTGAAATAAGCATTGAAGATTATTGAATTACAAATGTAACACAAATAACTACAATTGATTGTAAATAGTTTAAATTATTAGTATTAATCTAAATTAATCATATTACATCAAATATTTAGCAAATTTACATTTTGTTTTGTAATTGAAACATCTTTTGCCTTACCTAATTCATTTGATAGGAATATATTTATTATATATTTATATAATATATATATATATTTATTAATATTATAATACTGTAGTTCTAAAATAGGAACACTCTCGCCTTAGTCAATCTTAGCTCGTATTATTTTGATAAAATTAGGAAAAAATTGTGTATATTATATGTTGTATCTATACCTTTACCTTTATACTGGTCGGTACATGAAATTTGTAATCAGCATTAAAGTAGTTTCAAGTCAAATTAATAAATGTTAAAAACCACACCCATAGCAATTATAAATCTGGGTCAACAATGAACGAAGGCCATTGGAGATGAACCTACCCCTGCGGGCAAAAAGGCGTGATTTTGTGTACACGTGTATTTAAAAGTCATTTACACATTAAATGTAGGACAAGCAAATCTCACACTAGAATTAAAACTAAAATAATTTATCGAAGTAAAACCGCAATTTGTAATTAAGACGAAATTGACATTTCACAAGTAGTATCATAACACGATCTAGATTAAGGGATTGTATAGAGCCTTGAGCTGCTAAGAATTGTTTTGTGTAATAAATACAAATAATTAAAACTTGCTTCTTTGAAGAAATTTGCCTTTTTCCCTCCAAACCCATACAAATTATAATTAAACAATATACAAAGGATGGATAGTGATTGTAATAATTGACTGAGATATCGAGAATCTAAAGAACTGTAACGTAATTATATTTAATCTATCGTTAATTTTATTGTACAGCGCGTAATTGACTTTATCTATACCGCCCACATACAAAGCAAAAGCCATGACCATACCACATATGGTAATTCCAAATTCAGTGTTTTTATATTTCATGGTCATGGATAAAATACAGCAATTAATTTTAATTAAACCTTGATTTCCGTCTCATGCGTTTATTGATCAATTATTTTTCCAGTTCAACAAAGGGCTATATCATGATGAATAGCTATTTTAAGATACAGTTATGATTGTCCACGAACATTAGTATCATCTCTTTGGATAAAGATTTATGGTGTTTTATGACTCGAAGAATGCTTGGTGAATTACTCAACAAGATATCCCGTTGATTGAAGATATATCATCAAGTCACCCACGTGCATTAGAAAATACGACACCTATGATAACATTCACAATGCTAGCGAAAAACAAACAAACTGATGTGAGTTTGTTTGAGCTGTTATTTTGAAACACATTATGCTGCGGTGCTCGAAACATTTTGTAAATAATCGTTTTCAGTGTTCGTTAACATTTTGTAATAATCATAATCGTTTTGGGTGTCGCTTTTGTCGAAACAATGTGTAAAGTGTGTGTCCTGCCACGCAAGTCTTAGCAGTCTACTAAGGCAGTGCCATCATTACCTGAACTGAAATTTTGAATACGAGGCTTCTGAATTGATCAGAACAAACACTACTAACTAATTATTTAAAATAATTTTCTTTCTGCGATAACTTTGAAAAAGTTATGTGGGTGAACTTCTAACCGGCTTGTGAACATATTTTTTTTTTCTGATACTGCTCACAAATCTTTTGACAATTTGTAAAATCAACATTGTCATCTGCCTTGTGTTCACAATATTATTATAAATAAAATATTATTTAATAATACTTATATGTCACCAATTCAATAATTGTATTTCCTTATTCATGTAACTGAAAAAAGCCTGAAATACTGTAATGCAAATTATACCAATCAAGTTTTCACTAGTCTTATAACGTACTAGTTATTGGCCATCCTAAAGGAAAACTGCACTTGGGATCAAAAG
Source organism: Aplocera efformata (assembly GCA_921293045.1). Lineage (NCBI taxonomy): Eukaryota > Metazoa > Arthropoda > Insecta > Lepidoptera > Geometridae > Aplocera > Aplocera efformata. Next base: position 7,614,401 of record OV121045.1, read on the forward strand.
TAGTCTATGTATTAATCCAGGATATAAGGATCCTGGTACCAAATCTCATCCAAATCCGTTGAGCTGTTTAAGCGTGAAGAAGTAACAAATATACACACACAAACACACATACCTACATACAAACTTTCGCCTTTATAATATTAGTGTGATTGCAGTAACAACCCGTGTCAACTAATTATTATCAGCCAGCTACCACCTGGTCACAATAACCATAAAAACCCATTGTCATTACATGATTGACAAATTCTGATCCATGGTACTCTTGCGTAACGCTTATGCATACTCAAGACAACTCGTCTTTCAACTAATTAATTATTTTCCTACGTGAATTATTATGATTCCATCTCTGATTCATTACATTCACACGAAAATGTTAAACAAGTATTATAGTAACGTTAACTGAAATACGAGTAGTTTATGGATGATTAGCTTGGTCACTGCACACTTGAGCAATTGTATGTAATTTGCTTGTAAAATAAGTTGTTTAGCTCTGAGAATCGATTAGTGTCTTGGTAGGACTAGTTCATTATAATTTTGAAGTCAAACACTTCAAAATTATAATGAACTAGCGACCCGCCAGGGCTTCGAACGGGATTCCCATACAAGAACACCATCTATATATTAAGAACACTATCTATATATAGATTTTTCAAAAGGATTTATCATAAATCTTCTTTCATACGAAAAAATGACTAACAAAATTGACTGGCTCAATGGGTTTTAATTCTACCTTCTGCGCTGTAGGACGTGGGTTCGATTCCTACCCAAGACAAACATTTGTGTGACGAACATAGATGTTTGTACATAGATGTTTGTTTGGGTGTTATTATAAATATTTATTTCAAAATAACGTACTGTTTATGTATTGGATCAGTCACTGGGGTTCCCATACTACAAGCATTGCGTTGTTTGGAGCTAGGTGGCGCTGTTCTTTTCACACGGGTAATTAAGTACCTTTTTTTTTAAATTCATTATAGGCCATCGTTTGACCGCTATCTCACCTGATGGTAAGTGATGATGCGGTCGAAGATGTAACACGCTGGCCTAGATAATACCTATTCACTCTTTTCTTGAACATACCCAAATTGTACTGCTCGGGAAAAACCTCTTTGTATCTTCATTATTCTGGAAGAATAAGGGGTCGTTACATAAAATGGTTAGCTGAAACTATCCAGGAAATCACTTTATCTCACAACCCATGAGATCATTTATAAGGTTTCGTAGGTTTAGGTACTACCTACACCGTATGTCTGTTTCGTAGCTGAAATTTTCACAGAATCATGGTGGATATACTAACAAATATTGAAGATAGAATGGATAGCATGGAACCCTCGGTTCGCGAGTTCGAATATGAATTAGCCGGTTCAAACAGGGTTTCTTTTGACGACTATGATACGCACCGCCTCAATTAGGAAGATTACTATTATACCTAGTAATCATCTATATCATGCCTATGATAAATTTATCGGAGAGTGAGAAATAACATTTTCGAACCGCAATCTACTATTATGTTTGCCAATAGATCACCAAGGTGAACTAAACAGAAATACCAAGTAACGCCTCGGGGTGACAAACATAAATTAGATCATGTATCTACAATTTTGCTGTATTTTTGGATTGAACTATTAGTTATGGTAATTATATTACCTTTGATAATCACTGCCAAAATAATCACCAATTCCCGAATTTCCGACCATTTCAATATTTAAAAAAAATTCAATACAAGTGATTGATTTAAAAATCAAAAAACCGAAACTTTCAACTTTATTTTTTTATTGATCCCATTTATTGTTTCCCCTATGAACCATACATACATAAAATTATATATACTTACTTTAATATTCCTGCCATTGCTTTGAAAACACCAGTCAACCGATCTTTCTCTTCAGTGTCTCTTCAGTGGCTTCCTCGCTAAATCCGCGTGGGCCCAGTGGAAGGTGAAATCTTCGGAGCAAACAGAAATGTGCGTATATGTAAATGATGGCCGCGAGAAAGCCTGTATTATGACGAAATGGCGGTAAATCGCTAAAAATACTGACAGCACGAAGGTGTGGTCCTGTGTGCCATCCGATCCATTCATGGTGATGATACACCCTTCACATTTTTCGTTATTATGAAAGACTAGCTGTTCTCCGCGACTTCGCCCGGGGACTTCGCAAAAATATTTTTGCGCAGATCATTAATTATTAAAAAATATATTAAAGTAGCCTAAGTTACTCCTTATAATATCACCTATCCAGTAAAAGTCCCATAAAAATCGGTCCAACTGTTCTGGAAATTAACGGAAACAGACAGGAAGACAGACAAAAACATTTTGTTTATTGTTACCGAATGTACTTTCAAATGCATTTAGTACAAAGCTGTTATTTTGACATTACAAACAGACACTTGAATTTTATTTACTTGTATTGAAGATTTCAAGTAGAAATTTAAATGCCGTAATGAAGCGTCCTTGAGTTTGTAGTGTACGGTGCTTGCGACTTGGCCCGCGTGGAATTCTGAGAACATCCAGCATATATTCTTCGCAAAATCCAGCCTATGTTTGTCCTGGATGCAATCTATCTGCTGCCAAGTTCCTCATACAAGCTTTCGTTCCCTATTGCACCCACTTCAAATTTTATTTTTGAAACAAATCTAATATTCATTTCTATCTATCTCTAAGCCAAAATTCATTAAAACGTAAAAGTCAGAGTTACTTTTGGTTTAATAATTGGCTTTGATGGAAAGTAGTACATTTGAAATCTTAAAATATCGTGGTATGGGTAAAAAATATCGTTTAACCTGTGGAGATTATTAGCATAAAGTGAATTTATGATTGCTTCGGAGTCTTCTAACATAAATAGTATAACGCAGGTGAAACTTACTTTTCATTACCTAAGATCGCAGCTGCTGATGAAATATATGAAAATAACAAACACAATATAAAAAGAATTAGCAAAATTGGTCCAGTCGTTCACGCGTAACGCCGTGACCAAGGGAAATAGGGATTATTTTTTTGTATATAGATTATGTAATTCTGAAAATAAACGTTTCTTATTTTATTGATGATGAGTAGCAGACAAAGGAGTTACCTTGATGTCTCTATTATATATTTACACATATTTATAATACAAATGAGAATAATATAATCTTCCATTTGTCATTCGTTTATTAACGCTTCATCGTTAATGAAAACTGATGAAATCCGTCAATCAACTCTCTCTTTAATTTTTGCGTGACAATGAATGTTTTCGTTTTTATTGTAATTTCATTTATGCATTACACAACACATAATAAAATTAAAAACAGCTTCTATAATTGCCTGCAAATAAAAATTGACCGTGAACTTTACGTATGTGGTATAGCAGTACAATATTTTTTTTATTATTTTATGTGTGTAATTACGGCCTATTAATATTATAGTTCATAAAAACTTTTTCACTATTTTAAAGTTTAAACAGTAGTTTTTTCACAAATAGCCAGTGTTCCATTAAATTTTTGGTAATCAATATTGGTATCATTTCATTTTTAAAGTTAGGTATTCTATCTGAGTTAAACCCAGATAGTTGATATTTACTTTTTTTCAATATGACAAAAGTGGCGGGACAAGGTGAAGCTCCGATGTTAAGTGGTTACTCCCCTTTGTCTATAATAACAGCAATACGACTAATATCTTCCCCGACTTAAGTAAGAAAAGACCCAAGTCGCATCTTCGTCACCTGTGACGGAGGTGTAAGGTCCCGTTCGCTTGTTTTTTCACTAACACCCACACAATTTTATAAGAACTACTTAGTCGCAAATTACCAGGTAATATTTCTTCGGCAAGTGTTTTACTATTATTGGGTTTTCCAAATAAATAAATAAAATATTGACCTCCGAAAAATCTAGTATCCATTTTAAGCTCCAAACATAAAAACATGTAAAAACAAACAGTAATAAAAAATTACTATGAGCAAGAAATTATTGAACAAAATCTCGTTTAAGTTGCATTTATTTTTGTAAAAATTATTAAAATTTGAAGACATAATAATACAGCGTCAAAAAACGGCCGTTTTAATTTTTATAATTTTGATATAACCATTAAACCGTTTAGGCTACAGAGCATGCCAAATATACATAAATACGCTCGAAAAACAAAGCCCTCCTCCTGGCGGAGTCGGTTAAAAATATGTACAGTAACTAAAATTTTACTGATTCCGCGCCCAAAGTTACATCTATGTAATTGTATATTTTTATGTCACTAACAAGGTGACATAAAAATAAGATTTCCTTAGTCTCGCCTCACGTATTATTTCACCGGTTCTTAGTTTTTAGTTTTTCAAACAAAAATGTCGTAATTCTGAGTAAACGCCCAAGTCGGCGGAAAAGAAAGTCCATACATAGTCGAGACCAGACCGGTCGCTGCGCTTTGACCCCGGCGCGGGCGCAATCCTGCTCCATACATTTGATTGCCTGCCTGAACAAAGACATAATTGTTCTTCCATTATTTGAAAACATTGCATTCAATGTGTGAAATATTTTTGATACCGGAAATAAATTAAGAGAACAAACATACTCTTGTATTAACATACAATTGAATACTAGCTTTTACCCACGGCTTTACTTGCGTTAATGTTGCTTTTGTCAACCAAATTCCGGTTGTTTCATACAAAGTTTATCCCTTCCCTCAACCGACCTAAGTAAGTTAGTCAGATAAGTTATTAGCGAGAAAAATTAGCCTATAACCGTAACCAGGGACTTATCTATCTCTACATCAAAGTTCATCATAATCGATTTAGCAATTTGGGCGTGAAGCGTAATAAAAAAAAACAAACTAACTCACTTTCGCATTTAAAATATTAGTTAGGATATAATTGCGATATGAAAAACAAACTGGCATGTTACAAGATATTTTCCATGTAAACGTGAGTTTGTAAGATTTTATAATGATGTCCTACTAAGTTTGGTTAAGGTGAAACGGCACATGGATTTTATTGTCATGTTCATTAGCTACTTATTTGCGAACAATCTTATCATTTTATTTTTAAAGCTGTTTCATAACTTTTGATCAGTAACATGATTTTATTATCAGCACTCAAATATAAAATTGATTGCATGTAATACGTCTGTGGGCCTTAAATTGCAGAAAACTGTCAGGGGACATCGCCCTTAAATCGTTACGCGACGTTTTCATTCTTCACCTTTGGTAGGTCAATGAGCGCGTTGAAATCTTTTGTATGAAACTTTTTATCTACGAGTAACTTCCAAGCCTTTTGAATACCTATTTGCTAGGCGTCGTTAATTAATTCACGCGTGTAGTTGTAAACTGGGTAACTCGTGTGAAAATGAACCCGGAAAATGGTCAGTGTGTCGCAATTTTTACCTTATTAGTCATGCTCATTCAGTTCTCGGCTCGTTTGTATCATCTGTCAGTTACACGAGAAAACGCTTTGAAGTTACGTTCTGTTGACTACATTACGTAGCGTAATGTTTATTTGAACAGACTTTACTACCATTGGGGTAGTATTGTGCTAATCAGCTAAACGATAATTTCGTATGGTACGTTCGAGAACTACACGAAGATATTAGTCAAGGCGGATTAGCAGCATACTGTTATTATGTATACTGAAATGTTCTTTACGAAATATGATGCTTATAGGTACTTTACACTGCGTAATTCGCTATGTACTAACAATGATTTAACTAGAACAAAGTATCAATTTAGTAGGCTTAATGCGAACTTAGGAAACGCGATGAAAATTATAATGTTATGAAGAGTAAAAGTAAAGTAGATCAACATGCAATAATATCTAAGTATAGACGTATAGTAAATTCACTGAATGGATGATTTTTCCCGAAAGGTCATTCTGCCAGAATGAATGCTGTGAATATAATGCCACGCATACTGTTCAATTAATATAATCAAAATTAAATCGATAAATATGATGTTTATATGACAATAATAGCTTTCGCGCTCAAAATGAATCCTATGAACTTAATAGTTACCAGAAAGTGGAATTTCCTGAGAGATGAATGGGTTATGTCAAAACCACTCGATAATTTAACGATGAACAGACAAATACGGATGTCCCTACTATACACAAGGTTTTGGGTGTCGCGGGTGCTCGCCGTGTAGATTCTCACGCAGCCGCAGTGCACCTCCAATCTCCTTCGTGCTCGCACGCGTTGCTTCTATCGATATATCGATACTTTGGGACGTTACTAGTGAAGTGAACCGGAGTGTCACCATGTTGCGCGCAGTGAGTATATTGTGTTTTTTATTGTACAGTGAGTGAAGATTAGTGATGTACCTGATAGAGGCAGAATATTCACAGGTGGAACATCGATAGATTAAGGAGAGGCTGAAATTATAGGATAAGCTTTTAACCAGCAAAAGACAAATATATAAAAACATTTGTTACATAAAAATAATACGTACATACATAATAATTTCAGATAACTATAAACACTATAACTACGAGTATTTACAGTTGACATTTTCAATCGTTTATAACATTTTAAATGTTTTTAATCATTTGTTTTATTGCTTTTATATAAACGCTATCTCATAAATACTTTATACTGTAGAAAGTTTTGATTATTTATTATAATATAAGTTAAGAATTGCATCTTATAAATAAATCTGTCATTAAATGTTTAAGAGTTATATTTCTATACAGATAAATCATTAAAACGTATGTTTTATATTATGTTTGTTGTGTTTAATCAAGAAGCTACAAACATTAATTAACTTTGAATGTATCTTAATAGCACGTAATGTCTTATATACCGTAAGATTGTAAAAAACTACGTCTATATTTATTTGCCACCTTTCACTGCACTTCCGGTATATCACTATTTTCAACACGTATTCATAGCCGAGAAACATCTTATTGCGTAGCCAAAAGCTGTGACAAAGTACGCCATATAAATTAAAATATAAAAGCTCTGTATCTGTACGGGCATAACTCCCATTCATTCTAATTCAGCGATATTTAATAATAATATTTATAATGTTTATTAATAGTAATAATGTTTGTTGGTATTACCGTTGGTATATATTATAGCGTTACTTAATATTCCATAAAATTACATAAGTACGTATTCAGGTTTTAATTTTATAATACTATAATGACCTGTGTTCTCCACACTAGGATTAAAATATGTTTTCGATCACACAATTTGAGTTTACCAGAGACATACTTTCCGCTTCATCCCATCATTATGTCACCAACTTTACCCATAATAACAGCAATATAATTTTTTTGCCCTTCATCTTGAATGGTTCTGAATGTTTCTTGATGAATCATATCATGTGCCCCTAATTTCAATACTGGGTGATAGTGAAATTATGCCCGTAATTTCACTATCACCCAGTATTGAAATTAGAGACGTGCACGCGTGCACTATTCCTCGTTGGCAGAAATATGTATGTGGTGACATTACATCCTCGCCCACTTCGCACATATCTACAAATAAATCTACTGCCATACAAAATCGTATCTAGAGGATAACTATTACAAAGGTTGTCTTACTGTCTACCCTAGTTATAAACCGCTGATATTTTTCCAGGAATCATTTGCTGTTATGGCTGATATTAACTAATCTTTAATCAAAGGACATATTAATGTCCATTTTAAAAATTGCTAACCTTCCATATTTGGCATGAAACTGAATCTCGCATATGAATATGAGTTTTGGAATTCAGAATTCATCTAAGCGGCTTGTAATTAAAACCTCAGTTTAATTGAGTCTAATATCAGTAGCTAAGTAATTGCATAAGCGGTTGTAATAATATTCAAAAAATTTAGGTTATCGGAAGTTATATCCATTAACCGTAGATGATAAATTTGCTTGTGACTACAAGTCATCCACAGACGCAGAAAGAGGCGAAAAGTTTTAAGACGATCTCATTGAGCCCGGTCGTCTGGCGATTAGACCAGATAGAGATTACACCCGTTAACCTGATAGAGTTTAAACAAGTTCTTTTAAAACCAGAGAAGGCAAATTATGCGATTAAATAAAATGATGTGCTCAATATCACGTATTCAAATCAAAAATTAATGGTAATCAAGAATTATGACTATCAAAAATATTATTAGATTGGGCTCCCGTGGTAGATCATAGTCGATTCATTTTCACTGGACCACACTAAGCTGATGTCCTGGAAACATTAAAGATACTCTAATGTTAGTAAACAAACAATCCATAAAAGAAAAACAGAACAGTTATAGCGCGGAAGTTGATAATCTAGGGCTGAAGATGTAATTGAATTATTGAATGAACACAACCAAAGTTCCAAAAACCAGTAATCCAACCAACTGTTATCGTCTTTCTCGGATCACACAGACTTCCGTTCCGTAAGTACATCGACGAAGAGAAGATTGAAATGCCTATACTACATTCTGTTTTGTGTTAGATGTTTTAGATGTCTTAGTCTTAAATGTTCTATACATCTAAGTTAAGCAACGCCCGATCAGTAACTTGATGGGTGACCGATTAGTGGCATTATAACTGAGCTCTAAGGGCACGGCTATATTAGTCGATGAGCCATATCGGAGGCTCTCGGGCGACTTAGAACCTTCTACACCAGAGTTGACCACTTACACGAAAAGAAGAGGAAGACAAAGCTTCTTTCTTACCGAATAAATTAATAAACGTTTACAAGCTCATACTCCGGCACTAGGATTCATTTTGTCGCAAATGACATAGACAAATAGAAACACAATACAAATACTTCAGAACCGACTTAATGCTCACAACAATAAAATGTGTTCCGGCCGGGAATCTAATCCGAGAACCTTCAATTCAAAGGCAGGGCTACTACTAACTATGCCACGGTGCGGATTTTTTACCTATGTTACTTGCTAATGTAGCTTTCCATTGGTGAAAGAGGTTTTAAAATCGGTTTAGTGATTTAGGTGTGAAAGCATAACACAAACAAACAAACTCATTTTCACAAGTATAATAGTTATTAGGATTAATACCAAAATACAATTTAGAAATAGTAGTATTTGATAATAGTAGTCCTTGGAAGTTATTTATTGTTTATTTTATCACCAAATTTATTTTATGCATATGCAAATAAATACCTTATTTTACTTAATGAAATCTTTAACTACGACACCAAAAATTAAAAAGGCTATATCATGCCTTAATACTAACGCCAAAATACTGTCAACTTCCGTTCTTAATTCAAGGATATTATTTCTATGATTGTTATGTCATTCATGAATCTACAAGTTAATTACGTCGGACACCCCAAATCGTGAGAAATTTTTGAAATATTTATGTCATTTTAAACAATATATTATCAATGCGCTTTCCCTTTTACATAAGAGATGCGTGATGATGTGCGCTCGTCTTCACGATTCGAGTGCCGACTATTAAGGATTCCTCATCTGCACCGACCACGTGTTACGTGCTTGTTTTGCTATCAGAGAAATTATATCACACCAACACACCTACGTCTGTTTTCTAGACTTGCGAAGATGACTAGCAATGTCACTTTTTTACATAGCATCAAGATTATGTTAGTTTAAAATGTCTGTGTACGTAATCCTTTATCTTGCATCAGCTTCGTACAAATTATGCACGTATTTCTGTGTGCTCGTTATTAAAAATTTCTTAATTTTATAACCAGACGTTTTGGATGTTTTTTTTTAGATACTAAACAATTATTTATTTTGTAACTTGCACTCAAACGGCTACTTACAGCGGAAATTTAACTCTTTCTCTGTCAAGAATCACAATATCTTTCTAATTATGGACTAGCTGCGCGCTGTTACTCGTCTTTAGCCATCCAATGGGAATCAGTTCGCGATAAAATTCATCCTGAACCGTTGCGACAATATCACAAATATACATACAATCTTTCACATTTATAATATTAGTATGACTTCCAAGCACCTGGGTAATTGAATTCCTTGTATGAAACATAATGTTATTGACTGATTGGGGCTCAACCCAAAGTATTAAACCTATAATGGCAAGTGAATTTGAACAATTACGCGCTCACTTATGGACCACCTACTCCGACTATAGACAATAGATAAGGTAAAGTGAGTCTTCCGCATGATATGCTGTTTTGTATTCTGTAGTATCAGAGTTACACTGAGAGTGTAGCCCATAATCTATTGTTTTATAACATTGTTTCATGCGTGCATTAGCTTAATTGGCGCAGACATGTAATTAATCATTTCGTATATGATGTGACCCAGAAAAGCGCATAAGAGTATTTTAAATATCTTCCTATTAAATCCTATTAAACATCAAAATGTGAATTGACAGATTTATAATTTTACTATAATACAAATAGGTCATTATTATTATTATCGTTTTTTATCATAAACGCCTATCAATATGGTTCTACTGATCATCCCCATTATGCAAGAATTTAATACGCGGATATTTATTATGATCAAATCAGTGGATAAGGAACCCTAGCATAATGAGTTAGAGACACTTTTATGTTTCTAGTTAAGGTAATAAATTAAAAATCAAAACGACAGTGTTTTTAGATTCGTAGAAAGTTGTCATAAGTATACCTACTCATATAATTATGCATGTAGGCAGACCAGCTCATCCAAGGAGGCTATATTATGTAATGATCTGGCAAACATCCATACAATGCTTCCTGTTTAACACGAATACACACAAATATACGATGAATGGTAGTCAATTCCTGTTCGTACAAGATAGTTTAGAATTATTTTTAGAAGATTTCGATTTTTTTTTTGTAAAAATTTCCCACCTCGCACACAATAATCAACCCTGCTCAACCATACTACAAATATTTGGCTAAGTTAGCATCGAAGCTTTCCTAACAAGAGTAGTATGAGGTAATTGTAGTTCATCTTTAGGCCTTTTAACCTTTAGGTCTCGTATTAAACTGGGACCGACCGACGTTTCCGTATTATCTCAGAAGGGCTTTATTGCAAATGCCGATCTCAGTACCTTGGAGTATCCCAAGATTAAGATTAAAGAAAGTAAAATAAAGTAATATTGTGTATGTTTCTACGAAACTTCCGAAAAGTGCTACTAAACTTCCAATACGAAAATAAAAAAAAATAATTGCCGATCGTTAGTCTCACTAAAACTCAAAAACGACTTGACCGATTTAGCTGATTTCTACGTCGTTGTGTTTATAATTACCAGGACAAGGTGTCTAAAGAAGAAATTTCTGTAATATTCCCGAAAATAGTAATAATTTGGGGAAAAGCTGAGAGTGCATTTTTCTATGGGATTTTTTGCCACTATTTGTTTGACAGCTTATTGTCAAATTGTGAATCAATACAGAAAAAACATCTGTTAGGTCAGCTAGTCATATATAATAATAATTTTGGTAAAGAATACGCATTACACTGTTAATCACTATAATAATTATAAAACGCCATATTGTCGCTCTGCCTCACGACATAATACGACATAAGTAACATCATTAACTTGTTCGTAAACAGAATCATGCTCGCGGCTAGAATGCAATCCCTCCATTAGAACTTTCTTGCTTGTTCTTCGCCATGGAAGGTCAGATAGAATTTCAGCAAGATTTAAAAGCGTGTCCTTGTAGTACCTACATAATAGATAGTACTTATATACTTAAAAAAGGGTTGGTCCGAAGATTTTTTAATAATTATTTTAATGTGTTTGTCTAGATTTAGAAGAGCCTTACACATTTTGTTCAGTAGCTATTTCGTTGAATACGAATAAAGCACCTTCTAAATAGAACCATCAAATTACATCATATTTAAACAAACTTGTTTCTATAAGAGCGGTGATACCTTTCACCAATAAATACAAATCATAAATCCTGGTTGTCAAATATCGAGTGATCGGGAGATACATAGTTTAGTTAGTGGCCACGTCTATCCAATCCACAAAAGATTAATCTGATCCACCAGAACAGTTTCCGTAACCTTTCTACTCGTGGGACAGTGAAAGCTAAAAAGCAGTCAAACAAATTTCGCAAAGGCTCTTTTAATCATTCTCACGAACTTAACCATATTGTTCATTTTCTTAATTTCTAAAAAGAACAAATCTGAGGAGTTGTGACATGCATTAAATCACCATTAACCACTTCGAGACAGATCTTCTTACTAATTTTAGGGGCAGATTAAATTAAGTGAGGTTTGACTTATCAATACACATACAATGACAGAATTTAGTTTTTGTTAGATTACAGGGCACTTGTTTTTAAGTGGTTACGTATACTGAAGTCTGTAAAAATCGGCTATCGGCCATCGGCTAGCGTTGCGCCCGTCACAGTAATGCGAGGATGTAACGCCTCATACGTCTGTAATTTCACCGGCATCCACACCCTTCTACTGAAACACGGCAACCCCAGTTACTAGCTTTGAATAACCAGTTCGCACAATTTCTACTGCTAATGTGGGTTGCCGTACAGTACTACAGGAACTAAAGTAAGATAATCTACGATGGACGCGAGCATAATGGACCCCCAAATACAAATACCCGTGTGTAAAACAGATGATTGATTCACTTCACAAGCAAAGGCTAAAATCACGTAATAAATCGAATGACCGCTCATAACTTTTATCGAGTGTTTAATGTCGGTTATAATTTTATGATCTATCGAAGACGCTGCTACATCATGTTTGAACATTATGAGTTTGGAATTCTACATGATGGTTCAATTTATTTCGATCCATAGGGGGCACGATTTGTCTTGTCATCTAAAAGCTTGGGTGCAGAGCGAGATTGATCGTTGATAAATGTAATTTAGAGTCAATATAGAACACAAAAGAAATCAAACAGACATAGAAAATTGATAAATGATGTTTGTTATAAAGCAAGCCGCCTTCTGCATTGTTTCCTTGACGCTTCGGATCATAACATTCTTAATGACTTGTGACCTTTATGAAATCAGTTCTAAGACGTGTTGTAATCGAAGACCATAGATCAAGTGGCGTATGATGCCGCTGATTCAATACTGGAGTACATATATTACAAAAGATAAAAGTACATTCTGAAATATGAGTGATGGTTGGAGCTGTTGAAGGGACAAGTTCGAGCGAGTGGAAAAACAATTATGATAATTTTCTTGTATGTAAATGTGCAGCCAGTTTCTATATTAATCTATCCGGCCACCGGATGCAACAATGCATTATGACTATTATGACTATTATGACTATTATGACTATTATTCCAATTTAAAAGGCTCTAATTTTATATATCGGGGTGCAAGGTGCAACTTGGTTATTTTCAGTAACATAAATAGGAGAGAACGTCAAATATTAATGATGACTAGATTATATCAGCTTGACCATTTGCTTCACCAATTTGTTCACAATAGCAGGATAAATAATTGCAGCTGTTTATCATATACAATCTAAATTCTTTTTTTATTTATGGTGTTATACTCGTACTATTGGTAGAAGAATTATTTTGATTGACTCAATTGTCTTGTCTTCAATTGTCAATTCAATTGATTCAACTGTCAAAAACTTGACAATTGAAAAAAAACTTTGTTCCGCTGACTAAAACCACGATTAAAAGTGGGCATGCGCCGTAACTGAATCTTAAACATTTTATAGTTATATGGGGTACTAATAAAAACACAATTGGGGGTTCTGAAGACTCAGAGTGCGAAGGCGAGTCACATTTCGCCGGTTTTTATATATTATACTTATCATGCACGTGGCATCAACTGTCCAGTGGCGCAATTGGTAGCGCAAGGCCACGTAAGGCTGGGGTGGCAGTTCCAAGTACCGACCGTGTAGCTTTCTGTATAAGGTTAATTCTATAATATATCTATTTATATAGCTACCCGTGATAATGGCAACACCAATTGTATGCAAAGATGACAACTCGTTGCAAAAGCTGGTATATGACATGGCGGGTGGCATTGTAAACAAAGGGGTGTGCACATTGATGCAAATGATACCCTATTGTGCAGGCGGAGGTATTGAACATGATAATACACCTACGCTGAGTTCGTGGTGGTGACATACGCCAACTTTTAATCTGAAGGTGCGACCTTGCATCCAAATCTACACGTGCCCCAATGATATTTTCACTTAAAATTTAATGTGCGCAATTAACATGTGCTAATAGCGGTGAATGAAAACATCAGTATTTCTATATTGTCAAATGAGCATTTCAAACTAAGGGAACTAGATAAAACAATACTTATGTACAACTTTTTTTACAAATTCATACATACGTATGTGCAATATAACAGAACATACAGAACAAATATCTGTGTTCGACACAATGCTTATCCTGGGTAGGAACCAAACCTACGACCTGCAGCGCAGAAGGCAGACCTTACCTTGCCCACTGAGCTGTAAGGCCAATTAACTATTTTATTTATTTTATTATTTAATACATACATTATTAACCAAGGTTTATTAGGAATAATGTAGCCGTACAAAGCCCGCCACAAGTGATTGTTTTAATGATAAAGAGACTACGAGACAATGCACTTTGCCCATTCATAAGCAGATGAACAATAAGATTACTGTTCATGTCGAAAGATTCGTAGGATTTAATTATTATGTGGGTGAGAAACATGATAAGTTAATATGGTATAGGTACACCTAGTCAGTAACAATAAAAATGATAAGACGGGCATCTTAATATTTCCTTGAAATAAAAAGTTTTTTGTGTAGTTACTTCATGCTATAAAAGTATGAGCGGGACGAGTCTGACAGCCCTGATTTTAAATGGTCAAAAAATTGTGATCCTGACCACACAATTCCACGCGGACGTGGCAGAAAACAGCTAGTTTAAGATAAACAGAAAGACGAATTTGAGCTAAATAGGTAGACATTGTATGTTCACTTACATTATTACATAAAACATACAACTAAGTTATAATATTTATTTTACCGGCAGCTCAAATACCCACAAATGTCTTTAAAGTGTGTTTACAAACGTGGCTTTTATTCATAAAGCAGACTGTCAACACATAACAAGAAAGTGGCAATTATTTTCAAGACGACCACAGAACAAGTAATTTCTCCTACTGCTTTACAATAGTGGAAGGTAATTTGCGACAAAATAACGGCGTCCAAGCCGTCTCTCGTCATGATGACGTAAACTTTCTCTACATCGCGCCGTCCGTCGTCATCAGCATCGTCTGTGACCATTATATGCCTCCCATATACGCAGTGATGACTTGTTTCGAGTCGATCTTCTCAAGAAAATCGTAAAAATGCGTCAATTTTTTTTATGGACTAAATTTGTTTACTGCCGAGCATGAACAACAGCAATGCGACTCCGCTCCTCCCATACCGGGGTATGAGAATACCCAGATCATATTGCGTTGCCAGTCTGCCCCTAAAAATTTTCCGGCACCCGCACCCTTCCCCCGGGACAAAGCAATACGAGTTCACCACGCTTGGCGGTTGGTGACAGTACTCTTGCTAACGAACTTGGGACAAGTTGTACTGCTACTTTGGTTTGCTCCTTTAGCACCACCCAGAGCACACATGTAGGAAGGGTATCTATTTACTTATGAATGCGATCAATATGGACCCCATGTCGATAATTAGCGTTGATCGGGCATTGGACGCTGCATCGAGTTATCGTTTCGATTATTTTATCACTGATATGCGATAATAGGCATCTGTAATTGCAAAACTATGTCAGGTGAGCAAACTCAATGAAGTAAACAACTGGAATGCGTATAAAGATTAAACAACTGGAATGCGTATAAAGAATTTCTAATTTACCTAGCTTCTTCCTCATTTGTCGACAAAACTAGTCATCAAGGCAATAAAAGGTTACAAAATCTTATGTAACGTATTCTGAGAAGTGTTATTAAAATTGATTTAATTGTTTAAATTGGTAGTTGCATAGATTGCGTGAATAAGAAACGAAGTAGAATGGTCAGAAACTAGTACTGTGACCTAAGAGAATTTATTTTAGACCGAATTTATAAAATAGCTTATGTGAAGCTATGACTTATTACTACTAATTTTGTTTAATGAAATTTCTACGGCCCACTAAATCAAGCTGGCTCATTTACATCTTAGATCATGAATATCAATTTACAAAAACGCCAAGAATATAATTTAAATTCTATCTGTGATGCAACCCATAAGCCACGGTTTCTCGACCGTTGATCCTAAGTATTATTTAACAAACTGGATAAAACTTCATAAATATTCAAATAGCAGAAAACACATTCATTCTGATAGTTTCGGATCTTATTCCGGTGATAGGTGATTTGTAATCAAGCTCCGATATAAATTTCTTTATCCAAATATATGTGACCTTAGCAGACGTGGTGTACCCACCGGCTCACCTGCTTCGCGCGAGCACACTTCTGTGGCTTATTTACATAGAATCAGTGAGCGGGAAAAAGACACCGATTCCGAATTCCGGTCCGAGTAAAATAAACTCTCGTGCTAGGTGATTAAATATATAATATTCTTCGCAAATAGAACAACTGCCTAGTAGGCACTTTTTGATAAAATATAAGCACCATACTTGCAAAAACTTTATGCTATATTGAGACAGTTTATTTATTCGAATTTCTTCACGAACTTTTCTGCACCAGTACCTATATTTTTTTATTTAACTTGGTTTAGATGTTTATATGTACCATTATATACTTACAAAAAAGGAGTACTATACAAGTATTCTATCATACAATATATCTAGTTCCCATAGTACCAGCTATGCTTAGTTTGGGGCTAAGTGGCGCTGTTTGAATTGTCCGTGAATGTTTATTTATTCAACTTTTTCATAAAAAAGTATATTTTGATTGTTCAAAATACACTTTTGTATGAATAATAATGTGTGATGAACTAAGCGGTGAAGATATAGTGATACCCTTTCAGTTTTTTTGCAATTATTATATTATGTTTGCACATTCACATAGTATGGATAAGTAGATCATAACAAAAACACGATTAATCTGATTCCTCCATAGCTGTAAACAGTTCTTGCATTACAAATATTGCTACAAGAGATAAGATGGAACAAATTGATTATGTGAAAGGTAATGATGGCGCTAAGAACCATTAGCCCACCTCGTAGGTTTAATAGCACTTTTACTGTATTTTTACGAGCAATAATCTTATTGTTATAAATTACTTTACTGACCTGTTAAGTATTTCTTTACATTTTCATTATGCTGAGTTCATAAAAATTTATATGTTAGTAGTAACTAATTCTGTTGAGGATAAAACGTGCCGATGTGTTTAGCGTAAGTGTCTACATTTTAAATCAAGAGAAGACTTCTCAATATTTTACATGTACCTATGCATTTACCAATTTGCATGTGCATTTATCTTGTGTGCAAAAACAACAGCAACAAGTTGTGCAAAAGAATGAGATGACATATTAGCAACACTGTCACCATACTCAATATTTGCGTTTTTTACTTTTGGAAATGAATATCAACTGAAATATTATGCAAAGTAACTGTTAAAGTTACTTTGATTGAATTCGCCGTTTGAATCATCATTAAAACATGATTTACTCACGATTCTCAAAGATTCGACACTGAGGGAAACTGAGGCTCATTATAATACATATATTATATATTACAAAGCCTGAGAAAGCGGCGTTATTTACAGTATTTACTTATATAGTAATCGTCAGATTTCGTGATATGCCTTTAGCTAAGCGCCATCATCGGCAACGTGCATCTCTTCGCTGGTTCCACACAAAAGATGCCTATATACAGTACAGTTTTACGAAATAAATATTACGGCATAAAAATCTATTGCTGTTCGTTAGTCTCACTAAAACTAGACTGATTTGGCTGATTTCTATTTTGTTGTTTTCATAATAGTCAGGACAAGTTTGTATGATATAATTTCTTTGGAAATTCACGGCCAAAGTCGGAAATCGGAAAAAAGTACATTTTTCTATTATAAGGAATTTTTGTCTTCATATCGTTTGATAGCCGATTGTCAAGACCGGAGAACATCTGTCAGCTAGTCTATATACATAGCATGTTAAATAAAAGCTTGTAAAAAATGTATCCCTATTTCCCTAGGTCACGCCATCACGCGTGAACGGCTGGACCAATTTTGATAATTTAAGCACCTAACTAAGAATACAAATACAAGTCGTTTATTGCCAGAAAAATCAGATTCCTGAACAGGAACCAAATATAATACTTACGCTATGCTTTTACGCTGTACTTAAAATTTTTTATGTACATATTAAGATCCAGGCACACAAAAAAATCAATGTTCGTTTTGGGTGAGAATCAAACTCGCGATATACAGCGCCGAAGGCAGAGCTACAAACATTTCTTAAAAAAACATAAAAACTACGATTCTGTGCAATACGATGCAGAGTTGGCCACACACACACGAAAGAAGAAGACTTTTTTGTACCATAACCTTAAAATTTGTTTTACCCTTTTTGCAATATTTAATTATTATTTTACATTATATAAATAACATCATACTTTGTTCTGCGGCATGAAAATAGGTTTACAGAAAACCAAAAATCAAAATTAAATGCTATGTGTGCACGGCCTATGTGCATTGCTACGCAGGCGCACAAGTCACGGAGGAAAGTTGCAGACTTGCAGTCTCACACATGACATGCCATGTAGTCAAAGCACGTACGATACTCTCGTGAATTCCAATTTCAATTCCCTAAACAGACGATTCGAAAGTGTAACGTGGAAACATCACTATGCTCATACTTACCTACAACAAGTTTATTTTACGAAAATGTAATAACCCCCGACTTGGGGCAATGGTAATTTACTGATAAACATCAGACGCCTGAGCAGATCTTTATAAATTATAGCTAAGAACCATCTCGAACACGTCAGCTTTCAAACACAAAAATCGCATCAAAATCGGTCCATACGATGCCACAGACAAACAGATACTTACAGATACATACTACAAACTTATAACCCCTATATTTATCATCGCGGGTTAATAGGTATACTGTAGGATTTACCTAAAGCACTGTACTTTTCAATATCTTCAGAGCAGGGAAGTAGGTTGATTTCGTTGTTTTAATTAGAAACAAATATGACATTAGAAACAAAATGACGATCGTCATCTAGCCTAAAACTAATATAGTAGCATAGCATAGCTTATACTATCAATAAATATACTAGACCATTGATATAAAAAACACTATATAAGTATTATATATTATAGTGTTTTTTTGGTAATTACATAATACACGAGACATATTTTTACACCCAAACACCGAAGATGTTCTATCTGAAAATCTATATTCGTCAAAACAAATACTTGTTATGAGTGAGAATCGAACCCACATTGCAGAAGACAGAGCCACTACCAGTTGAGCTACTAGGCCAGTCAATTACGTGAGTAAAACTTTGCGATAGAAGATTTATCAGAATCGAATTCTTTTTTTTTTGCCTTGTAGAATTCAAACTCTTATATTATGTACAAATTATGTACAAAAACTATAAAGGACAGGCCTTATGAATAAACTGTTCTAAAGACTGTTATTTAAACTGAATGAAATTGCAACTAAATTCAGAGTTTCTCTCACACTATCAAAAATAAAAATGTTATAACAACAGTTTTAATGAATAATGCGTAACCTTTGATAACTAGGCAAAGAATAAAATAGTCTGCAGACATGACACTATTGTGAATGGTGCAGGCGTTCATTTGACCGACTTTAAAACAAAAGATTATAATTGTAAATGTTATTTTGTCATGAGAACTCATATCAATGTCATGATAATCCGATGTGTCCGAAGTGTGATTCAATTCCCACGAGAACTTATTACGTGATACAAAAATAATCCTTATAAATCGAATGCGTAAGATCCAAATCTGATATTACGTAAATGTTAGATCTTTCGATTTGTACGTTATGCTTATTCATATGGTTAACAGATAATATTATGCAAAGTAACTACTGAACACGAAGAAATTCTTCGCTTACGAAATCATTTATACGCATTATGTGGATAAGAAATGAGATTCTATTGTGGAAGGTACATACATACAATATATTTGAATAACATATTTCCAATACGCGTGTCGTGTACGCTCAATATCTAAATTTATCTCTATTACATGGATTTAGCGTTAAAAATCCCCCGGCGATTATCAAACTTTCTGGCACGAAAAGCTCATTCACACTCTCGTTCAAACAATCGATCGGTTATGCAATCATTTCATCTCCAAATACTTGTACAATACGTGATACGTGGTTGGTATGTTCGACAACGTGCGTTTAGAAATAATTCGAATAAATTCCAATGGATTGGTCCATTAGATGGTTAAGCCATGTTTGGAACTGTATATAATGTAATTACATTTCTTTGAATCAGCGATAACCAACTAAACTGAAAATTAGAATTTCTTGCGCACAAGACTATATTTTTAGTATTTTTGGGGGTCTAGTTGCTCGCGTCCGTCGATGTCAACCATCCAGTATCCCTGCTACCTGGGTGGTGCTAACTAAAAGTAGCAGAAGAACTTGTGCCAAGTTCGTCCGGAGAAGTACTGCCGCCAAGCAGTGATGCACTCGTTATGCTGTGTTCCGGTGGAAGGGTTTGGGCATCGAGAAAGACGTAACATCCCCGTCTCGGGTCACAGGTGCTACAGGATGCGTCAGAGGACCTTGGTCGTATTAGTACACTTACCATCAAAAAGATACCTATTATTATTAATACGAATAATTATAAGCATGGTTGTTCTAAGTTACCAGTTCAAAATAATGTGGTAACACCGTAACGGGAATCTTTGAAGCAATTTATTATCGTTGAATATGAGTACATAGAATGTTGGCAACATTTGATACACAAAATTATAGAGAATGATATAATAGAGGAAAATCGATACTCTGCGGTGAGAACACCGATTGGTAGGTTATTGAATAGAGCTAGTGTACCACTTTTTGTAATCATTACTGCACCGCACTACAACCAGTAGTTTAAGGTGGTTATTCATTGTTACGCCTTAAGCGAACGCTTTAGTCTAAGGACCCTACTAGACAGAATGGCAGATTAGTTTCACACCCCGTAGGTATATTTTTACTTATACGAAACACACTGATAGCTTGTTGTAACAACAAGCTGCAGTTTATATGTAGTCATTTTCATTGTCACATACCTACTAAGTACTAAAGTGTTCACTTGAGGCCTAATCTAAACCGGATGCTTCAATCCATGGTGGTATAATAAGTAAATACCCATTATAATTATTGTCGTGTCTTATTCTGTTCATGTCGAACTAGACAAAAACTAAACGACATCCATTACTTTCCATTTGATACAAATTAACAAGTTACGTAAAAATTTGAGAGCTGTTATCTTTTTTTTGTGTGAGTGGCCATCTCTGGTGTCGAAGATTTCAGGGAACGATAAGCATTACATTCAGAAACAGATAAATTCTGAGTTTGCTTATATATAACTTAGCGTATCTTTTCACATCGCGCGTAGAGGTTCAGGTGCCGTTTACTACAATAGCAATTAACTACAATGCTCATACAAGTTCATACAATAATAACAACATAATGAATTATTTATCAACATTCTGCACTTATAGGTTTTGCGAGGCTCGAGCTTTTCGAAAACCGCGGAACCGCACGATTTGCTGTACATTTCGAAACATTTCGCTTTAGTGCCCATCTAAAGAGCATGCGTGAACTACGCGGAAAACATTTCCCCGTTATTTTCTAAACAGATTGGACGTGGTGAAGTGACACAATACCAACCATTGTGTGGTTTAGCATTGGGATAGGTAGGTACCGACAGAGTAGTGGCTTTATTACCCGACTGCGCCAAGAGGGTTTTTCGAGTGTATTATGTATATTTCTTTAGCACACTCCGTAGCCTAAGCGATTTGATGGATTTTAGCTTGAGAGGTGTCGTTAGATTCGTCTTAATAATTGTAAGAGTTATATCAAAATTATAAAATATAAAATGGACGATATTTGGCGACATATTTATTATTTTCCGTCAAAAATTACTTTTTCCTCGAAACCTGTCTAACTGGGTATCAATCAGGTATAAATGGGATATAAATGGCATACAAAAATATTATACAACTTAATTTAAATATAATTTAGATTTTTTTTCACGCAGACGGGTTTATTGTTTTTTTATTTTCAATATTTTCTTGTTTTACCGGATGCGACTGATGGAAATTACATTGGCTGTTAATATAAAGTTTATTTTAAAATTCATATAATAAATAAATCAGTAATCATTTTTTTATGTTAATTTCTCACTATCATAATTCTCATTAAGTATCCTAAGAACAAATGTACTGTCGTCCCACCACACCCCAAGCTAAGCATAGCTTGTACTATGGGAACTAGATAACTGATAGAATACCCAAGTTGGAGCTAGATGGTACCGTGTTATTTATGTATATATACAATAGGTAACATACTATTAAATAATTTGTTGCAAATGTCACTACAAACAACCTGCATACCGTAACGAAAATATATAATTAGAAGTGTAAAAAACAACAAGTGATGAAATTAATCATTCAAAACCCAGAGCGTGCATAGTTGAGTAATGACAAACGATCGTGGATACAACGATGGAGTAATTGAGATAAGCTATTATTCTAATTTGGATAATGGCCCCAGGTACACTTGTGAGTGAATTCACTCTGTGAGTGAGGTGTGAGGGCTCCGAGCGGTCACTGATCTCGTATAATTATATCACTCTGAGCTTTGACCGTGTTATTTCGTTGCACAATAGGTTTCGGATATAAGGGTTGGCATATCTCAGATATTCTGTCATATATTGATTCTGTCATATATTTTTTTATTTAGATTGATTTGGGGATTTTAGATTACAATTAATAAATGTATCATGATTTGTAAATAGTGCAATGACTGCTATTTAATTATCATTCCTCTGACAATCAATCATGATGTCTGTTGACTACATTATAAGCTAAATATTAAACGTATTTCTTAAATTCCGTACATATTTTTATATTATTCTAGATTGTGGTCAAGTTTTTTTAGATTTGTTTTGTTTCGTTCAAGTTGCCCGCGTTTGTATGCGAGTACCCCTACACGCGTCCCCTGGGTGGTGCGAAAGGAGCAACGAAAAGTAGCAGTAAAACTTTTTCCCAATTCGGAAGATTCCAGATGTAGCGACTCGCTACATCAGGAATCTGCCGCCAAGCAGTAGTGCTCGCATTACTGTGTTCCGGTGGAAGGGTGTGGTTGCCGATGAAATTACGGGCGCATGAGACTCAACACCCCCGTCTCGGGTGAAGGGCGCAATGGAGTGCGACTTGAGTTTTCTTATACTTCGGTCGAGGAGGACCAAAGCCATATTGCTGTTGTTACGGGTCTAGGTAAACAAAACACTATCAGGTGGGTCTTCAGCACATCCGGTCACCTCCATTACATAAAAAAGTGATATATATTATTTATGAATCGATCATATATTAGACAGATAAATTAATGAATTCTCAACATTTGGCAACCCTACCAAAGAGTGTGATTGATGTAAGTTTATTATAGAGCTCATGTCATTGTATCAGATTATCAATAAGATTCCAAGTGGCCAGCCTGTATCGAAACATTTGCAAGAACTAACAGAAGAATGTAACATTTTTACATTTTTTTTATCGCACCTTACATCTCTTTCTTTTG
This sequence comes from Aplocera efformata, assembly GCA_921293045.1. Lineage (NCBI taxonomy): Eukaryota > Metazoa > Arthropoda > Insecta > Lepidoptera > Geometridae > Aplocera > Aplocera efformata. The sequence goes on from OV121045.1 coordinate 7,637,924, forward strand.
TTTGCGCATAGCTTTGGGAGATTCAAACAATCCTTTAATCCACTGTTCATTATATTAGGACGTGTAATAGAATTTTATTCTAATTAATTCGCCATTTTTAGGTTCTAATTAACGCTTCTAATTTTTCAAGTTAAATAAGAACAATACAGACGCAACAATACAATCTCTTTTGATTTGCTCTATGTATAATTCTCATGACGCTTTACAACTTAATATACACATAGATAGTATATATTAATGGCATGTTACACAGCGCCATCCCTCCCCAAAAAATGTATATCCTGTACTATGAGAACCCGATCACTATACTACTATACCTACTATTGCTATTAGTACAATTTCTGTTAATACATATAATATATATAAAGACCCAGACACAGAACAAATATCTTAGGTCGTCACACAAATTATTGTCCTGGGTGGGATCAAACCTACGTTAGAGAACTTAAGACGACTGAGCTGTGAGGCCAGTCGATTGACATCGTCTCTGTAATATTACAAAATTAACGTTTTATGTTATTACCCCTGGTATTGCAGGTGTCCATGGGCGGCGGTGACCACTTTCCATCAGGTGGCCCGCAAGCTCGTCTGTCAACTATTACATATAAAAAAAAAAAAAAAAAAAAAATGTATCCTCCGATGTGCATTAATAAGGAAGATCCAATAACATTTCAATTTAAAACTACCCAATTAACCCACTCGAAACAACATAATCAAATACATGTGATTAGTATTTACGATTGAGTGAGCCATTATCCGAGCACAAAGGTAACGTAACAAATGATTACTGTCAATTTATATGTCGTGAACGTCTTACAAGCAGATGAATACATGACATGAATACCCCATCGATTGATACGTGGTACGTGCGCGTCATACACGAATATATCCTTTGATGTAGTTGTTGCAATAGAAAGCTAATTTCCAACTTTGTTGACAATGAAGAATTATGCAATTTTGCGGCATTGTGCGCAAATTACTATATTCATGTGCGTTTTGTTAGTTCCTTGTGCATTGTGGACATAATGTGTGGAATTCCGTTGATAGATAAGCGAATGCTTTGTCAATGGCTTTTCTTTTTAATAACCTTTCTGATGATAATTGAAAATACATTGTTATCATAAACACATCAATCTTGCAACCGGTTATCTTGCCAAGGTTAGTAACAAAACTTCACGAGCTATAGTGATAGCAGTGTCCACTGATTTCTATCTGATCTCGTTTATTAACGAATCATTTTGAAGATGTTTGTTGGTGAAATAGTGATTGAAAGTCCTGCTTTACAAATTAGGTATACTTATATGTACATCAAAACAGGTATTAATGAAATATATGAGTGAATTATCTAAATAATTATTTTGATATGATAAACAAGCTAAAATCTTTGAATAAGGTATGAAAGTTTTTATTAACTCTTTATCCGAATTTACTTTCAAATCATATTGAGATCAGTAATATCTGACTCTTTTACAGTGGTCTGACTTTGAGAAAATCCATTAAGCCTATACGATAAAGTACACACGCCAGCTTAAGATGAGCCGTACGTACAAAACCGATAACAATCTTTAACGTACCTCCAATGTAAAAAAAAATTAATGAATGAAATCGGAAAACGCGTTAATGAATTACAACTAAAACGAAATCCGAAGGGAAGGGGAAGGGTGCTGGATAACAGGATGAAAAGTATTCAATCTCCTACGTCGTAGTGTGAGCTCAAATCATGCCAAGTTTCATTTGAAGTCATTTAATCGTTATGGCGTAATGCACGGCCAAGATACAGACAGAGAGACAAAAATTATCCCCTATCTTTAGACTTCAGTCTTTTTCGCTTCAAGTTTTTATGGAACCTCTACCAAAAAAAAGAACCATCAATATATTAATACTACGCAAAATTATCAAATTACAATAAAAACTAATTGGTTAAATCTTTTTTAAACTTGGTTAAATTAAATAAAACTGCCTCTGTACAATAATACTGTTCTATACTATGTTGCGTGCAGCTTTTTTTAGTGTCACTAAATTTTTGGACCGTAAGTAAGTTGTAAGAACGGCTTTTATTCTTGTCGCTACCCAATTACCCGACAATCAGCTTATTTTCATCATCTTTTCATCTACTGTAATCGAAATTATTCAATTATAATGTCAAATTAACTTTCTTTGAAATTAGTTTCATACTATGGTACATTTGAAAACCAGTTGCAATGAGAATAACTCAGTGGGCTCCATATTATTGGTATATTCGTGTGCTGATAGTATCGCGGGTCGAGCGTGGTTCACTGTCGGGTCAAACTCACGATTTCAACTCGGCTGGGAGTTTTCTCTATTACTTAGAGATACTTACTACTTTATGTCTAGGTGTTATCATGCTATAACCGTTAGTTATGTTCCGTTATGTAAAGCAATTACTTAGATATTTATTTACCCAACACTGGATAACGGTACTGATTGGAGCATAAGTTTAAATAAATGCAATATATTATAAAATAATAATAATCAGATAAAGAGCCTTCCTACAAAACTTTGTCATGATTGACATTATTTAATTTTATACAACATGTTACCCACAATAACATCCATCTAAAAGTACATGAATTACACATTTACCTGCATTTAATCCTAGTTTTAAATAAAAAAATTGTATCTTCTGTCTATATTTCAGGCATTACTCCAAAAAAGTTAACTTATGAAGTTTGTTAATCGTGCAGTCATTTTTAAACTACCTAAAAACAATACACACATCATAAATTATTCAGACTTAAACAATGAAAAGTATTTTCATCATGACCTTTTCTTGTGTATCATACACATCTTTGGATACATAAAGTATATGGACAGTAAAGCAGTATCGTTATTATTATTACGCTACGCCATAAGTGCCAACTCAAGATACATGCTTGCTAAATGAATGTTTGACATTTGATATAAATGCAGTACTTATGGTCAAAAAGATATGATATAACAGTAATAAATCACGCGTGACAGTAATTAGAATATAAAATATTTTATGAGCCTTATAAATATTCTAGCGTTGAGCTCAATATAAAAATATGACTGGCTTTTTTCCCAAGATTCTACGGTTACATAAACTGGTTAGGAAGTTATCTCTGTTCGGAGGTGCAAAGACATTTTAGGAAGTTATGTATTTCGCAAAAACTACGAAATAGAAATTTTTAGGCATGCAAAAATGTTCTTTGTTCGGTTTGGATGGTTATCATAGGCACATATTTTAACATATTGCAAAATGCAAATCAAAATGTGATGTAATATTTTGTTCCGCAGAAATCTTATAATGACCAAACTAGACTTAGAATGGCCGCTGGTAATTTGGAGCAACAAACAATGACACGCTTGAAAAATGCATGTTATTTTTTTAAGTGACGGAACGAGTTTTGTTGCTTCTGAAATTACCTGAAAGGTTGGTAACATCTGATACACCTTTTACTTTATTATTAGATCTTTTTCAGATCACCTTAACATAAACTTTTCTAAATGTAAAGATTGTCAAATTAATATGATACTTAAATCAATTAATCTAATTCAACACCAAACTGAATTGTGCTCCAGCATCTACTCCCTGGATTGTAACGGTCTATGCTCTATGGCTATGGTTGTTGGATTCGTCTTGCCATGAGTTAAGATTGTTCCTAGTTTATTATAAATTATGCATGTCTAAAATCCAGTCAGTGGCTTTTACATCTACCTATAATGTATCTTAAATTTGACTAACTTCAGATGTGGCATGGAACTTACGTTTTTGGGTCATACCGGATTTTGCCACACGCGGCAGATTCGTATTGATTTTCGCCAACGAGCCTTCGTGACTTACGACCGGAGAAAGTGATGATACCGACATGCCAACAATATTTTGCAATCAAAGCCGGAGGCCTCACAATATTTTTAATAACTACTCGTATACTTGTGGTAGCAGTATATTAATCACCTTTTGTGCAATTGCTGACCCGCAAGCTGTTTACGATAGTCCCATCTTCTATGGTTATCATATGATAGTTGAGATGATTAATTGAGGTGAAACTGTTGAGAGAAACTCGATTTAAGTAATTTAAAGATAATTACGACGTAATTTTCCTAAATCTTTGAAAATATACCTTTTTATGATAAGATTGTCTATTCTGATGTCATGATGTTGCGATTTATTTTGTAGCTACATACTTCAAACTAGGGTGTAAGTAGGTATAAGATGTGTTCTACAGTGTAGAGTTATTATAGCATACACTTCCACTACAAGACACTTTATCTTTTTATGCATGTCAATGTGTAACTGAGTTTTTTTTCTGAATGGACTTCTTGGCTTTGTCTGCAGATGATCCTCTACCTTTATTGACAGCAAGCTTTTGGTGAGAACCGAATTTCCAATCGGCGCAAGTAGTTGCATTGTTTATGTTTACCAGTCAACCCGGGCAGATATCGATCTGTCAATATTGTGAATCTGTGTATCCTTATAAATCCTTTATTAATTTTAGGTATTATCATGATATACCAATGTGTAATTTATTAGTAGCGTCTATGGTACTTTAATCTTAATAAGCTTACAAAAAACAATCACACAAGGCACGCACGGCATGTTTGGGCTAACAATCATAATCATAATGCAATGAATTTAAATTCAGTTGCAAAACTTGTGACTTTTTTAATCTATGCTCACATGCAATGATTGACTGCAAGACTAGTAACATATCGTGTTTGCCGATATATTAAGAATAGTACTCGTACGTCTATCTTTATATAATCTATCGGTAAGAAAGCAACCATTGTTCTACATCGGGAACAATGTGACTGAACAGTGTGTAACCTGAAGACATCGAAAAACACTAAACTCGTGGAACGAGGAAGTTTTGTATCATTCCATATGAGTGTGTCATGAGTGTGTATGATGTCAATTGAAAGAAAAGTTCAAAGTTATTATTTTGCAACGAAAACTCTTTGAAATTTATTATATATTATATAAGAATAATTTTATTCTATTGTAATTCAGAAAATGGCGATTGTTAAAACCATAATTTATTCTAGGGAAGTCAATTTATTTACGGAAAGAAACTGTATAGAAAACAATATTTTTTTTTGTGTTGTATCATTGGAACCTAAATGACGGAACCAATAGGAATATTCTTTAAAAATACAACTGTGGCATTCGTTATTATACCATTAATAGTACTTAATGACCGACAATGTTACACCCGATGGGGGCATTCAAATTCCGGTTTACATCAAATATATTTATTGATTCTCATAGTCTCTTCTCTTCTTCATTATTCAATATGTATAATACAATTTCTCCAAGTGAAAATATTGAGATTTTTGACGAAATTTGTGATGCAACAAATAAGAAATCAGAATAAACATTTAGATTGAGCGATAACTCTTCATTTGCATTTTTTCTCAAAGTAACAGACCGTTAATATTGCTACAAAGACCATAACAAAGAAACCAAGTCAGCTGATTTCATATATTACCTATCTACCTTTTGATAGGATATTTAAATAGGTAACTACATAGATGAGGCTCTGAAGATGTAGCAAAAAAAAACAGAGTTAACATGTTTTACATTAGTTTTCCCTATGACAGAAAAAGACATCAAAATTGGCTTCTAAATTTAGTTTTTTTTTTCTTTTCAGGTACCAGCGCTTTTATTAATCGCTGTCCTGACACTGAGTGCAGCTCAAGACTCAACTACAGACGGTAACAACGATAACCTAAATAGCATAGAAGGGAAACCTTCAGCTCGTCTTGATCCCTACATTAGAAAAGCTTTGCTCAGAGCGCTCAGTGAGCTTGAAGAAAGCGATCAAACCACTGGCACGGATGACATTTCAGGCACTGATGACATAACGGAGACTTTACCGACCCAGCGGACCGAAGAAGGCATTCAGATCCACTCATTTGTAGTTGATGGACAATCGGCGTTCATTAACTCTACAAATACGCCTACGTTAATAGACAATAACTTTTCTATCTTAAGCACTACAGTAGGCAATGTCGAGAATCAACTCTCCTCGGCGCAGCCTACACTATCACCATATAACGAAATCCTCCAAGCTAGAGCCACTGGGAATATCCAACAAAGAAGTATTGCTGGTACTTCTAAATTCAACGTAGATACAGAAAAAAAAACTACCTACAAACCGATCACTAAAACAACGAAATCAACCACAACAACAACGACCACTACGACGACAACTACTCCAAAACCAACTCATAATGATGATGGCGAAAACATCGAAGACGTCGATAAACGGGATGTGCAAGTCTTCCAGGCACCTTTAGTGGCAGCGTTCACAGTTCATCAAGACTCACAGGGTCAACCTAAACAAGTCATACCAATATACCAACAAACAAATAGCATGGATACGCTGAGACCGCTTTCAGCCCCAGTATTGCCCACTGCAATTACACCTACGCAAAACTTCATCACCCAAGGGCCACCTGAATTTGTTAATCAGCAATTAGCCTTACAGAGGCAACTAGAGGAAAAACAAAGAATACTAGAAGAACAACTCCGAGTATTGCTCATCCAGCAAAGAGAACAAGAGGAATTGCTACGTCGACAACAATATCTTTTACAACAAAAAGAAACACAACGGCAACAACAAGAACAAAACCATTTGAATCGACATCAGTTGTCAGAACAAATTCAACTGAATCAACAACAAATATTTGAACAAAATCAACTAAACCGACAACAGATATCTGAACAACAGTTACAGCAACAACTTCCTACCACTATCCCTTCTAATTTCCAAATACAAAAGTCTGTACAGCCGAATCAGTTTTTGAGCCATAATGTTCCTCGTCCGCATAATCACCAAGTTCTGATACAACCAAGTGTTTCATTGCAGCACTCAAATATAGCTGCAAATCAGCAACAACAACAGCTTCCCAACCGCGAAGCAGTCGATTTCCTTCTTCATCTGCGCAATCAACAGTCAAATCAGTTTCCTTTACAAGAAAATCACCTTCCACAAGGCATTTCGTCCTTTTTACAACCTGCACCGTTACAGCAAGGGTTTCACCAGGGAATAAATTTTAACCAACTTAGACCTTCAGGAGAGATAGGTTTGAAGCAAAACACGCGTGTCTTTAGGCAAGAAGCTGGTGTCGGAAACTTCGGATTCAATAATCAAAATTACAACAGGTTCAACACTTTTGGTCCAATTTATACGAACCGATACTTTGCAGGGAATAGACATAATCAGTTCAACGCTGATCTGGAGCTGAAGCAATTGTTGTCTCAGAACGTCCTTAATGGGCGAGCTCATGAAGACCTTAACATAGTGACTAAAGTTCTGTCTCTTAATCACGGAGTACCGTTCAATAACAATGTATCAAACAGGTTAAATTTCGATAGCAGAAGGCATGTTTAAAAGTATTTGATTGATTCCTAATCATTTCTGTAGACTAATTTACAACAATCAGGATACCAAAAGGTAACATCAGAACATGTGTAGAAGCTCGGTTAGAATTATCTAAGAGTGGAGGGAGTCTTAGATTCCCTCTTGCGTCAACAAAACACATTGTCTTTGCATGAGTTCAGTTTTCATTACCCAATAAAATCCAATTCCAATTATCCGGTAGATACTTGACCAGGAAGCCAAAGAAATCCAATTTTGGATGCCTGCATCAATACACTCGAAGCTTTTTAGCAATTTATATTGTGAGTCAACTGTTAAACTGTATAAATTATGATAAGTAAGATAAGATTTATTTATTCTATTTTAATAAATACGAACTGCCATAAGTACTTATAACATTATGGCCTGTTTCAACATTAATCAGAAGGAAATAAAAAACAGTTTTGATGGTGGTGAAACAGAGTCATACAACGTAGATCAATTACTTAATATATTCTTGTACCTTTTATTTAGATGAGTACTATTAATTAGAAGAGTAAGAATTGACATAAAGATATTTTTAATACATTTATGATTAAAAAATTTAGGTATTTATTTTAACAACCTACACACTGCCGTATTATTTAAAACTATAGGTATCATTCGGACTTATTCCCATACCTATGCTAGAATAAAAAACCGATGGTGAATTAAAAAAAAACCATGTACCTATATATAATTATTTTAATATAGTTGCTGTGCTAACACTTCGTTATCCTTTAGATTATGGTGATAATATGAGGCTAATTTATTGAACTTATATTTTTAACTTTCAAAAAAAATATGCGTTATAATCTTACTAAGATGTGAGTTTTAGAAAAGATAATACATTATAAAACCTTTGTCTCAAATACAGCTAGGCGAAGCCTCTATGAACCTTGTAAACAGAGATATAGGAAGTGGCAAGCTCATGTCCATCACAATGCTCAAACGTTTTTATGTTGCTTGACAGAACGAGCTGACGGTCACCTGATGTATAGTGGAAAACATGGAAATGTACACTTGGTTAAGCAATAAATATCTTGAATCTTGAAACTCTATGACCGGTGGTGTCAATATACGATTTTTTAAAGATATACGGAAAATATTTAATGTATTCTCTTTTTGTAGACATTTTAACCGCATTTTGTGGGTTAGATTATTAACTGTCGGTTTTATCCGAATTTGATGTAAATTTCGGATAAGAAGAGATCTATTTTTAAGTTGGATAATAAGAATTTATTTATATTATTATAATAATTAGGTACATAAACATTATTATTGTAAAAATGTCGCCAATCTAGACTTTTCTGCAATTAAAACCTTACTACTTCGTCATTATTTGTATGGTGTTTCATTTCAGTCAATAGTCCAATAGTACCTAGTAAAAACAGTACAAACAGTAGTGCCTAGTAGTAGACAGTAGTATAATAGTCAGTCTGTCGCTGTGTCTGTATGTCTGTTGTTTCGACTAATCTTCAAAATGGCTGAACGGATTTGATGGGACTTTAACTGGCAGGTAGTTGATGTTATAAGGAGTAACATAAGCTACTTTATTTCAGAAAAATAAATAATAAATTAGGGTCTCGCGCAAAATGTTGCAATTTCCATAAAGTCGCGGCGACAAGCTAGTTGTGTAAATAAGAATGTATAACGAACTAGAAGAGGTATCATACACCCATAAATAAAAATAGCAAACAACTTGGGTTATCCGGTAGGTTCCATAAAGAATACCTACCTAATAACAAACAGTAATAAAGTATAGAAAGGATGAAAAGTCCTATTACACCTATCACTTCTCCCAAGACTTCAAGATGGAATGTCTCATGGGCTGCACTGGAACCCAAATCTTTCGCACCGGAACACCAGCATCGTGAATGGATAACATGCATGCCGGCAGAAATGCGGGCTCAACTGGCTCGAGGATAATAACTTATTGTTTGTATTCCACAGCCCCTGAGGACTACGGTTTGCCTTCATTTTCGGCGGTCCAAAACTCCATACAAATCCAACCAAGTCCCTTGCAACCGCCTGAAACGTCAATTTGACAGTTAATTTATCGATTTCTATATTTTTAGTTTTTGTTGCTTGAAATTTACTATAAGCAATTGTACGCGCTAAACAAATGGCACATTGCTCTTATTAAATCAACTTAACCAATCAAACGTAAAGTTACAAACGCCTCCCTCATTCCACCCTATCAACACAACTTATCGTAACGGGGGGGGGGGGGGGATGTTGGGATATTATCTACCTACCTTTTTAATGAGTCCTGAATGGCAAAAATAACAGTCAAAATCACCGAAAGCGCTCACATTTGCCGATTATAGCGAACGAACAATCTACTTAACAATTCACCCTTTCGTTCATTCAGCTATATCAAGATATTGTATATCGTCAGTTTTCACATGATTATTCATACATATTCCCAATCATTGAAATATAAATATATAGAAAATAGTATATTTCATTAATGCTCGAGTCTAAACCATATATTTACATATATGGGCATTAGAAGCACCACCTATTTTATGTGCTCGCCTGTCAAGCGACTTCTATTGTCGGGAACTGTCACAAAAGGCAAAACACGAAACCAGAGTTGCGTTAAAATACGAATCCGATACTCTAAAATAAATGTATTGAATATCGATATCTATATCGCGATTAAACATATCGATGATATAATAGATTGAATGTAAAAATATCGATATTTTAATATGGCGATATTTTTTTGCCCAAGCCTAATATTATTACCTATCTTATCTGTATCTCTAACTTGTCTGTGTCACATGTCAAAACAAACAAAATACACTACACTGTAAGTAACTTGCCTTCATCATCTTTGCTGCGTGTGCGCAGAGCAGAATACCGATTTTAATTTGCATGATTGTTATTAATTTACTTCTGCCTATCCTTTAGTTACATAAGTATAGCTGGTAAGCATAAGCCTTTTTGATTTTATTGTATTTTCAGTGACTATTGCAATAATATCATAAAATTATCTACAAATTGAGTTCTAGATTTCTGCTTGCCCAGGTTCAATGAGGAGTTACGTAGAAACTACTATACTTCTATATACGTACAGCAAGATAAATATGTATCCACGTTACTAGATGTAGCAAATGCCAAACCTCTCGTGTAGCCTCGTTTAAACTTGCATGTGTAATCGTTTTTTTTTAGGTTAAGTACCTACTTACCGCTTTTTATTTCAATTGACAAATTGACTGGCCTCACAGATCAGCTAGGTAGGTATGTTAGGTAGCTTTGCCTTCGACTTTGGCCACTACACAAGTAGTAGCTAAATACCTACATCTATACCTAAAAATTATAAATAAAATTTAAGTGTCTCTTTGTAATGTCAAAATAACAGAAAAGTATTAAAATGTTTGTTTGCCTGTTTGTTCCTTCTAATTTCCGAAATGGCTAGTCCGATTTTTACGAAACTTTGACTGCCAGATAGCTGTCATAAGGAGTAATTTAGGCTACATTTATATAACAAAAAAAATAGGGTGCTGTGTAAAAAAAATTGTTAAATTCCATGCTGACAAAGTCACGGGGAACAGCTAGTAAATAAATAAATAAATATTCCTGGACATTATTTACAAAGCCCATTAGGGAATAACTGGATAAATGATAGAACAGACATAGAACTTTTTTTTTAGTATGTACATAAATATATACCTAGACATGGAAAAAACATCTATGTTCATCAAACAAAAGCATTTTCTGACCTCTGTTTTTCTAAAAAATCTTCGAATCGGCTAGACCGAGTATGACGGAACTTTCACTAACAGATCGCTGATGTTATAAGGAGTAACTGGAGTAAATGGATTATTAGATTAATGGTTCACCAATATTTTAAAAAATTACACCATTTTTCAAAATACACATTACAGAACTTATTTGTTTGTGGAACATTTTATATTGTTGTTATGTCCCTGCAACTGATAAGTTATTTTCATCACAACATTGACGTAAACTTTAATATAGACAGGGCTGTCAATTATGAATTGAATGAAAAATATTTTTATGTATACTTAATGAGTTAGTTAAAGTATCTTGGTTTTCCTTAAGCTATTTATAGGCCGAGCTATATGATTTATTAAAAGTAAATTATATAAACCTGAAGTTTTAAATCTCTGAAAGCATACCCCAGAAGAATGGAAACATTTAACTTGTTATGAGTTACAAATCAATTAAAGTCTAGGTTTGTTTATGGTCAAAATATTAAAGTATTGCATATTAGCTACAACATCTCAATAATATTTGTATGATTGTTGTTGTGTGTATGTTGTTCTATATTATGGTTTCATATGGCAGAAATCATGAAACTTGGCATGCATGTAGCTTTCAGGTGCATGATTCAATACCGAAGTAGAAAATAATAGGCTATGAGCAAAATAATTCTAATAGCTTTAACCATACAACAATATTTGTGGAATGAACTTTTCTAACATTCAAAATTTTCCCCTCCTAAGTCCTTTAGACAATACATGGAAGTCTGCTGGATGAGGCCATATTTTCAGCTAAAAAACATAGTTAATCTGTGCTTTTGCAAAATTATGGGTTCTTAGCTGAAAATCTGAAAAACTGTGACATCCCTACTCAACCAGTAAACAAGATCATTCATTTATCAGGAACCCCTGCAAAAGGTCATGAGATTAGGTATCTCTTAAGTTATTGCTCTTGTATCATCAGTTCAATAACACACTCCAAAAGAATCAGACATGGCAGCCAATGGTAAATTAGGTGAGTCTTTTTATTTTTTACATTTATTCTTTAAAAATAGTTTATTATTACAAAAAACCAATCTTTAAAATGAAACTGAATGAATAGCCAAAACCTGTATTATTTAAACAATCTATGCCTATAATATATTTAATTGATTGTAATTAATTATTATTATTCAAAGGTGCCTAAAAAAATTCTCTAAATCCAATTAAATCAATTTTTGGAGGATAATTTGCTTTTTAGCTGTTTTGCAACCTCACCAACAAATAACGTACCATGATAAAAAAAAATTGCAACTCACTGAATTTATATTCCAGCACTTCTTAGCGTCTCCGACAAGACTGGCCTGGTGCAACTGGCCAAAAGCTTGTCTGAAACAGGGCTGCAACTGATCGCCAGTGGAGGTACTGCAACGACGCTTAGAAATGCCGGCCTTAACGTACTCGATGTATCTGACATCACCAAAGCCCCAGAAATGCTTGGAGGCAGAGTTAAGACCCTGCATCCCGCTGTTCATGCTGGGATCCTGGCGAGGTGAGAGATAAATAAGGATTTATCTATCAAGCCTTCGAATTTTGAATCAATGATAGCAAGTTTTCTTCAGGTGTTTGTATTGTTTATACGGAACAAGCGGCTTAAAGATTGAATATTGAACTTTTAGAAAGCAGCTTTCAGATTTCCTTTTTATTTGTTCACCTAAAATCATCCTTTTTACAGGCTTAGCACCTCCGACCAAGCTGACATGGCCCGTCAGAACTTCGATATGATAAGCGTCGTGGTTTGCAACTTGTACCCGTTCGTGCAAACTGTATCGAAAGCCAATGTCACGATCGCAGACGCGGTAGAAAACGTCGATATCGGTGGAGTCACCCTTTTGAGAGCGGCGGCGAAGAATCATGATAGAGTGACGGTTATCTGCGACCCTAGTGACTATGAGAAGGTGGTTCAGGAACTTAAAGCCAATAAAGATCGCCAGACTTCTGTAGCCACCAGGTAAGAATCATTGATCGATAATTATATTTATTCAGGATAATTTCGTATTGTAAATAAGTAAGTGTTGTGGTCGCACTTATTACCATGAACTATGGCATAAAACTGTCCATATTAATTCCATTTCACTTCCTTAAAATATTGAATTTCAACAGACGTTGTTCTCTGTGTTCAGGTCTGAAATATGGATTAAAGAACAGGTAGTGTATAAGTAGCAAAGCTTTTATATGTGAACGAAGTAAAGAACGAGCAAAGTCGATAATATCAACGCCAGCTAATTCGAAGCTGTTCTAGGCCTTCCTGGCAGTTATTCTCCGGACGATTCAAATGATTAAAATCTTGATGAAAAACATCATATTTGTAAGGTGACTGGCAACAAGCAGAACGTACTGTTAAATTTTTCTCTAAACCACTTTTTCTTTCAGGCAAAAGTTAGCGCTCAAGGCGTTCACTCACACATCGGAGTACGACCTCGCCATTTCCGATTACTTCCGTAAGCAGTACTCTGCTGGCCAGGCACAGCTAACCTTGAGATACGGTACGCATTATTTTGTCACCATATTCAACTTCTGCCATTGGCTTAGTCTGCATTGTGACAAGAAGTATCCTCATATCCTTTTTCGGTTGTATCAATGTACAAAATTTCATTCAAATTTGTAATTGTGGACGAGATTCATGAACAAACATCAAAATATTCGCATGAGACAAATTTACATTCACCAGTTCGCTTACCATAGCTTGCTGTATTCAATACCGCGACCTTTTCTGCTGAGAACAGTTCAAGTGATTTCCACCAAATATTATTTAGACCAGTTTTCATTCAAAACCGCTTTGTAATCTGACCATGACTTTGGAGCTTTGAGTTTCCAAAGGAACTGGCCATACATAACCGTCAAACTCAGCAAACTCCGCTAGTTAGGCGGGGGTTAAAAATTAGTAGAATGGAAATATCATTTAACTTTCTTCCAGGTATGAATCCGCACCAGAAGCCAGCCCAAGTGTTCACAACACGCGACAAGCTTCCTCTTACGACTCTGAACGGTTCCCCTGGGTATATCAACCTGTGCGATGCGTTGAACGCGTGGCAATTGGTTAAGGAGCTGAAGCAAGCTGTGGGTTTACCGGCCGCTGCGAGTTTCAAACATGTGTCGCCAGCCGGCGCTGCCGTGGGGCTGCCTCTCGACACTGAAGAGGTGGGTTTGTTTGTCTTCTAAATTAAAGCGTTAAAGCGTCAGTCAGTTAAAATCAGTACAAGAACTGTACGGTCCGTACACCTGGATAGTAACTGAGCTGGTTAAATCAGAAAAAATAGGAGATAAATTTTAACTGATATATTAAGATAAACTTAAGTTACTGATGAAATGGTAGTGAGTCTCGTTTGTCGGTTGACTGATGAACGCGAACTGAATATAATTCAACAAAAAGTTGATTGCAAATGATACATTATTTTAATTAGGGCAATGTACAGGAACATTTAAATGACTCTAAACTTTGAATGTTCTCAATTAAGCTTCCAGAGTCAGAATGTATCTATTAACTTTCTATAGGTTTATATCGTTGTTTCATTCCCAACAGGCTTGCGTCTGCATGGTGTCAGATATCCTATCGGAGCTGACTCCATTAGCCAGCGCGTACGCCCGAGCTCGCGGCGCCGACCGAATGAGTTCTTTCGGTGATTTCGTGGCGCTCTCGGACGAATGCGATGCCATAACAGCCAGGATCATCTCCCGAGAAGTATCGGACGGTATCATCGCCCCTGGATATACAGCAGAGGCGCTCGAAGTGCTTAAAAAAAAGAAGGGAGGCAACTACTGTGTATTGCAGGTTTGTTTAATTTGGAATTTCTAAGTATCCGTGACGTTTTTGGGCTAGTGTCCGTCATTACAGCCAGAATTAGCTCTCGGGAGGTGTTGGATGAAATCGTTGCGCTCTGGTATACTTCTAAAGAAAATGTGCTAGAGTTAGTGTGAAATGTTCATGAATATATTTATTATTATATTAAGTGACAACAAAATATTCTTCCATAGATGGACCCCTCATATGAACCGGACCTAATGGAACAGAAGACCATCTACGGTCTCACCCTAGAACAGAGAAGGAACGACGCTAAGATAACTTCGGAGCTGTTCCAAAACATTGTCACCGCCAACAATACTCTACCCCCAAGTGCTGTGAGAGACTTAATAGTAGCGACAATCGCACTCAAGTACACGCAGAGTAACTCAGTGTGCTTTGCTCGAGATGGACAGGTTAGTTACTGCTAATAATGATATATTCTAGAAGTATCTTTTAAATTTGCGATGAGACATATTTTTAACAGGTTATGACAAGCCTTGATATTATATATTATACATGTTCCGAGGTAAAAGCGTAAAAGTATCAGCAACTGTAGAACTCAGGTGCATGCGTAAAGAACTTCCATTCATGATGATAGTTATGATATATAGCTTGGTGACAGTCGGACAGACAGACAGACGGACAGCGGATTCTTAGTCCCTTTGGTCTACGGAACCCTAAAAAAGAAATTGTTTCTAAGAATTCAACGAAAATAAAGATTTTTGACTTTGACAGGTGATAGGAATAGGCGCTGGGCAACAGTCCCGCATTCACTGCACCCGGCTGGCGGGCGGAAAGGCGACGTTGTGGTGGCTTAGACGGCATCCACGCGTGACGTCATTCCGCTTCCGGTCCAACGTCACCCGCGCCGTGCGAGCCAACGCAATAGACAACTACGTTAACGGAACTGTAGGTGAGTTCGCAATGACGTTAATATGCTGTCTCTACATCCTACCATCAACTGCAGCGGCATAACGGTATAGTTGTGGCTGAGGCGGGGAGATACTATTTCGCTTCCAACATGAAATGGATTGGTTGACACCATCAAAAGGCAAATAAATTATAATCTAGGTGTCTCCGAGAGTTTCTCTTCAATTAATTTTTTCACCTTACAGTTTCCCACAACTTTGTCTGCGTGAAATTTAACATAGTTTTTGCATGGAAACCTAATCCTTTTTTCAAAATTAAATTTATAAATTTTATAGATGACGATGTGTGAAATGGCCACGAATATTTTATTTATTAATGCTTGACCTATTAATCTGCTAACAGGTTCAGACTTGCCTCTGAAGCAATGGAACGAGCTGTTTGAAGGTGAAGCCCCGGCCCTTCTCACGGACGCTGAGCGCGATGAATGGATCCGCAAGATGGACAAAGTAGCGCTCGCTTCTGATGCATTCTTCCCCTTCAGAGACAATATTGACAGAGCTGTGCAGGTACATGTTCTACTTGAATATTAACGCGTTTTTTTACAGTGAAGGAACAAACTTCTAGTTCAAAAGTATCTTCTGACGCCTTCGATAGCCTTTGAGATTTAAATAAATACATATTTTAATAAAGGTAAAGGCGTAACCTAAAGTAAAAGCAGAAAAACTTGTGCCAACTTCGTTCGGTCCGTTAAAAAGGTGTGGGTATGGGTATCGCTGAAATCACAGGGGCATATGACGTTACATCCCGATTACGGGCGTAACCCATGCGATTTTTGTTTTTACTTTTACTTGAGTCGAAATCCGTACAGGGAATCCTACGTCAATTTTCGCCTTTTTTCCTACGTGATGGGCGCAACGCGATACGACTTGGATTTTCTCATACTTCGGTACGAGAGGATCGGAGTTGTATCGTGTATCCCGTCACTTTAATCACATAAAATACAGGTAAAGTACCCAATTAAAAAAAAACCCGCCAAGTGCGAGTCGACTCACGCACGAAGGGTTCCGTACCACTATAATAATAAAATACAAGTAGCGCCATCTAGTTTCTTCATCTGGAACTATATCCAAAAAATTACGTTTTTATATGAGAGCCGCATTAAATATTTATTTTATTGTTTTTTAGATTTTTGTTCTAATGTTCAAAGAATACATCATCTGTCAAAATTCAAATCGTTATTCCTTTGTGTTTGTTCCAGTGTGGAGTGGAGTATATTGGGAGCCCGGCTGGCTCGAACAACGATCAGGATGTCATCGACGCCTGCAACGAACACAAGATCACACTAGCGCACACAAATCTCAGGCTTTTCCATCACTGAATAACTTCTATTGTTTATTGATGAATCTCTATGAACACTGTATTTTTATCCACCGAGTTATACTTTTTTTACATTCTAGGCATAACCTCACAGCTCAGTTGGTAGTAGCTTTGCCTTCCGAGCTGTCGCTTGGGTTCGAATCCCACTCAAGACAAGCATTTGTGGCAAACACAAATGTTTGTTCTGTCTAAGCGTTTAATCAGTTTGAATTTCCAAGAAAAAGTGCTTGAAAATTATTCCATCACCTATACAAGCTATGCCTAGTTTGGGGCTAGATGGCGTTGTGCAAAATTCCCAAGAAACTTTATCATCTTAAAAAAATATATTATATCACTCGCTGTCTAATTAGGACTTACGTCAAATTTTAAACAAATCGAATTATAACTTTTATATCCCTTTCCTAATATAATCCCTTTATCGGTCATAATCGAATAAACTTAATACAAATATTACCGAAATAAAATTCAAGCTATGCTTGACTTGTTATTGTATACCTAATTCCTAGTTACGAGTAAGACCTGTAACCTTCGTTGTTAAAGTATTGTTTAAGTTTAAAATTAAGTTGTATCATTCCAACATTTTTAGAGAAATAATCTAATGTATTGTACTGGATTGTGTAAAGGTTAATACTGTTTTACCTATATGGAGTAGGCACAACAGTATTTAATACAGAAACTGACCAATATAAAAACTTCACATATTAAATATATTATATGTTTGAAGTACATATAATGTTATTTATTATTGTTACCATTCTATTTTAGAATTTTACCAAACGTCTTGATACTTCTTTGATTCCAAGATTCATATTTATTATTTACCTACTTATTGCAATAAAACTTGTTTACTTATAGTGGTCGTCTTTTATTATTGTGGAGCTATTAAAGATTTCACTGTCGGTGTACTGATGGTTGCTACGCGGCATAAAAGTAAGATTTTTTCTGTATCCAAGTTATTCACTGATAATCTTATCTACTTACCAATTATGTATTTCTCATACGGTGAAATGAATCTGCTTTGAGAATAAAGTTCTTTAATCACAAAAAGAGTATTGTCTCGGTTAGCTATACGAAATGCGCGTAGTAACAATAAGCCGAAAAACAGAGTCGTGTTTTAAACCCCTAAGTGATGAATACGTTTTAACATTTACACGAATTATAAGTGATTTGTAAAAAAAAGTCGGTTTAATTTTATTGAACTCTTGACGCTTAAAGTCAAAGATAAATGATAATAATGCGCGTATTACATTACAGCGAAGCGAACACGCCGCAGGTGAAGGGGTTCGTTTAACGTTTTGCATCAAAATAGGTGTAAAGTTTTAAATCAGCATAAAATAAATGTGGGTCGAATCTACCTTAATTCTACCTAAATCTACCAATCATGAAAAAAATAAAAGTACCTCTTTGAAAGACATTACAAAAATAAATTTCTGTTTTCGAATGAGAAACCAAAAGTTTTTTTTTTTATACTTACATATATTTTATTTTATTATTTTTTTTATTTAACAATACTTCAAAAAACAACATGTATGAACTTATACTAATGCTAATTGTCAAACAAAAGAAAACAAAAAATGACGGTAGGTACATACATAGTTCGAAAAAAACATTACCTCCCGTGCTAGTTTGAAATAGTATGGATTCATTGTCATATAAATCTAACTGTTTAGTACCTTACAATACCACACTGTAGGAGTTAGTCTGAAACTTTTTATGTAATCATTGAACGGCTTCTCCTTAGCTAGGATCTTAAAGTAAAACAGCTGGACACAGTAGCACGGAATTAGAATAAGTGAGTACCTGCCTTTATTTCTTTACGACTAAAGAATAAAATGACGATTGTGAGCATGCGTGCGTTCTCGGGGATTTTTATGACTCATCGAGAATAGTTCTTCCCCGATATCGAAATATGACGTCACCTATCCGAAATAAAACAAGACTTAGGTATTCAGGGTGACCAGTGATTGAAAACTCCCCATAAAATGTCTAATGACACATTGATGAGAGCATTTATTATGTATTCAAACGTCTGTACATATTTGATCGTGCTAGTCTTTCTCCCGTGCTAGACTTCTGATGATAGCATTATTACACGATTCATCCTTCCATTTACATTTTAACTTATATTTTCACTTACATTTTCAGACAGACAGCAATTTTTGTAATTGAAAATGTACCGTATAGGTACATTTTCAAATGCATTTAGTAAAAATGGGACATTAAAAACCGACACTTACATTTTTTCTATTTATTTGTATGTAAAGATAAATTGTCATCATCAACATGCTTGCTTGTCTGAATTCAACAAAATTGGGTTTGGGACCAGCATGCGGAGCAAGGACCTAACGCATTACGTCAAAGTTAACTCAGACTGAACCTGTGTGAAGTCAGTGGCAAGTGTCAGACGGTTGCTTTTCATTTCGCATGTTTTGTTTTGTTGGATGGTTTACAGTGCACAGAGTTGAGTGAGAGTGAGTGTTGAACTAACTTAGCCGGTAA
The DNA here is from genome assembly GCA_921293045.1 of Aplocera efformata. Taxonomy (NCBI): domain Eukaryota; kingdom Metazoa; phylum Arthropoda; class Insecta; order Lepidoptera; family Geometridae; genus Aplocera; species Aplocera efformata. The sequence continues at coordinate 7,657,612 of OV121045.1, forward strand.
CGTTTTATTCGCAGAGTAATTAATTTAAATATCTCTTTATAGTTTAGGACTTGATTTCTGGTATCTTGATTAACTATGAGGAGATAGACCAACCACAACAATAAATACTAAAGTGCAGGGAAAACACACAATGTCCTCCTCAAGTGTAAGTGACCGTGAAATGAGCGAATGCTCAAGTTCTCCAATTTCTTTCACTCAGAAGGACTCTCCTAGTAGTTCCCCTTCGCATCAACTTCCTCAGCTTACAAGGAACTTAACGGGACTCACGTGTACGGAGAATAGTCGCAATTTCCTGAGCAATGGTAAGTGTTAATAAACCTCATATCCCGCCCTAAGATTCCGTGACGCAGGTGGCATGCACACAATCATACAACCAACACCCGATAACTATGTTAATGCTCATTGCACTAAGTTTCCCCTAGCTGAGAATCTAACCGGAGATCCCTAGCTCTGTAGGAACGGTTATTGCCAAGTAGGCTATGCAGATGTGAACATTATAATTAACTTTTAGACTACTTGTAGGGTTTGGAAATGCATACAACAAAAATTTTTTAAGTTATTATCAAATTACATTATGTATTGTATTTTATATTTCCCCTTATGGCTCTGATTAGGTTTATAGCACCAATTTATGAACATGTAATCTCTTGTAGATTAAAAAAAAATAATAGTGAATGTAAATATTTTTATGAATTTATTGGAAATGATGGTTTTTATTTATTTAACCTTGTCTTTATTTAAAACTTACTATAACTAATACATAGTTTTTGATATATATATATATATACAATGTAATATTCCACTTGGAACAACTTAACTGGCCTTTACGGCAGAACTTATCACAAATTCATAGAAACTGATAAAGAAAGATAGTGACCCAAAGTTGTTGTATATAACCTGCTATGCTGAAGATGTGAATTGCAATATTTTATATTTTAATGACCTTCTATCATTTCCAATTCGTAATCGTAATTTCTACAGGTCATATAACTAGACTAGTTTTTGGGAAAAATTAATGTTATTTTCATATGAATTTCCAACTCAAGGGTAATTTTACGAAATATTAATTTTCTCTAATGTAAGCAGTATGAAAGGTTAAAATATTTTTTTTGCAGATTTACTTCTCTTTGATATAGAGCATGATAGCTTCATCCGAAGTCTGTGAAGCTAACACACATGCAACAGGCCCACATCCAGTTGGACACATTCCACTAAAAAGTCTTACACATCCTCTTTTATTCCACACTGCTCATAAATTTGGCTATTAACCTTACCCATCAGAAATTTGTAACTGTTCAGTGGCATGTGACGGGATCTCGGCATGTGGGTAACAGCAATCAATTTACACAACTGATGTTGGAAAACCATGTGGTGGTTCTGATTGCATGGTCCAATACCAGATGCCCTTCTCCCTAGAGGCAATATTCGGAATACTCCTGCCATAATATTTTTCTATATTTATAATATTTTGTACCCCGAAACTCTGAATTGACATAGACTTGAGTTCCATTTTATATTGCCTCTCGGGTCAATACATCCACCTTCTCATTTCCATGTATTTCAACATGGAATGGAATCATTGCAACCTCAGACATGCTTCCGCACATATCAATAACATAACCTTATTTAGTGTGGAGTAGGCAATCAATGTACTTCAGCAGTCAAAGGTGTCTCAAGTCAAGTGTTGCAAAGCGGTTCTGTTCAGAAGAACCACCTTTTTCAGTCCTGCTCCAATAGCATGGCAATGCCTCTAATATTACATACAATTTTATGATCATATTATATTATATAATTACATAATATATTGGACTCATTTAAGATTTTAAAATCTTTCTTGACACTAAGTCTGGAGTCAAAGAAAGCTGCGCCACTTCCATTTGTGGTTTGGAATCCATCTATATTATACTGTGCCATGCCTCATAAATAGTATTTAGCATATGTGAGGTATTGTATTTCAAATTACTATGATCTTGACATCTTTTTGGTTGCAAAACTTCGTCAACATTTGTTTTGATTAGCCCCATATCCATGCTTGATACCCATGTATCTAGTGTTAAATTTTTTTTTTTTGGTAGTTACATCTTTTTATAGTTTTAAGAAGTGACTGTTTATTTCTGGTAAAGTATGGTGTTTCAGCCAACTCAGAAAGCTCCTTAAATGTTTAATTTTTCGATTGTTATGTTATTTGACCTCTCTCAATTATAATGAATATTTATTCAAATGAATGTATGAATTCCACCATTTTATACCATGTTCAAAGTTATGAGGAAGTCAGTGTGTAAATATATCCGATTTCTCGAAAGTGGGGTTGAATATTCGCCGTTCTTTATTAATATAAATACAACTGTATCTATAATATCAGAAACTTTTCAGGAAACCGGCCGCACTTGCATATCGTTGAACAGCCACAAAACCACTTCCGTTTCCGGTATGTCAGCGAGATGGTCGGCACACATGGCTGCCTGCTGGGAAAGTCTTCTGTTGCGAGCAAAACTAAAACGCACCCTACTGTGCAGGTTTGTCATTCATTTATTAAGTGGTGTTATAAGATTGTAGTGTGTGTCTGGAGCATCGTAGCTTCCAAATGAATGAACTGATGTTGATGCAGTTTTGATAGCTATGGTGGATATTATAGCTAAGATCCATCTCGATCATGTCAGCTTTCAAACAGAATGCTGACGTGATCGAGATGGTTCTTATAATTTATGAAGATCTGTTCGGGCGTTAAAATAATAAATAAATGAACAATGGATGTGCGTTATAAATGGATGCATTAACACTTGCCGACAACGATGTCGATGACTCCGATCCTCCCGTACCGTAGTATAAGAAGTCCCAAGTCGTATCGTATTGTGCTTATCACTTGCCCATCACAAAGTGCTTGTAAGTCCTAATCCTGCATTGGGTTTGTAAGTTATCTATCTAACTATATCTATATTATATATAAAAATGAATCCCTATTTCCCTTAGTCACGGCATCACGCGTGAACGGCTGGACCAATTTTGCTAATTCTTCTTTTGTTGTGTATGTTATTGTCAGGAGAAGGTTCTCAAAAAATTAAGAAAGTTGCGCGGGAAATTCCTGGAATACCGCGGATAACATCGCGGGGCGCAGCTAGTAAAGAATAAATGCGTAATTAGCCAAAAAAAAATCTGTTCTAATTCACTGTTGGACTCCAACGTTACTTTGTGGAACTCCACGTTAAGATTATTTGAAAGGCAGTATATTCAGTACCTCCGCTAAACTTCTAATAAACTGCAACCTTAGACAAGACCACATCTCGAGTCAGCGCTCGCCTCCTTGAGGGGAACGCGAGTCGTTTATGTTTGAGTATTTCCATTTCAGTTTAAGTTCGTGCCGTGCGATCCCGTTTTCAATCAACTTTCAGAGGTTGTCAATTCGGATGTATATTTTTTTTAATTTATTACCTGAATTCTCCGTCATTATTCAACCGATTTGGAAAATTCTTTTTTTATATGCATTTAATAAAAAAAAAGTTACGGAAGGCGGTTTATTCGATTTTTATCGGTAAATTATTTGGGTCTCATTTATTAGCTTTGCGGATGTTTACTAAATATTACCTTTTATTCTTACCCTTAGTTTGTTAGGTCATCTGTTTTAGGTACTAAGTACTAATATCCCTGAGGTATGCATAAATACTTGATAAGTAAATTGTATTTGTCATCAGCTTGTCAATTATACGGGTCGAGCGCTCATTCGGTGTCGGCTAGCGCAATTCGATAATGAAGAAGCACATCCTCATAAGCTGCTGGAAGAGGAACAAGATAGAGATGTAAGCTCCATTGTACCGGAGAATAATAACTATACGGTCAGGTATGTGTCAAAGCATCAAACTATTATGTGTATACACTAGTATGTGTATGAGATTATTACTGTTTCACACTCAAACGGTCTTATAGATTTGTATGAAGTTTGTAGTGTGTGTGTGTCAGACACACACACACACTACAAACTTATCGTGGCATCGTAGTTCTCAAACGAATGGACCGAATTTGATGCTGTTTTTTCTGTTTGAAAGCTGACGTGGTCGAGATGGTTCTTATTTATAATTAATGGAGATCTGTACAGATGTGCATCAGTATATTCGATCTGTATCTGGAGCTGTATAATTAAGAAAGACCTGAGTCGTATTTTTGTTTTTTAATGCTACTGTAACCACTTAACATCAGTAGGACCGTCTGTTACTCACATCACTCAAATCGAATAAATAAATATTACAGTTTAGATTTACGAGCAGTATTTTTTAAGTGATGTTAAAAATGCTCTACAATATGAATAAGTTGGTTCGGTATGGTCTTACTCGTGAAGTGTGTGAGTATATACTTCAACACTTTACAAGTGGCTCTTACTTCAAATATATACAAAACTGCATACTTCAAAATAGAATTGACTAAAGACCAGAATAGTCTTCCAGAATAGACGAGTTTTTTTTTTTTATGTTTCGGAGTCCAATTTGGACTTGCGCTTTTAAGGGCCAATCCGAGAAAAGATTTGCATTGGCTGGAGTTCAGTAGGGCCTATAGATATGAGTATAGACGAAATCCCTAAATCCGGGTTTTGACCTAATGTTTTGTTGGGTATACCAAAATTGAGAACGGCCATCGTAGGCAAAAAATCCCTGTCAACATCGTTATGAATATAAACATGTATTTAGGTTTGGTATGTTTTTATTGGTTAATATTATTAGTAACAGGGCGAGCGACCTTCGCACGGCTCTTGTGTAAAACGTTTTCTTGAAAAAATCTGCGTTTTTCCAATAAATACATATGTACTGGTAAACTTATATAGTAAAACTCTAAATACAAAATTTAAGGGAAATAAATATATAACGAAACAAATACCTATGTATACAATAATTTCTCGTGTAAAGTACTATGATTATTACTTATAGGTACTATTTAGATTAGTAGACGTAAACTCATGACAGCCTTGCTAATCTGCACAAACAATGCAATGAACCGACGGAGTTTGTATAGGATTTTCCTTAAATTAAGTCGTATCTTTGTTCTCGGCCGTCACCAAAGTGGATGATTCATTACATGGGATGCGTTTTATCACAGTAAAACCAAAGATCATTAAAAAAAACCGGGCCAGTGTGAGTCGTACATCTGTCAATACACTCGCCGTATGATAATATATTTGAAATGACGAGATCCTTGATCACGACTACTTTTACTTTGTTAATTGTGTGATCCCACTTGTCCGTTTTTGAATAAAACAAGGTTGTTGTATGGGGCAGCATTAATTTTGTAGTATTTGCTTTTTTTGTTTCGTATGTTTTCTATATGTCTATCCTACCACATGGGCTATAATATAGCGCAGGATGTTTGAAAATTTCAACCCGCTACCTTTTACGGTTCATACATAGAGTTGGATATATGTATGAACCGTAAAAGGTAGCCAGTTGAAATTTTCAAACGGCCTGCGCTACTGGATTCTGAGACCAAAACAGATTTTATATCTTTATTGTTATAAACTACATCAAAAGTTAGTAAGTGAATGATGATCGCAAATGACGGCACAACAGACTGCCATTTCATACATAAGTGCCGGGACACTCCGTGTGGGAACCCGAATACCAATTTTTCGGATTATTTATGAGAATACCTGGCCACTTCTGTGTAAATTTCGTCAACATGCTACAATTGATTTTGAAGGTGGAATTTTTACTATTATAATACCACGTTTCAAATCATGAAATATATTTTTTTTTTATCAAAAAAGGGTATGAAAATGTTGAAATCTACTTATTTCATTTTTTAAAACATGACAGTCTTTAAAAAATCGTTCAGTTATTTGTATACATTATGATAAATAAATTACTTGGTAGATCAAAACCGGGCCCTGATACTTGTAAAAATTATTGTTATCAGATTCGCTGGTATGGGGATAATACACACCGCAAAGAAGGATGTTGCCAAATTACTTTTCAAAAGATTCTCTGAGCAATTGTTACTGCGGAACACGCAATACAACCCAAAGGAGGTAAGTGTATTGTCTTATTTCGTAATGCTATTAGGTACTCCACATTTTTAACAGACTTCAGAAACAGGAGGTAATTCCGCTTTTTTATTTTTGTCACTTGTCAAATAAACAGTTTTAGATGTTTTTTTTTTAATATAGAAATTATGATAGAAAATTATTTATTTTGCGTTACACAGGTACAATTTCTTTTTATATGGTTTAGAAATATTGTATTATAATGTTTTCAATTATCGTAGTGTTTCATAGTTTTTTTAACACCTCCAAACTGGTCAAAAAACTAAATAAAAAGTAATCAAAAAAATGCTCATGGACATTCAGGCACAGAAGTGACCAAGCCTGGTATCGAAGTTTGCATGGCGCCCGAAGGCTTCCAAGTAGGGAATAATCTCCAGTCTCGAGTTATGTATTGTAATAAAGTTCAATAACCCGGCTCTACGGTTTAAAATATTTATTTCTCATAAAAATTCACAAATTTGCTTATAGAGAAATAATAAGTGACTATAAGTAGTATGTGCCGATTAGCATAGTAAGAAAAAACAATAATAAATCCACTTCAAAATTCAAAAAGTTGAGGGTACATTTATATATTCTAATAAGAAACGCTTGCTTCCAAACTTTAGTCGAAACTCGACTAGTTGTTTACATTGCCACAGTGTAAGAACTTGCAGTAAGTTTGATTATCTATTGCACCTATAAGTAGAATCTATTAATGAAAAATCCTTTAAGATGTGTTCTTTCAACAATCGTTTGAATGTTAGAAGTGAATTACTTTCTTTGATATCTTTAGGTAATTTATTGTAAATTTGTACTCCCTCAAACATAATACTTTTCTTCCCATAATTAGTCCTAGGTGTTCTTAAAATAATATTGTTTGCTTGTCTAGTCAAACGTTTTTGAATATGCATTTTTTTTGTAAATACCAGTTGTGAGTGTATGTCATTCGTTAAGATTTTTCTGATCAATACACAAGTATTATACTTATACATTTGATTAAGATTCATGAGTTTCGTTTGTTTGTAAATATTAACAGTAGGTTCTAAGTAATCATATCGGAACAGGATTTTTATAATTTTATTTTGAGTGGTTTGTAGGATTTGTAAATTGCTTTTCGCAGCCGTCCCCCAGACTTCAATAAGATAGTCTAGGTGAGGTTTGACCATGGAATTGTATATCATGTATTGTACTTTTCTTGGAAGACATTTTGAGACGCCACGTAACGCACCTGCCAGCGATGTAAGTTTCATACGGATAGTCTCGATATGCGGTTTCCACGTAAGTTGATTATCCAAAGTTAGTCCCAAGTATTTTTCTTTACTAACCTTGGTTATGGCTTCACCATTGATGGTTAAAGGGGGGTGCTCACCGATTTTTTTATTCTTTGCAGTGAAAATTATATAATTTGTTTTACTAATATTTATAGTGAGCAAATTTGAATTCAGCCAATCATTCAAAATGTTAAGATCAGATTGTGCTTGTTGTATTATAGATGTGATTGAATGGCCACAGTAAAACAAACTAGTGTCATCAGCGTAGAGAGTGATGTCACCTTTAAGACCAATCTGGTGTATGTTATTTATGTAAATTAGAAAAAGTAAAGGACCGAGAATGGACCCTTGGGGAACGCCGTAAGTAATTAGTTGAGGTATTGGGTGTGTGAATATGACTCCGCCCCTTTTTGTTAAAATAAAACACATTTGTTCGCTTACAAAATTAAAAAAAAAATTATTGAAAGTATGCTCCATCTGCAGCTACAACCTTCGCCCATCGTTCAGGTAAATAGTTTTCGTATTCCTTGCTGGAAGAAGTCCTGGTCTTTTGAGCTTATCCAGTTGTCAATCCAAATTTTGATACTTTCACATGAAGTAAACTTTTCTCCAGTAAGGTCTGTCTGCATCGTCCGGAATAGGTGGTAATCCGAAGGAGCTATGTCTGGTGAATATGGCGGGTGGGGTAACACTTCCCAGTCCTGTTCCTCTAAATATCTTTTTACGACTTCTGCGGTATGCGGTTTGGCATTGTCATGCTGAAGAACTAATTTGTTATGTCTATTCACCCATTCTGGTCGTTTTTCTTCTATGGCTCGCTTCAAACGCATTAGTTGTCGTCGGTAAACTTCTCCATTAATAGTTTCAGAGGGTTTGAGCAACTCATAATATACAATACCTTTCTGATCCCACCAAATACAGAGCATGACCTTGGCACAGTGAATATTTATTTTTGGCTGTGATGGGCCTGGTTCGCCTGGTTTCACCCAAGCTTTTTTGCGTTTAGGATTTTCGTAGTGTATCCATTTTTCGTCTCCTGTGACTATCCGATGCAAAAATCCTTTTCTTTGTTGTCTTTGAAGCAGCATTTCACAAATGGTTTTCCGACGTTCCATGTCTCTTTCTTTTAAATCATGTGGAACCCAGTAACCGGCTTTTTGAATCATTCCCATCATTTGTAAACGCTTTGCAACAGTTGAACGATCAACATTTAATGCTGCAGCTAATTCTGATTGAGTTTGGCAAGAATCTTCCGCCAATAATGCTTCCAATTCAGCATCTTCAAATTTTTTTGGTGGTTTTCCATGTTCTTTATCCTCAGTACTAAAATCGTTATTTTGAAATCGTCGAAACCATTCCTTGCAAGTTGTATTAGACGGAGCATGCTCACCATAAATCTCCACAAGCAAACGATAAGTTTCCGCTGCAGTTTTCTTCGCAATAAAATAATGTAATAACACTTCCCGCAAATGACGTTTATTTGGAATAAAAACCGACATTTTCGAAAAGGTGAAAACAATTGTTGCTTACACTTCAACCAAATATCATAAAATGCGTTAGATAGCTGACATTCAGTACTATCGAATACAAGTATGGTCATTTATTAGTACACGTAAACAATACTAAAATACTAAAATCTGTTGAGAAAGGGCGGAGTCATATTCACACACCCAATACACTTTGGTGATTTTCGATTTTAACAATCTGATATCTGTTTGTGAGGTATGATCTAAATATTTCATAAGCAGTACCTGACAGGCCTACATCTTTTAGCTTCATTAAAAGTATATCGTGGCTTACTGTGTCGAATGCCTTTTTGAGGTCAATGAATATACCCAAAGTTATTTTCTTTTGGTCTATATTGACTTTGATAGTGGTGGCCAAATCAACAGTTGCTGTAAGGGTGTTAGACTTAGGCCGAAAGCCGTATTGTTTACTAAATAAAAAATTTATACCTGTAAGGAATTCACTAAGTCTACTATATAATACCTTTTCAAAAACTTTTGACAAAATTGGTAGTACTGATATGGGTCGATAGTTTTCTGGATCCATTTTACTACTTGATTTATGAATAGGACTAACTTTAGCAATTTTTAATGAATCTGGAAATTGACCCATATTCAAACAATTATTAATGCATTGAGCCAAACTTTCTGCAATTAAAGTTTTAATGCATTTAATAGCTTTAGTACTTATTCCGTCTATGCCGGTACTAGTATTTGTGTTTAACCCAGAAATAAGCTTACGTATCTCATGTGCAGTGGTTGGTCTCAGTTGTAACAATTTATTATTTGAATGATCACTAACGGAAAATTGAACAAATTGATTTTGGTTACCTATTGATATTTTATTTGCTAATTGTGCCCCTATATTCGAGAAAAAGTTATTAAAATACTCACAAATTTCTTTAGTTAGTTTAGGCTCTGGGACGGGAACAACCAGGGTGTTTATAAATATGTTATATGCTGACCAGAATTTCAGCAGCATGGGTAGCACAGTAAGAGGAACGTTGTAGCTTTGAGTTAAAATTGAAATTGCTTTATTCTTACATGGTTCTACGCTGGCAACGCTCGATTGATTATCAGTTGTCAGCCATAGACTTTAGTAGCAATATCGCTTGGCGTGTTTTTCATAAAAGCAGTTATTTAGTACTCTGTACTATTAATTATTGTTTGCTAAATAAAGCCCCCATTGTTCCCAAATATCATTCAGTAATACTTAGCTACTGGGTGTTTATATAGTTTCGTGTACTTAAAATGTTTAGGGTTCCGCTTAAAAAGGGTAAAGTACACCCTATTATTAAACTGCAATATAGTCATTGATAATAATCTATTAGGGCTTCTAAACAATGTTTGTATGTATTTTTGTTCCGAAACTATTAACTCGATTGTGATCATTGTTTTTTTTATTGGTTTACATTTTCTTCAACTTAGAAAACAGATTATGATTTATCAAAATCAATTTAGTAGTTTTCAAGATATGGACTAATACGTGTAATTGTTATTGATACGAGCTGCCGTGTGGATATCTTCGCCACTTGCTTACCAATTTAGTTTATTAATTTTTATTTGATAGGTAAGTACCTCGGCGTTGGTCCTATAGAATTCTTATGGAACACATTTTACTCTTAAAGGCGCAAATTTAGGGATGAAATTATTGAATTTGGTTTTATTGATTTCTAAATCAGTCTCTTGTTTGCACCAAAATATGTATCTTGTGAGTTCAGATACAAAAAAAAACATAGTGTGGTATAAAACCGTTGATGTGGGAAACGCATTTGGTAGGTTTATTTTTATTGACTTTGCATCCTTAAAATCCAAAAAGAAAGATTTTACTTTATCGTCTAATTTTGATATGTAAGTAAACAGCAAATCGCTTTAACAAATGTTTAAAAAAGTATAATTAGTTAATGTTATTCATCGATACTAAAAATACCATCCATTACCTATCAGAGTAACTAACGATACTGAGTAAAATATGTTTTTATTTACCAAAGTAAAATATTTTTTGCTAAGTCTGATAAGCCATGAATACACTCGCTCAAATAAAATCATAGCAGTTTGGGTGGGTAGTCGCGTCGGTCGACTCTTCGGTCTGATATTTTTTAAGTAAAATTGTTAACCAACTATTAGAGGTACTGTGACCTTGTAATATATCACACGCTTTCAGTTTATTATTATATTTATTTATTTATGCATATTTTATCTGTAGCATTGATAGCATATGAATTTCATATCTGTGGCTGGAGAAATGACTCAATCGATACCTGGGTTTTTGTATTATATTTTATAACGTAAAATTTACTAATTTTATTTTAAGTTATAAATACAACTTTCTTTCTTTTTTCAACCGACATCTAGCGGAGGAAGATATAATTCGGTTGTATATATATGACTAGCAGCCCGTCCCGGCTTCGCACGGGGTAGTGACATAACTACAATAGTTGGACATATGCTACCGCGGAGTTTTTTGTAGACATTATGATGTTCTTCAATATTGTTGTACATTATTTTGTTCTATCGCTAATAGTTTCGACAGCGCATTCGACGAAAGACATTTTAAGACTCATTTTTCTACACCTTCGGTTACATTGTTCAAATTTTACCAAGGATCCCTAATTTTTTTTTCAAAATGTAATGTAGCCTATGGAAGAATGTAGCATTCTAGTGGTGAAATAATTTTTTAAATCGGCCCAGTACTTTTTGAGCCTATTCATTACAAACATACAAACATAGGTACAAATCTTTCTTTATAATATTAGTGTAGATACATATTTTTTTGTTCCCTATGAGGGAACTCCGTTGTTCACCAACTGATTTGGAAAATTCTTTTTTTAAGAATATGCTTTCAAGTTCCGAAAAATATAATATTTTTTGTATTTTGGAAAATACCTGCCTCCCCGCCAACCGCGAGGATATTACACGGGTTATCCTCACTCTTACCCGCTAAAACCACACGATGTTCCTTCTCGACTCTCGTACGTCCGTACTCTTCGGCGGCCGCAGCGGCATCAAATGCGGTCATAAGTTAAGGCACCTGATCTGACCATCACTACTAGGATTTTCGAAGAAAATATATAAGTATATCGATATAAATAGATTTCTTTTTCAGCTCCGGACTGAGTGCGAGAATGTAGCGAAGCGGATCAACTTGAACATAGTACGACTGAGGTTCAGCGCGCACGATATCGAAACCGGAAAGGAGATCTGCGAACCTGTCTTCTCAGAACCCATTAATAACATGAGTAAGTAATAATATTTTGGGAATTTCTAGGCTCATACACAGCAGCAATACGACTCTTGGCGGCCGCTTACTTTGGACAAGCTACAGAATGTGGTCTCGCGTGTATTATTTTATTATTTTACGTCAGTATTATTTTACTCCTTTCAGTTAAATAACTTTAGAGTAGACAAGTTTTAGTTGTCGAACTGCACTGTTGCAGGTACTCGTATAAGATGTCAACATCAATTATGCCAAGTTAACAAATGTTTAGTTTATGTAGAAAAACAAATGTTTTGTTTGACCGTGCTGTTCACACAACTTTTCAAGTATTATTACTCTTCTATTACTCTTAATAAAGTAATAATGATGCGTGTATTATAGCACGAAGACTAATCTGAAAGTTAAACATTTTAGCATCAACAATTATAAAAACCATTAAAAAGTATTCAGAACAGCCGATACGGCTACGGGGCCCCACACAAACCATGTCTCCCTTACAGTTCTGTCCATTGTCCACTGAAGAAGACCTACTCAACGCAACCACCACAGCCAGAAATGTAGACATACTGGTCGAAAATAATATAACAGTAGATAAATATGTCATTGACACGAAAGAAGAGGAAGAATTATAATACAACAGGATTGGATCACTTTGTTCTTGTAGATTAGTAAAATTTTTGGCAACTTTAAAGTTATGTTTTCATGTTTATGTTTTGCACGTTGTAAAAATAACATTTTGTATTGCAGAGAGCGCCGCTACCAATGATTTGAAGATATGCCGCATGAGTCAGCACAGTGGTCGTCCTAGAGGCGGCGATGACGTCTATATTTTAGTTGAAAAAGTTAACAAAAGTAAGTACTAAGTAATACAGTATGTACGATAAACGTTTTAAATCACCTGTACTAATACAACACTATTCTATTACTTAGTGTAGGATCTGCACACCATCACCACATTGTATTGTATTCAGGCACCCGTTTTTAAGAAATGGGAATAATGCGACAAACTATGAATATTACAAAAATTATGTCAACAAAGAATTTTTAAAAATTTTGTCTCATTTAAAAAAAAAAATACGGTTCAGTGCAAAAAAAAAGTTAAATTCCACGTGGACGAAGTCGCGGGAAACCTCTTGTTATTAATATACTTGAGAACCAGAAGGTTTCGCCTCTAACGATGAAAGACAAGAAAAGAAAAGAAAAAAATTTATGGCACCATGACTGTTGGCATACATTTTTTTATCAGACCTTAGTCAAGTACGCACTTAAAACGATTTATAAAATATTAGTCTCCCAACCTCTAAGCCTCTTGATTGCTCAGAGGTAAGCAACCAAGGGTATCTGTCGTAAGTGTCTGTTAGCTTTAAAGTTCATACAAATATACTGTGTAAACACAAACACCAAGACCTGATCACAAAGTTTATGATCATCAGACAAAGTGTGTCCCGACCGGGAATCGAATCCGGTACCCCTCGCTTCGAAGGCAAGCTACAAACTAAGCCATGGAGCCTTTAAACGAACCTGGCGTGCGAAATCACAGAGCTTTATTAGACAGATTTCTATTAGGTCTACAACGTCTGTCTGTGCTATCTTTAAATGTCTTTTTTTATGCAATGTCAGTGACGAAACGAGCGGGCGGCGAACTAAACTTGATGTTAAGTGGTTACCGCAGGCCATAGACAATGCAATACGACACAGGTCCTCTCCTACCGAAGTATGAGAAGGCCCTAACTGCAATCCCTCCGAAACGTGAATGTAACGCCTTATGCCTTACATACAATGCTTTCAAGGCGAGGACACGACCTATCTACCTACCTACTCTCACGATACCCTTCTGAAGCGGGTTTATCTCTCGGCCGGGACAAATTTTAAACATTAAACAAATGTTTGTGTTGTGGTGTGTTGTATGTGTCCATGCCACCTGCGACATAGGGAATTATTGTAGAAGGTATGAATCTTAAAATTTTATCGTTGGTTTAGAAGTCGTATCGTCGTTATGGTGAAACGATAATAATTAACATCACGTGATATTCAAAGCGGAAGTATCAGAGATTAGAATATATGTGATTGTTTGTATAGCTCTAAAACGGATGCTTATGATTACAATGTTTTGTTTTAGAAAATATAATGATTCGCTTCTCGGAATTGGACGAGAACGGCGAGGTGGTGTGGACCGACACCGGCAAGTTTCTGCAAAGCGACGTGCATCACCAATATGCTATTGTATTCAGGTCTGTGACATTTTTTTTTGGAGTGAAAACTCCTTTAGCCTTGTGAAGCGATTTTTGGTAGGGGAAAAACTTATGGGTTCGCGTCACCGTTGACCTCGACATGCTCGTGACGTATTACGCTTCCGCCCGACTAACGACGCGTAATATACAGATGCATACAACGGCCTGTACACATGTAATCATTGTTTTGATTTATGACTACCTCTGTTTTTTTTTTTAAATACACTCTTATTACAACAAGAATATTATTTGCAGAACTCCAGCATACAGGGACACAAAGACTACGGTGGACGTGAATGTATACATAGAGCTGGTGAGGCTATCAGACGGACGGACAAGCGAACGCAAACCATTCACATACAAGGCCGAGGAGGTTTACAAACAGATGAAGAAGCGGAAAAGCAACTCTTCTTACTCCTCGCTTAGCAGCTCATCGGGTACGATCAGATCTTAGATATATACATACCATGAAAAAAAAAACCTTTCCAATCCGTGAAGGTATTTTTAGGTATCGCGATTAGATTCTATTTTTGCAATCCTTATCAGAATACAAGTAAACAAAATTACCCAGAGTAAAGTTAAATTAAGTATTATCGTAAAATGGGGAAACTCATGACAATAATATATCCTTATAGGCGCGCCAGCGGGAGGCGCTGGCTTAACATCAGGTGGGCCACATTTATTCATTAGGCCACATTCGCGATATGGTAAAAATAACTTATCAACTGATAAATTTATCAGTTGATAAGTTATATTTTAGGATTTTTCGTGAATTTGTTCTGATTCTCGGTACTGATTCAAAATTACCTTTCAGGTGGATCAATCACTAACGAGATACCTACCACAGTTATATCATCGAACGTAAGAATATTAATTATATATATTAATTATTTAAGTATTTTGTAAAATATTAATGTTAGAATTGCATCATTTACAGCCAACAGACTCCACTGATGTTGAGATGCCTTTGTTCACGATACATGTAAGTCACTTGCAATATTTATTTAATTACCTTTGTAATATCTTTGATGCCATGCTAAGCTAAATAAACGTCACTAGATTTTATTCTTAAAAAAACTGTGTCCATTTCAGGTACCTATACCGGCCGGTTCGCCTTCATCCAGTCAGTGCGGGCTGGGCGCTGCCCTCGGCACCTCAGTGAACCTCCAAGCATCTCCCGGCCCGCCCGAGACCAGCCCTATGTGGAATGGATACCAAGCCACGACGTCACCGCCCATTCCAGACCTCAGGTATGACCACTTCCATATAGACCAGGGGTCACCAAATTGCGGACCGTTGTCCGGATCCCAACTACTGCCCTATTTTGTGCGGACCTTAAGTAAACGCTAAAGTGTATGTATTACTGAGTTCGTAACTTAATACAATGTATCCCGCGCTTTGTCTTTTTCCAGGATTTAATGACAATAGCTTGCACAATATTATTTATTTATTGATTTAATGACAATAGCTTGCAAAAATAATCATAATATATTTTATAAAGAAGATTGTGCTCGGATGATCTCTTGTGGCATTTTTTAATATTTTGTATCTACCAATCCTAGGCTCCGTTCTGCAGAGATTGAGGAAATCATACAATTAAGTCGTGACGTAGAAATGGCGCCGGAAGATCGACAGGTGCTCGCTGATGTGGACTGGAGTCAGGCGTACGAAGGTATGTTAACATTGTGACTGCATTTTTATATATCAGGGTTGGGGAGTCAGGGTCCGGCTTTCTCTCGTCTATGTATTAGACGTATTCCTTGTGAATGGTTCTAGGACATGTTTAAAAACGACGCAAATAGAAAACAAAGTCTGGCTGTGCCCCAATTTTTATAGCAAACTCGTTTAATGTAATTTCAGAGGTACATATAAAGGCAGCGGCGGCGTTCTGTACATGGGTCCTTCTTTTTGTGGCTTCATTTCAAATTGAATCTTTTTCTTGCGTCGCCATTACTGGTATTTTTGAAAGGAGCTGATCCTATTTTTTATGTATCAATAAAAGAAAAAAAAATTATAATACTAAGCTGATGTAAACTACATTTTTTGTATTACCGCGGAATAACAATTAATTTGTATTTCTTTCAGAATATGTCACTTCATTCACTTCACTCAGCGACATACAAACAGAAGAGGTAAATAGTTTCATCAAAAAAGATCCGGAAAACATGGACAATATAAAATCATAATCTCTCATCATCATACTAAAACATTACAAAAAGTAGTATAAAAAATATATTAATTATATTTAGGATAAAAATCTCTTATAGTATAATAAATTAAAAATATTGGTGCCATAAACCTAACTGAATGTGATAAATGCTTCCAAAAATATTGTAAGTTAATATAAGTAACTATAAAATGCCTGGCAAAAGAAAAAGAAAAGGCGCTTTAAGTGAACATCGACCGAAGAACACCTAAGAAGTATAGTTTATAAAACTATAACTATATCGATGAAAAAATATATCTGGGTTAAAAACATTTACGTAATTGAAAATTGTAAACACATCAGCGTGAAACAAAAGGAATGCATCAGCTATTGGTCTAAATTGTTTCTACATCCGTTCGAGGGACAAAGCATAAAGTATTCTGCAGAAAAGAACCTACATTCAGGCATCATTGATATGAAAACGTTACAGCAGACATTCTCTAGAAAATACTATGACAGTATAGGTAAAATTTACAATTTATTGTGGTTCTAGCAACAAAACCCCATGGATTTCATCCGTACAAGTACAGCATTGCCATTGGTTTCTGATTCGGGTCGCGCAAAGGTAAGAATGATACAAAATATTTTGTGTTATAGTAATAGATGTCGTAAAAATAAATATATTATTCACAGTTTTTGCAACGCCCTGTAAATTATTCAACGACGGTCTTTGCACCTCGTTAACAAATTAAACATCCGTTTGTTTCACTGTAAACCCATTGATATGTTCATACAAGCAAACCCATTGATATGGCCTATAGTCCCCTATGTCAATATTCAGAAGTGAATTAAATGTTCCTTTATATCATTGAAATTGACTTTTCAATGTGGAACCTAGTTTTTGATATTCGATGCAACACAGTACCTTAACGTGTGGAAAAAGTTACATATAAATAAATACACATACAAATAAATCTTTCACACAGCGTTTGTACCATGCAAAGGCAATTACTGATAGAGTGTATTAATAGTATTTTTGTGGTTAAGCTTACACATTAAACATATCAACGACCATGCCCAGTAACATCCATGTTTGTCCTGGGTGTGAACGAACCTAAAACTGCAGTTAACCTAACGCAAAAGACAACCAACTGAGCTGTGAGGCCAGTCAAAAGTTCTCTATAAGTTCGAATTCCAAACCTTTTCGCACGTTTAAGGTCCGATTTCAACTATTTAGAGGACATTTGATTGACTCAAGTGAGTTTTGAAACATGGTTTTGTGTCTCTCTTCAACTGCATTCTCTGTTAAATGCAGCGATGCCACAATGCAACGATATTAAGAAAAGATATAAGGATGCAAACGAAGCTGCCAAATATCAGAATATATTTTCTCTACCCTCAAAATATGTGTTTGTCAATAGCTTTATAACACGGTGAATTCCAAATTATATGCAATAGATCTTACAAAGTCTAGTATAATTTAGTTTGTTATTATCATATTATATATTAAATATTTTTTAGGGTGGGCCGTATTCGTCAAAATCGTCGCTTAACCAGTCTTCTCAAAGCAATGCCTCGAATAAGTCCAAAGATAAAATTGAATATGACGCGTTTTATAAGCCAGAGCATGGACTTGAAGTTAAGAAGGTAGGAATCTAAATTACAATCTATGCCTCATACATAAGATTTAAATCTCATTGACTTGCCATAGTAGTAAAATGAAGTGATTATATCTTAACTATTGTTTTCATTGTCATTATATTTATTTTTATTTTCAGTTGGTTCAGGAGCTATGCGAAGTAATAAAAAACAAAAAAAGCTCTAAGACCCAGGAAGTGAGAAGCAAGTTAGAGAGGCTATTTGATATCAGACTGTCGAATGGGGACACGTAAGTTATTATTGTTATATAATAATACAAAATATATGTATTGTCTGACAAGTCATCACCATTATCGTCTATACTGATCCTCTGCTGGACATAGGATCCTAGTAATCACCACTGAGCCTGATCTTCGGTACCAACTGACCCCCCTCCTACCAATCAACATACAAAGTTAGCCCAGTTGAGCCAAACTTAGTCTGATGAGAGGTTGAAGCGTTTCTTTAAAAAAATAAAAATAAAATAAACGTTTACACACTCATACCTCTGCACTAGGATTCCCTGTATCACAAATGGCATGGACAAACAGAAACACAAGACAAATTCGAGGACAAACTTCTTGTTAACCGCTAAGTGTGCCTCGGCCGGGATTCGAACCCGGGACCCCTCGATTCGAAGGCAGGGCTACTACCAACTAAGCCACGGAGGCGTTACTAAGCCACGAGGTTTTATGAATTAAAGTGGCAGTAAACAGTAGTTTGTGCTGTGTTTAAGTTTTTTCTAAATATTTATTTATAATTGCTACTTTCAGATTCCTCCATATGACTCTCTGTAGCAACCAGGCGAGTTTCGAGTCAATAGTAAAAGTGGTTCACAGCGTTAAGATGCCCCATTTGCTCAACTACGCGAATAATAAGCAGGAAACTATTTTACATCTTGCCATCATCCATGGTACTCCACAACTAGTAGCGCTTCTCATAACCAAAGGTATTTTTCTTAGTAATATTCCGCGGTGGCGTTCTGGATATTCCAGTATTCCGTCGCAGATACTTTATTCGCTTCCAAATCATTATTATTACAGCTATTTCTAACATACGGCAGCTATCTTTTTAGCGCAGGCTGCAACCCCATGATCAAGAGCGCAGATTAAGTAAACGTGATAACTGAGGTTAAACAACCAATAAAAACGTCTAGAACATTGTACTTAGCTGTTCAATAGACAGTAAACATGTTCAACAAAATGCAATTTCAATATTATTGCAGCTGTGTTAAGATTGAAATTACAAGAACACTAGACGCAGCTAGTTATTTGTAGGTACCTGTAACGGAATTTTTAAACGCGTGATTCTTTTTGGCGCAGGCTGCAACCCCATGCTCAAGAACGCAGAGGAAGAGAACGCGATACATTACGCAGTGAGATACAACAAGAGCTGTCTAGAGATGCTATTGGACGCTATCAAGAAACACAACGTGATTTGCGATTTGAATGATTACAACAGCGGTATGGGACTTTTTACGATTCCGTAACTTACTGTGAAGTGAACCTTATTATTATATTGATACTAGCGACCCGCCCCGGCTTCGCACGGTTAGTAAAGCATCAGTGTCGTATCAGAAACTACCCGTGCGAAGCCGGGGTGACTTGCTAGTGTATTATATAAATATATAAACCTTCCTCTTGAATCACTCTATCAATTTAAAAAACCGCATCAAAATCCGTTGCGTATTTTTAAAGATTTAAGCATATATAGGGATATAGGGACAGAGAAAGCGACTTTGTTTTACTATTATATGTTTGACTTTGTTACTATGTACTGATATTATCGACAGAGAAACAGACAGCTCTGCATCTGGCCGCGTTAAACGATTGCGCTTCGAGTGCGACAGCGCTGCTCAAATACGGGGCCAGCTACAACGTGCGCGACGATGCGGGCCGCACTCCCTTGCACCTCGCTGCGTACGACGCGAGAATCTCCGTTCTCCGGGCCCTGGTGCAACATATACCGCCGGTAAGCTGATTTATAGCTAGAATTAAATAAAAAACAATTGTCGTAATAACAATAAAACACAGTCACATATTGTTATTTTTTTATTTGAATAAGTGACGGAGCGAGCTGAGAGTCCACCTGGTAAGTGACAACAGTAATGCGACGACAGAATTTGGATCTTACACTGAGTCATTCATCCTGCTTCGTCCATCACCCGAGACGGGATGATACCAACTCGCTGTTGTGACAACGTGCGGAAAAGTTTGACCTTTGATCTTGAATAACTTTTTTAGGATACGTGGGATCGATGAGGACTTTTGGCACTTTGTTTCTACTGGTGTGCTCATGGTTTGTACCAAGATTCAGCTCTGTGGAAATTTTTGTTCTTTGATAACTATTTTTAAGCACAATTTGACTGGACTATATACTCAGGTCGACATATCTAAACCCGAGGCTGCAATTTTGAACAAAATCTGCGCAAAGAATAATTTCGGTGTCCCCAATTTGAAGGATGATCGAATGTTGACTATATCGACGTCAACAAATTAAAAAATGTTTTGGCAGTATGAGATGCTACTACTGTCTGAATTAGGTTCCTTAGTTGAATTCTAGTTATACTTTGTGTTTCAGAGTGACATCGACGCCGTTGACGGTCGAGGCAATACTGCGCTCCAAATCGTGTGCGATCGATCTATGTTCCAGAATACCGTAGAAATGGTCAATATTTTGCTAGAGAAAGGGGTGAGTAACGCATTCGATACAAAATTAACTACTGTTGTCGCAGCAGCTACTGTCTTGGCAGGTTGGTGTAAAAACCAACTTGCTCAGAGTGCAGAGAATGACAAGTTTATCATACTTTTTTAAATAAGTTAAGTAATTGATTTATGTTTTGCGTGTACCTTAAATATCCTATATGTGAAGACTAGGATTAAATATAAGATAAAAATATATTTATTTCTAGATGTAATAGATACATTTTCTTTGGAACATTGATATGCAATAAATATTACTTGACTGCTACTCAACCAATCTTCACACAATTTAACAATATTGCTTTCTTACTATGCTACTTCTAGTTAGTTAATATAAATAGACTAGTATTCAAAAGAGTTATCTTCCATACAGGCGGATCCATTGAAACACGAAGATCACAACGAGTCTGCGTGGCGTATGTCGCGCCACAGGCCCGCAGTGCGCGACGCAATGCGACGCCACGTGACCGACGCCGCGCTAGAGGACGATGTCAAGTCAGAACCAGAGGACGACATCAAGTCGGAGCCTGAGGACGACTTTGAGTCTGCGGATGAAGTGAGTACACTACAATAAATTGGAGCAAACAATGAGTTTGCGTGGCGACGACGAAGCCGACGACGAAGCACTAGTGACGTATACAAAAGTGTTCAACATTACAGAAAAATGCTTAAATATAGAATGCCCAGTATGGTCACTAATTAAACTATTATTTACTATGATTTGTGAGTTTTGTTGACTCCCGATATTTCGACGCAGTTACATGCGTTATGGTCCCGGGCAAACTCACAAATCATGGTAAATATCTCGTTAACACGAATAATAATGTTCATAACCATGATAGTTTTAAAATTTATAATTAAACTATGTTAACTATGACATCAGCTATGCCAGTAATTGTAGTGTTTCATAGGAAGAAGCGCTTGAAACGACTTCTTGAAACCGAGAATTCTACATTCCATTGCCCTTTGAGCTTGGGCGTCTTCGCCTCGGTCAATGACCAAGTAAGCGAGCCATAGTTTGTGATTAGCTGGATTCACATTGCAAATTTCGATGAGCTGCTTTAGTGCCATGAGAAGACTAACTTTCGTGCACGGCTTTCTGAATCAGTAGCTTTTCCAGGTATTGTCGATATACTATTCGACTTTCTTGTCTCGCCTCTTTCAATCTTGCTAATTGGCTTAAGCAGATACCTGTATTCATCAACATTTACTCAATACTATGTTTTGTCCTGTGTACATAAAGACTCTTCTGGATATAGAGGCAAAAAAAATATGACAATACGAGTGTATTATTACATTCCAGTTCAAACCGTTTATTAACCATAGTACAAGTGCAAAGATAAATTTGTTTAACAGAACATGCCGGAGACGGGCTTGGCGGAGTTGTCTCTATTCGCACGGGAAGTGTCCGAGCGGTTGGACGCGAAAGGGGCGTGGCGCGAGCTGGCACGGCGGCTGCGCACTGACGCGCTGCTGAACTGGTTTGCAAACCAACCCAGTCCCACTCGCACTCTACTGCACCATGTCAAGGTCTGTCACTAAGTTAACTTAAGAAATGCAGGATTAAGACAAGTAACGTGCCTATATCCTGTATCCTGCTAACCTGCTATCGCCTGCCGAGACACGAGGGTTCCGCTTCTTGGCATAAAATAAATAGATAGATAACACTTTATTGCACACCAAAAGATAACAATATATTTTTATTATAATATAATACAATATAAATATGTTTTTACAGGAATGCAGAGAAGATGTAACGTCGAAATCTTTGGCGTTGATTCTTGAAAATATGGGTGAAATAGAAGCGGCCAATGTAATCAGGGGGTACTTGGATTAGAAATGGTATTTTGTTAATCAAGTTTTATAAACTACTTAGAGATACTAATTAAAAGCCTTTCATAAAATGACAAATTTAACCTCAAAGGTTTTGAGTAATGTAGAAAGTATATGCTGTTACGATAATACTTAGTTACAGCCCACAGAGGTGGTACTGAGAGCGTTGCGGCGAACGGAATTATTGTAATCTTACAGTTATGCACCATACCACATCGGCCAGGTCAATGGTCTATGGCAGTGTTTTTCAATCTCTATGAATACGCGACCCCTTTACAGGTAGAAAAATTCTGGCGACCCTCTTGGACCATAGACAAACAAAGTTAAATAGTAACTGAAGAAACAATGGTCATGATTTCTTTCAAGAAGCTGCGAGGACACAAAAATATCCAGAGCTGGTTGAAGTTATGTTTTCATTATAGTGTTTTCGCTTTTTTCCTTTTGCCCCCTAAGTAAGGCTTCCCGACCCCCCTAAGGGTCGCGACCCATAGATTGAAAAACACTGATCTATGGGATATATTGCTAGTATCTGGCAGGGTACATAATAACACGTATTACAAGATACTGACCGTGGCCGCTCCCGATCTCTATGCGCTGATGAGTAATGGATATTATAACAGGTTATATTATGACTATTAGATTTAATATGACAAATCAATTACTATTGAACAAGTGCCTGGTAAGATGGTTTCACTGTAGAATGCTTTATTGTGTAATATCCGGTTTCTCAAATATATAATACATTAAAAGTCAAGTTGTCTACATTGACTGTTTTTAAAATATCAATAACCGACTATATTTTTTTATTATTTCGTTCATGGAGAAACAGCCGATCAAAGAAAAAAGAACATCACAATTGATTAAAAGTCACGTAACAAACTAAAAAAAACACACGAGTATAGACTGTACTTATGTTTTTTTTTTGTGTTTTTCAAACTCTCCTTGCGAAGTTGGTTATAAAAGCTTTACAAGCGGCGGCTTTGTTGTCTGTTAAAATGGATGTAGGGTAAAACAACCAGTATCTAGCCACTTTAGCACTTCGACCAGTTCATGATAGTGCTATGTAAAATGTGTCGTTAATTTACATTTATATTATTGACAATCAAATCAAATAAAACAAAATATATAATATATTATCATATTTTAATAAACTTCCCTTTGCTGATACTTTTTCTATATTGTAAAAGGTTTTTGCACCCCTGTTAAAACTTTTACGGTTTATGGGCAAACATTGAAGCTAGTTTCATAAGCGTTAAACAATCGTGTAGGATCCTCAATTACAGCGGCAGAACTTCCTCATCAATGTACTCTATTATTTGTTGGAACCTGTTCCGAAACAACTCCTTGGTAACTCCTTCTGATATCTGAATCGAGTTTTGTTGATAAAATACATTTATACATATAAAATACGTGTAATTTTTAGTTTAATTTGAGTGCTAGGTAGTAGGCAGGTTTAATCTAGTAACTGGCATTAGTGGCCAATAACCAAAAATTGCTAAAATTACAATTGGTTACTAGATCCAATCTCGATTTACAAAAGATGCTGAATAGATTATTATATCTGTGATAGAGCTTTAAAAATTATCCGTAGACTGAGACACATTCTCGGTGATCCCGATGACGAAATCGCCTCCAAATATCTGGAGGTGTTCTTGTCCATCCAGTCAGGTCAGAGTAAACACTCTATTGCACGGACCCCGCTGGCAGGGCCGAAGAAACTCTTTGTCGGCTCACCCTGAGTAAATGTTAGTCAAGTCTAGCAGTGTCAACGTCTAGTCTGTACCTAAATGGAAGATTTGAATATTTAAATTTTAGTTTTTAAGTTATCTGCTCTCGGTAAAAGCCTGGGTAAAGTTGTCAAGGCCATCTACGGTCAACTAAATATCGTCCCTTAAAAAAATTCTTATTTTATGCAATTGAAGTCACAGTGGCCAAGTTATACTTAGTTTTACCCTACGTAGTATCATTTTTAGATATAAGTACATAGCTCATAATCATAAGTGATATGCTATTTTTATTGAATTTTATAATACTGATAATCATTCTTTAAATTTTATAATACTGATAATTTCATTGTTGTTAATTATTAAAATGTTCATTATTTTTTTCTTATTACAACTTATGTTGTGCAACGTATTGTAATTTTAATTTCTAATTTTCTTAAAATGTTTTGTATAGCTTTAGACGCTATAGCATTGCAATAGACTATAAATATAAATATAAATTACATGCTGTTTGTTGGTAAGTACGTCTTTGAGAACAGCCGGTCCGATTTGGCAATTGTTTCGTTTTATAATTTTCGAATAGTTCCAATTAGGTTCTTGGAATAAAAAATGGGTTTTTTTTTTCTATACGATTATTGTTCCAAGTACGCAAATGTAGCTTGACAGATTATTATTGACAAATTGTGAATCAAGACAGGACGTCTGTCGGTTTAATTAGTTTCAAATAAAAGCGCCATTTTACAGATTAAGAATAAGACGAAATTTTTTTTTTAAGCAAATGTATGTGTGGCCTTTAATTCAAACTGCTAATTCCTTTACTGCTAATTCGGATTTTGCAGGTGCTATTATAGACTAGTTTGGCGTGTTCTACGGAATAAAAATATTCGAATGTTATAACTCCAGTCGCTATCAAGTCAATGTCACAAGATTTAATAAATATTGTGCCTTTTTTATAGTTTATGGGTGTTATTATTGCGCTTCTTTTTTAAGTACAGTGAAAGATGTTGACTGATGATATGTAGAAATTTGTAATAATATTATACAATATTATAAATGAAAATACACATTTTATTATAATGTTTTGTTTTTTTTGTTATATATTTATTGAAATAATAATTAGTTTTTACCTATTGTACAATACATACTTATTCCAAAAAGAGGAAATATAAGAATACTAGCTGCGCCCCGCGATGTCACTAAAAAAATCACTTCGCACAATAAGCGACGACTTATCGATTTGATTCCCTATGCGTACCCCCTGGGTGGTGCTAAAGGAGCAACCAAAAGTAGCAGTAGAAATTGTGCAAGTTCGCCCGGAGAGCATCTTTCGCCAAGCAGTAGTGCTAGCATTATTGTGTTCCGGTGGAAGAGTGTGGGTGCCGGTGAAATCACACGCGCATGAGACGTATCATCCCCGTCTCGGGGACTCAGCAGGATGAATGCAACTCAGAGTAAGATCCAAATCTTATACCGAGACGCATTACTGTTGTTATGGGTGGGGGTTGCCACTTACCACCAGGTGGGCCCTCAACTCGTCCCGTCACATAATCACATAAAAAGAAATGTGATATACTTATAATCGCCAGTGATTCTTTCCAAAAATGATTCGGTTTCATTACCATTTAAATAGAGAATTGCAAATGTAACGGTTAAATAAGCTTCTTTCAATGTACCTTTCAGTAAACCTAATAGGTATGCCGCGATTTGCGAGTCCTGCAATAAAACTTCCGTAACTTCTAGTTCCGGCCCTGCAGGAGTTTTTTTTTTTATCCTTTGGCTTCGCACGACTTGTGCATAAGGATATAAATAATAATAACATATAATATATATCGTAAATATACAATATAATAGCAAAAATATAAATATAATAGCATACAGCAATGTCAAAGTTATAACTTTATGTCATTTGTACAAATAAAAGATGCAAAACATCGATATATACAGGGGTCACAGGAGGAGAGAAGGATTTTTACATTGAAAGGAAGAGGAACACGAAGTGATATTAAATTACTATAAAAAGATGCATGGTCATACTTTCAACAAGAAAAGAATAGATGATTAAAATTCCCAAAGTCATCTCTTCAATCACAACAAGGGTTATCAACAATTTTTAATCTAGCCCGATGAGCTGGAGTACATGCATGACTTAAACGCATTGTAATTAAAACTTGACTCTTTTGCTTAATTTCATTTGAAAGAACCAGAGTTTTGTAGGTATTGTCGTTGAATTTGTCTTTATCGCTATCCTTTAGAATTACTGGAAATACTCCAGTTCCCAAGATTTATCCCAGGATTGCTGGAGTTAAAAGTTTACTTTTCAAAAAATGCTTTGTTGAGAATACTAATATTATCTGTGGTGAGCATATTACCAAATGGCCAAATATTAATTAACTGTGCTTTTACTGTACCAATCAAACTATGTGCATCGCCGGCCATAAAAAGGGGAAAAGAAGATTTTTACAAATAAAAACGTATGGATGGATGGTTGGTGGATGTGTGTTTTAGTACGTAGGTATATCTTCTTTATTTTTTTTCTGTGATGTTATGATTAATAATATGTTTACGTAATTCGTAAATACGCAAAGTATGTTTCTAAACAGCCGAATATTGGCCACAATGAGGTTTATGGCAATACGGACCTTACATATTTTCACGCCGAGACCAACGTCTTCAGAAGTGCTAACTGCATATTTAGTGCAATGTAGCGAGCCACCATGGACTTCGTATTTCGTGAAGGTAATATCATATGATTGTTCTTGTTCTAGGTATGATATGTGCATAATTAAATTAGAGAATAAAGGCGTAATTGATTCCCTTTAAAATAATATCGACCTCACGTTACACTTCATCAATGTAGATGTACGGTACAACTTCTAAAAAGTAGAAGCCTAAAAACCTTAGAACGCTGCATATAGCGTTTATCATACTATTATAGGGACTGAACTAGCTAAAGACCCATCTGATGGTAAGATGATGGTAAGTCCTACTGCTACTTTTAATACTTTAAAATGAGCATTTGGCATAATCCAGGGGGTAGGTATAGAGATACTAGTGGGTTCTCACTGACAGACACTAGTAATTGGATCCCCCAAAATAACCTAGATCCTAGCCAAGGCCCTAGATGATATATTCTAAGACCGTAATTGGCACATCATAGGTAGGTGTAAACTATTTTACTTGTGTCCTCTTGTTATAAAAAAAATTGTTAAAAACTATAATTGCTTGGAATAGACAATTATGCCTCCTACAATATGAATTAATGCTTTGAAACATGTAGAGGTATAAAGATAATGTGGATCCATGTAGAATATTCAATTTTTTCTAGAAGGATATTAAAAGATGAGTAAAATGTTTTTGGCTCGTATCATACATATTACTTAAAATGGGAACTTTTAGTTGTTTGTACATTTCTTTTTATAAGTAACTAGCTGAGCCCCATGGTGTTACCTGCGGTTTCCTGGAAATTTTCTGTGCAATATTCTTAACTTTTAATTTATTTTGCCATAAGTACCTTCTAGCAATATGAAACAATAAAAAAAGAATTAGCTAAATTGGTCCAGCTGTTCACGTGTGATGCAGTGACCAAGGGAAATAGGGATTCATTTTATATATACAAATAGTATGACTATTTGCTCTAAAAAATCAGACCTTACATGTATCTACTAAATTATTTTGCTTATTTTCAGTACAGTAGTGTGAAAGATGACCAGTTTGGAAAATCCAACTTTAATTGGAATGTCGGCAAATCCAACTACCAGATTCTGAGAACTGGCTGCTTCCCATACATTAAATACCACTGTTCCAGAAAGGAAAAAGAAGATTTAGGCACATCTGATAAATTCATGCGAGCCATCAAAGTTCTAAATCTAGGTAAATCTGTATTTCTATTGTGCATCTGCCTGTGTAAACCAAATAAATCATAAAAATGAATAAAACTTTAATTGTTTGAGCAACAATTCTCATATACCTCTCGTTAACATAGGTCTTTATGTTGCTTACATCACAGGTTCTGGGTGGTGCATAACAATCAATGCTGGATCTTGTGCAATATTCGTTGATAGAAGTGCTGCCACCTCACCTGGTAATCCACCGCCAAGCAGTGGTGCACTCGCGCTAGTGTGTTCCCATGGAAGGGTGTGGTGCACAAGTAAAATTACAGGCACTTGAAGCATACCATCCCCGCCTCAGAGTGACGGGCGGATCGCGATGCGACTTGGATCTTTTCAGACTTTAATAGGGGAAAATGTATTATTGTTGTTTATTGTTTTTTTAATTTTTCAGGAATACCATGTTTGTTATATGGACTAGCGGCAACACAGTTGATCAGGCATACCGAGATAGTTCATACAAGTAAAGGACCTGTGACAATATACTTTTTATTACCAGAACATAAAGGATCACACTATTAACACAGATTAAGTTTATTTAGTTTAAAATCTGATAACCAGTAGATAGATAGGATTTATATTGTATATTTATAGATAAGATTGTTGATTTTTTCTAGCTGCTGTATTGGCGCAACATGTTGAAGTAGGAATAAGCCGTGCTAGTAATCTGAAAATAAAGATAATTTGGAAATTGCTACAAAGCATTTATATCTTATTTCACTACTTTTACCGCAACCAAATGGTTTTTGCTTCTGATTAAATCCGAAGACCGCTAAGTCCAGGCACTAAATACACTCGGACTTGGATTCCCTGTGCCACAGGTGACATGGACACTATCACACAACACATACATCTAAGACGATTATGTGCATGAAGCTCATCACACAAATATTTTGCCCTGGCCTAGATCCGAGCCCGGAACTTCTCGCCTCTAACGCAGGGTTCATAGAACGGAGAGACTAAGCTACGGAGATCTCTGCAATAAGCAAACGTACACCAATAAGTTTAGCAATTTCATCGAAGCCATACAATAAGAAAAAAAGTTTAGCATTTGTTTATGTTTTCGATTCTATTAAGAACAGCGCGTGAGAAAACCGAAATCTTCAAGAAAATATCATTAGAAGACGTGTGACAAGATATGCATATACATCTTGATGAGATGATTTCTGAGACGCTCCACTCTCGCGTCTTAGAGTGACGGGCGCAACAGGAAATGTTTCCTATATTTAGGATGGGCAAGACGGTCGTGATATTGATGGAGGCGAGAATAGCAAGTTTGCGTAAGGGATCCCTAATTTTTTTTGCAAAATAACATTCTGCCCTTGTGACTCGTAATGTAGCGGAAAGATTAAATAATTTTTAAAACCCGTAAAGTAGCTTTCGGGTTTATCGTACCTACAAACATACAAAAAATCAAACCTTTTTTTTTTAATATACTTGTTTAGATTCACTCTGAGATACATAGTTAAAGATGATACTTGCCGAAGAGAATGTCTCGAGTTGAATATTCGGTAGTCCAGTGAACTTGATGTAAATGGGGATTTGCGAGCGAAACATTATAATGGCGAGGTCGGTGCTTACTAATCGTCCCAGCGGGGTCTCGTGCCATCCGCAAGTGAAACAAGCGTCGCCTATAGCGTAGCCCTGAAAATTAGATTTACGGTTATCAAGAATACTTTATACTAAGCCTATCTGATGTTAAGTAGTTCCCAGCAGTTTACCTACAGCAATACGACTAAGGGCGATAAGGTTTGATAGCTTTTATTCACCGATGTTCACTCGATGTTCACTCTAACAATTAAGAGTTTTGGAGAAAGAAGAACTTGCTTGCTGTATGTAACGGAAAAGTTTAATGTAGGTAATCTACCTAAATATGATTTATGTAAAGGGCTGCTAAAAACAATGGATGGAGATATCGTTATTTTTATAAAACTTACTAAAAAAAACGAAAAGACCTAGTTTTATTCTTTCATCCTTTATTTCTCGCCCCTAGGAGGTATTACAGTACCATTTTAAAAAAGAAACATCAAAATCGGTCTTCAATGAGCAAAGAAAAAGTCACAGATGACATATATTTCCCTTTAATTTTGATTTATAAACCATACCATTCAACCGATTTTGACGAAATTCCTATGGGATCAATTTGGAAGTATGTACCTATATCTTAAATAATATCCGTTTTTAAAAAATCGCTTACTGAATTTGGTATCCTTAGACATAACATAGTTACAGGTCGATTCAATAAGTACCAGATAATACCTACCTTGTTCCTCAAAGAGGTCCCTAGGAAGCACGGTACATAAAGTTGCATAAATCCTCCAATTAGCAGCAACACGAACAACGCATTAAATTTTCCCTCGTCTAAATCCTGAAAATTATAATGATAGGCGTCGGATGAACTTCTGGATTCTGGGGGTGGAATGAGATTTCCATGTCACAAAAAGTATGGAAGAGGAGCCAAGACTCATGTCCCCAAACCGACTATAACAATGGTTCAAAATTTTTTAATTTTTTTTTTTAATGTCTATATCAAAAAATGTATTACAAATCAGGGGCTGGAAAAGAAATCAGATATCAGGTAATTTTTGTTTTTGGTCTCTTCTATGAGTATCTCACATAATAATAATAAATAAAATTTGCTTAGAATTATTCCTAAACGCTTAAAAAATTGTCGAGTACCATGTTTCCAAGCGGTAACGGCCATGTCCTTGGCTATACGAACATTACATAAACTTTCTAGCTACTTTACTTTTGTTTATTTTGGTTTGAGACCTCCTTCCTTTGATTTGATCACCAGCTCCTCAAATACACACACACAACTTTTGCTAAATATAATTTTTTTCCCTATCTCTTCTACTCTCATGTTTGCTGTTATGAGAAAACTACGTAGCTACCTACCTAGTTTTGAAAGAGTTAGAAGCTAACTTACTGATGCAACTTGAAGACCGACTAAACATATGGCCATGGAACTGAACATTACTTGGTATACCAGCGGTGGTCCGAATACTGAAGATATTGAAGTCAACGCTCTATGAAAAAGGAAGTATATAATATACATGAATGGAAGGTAAATAATAAGTACTCAAGAAGAAAATTGCACATTCTGAGATTCCATGTCGATATGGCCATTGATGAAGAAGACAAGAACAATATGCTGAGGAAAAACTAGGTAGAAGGTACCTACTTTTACCTACCTACAGGTCTAATTCTGGGTCTCGTCTAGAGCCTTATTCTTAGACGCATATTACTCGTAGCGACCGATTTGCTAATTTGTTTTGTTTAGGTACGTTTTTTTTTTGTACATGAAAATGTAACGATTTTTCACTCATAACCTCATAACCCTCTTCCGTTTCATAGGTGGCATAGTCAAACAAAGAAACACAAGACAAACACTTAAGACCCGAGACCAAATTTTATGTTTATTACAAAAAGTTTGTCTCTACCAGAAATCGGCACCGTAGGGTATGGTAGCTACGGTTTTTACGTATCTAATATCCACCTTTGTAACTCAAAAAATATGGTTTGGTATTAGTACAGTAAACTCTGCGTTACCATTAAAAGTCTAAGTGTCTAAGTACTTACTTAAAAACCGAAAGATGCCATGTCACGATTCGTCCTACTCTTTTCTTCAAAATATTTTGCACTTCAACTCTACGTGGATGTTCCCTAGGCAGACTAACGACAGTCGTGTCTAGGCCATCAAATATATTCTGAACATCGAGAATGATCATGTCCATCATGATGTTGTAATGATGCAGAAAATGGAACAATAAGTAGACGTAACCTGGAACCAACATGTAATCAAACAGGGTTGGCAAAATGATAATACTATTAAATAGATATTGTGTGTGACGGGATATTATTCCTAGCTCTAGACTAACGTTTACTATATATTTTTTTTGTGTTTATCGACCCTTTTACCCTGTTAGGATAAAGGGTTACTCTCATACACCACAAAAATAAACGAAAAGGCATACCTACCGACCAAAATAGAGTTCTTTACTTACCTATAGCACTGTTACCCCGTGCTTAGGATAAGATAAATTTGAGCATAAAATTTGTCGTCGGGTTGTTTATCTATATGTCCATGCCATTTGCGACCCACAAAATTCTAGTCCAGGGGGCATGATTACGCCTTCATACATCATACGCCTTTGTAAGATACCAAATATGTAGTCGATTATCCCATGGAAACGTACAATGAAAACTTACCACAAAATCCCTGAACAAATATAGTTGAAAAATTTATTTGCATTATCAAGAAGATTTCGTAATTTGGCGTCCGGTATGGATCGTCATAGGGCAGCCACATCGGGAAGGCTAGAGGTCGGATCATGTGTTCGTCAACAGTCGCGAATAGCGTCTGGTAGACCAGCAGTACCACAGGAAACGAAGCAAACAGCACTCCTATCAGACCGGTGAACCCGAACCAGCCCACACAAAGCTTCCAAATGAGCAGCTGGCTTTCCATAAAGGGTTCTCTGAAAGGTGGATCGCATTACATCCTTAGTAAGCATAGTATTTGTGTTATGAGTCCAGCACAAACAACAAAAGTTTATTAATTACTTGTTGTGAGTGTTTGATTAAAAGTCCTGGGGAAAATTGTTTTGTGACGTTCCAATTGCTCGCGTTTGTATGTGAGAACTCTTATGTATCCAAACACATACCTTCTGGATGGTGTCAAAGGAACCACTAAACGTTGCAGTAGAACTTGTGCCACGTTCATCCGGAAAAGTAGGTACTGCTTCCACACCTGATAATTTTCTGTCAAGCAGTGACAAGCACTTGTTTTACTGAGTTCCGGTGTAAGGGTTTGGGCGCCGGTGAAATTACAGGTGCATGAGACGTGCTATCCCCGTGTCGGGTGACGGGCCCAACGGGATGTGTTTTTACCTGTACGTGGTTCCTAAACCACAAACATGATTGAAGTCTTCATTAATATCTCGAAGCATACTCAGTATCTCGTCCCTATTGCGCAGGATGCCAAGGTACACGCAGGGTATGGAGCCCAGCATCACCAAATAACAAAAGCACTCGATGGCAAATGAGAAATCCTTCGAGGCCACTCCGTGGGCAATGAACAGGCTTTCCAAGCCGATTCCCACAAAAGTCAGCGAAATGCTTATAAAAGGCCATATCAATCTGCAAAAATCAATCTTTAAAATAGGGTTTAAAATCAATGGTTCTCGTTGACTACGAGTTGGTTTCCACCAGAAAGGAACCACGAGCAAACCGCTATTAAGTTGTTTTTTTTATGAAGAGACTGGACGAGTAGATAGCCCATCAGATGTTAACTGGTTACGGTCACCCATAAGCAACAAAAATTCGAATCAGTCTTTCCCCTACTAAAGTACGAGAAGACCCAAGCCGCATTGAGTTGCGCCCGTCACTTTGAGACGGGGATGTTACGCCTCAACTGCCTGTATTACACCAGCACCCACACTCTTCCACCGATACATAGCAATAAGTGTGCATCACTGCTTGATGGCAGATTACCAGGTGTGGAGGCAATACTTTTCCGGACGAACTTGGCACAAGTTCTACTGCTACTGTTGTTTTTTTTAAGAAAGTGAAAAATAACTGCATACTCTTCTTGAATGTAAAGATACATTTTAGTACTTTTTTATTCCTGCATTTTAATTTTAATTGAACGTTGTAAACACGTGCCTTCTACAATCGTCCTTGTTTTCTTTAACAACAGCGTTGACGTTAGTTTATGTTCCCACTAACAGGTAAATAAACCAATTATTAAATTGTTACACGTTTAAAATATCTCTAAAGTTCTGACATAAAATGAAAATTGCAATAAAATACCCAACATTATTGTTTAAAAAAATATTTTTTTATTTGGAGCCGGTCGATACTCAAAAATACAGGAAGATAATTCATAGGAATTCCACACGGCACCGTCTATCACCAACCTAAGCATAGCCTTGTCCCATGGGCATCAGATTAGTGATGGAATAATTGTTGTTGTAATACATACACCTTGTTTTGTAAATATCTAAGTGCGTCACACAATGTTTGTCCTGAGTAGGAATCGAATCCACAACTAACACCGCAGAAGGCTGAGCTCCTACCGCACATCTTAGTGAGAAGTCAGTCATAGAACAAAATAAGATAATTATATATCAACTAGCAACCCGACCCGGGCACAATATGTAGAGATAAAAGCTTGTCGCGAGATTTACTTGTGTAATTCAACGTGAATACAATAATTATGTAACTTGATCTTGAATTCTTGACCTAAGTAAATGAAGTACGTATTTTATAAAATAGGTAAATACATCTTCATAAGTAAATCTCGCGACAAGTTTTTATATCTACAAAGTATAAAACAAAGTCGCTTTACGCGTCTGTCTGCATTTCCACCTATTCCTAAACCATGCAACGTATTTTGATGCGGTTATCACTATTTAGATTTTTTCACGGAAGGTTTATTTCTAGATATATAAATAATAACCAAGGCGAAACGTCTCTTGTATCATATAAATGATGTAATGTAATCAATTTGATGGGTTTGATTCAATTTAAAGTAAAGTTTCTTTTTTTTGATCACTTTTATTTTATTGTTACCCCAAAGAGTACCTAACCTATTTTTACGCGCAAAAAGCGTGCCCAACATACGTAAAAATTAAACTAATTCAGAATGGTTTGGTATAAAAATAGTTTTAATCTAGACAAAATGCAGGAAACGATGGTGTAATTAAATTTGATAAGGATACGTAAATAAAATCATTTTCTAGTAATATTTTTTCGTTATTGACGTATGTTCGCAACAACTACAGCTTAATTGAGTTTATCGCATTCAGACAGAGACGCGGCGGGCGAACTTAGTTTTATATTAAGATAATGTTATCGTATTACTCACAAAAATTGCATAAACTTGTCATGAGACGTCGGTCTTAACGAATAACTAATAACTATGACGTCAGCAGGAAAATATGTGGATTCAAATACACAAAATACAATGCAAACAAAGAGAGACGGCAAATAAAAACTATTGATTGATCAAACTTCACAAGTGTACCTTTTTGGTGCTAAATTACCAACCTGATTAAAGAATCCTTTTTGCCGGAAAAAATACCTACAACAGCCAACACCTTCAGAATTTGTGGATGAAAATTATATAGAGTAATATCAGGCCTGTCAAAATCATAATCCTTCTTCTCAAGGCTGTCCTTAAGCCACCTAAGCAAGCGCATACTGTTTCCCGGTTCGTCGGTTGGATCAAAGGTATGCAAAACACAGAGTTTCGTAATGAGGTCTGTCTCTTCATTGGTCGGATTGGTCAATTAGCGACTCATCGCAATTACGATATGCTGCAATTCGAATAATGAGAACATACATTATCTGCTCCATTAAAAGGGGTTATTTTTTCAATTACTGCGCATGGGGACATTACTATGTAATTGAAATCCTGATTGATTAAGAAGCTCCACTGCAAGAGTTATGTTAAGTGGCGTAAGTAGATAGGTATACTTCAGGGATGTTATAAGCTCTGTATGCGAAACCATCGCATTACCGAAATAAAAATCTATCCAAGACTGTAACTTAATCTATATTCATAATATATATAATATAAAA
Organism: Aplocera efformata; assembly: GCA_921293045.1. NCBI lineage: Eukaryota > Metazoa > Arthropoda > Insecta > Lepidoptera > Geometridae > Aplocera > Aplocera efformata. The sequence goes on from OV121045.1 coordinate 7,693,354, forward strand.
ATCAATTGCTGTTTTTAGTCTCGCTAAAGCTCGAAAATGGCTGGACAAATTTGGCTGATTTCTATTTCGTTTGTTCATAATAGTCACGACTGGTTTGTGTGATTGTATAGTATTAAATAGTACCTACTTATTTGAAAAATTCACGGGAAAAGTCGTGAATCGGGAAAAACTGAAAGTAATCTGTCTATGGGATTTTTGCCACCATGTCGCTTGACAGCTGAATGTGAAATTGTGAATCAAGACAGGAAAACATCTTTCGGGTGAGCTAGTTTGACAAAAAAAATTGATCCAAATGATAACTTAGAAATAAGAATTATAATAATAACTTAGTACTTTACATATAATCTTTACATCTTTATATAAAATCTAATTCGTAATTCGTAACTGACACTATTCGTATGAATGGAAAATCCGAAATAATTTAATATCCTTATCATCCCAGGTATAAATATTGTGTTTCATTAGATTCAAATTGTTTGCATGGCACTCAGCAGCATTAAGTACGTACAAATATTTAAAAAAACTATGGATTTTTACCAAACTTGTCTAAGTATTATGACGCATCTGGCACTCTTGACAGTAAGTTATTACATAAGACCTTTTTGGACCACAAATTGGGTATCAAACAAACTTTAAGAATTTGTAGTATGTATCTACAGATTATTATACAAAAAGCAGGAAATATAACAAGTAGCTGATTTAAAAAATCGAAAAAACCGACTTCAATACTTTCGAAACATGTGTATAAATACATATTTTTGACTCCCAATTTCAACCCTATTATGTAGTCGTCGTCTAAAATTATGTGGTCGCTATTGAGCTTTAATGAGTAGATTCATTATTAGACTTAATAACACTTTAATCCAAGACTGTGAAGTTATGTATAAGAATTTTTTTAATAAGTACTCGTGACTGCTCCGTGGCTTAGTTGGTACCGGCCGGGTCGCACTTTGTATGGTGAGCATGAAGTTTGTTCTCGGGTCTTGGGTGTTTGTCTTGTGTTTCTGTGTTTGTCCGTGCCAGTTTAAACGTATAAACGCTCGTTTCCAAATTATGAGTCGCAGACATGAATTCTATTCAAAGTCAATACATTATTTGTCAGTTTACTTACAGAAATAGTAATATAATTTATTGTCGGCTGTGGTTTTACAAAAGATGGTAAAAACTGAACCTAACAATTAATTAATAATTAATTAATTTGTAACGGGTTTTTAGTCTTTATCGAGTCAACAATTATATATTATTACCCGTTATTATGTATTATTACAAATAATGTATGTTGCACGTATGCACTTTGTCCGATTATTTAATAATCAGAAAATTTAACAGTAATTAACCTTGGTTGACTTTCAAAAGAGGACGTCACCGAATATTTGTGAGCCATACAGTATTTGTAAATATATTGTATTCACATATACTATACATAATACATATGAGATATTAAGCGTGTCGTATCGCCTGTTTAGTCAGTGAACAAAATGATTGCGGCTGCGGCAGCGTTGTTGTTGTTAATTGTATTTTTATTCGTTTATTGCTACAAAAATGCATACAAGAGACCACCGAATTTTCCTCCGGGTAAGTAGCGATACCTAAAATGTATTGAAATGTATAAAAATAAAAAGTGTTTATATTGCAAAAACAGTTTTTTTGTTCTCTTGTAATGAACTTGTAATGAATTCTGATGTACTCTAACTGTAGGTATTAAAAAAACCGTTTGAGTCAGGACCTAGAGTGCTTTTGACCATTAGGTGTGATACTTTTTTTTAACTTTAATCTTGTAACCAAACCAAATGTTTACTATATATGGAAGACTGTTCTGTTTGTCTAAAACTTAGTGATTTTTCTGAGATACGATACGTTTAAGATTATTTGATTCCCAGTAACCCAGCTATTGATGTTATAAGTTAGACGATAGTTATTAAATTTTATATTTCTCGCAACAATTTTGTTAATAACTTGTTTTAAATTATCAGTCTATTCGATATAATAATATAGAACACGACTAATAGCTGCAATCAGTATCTAGTCCATTTAAGTAGATGTAGGCAATCAAACTGGTATACAAGTATTTCGTCATTATCTAGGTCCTATATTTGGATAGAAGGTATTTAAGTGGCATACATAAAAAAAAACATTTATACATTAATACCCCTACAACAGTGTCCTAGGATACACACTGGTGTCGTAAGATAGACACACAGGCACGTTCCAACAAATAGGAACCAAGAGAATTATCGCTCAGTTTGTTTGTATATGTGTGCGTGTATGTTTGTTAATACTTTGTGCACAAATGGCTCAATGGATTTGGATGAAATTTGGTACCACGATAGCTTATATCCTGGATTAACACATAGGCTACTTTTGCTCCCGGAAAATATAATGTAACACCGCGAGCCGCAGCTAGTGCTCAATACAGAATACTTGGAATTGAACCCGGGCTCCTCTCGCCTTGCAGGCAGGGTAACTGCCAAGTATCAGCTAAGGTACTGGGCGGTAGGAATAAAATTATCATATTTTGGTAAATATATATAAAAATGGGTGTTAAAATGTATTTTGGTCTATATACATATTAACACCCTGACAGAGAACACACATCTAAGTTCGTCAACAAATGTTTGTTGGTAGAAACGAACCCACAACCTACAGTGCAGAAGGCAGACCCAACTAAGCTGTGTCGCTAGAAGCCTAAATGGATCTGCTAAAACAGTCCTGTAAATAGTTTGTGGATTTTCTGCTTCCCACTAAATTGTGTATTTTTTAGAGAAAAATTACCTCTGACTTAATGCTAAACATATCAAGACACATCTGCCACAAATACTGAACATAGAAGATTGTTCTAATAATGTACGTTCAACTTTATTAGAATCACTTCGAACGCGTTACAAACATTAATTTCAATAGAACAAAACGCCTATATAAAAATGGCAAATGTCGTGCTTGTAATACGCAATTACAAGTAACATTGTATTATATATTTATTACTGAGTACAGATAATTACCAAGTGAGAAATGAGACATTTTGCTCATTTTATCTTATTAGGCCTGAAAGAGCATGGGTCAATGGTCACGTTGATTATGATTTGAACTCTTTATTATTATAGCATAAGACTAGACAGATGTAACAACAAAACTTTGTTTATTTGTGTTTGATCTTTAATAGTATAAAATAGTAATTTTAAACACACAATAAAAAAAAATTAAATAAGATTAGTAAAAGAAAATTTATGAAGTTAAACATATTTGCAAATTTATTATATTATATTTTATCTAGTCATTGAAAGCAACGAACATATTTTTACATGGAGTGATAATAACTTACATAATCACGTCAAGAAAAGATTGTAAACATTATAAATAAAAAATATATTATCATGTAAGGTTAATGTATAGGTTAAACCAGAGGTTCCCAGACTTTTTTGTCATAGACCAATTTCGCTGGTTCCGTTGGACCCCTGCAGCCAAATTTCTACCATATTCCCAAAACTCGACAAAAAATGTGAAGATTAGATCTAACTATGGAAATTTGGGTAGCGGCTGATTTACGAATTGTAAACCACCATTTTTTTGTCACGCCAACGTAGACCCCCGTCCAGTCGAGTCCCGGACCACTTTGGGAACTAAGGGGTCAAACTATAATAACATAATACAAAAAATCGATAGTCTTTTAGGTAAATATTGGTGATGATTTTGTTGGTACCGCACCCAACTAGTATAATGTCGCTTTTAATCTATACGAAATAGAACGGGACTGATGCCGTAAGCATGACTTTTATTTTTATTTGACACAGAGAATTGGTTTTAACGAATTCAGTCTTCAATAAACTTTTACCAACAGGTCCACCGAGTCTACCCGTTTACGGTGCGTTTTGGATAGTTCTGGCCCACGAGTTCAACAATTTGGCCAAGGCATTCTACAAGCTCGGAAAACGGTACAACACCAAATCGGTCGGGCTGTACTTAGGTCCGGTACCCACCATAGTGCTGAATGACCCGAATGATATAAAGGAAATGCTGAATCGCGAAGAGTTCGATGGCAGGATGGACATCATCCTGTTCCGACTCAGATCCTATTGGAAGAAGCTGGGTATGTATTCAGTCAAGGGAAACAGATGTAGATGCCTGTGTGTACACGGAATGTCTTCATTAGGTTATACATATAGTATATACGAGTATAGCCAATTTTCTTCTATCGTGGAACTGCATATCGAAATGATATTTATCTAATCTTTTGTTTAATCGCGAAATCAGTGCAATGCAGAGATTTTAGTAATCTGTGTCACTATTGGGCAGTTGGTAAAGTCCATTTGTAGACTCTCCTAAAGCTTTGCATATTTAATAATAGTATATTATGATGCTCACGAGATTCGTACGTGTTTCAACAAAGTTGTTTGCGAGGAATAAACAAACAAAATTATAATTGCTTAATAATTTACTACACAGCGACTAATACAATAAAAACAAAATATTAAAATTATGGAAAATTGCGCGCAAGTTTTTTTTTCACGCGCCATACGCCAAATGCAAGTTGAGCCTTATTACAGCCTTATTTACTCTTATTTATTGTTCACATAATCATTACGGAACATTTGACAATGAATAGTATAATTATTGAACGAGCGAGGGTTTCATTAAATTAATATCACAATTAGCTGAATTACAAACAAATTTCTATTGCAAAATGCAAATGCAATGGTTTCAGATTAGGTTGCTGACACACCAGGACCCCGAACTCAGTAGATATCGTAAAATATCCGAAGCACACTCATCTTATCTCATTAGATTTTTACCGGCGATAGTGATTTTTTTAACATATAGAACATACCACATTGATTTGTTTTAAACAAACTCTTTGATTGATCAATGATTGTTCAAATTATTTGATTGTTCTATTTGAAATGTATGTTCTATATGCTCATTGAACATGCTCAATACAAGCTCCGATTTTAGTACAGCCGACCTTTTTGTAGATCGTTTGCTTTGTTATTTTTAAGAGACAAGAGAGAACCCTTTAATCGATCCATAAATTGTTGGCGAAGGGATTTATTGTCATCTGTCTTATATTACCGTGTCCAGGTATTTTCTTCACGGACGGCTATTTCTGGCACGTGCAGCGTCGATTCTCCCTGCGCTACTTACGAGACTATGGTTTCGGCAGACGTGATGAAACTCTGGAGGCTATCATCGCCTCCGAGATTAAGGAGATGGTCGACATGAGGATTCACGGAAACAAGTTTCCATTTGAAAAGGTATTTCTAGTTCTAGATTTTTTTTATAAGAATGATGTGATGGATGTTATAAGTATGTTAACTGTTTTTACTAAATAACAACGCAATCCGACCATTTATGATATTTACGAAGAGAATACATTTATATGTGCGCACTGTCCTGTTCGATTGGAGTAATAAGCTATTTTGCTAATTTGAATAGCTTATTTAGATTAGCTTGAATCTGAATTATTACATTACACGCTCTAGACAATTTATCTAGGAAATGGGTGTGTTATAACTGTAACCGAAAAAAATTCTCCAGGGCCCTGTTCAGTATCTAGTATAGCCCAGAGACGGTCGAGGGTTGACAACACCCGCGTTATGATTATTTGATTACTGCGGTATTGTTGCCCGTTTATTGCGGGCGAAAAAACTAAACGTATCCCAGTACCTAGTTGTTAAAATTACCGCGAACGTACAGACATACGCGGAGGGGTTAACTATTACTTATGTCAAGATAGTGCAGATTACTAAACGTCATAATATGCCACAATTTGGTGTAGGTTTGAGGTAGGTTTCTGCTTCACACTGATAAGGATAACAAGTACGTACTTATCGCTTTTTGTCTACTAGGTCAATTAGTAATTATCGCTTTTTGTTACATTTAAATAAATATGATACATGGGTTGAGGCGCAGTAATAACTAGTTGGTTGTGCTTCCGGCATCACAAGCTTATAAGTTTCTTTAATACCACCACTTTAATATAAACACCAGATATTATGGAAAAAAACTTTTGTAAGTACCTACCTAGTTTTTAACCTTTAGTGATGGGCTGGATAGGGTCTTTCCCAGCACTAAGCCTGCAGTCTTCAACCACTTGGAGATAAAAATTAACTAAGGAATCATTAAAAGAATACAATCAAACACCGAATACTATAATATACCCGTACTAATAATGAATTTCAAAAGAGGGGTGGTGACTTTTCCTATAACTCCTTTTCGTAACAAAATATTTTTATAACTCGGTAACTCAATTTAATTATAAACGGAATATAAGATAACTATACTCCATTGAAAAAAAAATAGAGAATTACCAATTGAAATTATTTAATTTTAGTGAAAAAAACATATTTTTATTTCAATGACACGAGCATGTTATTCTACATTTAAATGCATCCATAAGAATTTACGTTGATAGGATTCAAGCCATGTTTGGTTAACACTTTAAAATTGTTATCATTATTAGTAACAAAATGTTTAAATGCAATACTAATGCCACATGCTCCGTTTATTTCAGCAAGTGGTGGACGGCGAGTTGGTCTACATGCCGTACTTCTTGTCCGTTCCGTTTATAAACGGGATGTGCCACGTTCTCGCCCGCATGACGGTGCCGAGGAAAAACTACGATGTGCTGTATGACCTCGCCCAGGGCGCTCTTCTCTTCCAGAGAAACTCCAATGATATGGGGGGCGCCCTCTCACTCACGCCTTGGCTGAAAGATGTCATGCCTGACTATAGCGGGTTTAGAAATTTAGTGAAAGGCAATCAGTACCTTTTGGATTTCTTCAGGGTTTGTTTATTTTGAACATTTTCATAGAAATTGGTTTCGCATATTATTACGTTAAGAAAAATATTCTTAGGAGACGGTCTATGTTGAAAACAATGTTTATTCGATCCAGGCCTCACCTCATTGTGGCTAGTGATGACAAAAATTACAAAAGCCATTTTATGGTACAATGGTGCGTTTCTGTCACTGGCATACTAAATACCTACTGCAATAAAATAGTTGATATATATTTTAACCTCTACATGAATGTAGAGTACTACTCTACATCCATGTAGAGTACTACAAAGTACTACTCTCTGTCTGCAAAAGCTTTTACCATGGAAAGATTATATTTTGTAGTCAAGTAGTCAATTTATATCTTTGCCTTACGCACCTCATATATAAAACCTGTAAATAAAGTAATCGTATTATTTTTTTAGAAACTAATAGATGAAACGATGGCTACACACGACGAGTCTTACAATCGTCATTTCTTGGATATGTACATCACTAAAATGAAAGAAGAACAGAGAGAAAAACCCAAGACGACCTATTCAAGTGAGTCATTAACTTATATCAAAACCGTCTTTCTCTTCCTCATCTCTCTCGACGTTTTAGTTCATAGGTAGTTCAGTTGATTGATAAGTAGTAACGCCATTGTGGTCACGGGTTCCCAATATTATAATGAGCTTGAATTTCCAGTGAAAGAAAATGTCACGAAGAAACTGTTTTCTAGATGGTATCGCATTTTCTAATGCTGACTGCACTGTACCCTTATAATACCTAACAATCTGCCGCCAAACATGTTCCAGAAGCTTCGCTTGAGAGTCATTTTGAAATCCAGGAGTTCCGGAGCGTACGTAAGTCTACCTTCGGCCATATCACCCATATGGTTGTTCTAAAATACATCAAAACGTAACTACAATGCAAAAAAAATCGAATCAAAAGTCCCCTTTACAGTATAAGGAACATACAGTAGGTATTTATTTATTTCGTTCCGACAAGATGTCAATCGAAATGAAGAAAATCCGATCCAGTTTCATGCTGGACCCAAAGAGGCTTACGTCGACTGGGACCCCTAGGTATTGGGACCGCGGCCGCAGTTACTGGATCAATTTTATTTTATTATTTTCTTTTGGTGAAAATAATAAACCTGGATTGGGTAGTTTGCCGCCAGATTCGTCACCGTGAACGCGTCCGCTTAGCAAATACAGGCACATTGTCAAACAGGAATGGTAAAAGATTTCTTTTTTTTAAATTCCAGTCGATCAGCTTGTTTTGACATGCACAGATTACATGTTCCCGGCAGCGTCAGCGGTACAGTCAGTCCTCACAATGATAGTGGAACGCATACTACTGCAGCCTGAAATCGGAGACAAGATCCACGAAGAAATCGATCGCGTTGTCGGCAGAGACCGCCTGCCAAACTTAGACGACAGACGGAAGTACGTACGGCCTTAGATTTTAATAATCACAGTTGATCAGCAGCAGATGAATATTTATATATATTTACTATACTATATATACACTATACTATTAGAGAATGGTATCATTGAGTCTATTTTTGTTTGTCTATTTTTATTCTGATTGGCGCCATTTTGGCACCATCAATAACCAGATACGAGTGTCCAAAGAAGTAAACTTATTGATGTGCACTATAGTTGACAACTTGAGCAATCATTTGTAATGTTAGATCCAAAGGCATGTCAAATTGTGAAGGTTCAAATTGACACATAATTTGTCCATTCGTTAGCAGTGTGTAGGTAAAGCGTTTAACACACCAAGAAGACCCAGAGTTGGATGGGAATGGAACCTACGATCAACAGCGCAGGCAGAGCTACGACCAACTGACCTAACAGGCCAGTCCAAACATGTGCACTAGCTAGGTATTTGCGTTAACCAGGTGGATCATAAATAGCTTTTAAATTTATTATATTACCTACTATAATTTAAGCTGACCTTGGCAAGTGAACTTTTTTATCCAGTTATTTTCGGTTTTGTGTTTAGGTAAAAGGAATATATTATGATATTATATTTACCTATATATTACAGTCGTAAATTAAAATATTTTATAGATTATATCACATACATCAAATTAGTTGTGAATTTTAATAGCTTTTATGAATATATTGATTTTCTGGCGATTTTTATTTTGTATGTGAATTAAGTGACCGATCACATAATCTCTCCAGCAGTGCAAGTAAAAAGGTACCAGCAGGCGCAAACATAATCATAAATCAAAAAATCTAATTTACAAATTACGAATTGTAGGGAGAAGTCCCGTAACCCCGGACGGCTCCTAAAGCTGGACAGAGAATGAATCGGTCTAAGAAAGAGAAAAAATTGGCTAATTTGTTACTTGTGTCGCGGTTAGAAAGCTACACTGCTGCACTACTGCATTGAAGTGCAGGGGGGGGACGCGCACGAGCCAGTGCCCACTTGTTCCTTGTCGTACTACTTTGACTGACTCGAACTAAATTTTAGGGTAATGATAGGAGGGGGTAACCACTTAGGTACCATCGTACCTAAGTGGTTACCCCCTCCTATCACAACAGAAATACACTGCCATACACTGCTTGTACGGGCATTTCGCTCCGATTCTGTAGTATAGTGTTTTTGATATGGCTTGTCAACAGCTTGTCAGCCTTATAGTGCTTCTATATCATATACTGTCATATCTTGTATTCCAGCATGCCGTACACTGAAGCGGTTATCCGAGAGTGTATGAGGTTCGATACTTTGGTGCCACTTGGAGTCCCGCACCGCGCCATGTTCGACACCAAGATTGCTGGCTACGATGTGCCTGAGGTGAGACTGCATGCATATATGTAGGAACATCAAACAATTTTAGGGTACTGTAGCAATACAAAAGAAAAGAGAATCATTATACCTTCATCCTGTTACATTACAAATTTAGTTTTAAGTCTGTCGAGACCCATCTGTCCTCACCTTCATCTTTGCCTTTCAATGACTAATAGGTTGATTTATATTTTCTTGGACCAGACCTTGATGACTTTATCGGTTGCCCTGTATAGCTCTTCCCGTGTGCAAGTGGGTGTGTGGTTGTGAGCGCTCCACAATAATCCCTTAAGTAGTCAATATAGCCCTATTTGGCTAGGTTGCTTCTGCAGCGGCCAACATCTGATAAGTGTCTTCCAAACTGACCACTGCAGTTGTTGACCACTGGTGCACTGCACTGTAGGAGGCTGGTGTTGAGTCGGGGCAATAATTCTCACCAAAAGTAAAGTAAAGTTGTCAAGGCCTTCTGCGGACAACAACGTATAAGTAGTCCAAATAATAAAAAAAAAACCTTCCAGAGGAAGGTTTATGTATAGTACTAGTAACTCACCCGGCTTCGCACGGGTAGTTTCTGATACGACACTGATTCTGTATTAACCGTGCGAAGCTGGGGCGGGTCGCTTATAAAGTATAGTTTTATACTTATTCTTAAACTGAGTGTAATATTATGGAAGTTGTGACCCCATGCAAGCTTTCGTAACAAAAAGGGGCACTTGTCCTATATTTATATCTACTTACGTACGTAGGTGTCTACTTGTCCCCTTTATTAAAATAAAATACCAACAATCATGGCAGTACAATGGATACATCAGAATGAAATTATAGATAGATAGTAGATGCCTACATATTATTGTTTACAAAGATAACTAAAATACCGTTAGCAAAAGAAAACTTAGCGACTATCGTGAAGTGTGAAAGCAACTATAGAGTGTTGACCGCGATGCATACAAAGAAAGTCGTTAGTATGTTTTTTTTATTAATTTTCTTTGGGTTGAGTAACTAAAAGGCTGTAGTTACACTGCGGCTTTCGTGTTTAATAATAGAGAATTTGAAAACATCCAAACATGCAACTATTAAAAATATTGATATCATCATTAGGTTCCTATATCATGTAAAAAATAAGCCTGGAAAAAACCGATGAACAATTTACTTTTAAATATTTTTTTACGCGTTTACCAATTTACCTTAAATGTATGAAACGAAAAAGTTGCATAAAAAAGCTTTGTGATTTCGCAAGCAATTCGTGTCGTAAGCGCGCCTTTATGTAACTGTTCAGATAACGGACTGCCGTAAAAGAAACATTTATTTGATCGGTACCGTATGAAGCTTTCACATAACAACGGACGTCAGGCATTTCAAAGATGGACACAGGGAGTTCACACACTTAGATATACCTTGGATGAGTTACAAGCTTTATAAAACACTATCCGAATATCTGAAATTCATCGAATGTTGTAAATTTGTAAAACCTGTGTTGTAAATGTGTTGTATGAATTAATGTTTCGTGAAAATTGGATGAAAATAGGTTCAGCAAGTACTGTACATAATAATAAATGTATATCTTATTACCTTAAGTAAGCAGTTCTTGTTTATATTGTATATTTATTTATTTCGTATCTTCGAAACGGTTTAATGATTTCGATAAAATTATGTGTTTAGATAAGGTTTAACTGTTTAAGTTTACCTGCATAACTGTATTACTTGAAAAAAATAAAAACGCAATTTGTCTCAATAAAAAAACAGAGGAAGCTCGGTCGCCCAGGTACTAAATGTAAATATATAACGTTTAATACTTTATATCTAACGTTATCTTAGCTGGCGAATTGACAGCTGGCTGGTGTCAAATTAAAGAGCTTATTTGACAAATTCAAAACGGGTTTCCAATGTGTTTTATTATTTATTTCGAACTCTCGAGTATTTTGATTGTGAACCTTGTATAAGTTATATTTAGATGGCTTATCAGAAACTTTATAGCAGGTTAAAAATAAATGATATTTAGACGGCAATACTAAAAAAAATCATCTCCACTAAAAACAAAAACATATAATTTAAATCGAATGTCAAATTATGAATATACAGGTTAATAGATATTCAAGTTCATAATTTAATTTAGACATAAATGAAGGTTGTATAATAAACACTTGGTACATATATATAGGTATATTATTCAAATTATATAAAAGTTTTAGCATATCTTTATCAATGATATAGATGCACCAATGCCCCTTTTCATTGGTGATACTTCTAGTCCATCCAAAGGTTGTCTGTAAGAAATCGCTTTAATACAGATAAGACCGCCCATTGCGTTACTTTTTTATCAGTAAGATTTATATATTTATACTATTTGGTGTGCAATAAAGTGTCATCTATCTATCTGTGTTTGGAAGCTATCGGAAATTTTTATTTGAGGTAACTACTATTTATTTGTAACCTGCATTTTATCCATCGGGTTGTAGGCTTGCCTGGGGTCAGATTATTCTGATGGCTCCAACACAAAACAATCTAATTCTCGTTGAATTCATTAATAAAATATTTGCACTTATGAGATCATGCATTGTTAAAACTAAGTTTAGCGCATTTTCAAACCCTATCTGTCCCTCCATGGAGAAGAACAAGCACAAACCCCTAATGTAAGGATTACTTTCTTTTCGCGAACATTACAAAATACAATAACACATTGGAAATTTAAGGTCAGGTGGCCGTGAATTAAAAACCAACCTTACATCGTACATCTACGGTTTATAAATATCAGCTTTTTTATTTAATCTAAAAATCTATCAATTTACCCGCTAACCTTCACGAATCTTTTACAGTATTGTAGTATATATGCACTAGATGCCGTTCTTATAAAGTCTCCATATCTTAAGTTGCAAGCAAATCCAAAAAGGCTAAACCAAAGGCACTCGTTGCTCGAAATCCGTAGGTATCTTTGATTTTGTACAAGGCTAGATTTTCCATGTGCACAAGCATGCCTAGGTATGCCACCGTAAGGTCAACGTTTATCCCTCTGACATCTAGCATGAATGGCAGATGTTTATGCCATTCATCCTAAATTACGCATAAATAGACAAGTTAATGTACTAAAAATGTTATGTGACCATGAGATCCTAATACTGATGTCACTACTCGTGCCAGTGACTGATCAGGTGATAGCAATATATGTAGTCCAACACAACCCTGCCCAATGACTTAGCCAACCTGACTGGCAAATGTGGGCGGATGGCGCAATTGCTAAACAGTGAATAATTGAGCCCTATTATTCTTTTTATATAACGCAACGTGGAAATAATTAATATATGTATCCAAAAATGTATTTATTTAATATAGCGATAACTACGAGGTGACTGTGTTGCATCGGTGCGACTTCTGGTATAAAAAACTCAAATCTTATATCGAACTTGATTTCAGAACACAATGATCAGCCCCAACTTTGTGATGCTACATATGAGTAAAGAGATCTGGGGTGATCCTGAGAACTTCCGACCCGAAAGGTTCATCGTGGACGGTCAACTCTGCGTGGCTAAGGACAAATCTTTGCCCTTCGGAGCAGGTAAGAATGACGATATGAATAAGTTTATTGTACTAATTGTTGTATCATTTTAAGGTTTTTAAGACACTCCGAAATTATTGCCTGAGATTTTTTACTGCTTAGGAGATTTTTTTAGTGTTTAGGAGTATTTAAATAATACAAAGCTTCTAAGTATCTACTTGTCCAGTCACTCGTATGTTGATAGACAGGCCCGTTAATGCTGTTATGAGTAATTGTATAGGTAGCAAGTAGTACAAAACTCGCATAATTATGATCTATCACATCTCAGGCAATGTCAGAAGCATTCCTCTCGTGGAGATGCGAAACACGTGTCGATAATATTGTTGATCATCTTAACATGGATTTCCGAATAGTAAGGAATCCATCAATTTTTCAGGCATCACTATCACCATGACGAAAATCCAGTGTCCGAAAATCCGATTAAAAAACTCAATTACCTACTTCGTTATGTTGTCATAACAAAGTAAGTAGGTAATTGAGTCATAACCAGATTGAAAACTGACGGACAAAGTCACTGCCCGTTGTCACAGATTTGAAGAATCAGAAATCCCTACCATGTCATTATACATTTAGGTTTTGAAACCGCTGCTTAAAAATACCACAGAATATACATATAAATTGACTTCCATCCGTATCGCGGCTCGTTTTATCACAAAAAATAATATTTATTTATTTAGTGTAACGAATGTGTTGGCTTCGGAATATGTAAAATACTTACCAGAAACTAGTTGGGTTATGTGTATAAGCCATAATGGAATACTGCACATAGAATCAACTATGCTATCGGAACAGGAATTGATACCTACTAGAGGAACGTCTAAAATAATATCTACGCACCTAAGATTGCCACCTACCTACTATATTAGTGTTTATAGCTGACAATCAGGTACCTTTTATGGTGTACATATATTTGTTTGGAAATCTGTTTTGTTGTAGTGTATGAGGTTTCCTAATTTTGACTAGAGTCGAATGGGCAGAGAATTCTCTCAAGTACTCATTTTAAACGTTCCGAAATGTATGCTTATAAGCAAAATACAGCTTTAATGTGTGATTTTTCGGTTCTTTACGGTAGGTAAAGCTTCGAAAACAATAACAATAACAACAAACAACAGTGCATTTGGAAATCATTTTAAAGCATAAAACTAATTCTTTGACTTGACATGTTTTGAAAATTTATATATAATTACAAGTCTTCCAAAAAAAAAAAAATACTCCTGTGCCTTAAAAGAGCCGTGGGTTATGTTACCATTTCTTGGGTTACCTACACGTAACGACAGTAGACTTACCTACCTAACAAGCGTCATTGCGAACAACTAACACGTTCTTTCAATATATATTTCCTGAGCATTACTCAGCCAGTACCTACATACGGTATACCAATGAAAATAATCGACAAGTCTGGGTGAGTTTACGATCTAACATGGCAATTTATCTCAGGGCCATCCACTCGTATTAAATCTATAACTTATTAGCCTCAAGGGTTTTATCACCTTTGACATTACAAATCATTTTAGTCATAAAGAATCAGGCTTGTAAATAGGATAATTTAGTAAGTTTGATCTTGAGGACACTCAACACAATTATTTTTTTTGTAAGAATATTGACAATGCGATCTGATCGTCCACCTGATGTTTAGTGGTTACTCAGCCCATAACAACAGCAATACGTCTCAGGTCCTCCCAGACTGAAGTAGTATGAAAACACATCCTGCCACCGGAACACAGAAATGCTATTGCGCCACTGTCTTGTGGCAGATTACCAGGTGTGGAGGCAGTACTTTTCCAGGTGAACTTTGCACAAGTTCTACTGTTACTTTTTGTTGCTATTCGCTAATACTATTGTATTTACCTATATTCGCCGACGGATGCAAGCAACTGTTTCTCGTTACATAACGACAATAAGTCATTGACTTTTATGGAATTGCTTCTTGATAAAAAGGTATCCGGAATTCAAAATTTTAACAAATTTGATTTCTTAATTTGTTAGTATGTTTATGCCTTATGATTTCTGTGAAAAACCAACCAGTGTCTTATTACAATTCAAATATTTAGCTCTTTAAACGTAGGACAGAAAGACAGGCTCTCCCTTTCTGTCCTACGGTAGAAAGGCAGACCCTGTCTTTCTGTCCTTAATAATACAAATCCCGTGTCTTTGACGGTTCTTTTTTTGGTAACAAAGCCAAAAAACCCAAAATATTTAAACTATTGTATATTCTGGGGAAACGGCGGCATTGTCTAAACCCAAAACTTCGTAGACATGTCACCAATCCGGAATTGGCTCCAGTGGTGAGACTATTTGCTCTCACTTGACGAAAGTAGGCCTCTAGTGAACTGTTTCAACTTGAGAGGCTGGCCATGGAACGGGGTTCTATTCTGTGCCATAAGTCTACTTAACTGTAGATTTCAAGCACCGTAGCCGATGTTAATGATTTTTGTACTAAGTTTCTCTTTATGATAATTTCGTACTAAATTGTTGACCGCAAAGCCACACAGTAAAAATGCAGTTCCGATATACATTGTTACGGTTTCTATTGGTCTTTGCTGTGGGTTGGAGTTATTAAAACGATAAGAAATATATCTTGATATACACTTTGTTGTCCAGTTGCTCGCGTCTGAACCCTTTCCTATTTTACCCTACACGTACCCCAGTGCCAAAGGAACAACTAAATCTAGTAGTAGAACTTGTGCCAAGTTCTTACGGAGAGATACTGTCTTCACACTTGTAATATGTCACCAAGTAGTGATGCACTTGTATTGCTGTGTTTCGCTGGAAGAGTGTGAGCACCGGTGAAATCACAGGTGCATGAGACGTACCTAACAAGTCACCCGAGACGGGGGTCCGGGGTGACGAACATAATTCGATCGGAAACACGTAAGTCGTATTGCTTTTGTTATATTCAATATCATATCTTATTACATTTGCACTTATATAATTATTATAAGTTTTGGATAGACACTTACCACTGTCACAGAATAATTAATAAATTAGTAAAATTCTCAGATATTCATCCAACCCTAATTTAATTATGGTAATGCTTCTTCGGTTTATCAACTTTCATTGGTGTCACAGATGTGCTACGAGCGTAGCAATAACATGCTACGCTCATTTAATTATAACAAAAATGTATGATTTATTTTTGGTCACTATTTATATATTTTATAAATAGTGAGAAATAACGCATATAATGTTCCTTCAGCGCCTACCATTTGCCCCATACTAAGCATTGCGTGTACTGTGGGAGTCAGATTACTAGTGCAATGCTTTTATACTATATTTTGTAGATACAAACACAATACGTAACACCGAGAAAAAACAAACATTTTTGTTTGTCACCCTGTTTATTCTGGGTGGGAATCGAACCCGTGACTTCAGCGCAGAAGGCAAAGCTACTACCAACTGAGCTGTGAGGCCAGTCTAAGTCATAAATTATACTGTTTAATAAGAAATACAATAATATGTGTAAGTCTATTCAATGTAAATGAAATACGTAAATTAAAATCCAATTTGTTATTTCTAGGGACACTTCCCAGTGACCCTACTTTGTTACTACTTATCCCGATTTTATATATGAAAGTCACGGGCAATTTTTACATTTTCTTTTAATTATTTTAGTAAATGAATTATAATGCATTCTTAGCTATAATCTACATCTTGATCCGATTAATATTATTTTTATTAAAAAATGATTTTTTGACCATGACATATAAAATAATAAATTATCATGGCGGTAGGGAACATTTAATGATGTTTGTATTCGGGCGTCTTTTTCTACTCTTCAGGTCGAAGATTATGCGCCGGCGAGACGTACGCCAGGCAGAGCATGTTCCAAGTACTGGCCGGATTCATGCAAGCTTTCCACGTGTCGACGGCAGACGGGAAACCACTCCTCAAACTGTCCGAGAGGATACAGGGCATCATCACAACTATACCTAACTTCTGGGTCCGACTTACTCCTAGAACCTAGTTTAGGTACAGCTTATATTTTCACTTATACAAGTTAGGTCGATGGTCGAATTTTAAGTCCATTGTGCTTATTTGTACTTAATAATTACAATATGGGTTGGAACAGGTACAATAAAAATTGTTTATCATCAGTCAAACTTACACTCAAACACTATATTCCCTTAACATAATTTAATAAACATTGTTATCAGTCAAAAACTGTATAGAGCTTTTTGACATTGTGGTTGCATGGTTTACTTATCGTGGCTTGTATATCGTGTCAAAACTTGTGCTCAATCGGTGCAACTTTTTGAGATATTGAGTTTTTTAAGCGTAGGTACTCAAACCAACTTAACATAGCTAATACAATATTTAAATAGTATTTTTTTTTTAACATATGACTTGTCGCCAGACTCGCTCACTCCGAGAAACACTACATTTCTAAATTGTGTAGACACCCACCACTTAAACCACATCGCTCCCTCCCTTTACACTTCTTGTTTACCCTGTATGTTTTCCTCAGCTGGTGCGAAATTACCAGCTTTACCAAATTACTGCAGCAGTAAAATTAGCAGTAGAACTTGTGCCGTGTTTCTGCCACCGTACATTAATACCTTTTATTCGACTCCCCGATGAGCAGTGTTGCACTCAGTGTTGTTTGCGATGAAAGTGAATTAACAGGCGTTTGCAGTATTGTATACATTGGATATCCAATGAAGCCGCAGTAAGCTTGCCTTTGTACATGCCATTTTTTTGTAACATTATTTGTAATTTTTGTTTACAATAAAGAAAAACTAATGACGTGTTGTTGTTTATTTATGTTTCACACTTGTCATATTTTCGAATTTATAGATGTTGTATGTGCAACCGTGCGTGTCTGTAAAATTAGTGCGGCGTGTCCAAAAAAAGAATCGTGCAGTAAACTAACGGACCAAGAAAAAAATTAACTGGCCAAGTGCGATTTGGCTTGCAAACCGATGTATATTAGCAATAATTGTATCTTTTTACGATATCCGCCGTAATAACACAAGTATTCTCTGAAATGTAAATGTCCAACCGGCTGCCTAGATTAAGTCAGTTAAATCTTAACAGTTGATGTAATAACAGATATATGTTGTAGATAGACTCAGTAGTTGTCTTTTGGGTGGTATTCACAATACACGTTAAAATATATAATACAACAATTTTTTTTTTCATAACTTTTGTGTAACATGGTGTGGTTGGCTAAATAACGTGGTTTTGGCAGAACATCAGAGTCCACTGATATAATGGGTCCAATGCCGTGTCGAAGAATGAAGTACATAGTTCTTCCAAGTTAGATTCCCGACCGGGGCAACTTTGTGTAATGAGCGTAAACTTTGTTCTTGGGTCTATTTTTGTCAATGCGACCTGCAACACTGGGAATCTTAGTGCAAGGGTATTCACCCCCTTTGGGGTAGAATTTCGGAAAATCCTTTCTTATTGGATACCTGCATCATACAAAGAACACACCCCCTAAGTTTCAGGTCTCTACAATCAGCGGTTTAGGCTGTACATTGATTCGTCAATCAGGACAAAGCCTTTTATATATTGTACGTACAGATATATTTAGTTACTCTGATCTCAGAGCTCATGGCCTTGTTAATTATTTTGTAATATTGTATTTGTAATTTTTTTATAGTTCATTTTCATACATATTTATATATATTCGTATTACCGAGAAAAAAATATATTCTTAGCTATAATCTAAATCTTGATCCGATTAATACTATTTTTATAAAAAAAATATTTTTTGACCATGACATATAAAATAATAAATTTAATCGTGGCGGTAGGGAACATTTAATGATGTTTGTATTCCAGCGTCTTTTTCTACTCTTCAGGTCGAAGATTATGCGCTGGCGAAACGTACGCCCGGCAGAGCATGTTCCAAGTACTGGCCGGGTTCATGCAAGCCTTCCACGTGTCGACGGCGGACGGGAAACCACTCCTCAAACTGTCCGAGAGGATACAGGGCATCAGCACAACTATACCTAACTTCTGGGTCCGACTTACTCCTAGAACCTAGTTTAGGTACAGCTTATATTTTCACTTATACAAGTTAGATCGATGGTTGAAGTTTAAGTCCATTGTGCTTATTTGTACTTAATAATTACAATATGGGTTGGAACAGGAACAATAAAAATTGTTTATCATCAGTCTAACTTACACTCAAACACTATATTCCCTTAACATAATTTAATAAACATTGTTATCAGTCACAAATGTATAGAGCTTTTTGACATTGTGGTTGCATGGTTTACTTACCCGAAAAATAGATAAAAACAATCTATGAAGCGGCTTGTATATCGTGTCAAAATTTGTGCTCAATCAGTGCAATTTTTTGAGATTTTGAGTTTTTGAAGCGTAGGTACTCAAACCAACTTAACATAGCTTGTACAATATTTAAATAGTATTTTTTTTTAATATATGACCTATATAACGGTGGCGCCAGCCTCACTCTCTCCGCGAAACACCACATTGCTAAATCCTGCTTAGACCCACCACTTAAACCACGTCGCTCCCTCCCTTTACACTTCCCGTTTACCCTGTATGTTTTCCTCGGATACCTTTTATTCGACTCCCGGATGAGCAGTGTTGCACTCACATTGTTGTTTCGCGATGAAAGTGAAGTAACATGCGCTTGAGATATTTTCTACCAATGTAGATTCAATAATATCCAATGAAGCCGCAGTAAGCTTGCCTTTGTACATGACATTTTTTTATTTTGGAATTTTTGTTTACAATAAAGAAAAACGTTTTGTTGTTTATTTATGTTTCACACTTTTCATGTTGTATGTGCAACCGTGCGTGTAAAATTAGTGCGACGTGTCCAAAAAAAGAATCGTGCAGTAAACTAACGGACCAAGAATAAAATTAACTGGCCAAGTTCGATTTGGCTTGCACACCGAGGTTTATTAGCAACTAGCGACCCACCCCGGCTTTGCACGGGCAGTGTCAGAAACTACCCGTGTGAAGCCGGGGTGACTTGCTAGTGTATTATACATATAAACCTTCCTCTTGAATCACTCTATCTATTGAAAAAAACCGCATCAAAATCCGTTGCGTAGTTTTAAAGATTTAAGCATACATAGGGATATAGGGACGGAGAAAGCGACTTTGTTTTATACTATGTAGTGATTATTGTATCTTTTTACGATATCCGCCGTAATAACAAAAGTATTCTCTGAAATGTGAATGTCCAAACGCCTGCCTAGATTAAGTCAATTAAATCTTTACAGTTGATGTAATAACAGACATATGTTGTAAATAGACTCAGTAATTGTCTTCTTGGGTGGTATTCACAATAAACGTAAAATACACAACAATTTCTTTTTTCATAACGTTTGTGTAACATGGTATGGTTGGCTAAATAACGTGGTTTTGGCAGAACATCAGAGTCCACTGATATAATGGGTCCAATGCCGTGTCGAAGAATGAAGTACATAGTTCTTCCAAGTTAGATTCCCGACCGGGGCAACTTTGTGTAATGAGCGTAAACTTTGTTCTTGGGTCTATTTTTGTCAATGCGACCTGCAACACTGGGAATCTTAGTGCAAGGGTATTCACCCCCTTTGGGGTAGAATTTCGGAAAATCCTTTCTTATTCATACAAAGAACACTAGGGACCTGAAACTTGGGGGGGGGCCCCCCAAGTTTCAGGTCCCTACAATCAGCGGTTTAGGCTGTGCATTGATTCTTCAGTCAGTCATTCAGGACAAAGCCTTTTGTATATATTTAGTTACAAGAACTGATCTCTGATCTCAGAGCTCATAGCCTTATTAATTATTTTGGAATATTATATTTGTAATTTTTTTATAGTTAATTTTCATACATATTTATATATTATTATTCGTGTTACCGAGAAGAACAAAATATACATATTTATATATAGTTTTTATGTGGTTGACTTATTTAATAATTTTATATTTAAGCGTTTTTACTACTGTTGTCACCTACACGAGTATACTATGGAGCCACAGCAACCCAGCTGAAACATTCAAAAATTTTAATTGTATAATGTCAACGTAACGCAAAAAAAAAATCTAATAATTTATTTCTATTTCAATGCATATTTGGACCTCCTAAATGTTATCTGGCTGTTCCTTATGTTCCTGCCTCAATTAAAATTTATAATCTTTCTTATCTTTAAAGAACAATATGTTTACAACCGATTTAGATAAAAAATTGAAATATATTTATTCTAAATGATATTATAAGCAATAGTGGTAACTGTGTTATATATGAGTTTTAATAAAAATGTACAATAAATTATGGCAAAGTAGGCACTATATGTTAAATTTTCGCTTCCGCAGACAATTTACATTCCTTAATGTAGGTAGATTTTATACTTTCACAATTTTCGGTGAAAATGTTGTGTTACATTTGTATTTACATATTTTGTATGATTGTGTGCGCGATGGCAGAGTAACGACATGAAACACATACCTAGGTTATGATTTGGCTTTACCATTAAGCGAAATTATGATTTAAGTTTTAATTAATCTTCTATATTAATTATATGCCAAAATCAAATCCGGTTATAATTATGAATCGTAAAAATGCTTAAAGTGAAGCAATCATATTTCGACATGGTGGTACCTAATGCTTACGATTTATTATAGAAACTGGTAATATATCAGTTAGTTATACACGCATAGGTAGTTGCGAGAGATTCGACCGATATACATTATTTATTATTATTGTTCCACACAAGCATTGCAAGACTAGGTATATAATATTACTAGGTGCGCCCCGCTGTGTTACAGCTTTACGGGATCAAAAGTAGTCAATGAGGATATAATCTATCCTGGTAACAAATTTCATCCTTATCTGTTGTTTGAGCGTAAAGGAGTAACAAACACACAAACATACAAATTTTCGCCTCTAATAAGTGTGATAAATGCGAATAAGAGATTATTTGTTTGTTACGCTTATACCTACTACTGGGTGTGCCTGATTTATTTTTGAAACCTTTTTATTTCATTTTTGTCTCCTAAAATGATGCTCCGATTTTAAAGCAGGTGTTTATTAAGCTCGTTCTCAGGCATCTAAGTAGGATGAACATCAGTTACATTTCAATTTAACCTACATGCTCGACGCGACAATTTACAATCTACGAAATAATTATGTGGAGGTATATAACCCTCTGCTACCCGTGCGAAGCCGGGGCGGGTTGCTAGTAAAAAATAATCGTCTTATCATCATCCATTCATACGCCGGTACCTATCCAAAAACACTTAATGTACATAAAATATTATATATAATTTGAGTATGCATTATTCATACATGTGGTACGCATTGTTACTTTTCCTACAGACCAAAGATCATTTAAATAATTATCATCGTTACCTTTTTTTTTTTTTTTTTTTTTTTTTTTTTGCGTGGAGAAATGTCTTAGCATACCGCCCTGCCACGGGGAAACAGAGCGGTTATGTGGGACTACCCACTAAAACTCCACGGTGTCCTCCTCTGCCGCTTAGTGGCGGGAACACGGGAACGTTGTAACACACATCCGCGATCCCGCCGCAGCTGTCCGTTTCCGGACCCTCCATGGGATGGCAATGTATGCCATCCTCCCTCGCCACGACACGCCAGGACACGAGGCGTGTCGCAACCACCTCGGGGACCATGCCAGCGATAGGACGTCAGACTACCCCGTGTCAGACGCCCTAGGTCCCCATGCGACGGGTCAGGTCTGTGGTCCCGTCGCCTACCACTACGGCCGCAGAGGATAGGGAGAGCGGCGCCTCGCAATACCGACACTCCTCTTCCCCTGCGGCCCCACCGCGTCCGCCATCCAGCGGTGGCGACCCCGCCGTGGCCGCGGAAGGTAGGGAGAGCGGCACACCGTAATACCGGCACTCCTCTCCCGCCGCGGCCCCTAACCTTCAGCTGCGGAGCTGCCCATACAGCACCGCAGCCCGCCTCAGTTGCGGTGCCCCCCATAAGGCACCGCCACCTACTGTGCCGCTCCTATTCGGCTTAGAGGCAAAGCCTAAAGGAGCGGCCCTCCCGGGTTCCTCTTAGCTTCACCGTGGGGGACCAGGCCACGGTTACTAAGCCCCCCCGCCCCGACAAGGCGGGAACCCACGGGGGGGATCATCGTTACCTACCAGCACGAGATAAAGAGGAACGCACACATCCTGTTTCAATTTATGATCATTTAGTTCAAGTCGATGGAATACCTACATGGGTAAGTTTAAACGTTACATCAGCCAGGCAATATTCGGAGGCGAAAATGCGGGATCTATTCCGATGTGACATGGTTTATTCAATGATTTTATACTAGTACCTGGGCGACCGTGCTTCGCTCGTTTTGTCTAAAATTATAATTTTTTCAAATTACAGTAGATTACCAATTAAGTACCACAAAAATTGACGAGATGGCGCTGTATTCAATTTTCAGTAAAAATCGTTTCTTTTTTTAAATATACTTTTCTACAAGAAATACAATTATACAGGTAAACTTATATATAGCAACCCTATATAAACACACAATTGTTGGAGCTGTTTACACGAAATATATATATATACAAGAATTGCTCGTTGAAAGGTATTAATAAGATCTAATAAATATCTAATAAGATATCAACATACAATATTTATCGTTTTAATATACAGATAATAATATAATATTAAAAGAAAGGTTTAAGAGTTTTCATCCGACTTCCAAGTTGTCAATCGGTTGTATTTTTTGGTCCTGTGACTTTTATTTTCGCCCATAGGAGACCGATTAGGATTTATTATTTTTAAATGGGAGGGTGTACACTAAGTGCGATAAATAAAGGAAGGATCTGCATCCGTATTTTTTTTATTTTTAAATTATCATTTTATCGTGAATCAGTCAGTTAGTGAACATTGAAAATTACATTTTGTCACTTCACTACAATGTCACTTCAGCAACACGCGCGGAGTGGTGATTCAATGTATCTATTAAGTACCTAGATACTAAGTATTAACTAAATGCAACTTACATAAAACTAAGATATTGACATGACATTGTTATACAAGGAAAATGAATAATTAGCATTAAAAATAAACTTGACGTGACTGGTATGTCAGTGCGGTAATTTTTTTATGACCTCAGAGATGTTCTCTAAGAAATGTTCCGATTTCAAAGATTTATTTTTTAGTTTTGTAAAGACCATGGTTGGAGGGAATGGGTAGAGCAGTTCCTAGCCATCACCTCAAACTTAAAACATTACTAAATTAATGGTCTTAACTTACAATATCATGCTTACTCTTATAATTTCAATTTGAAGAAATTTGATATGAATTAGGTTTTTTTTTTAATTTTTTTTTTGTTTGCCACCCGTGGTTCCTTAGCTAAATATAATGATATAATAACTGAATTTAATATAGTATTATATTATAACTTGATAGATATTCAGTCTAATGACCATGAACCCGCTTATCACAAATTACTAATAAGCTAGTTTATACACTGCTTATCTACTCACCTACTTATGATAAATTTAGCCGAATACGAACTCTTGGTTACATGGTAACCTTTTAGGCACATTTAATTATATATTTTTACTAAGAGATGTCATAGTTACTTCCTTTGTACTTAGGGCTGTCTATAGTGTTACTTACTTGATTATTGCTGCAAGAGCTCGATCTCTGAACTAGAAGCCAGACCTAGTGTTTAAAATAAATACTATAATATGAGTTGGGCGTTGTCATTCCTCAAATCACCCAATTGTTTACGCTCACGGTCGTCCAGCACGAGAAAAAAAGTCAATCAAAAATGTGATAGTAACACAGATATTGCGGCATTCGAAAAACCTAAAATATAGAAGAATTTTCAAGTCAAAACCTAGATATACTTTTGTTTCATGCTTTATAAGTTTAGTGGTAATTGCACTAGCAGCCAATCCTACATATTAACATAAAAAGTAGAGCCTATTACCGTCCCGCTAATTTCAAACGATTAATTGAGAGCTATAATAATAATGACAAGCATAATACTGAACAAGATGTCAGGACGTGGTTGTCGAAGATATAATCTTACGTAGTACATAACATAAACTAGGTGATAAGGATTTCTGTCGATACAATTTAAAGAGTCAAGTCAAGAGTCAAATTAAAGAGGTCAAGTGTCAAGTGCTATTGAATATGTTTACCCAAAATATTATTTAAGTACCCAGCAGTGTCAATTAAAATGTACATTGTCACAATTATAGGTACTAAATTTAAGTAAAATATAATGTTACTACATTTTAAATTGACATATGAAATAAGTACTAATCAATATTAGACATATGATTGAAACTGATTTTATTAGTTGTTTAATAAAATACTTACTTTTTAAAAGTAAAATTGTTTTAGAAGCGCTGAACAATTTATTTGTTTTCGTTAAACGAAGTGCTTTATACAAGTTTTTTTGCAATATGTAGGTACCTGTGTGATTATACTACAATATTTATTATTCTAGTATTTCATTTTTTTTTTTTATTGTAGGTAAGTTTTGTTTACGATGACATACATAGTGAACATGTAGAATATCTAAAGAGAAAAATAAATGAATTGCATTTTAGTTATTTCTTATACCCACTGTATGTGTGAAACAGTAAGTAAGGAAGTTGATTCAAATCTATGGCTGGAACAAGAAACTTTAATTACGGACTGTATGATATTGAGGTCAGTTTGTAAACGAATCAGTTGCACGATATGGTCAATGGCGCAATCTAGGTGGTTTAGCAGTATGTGCCTATTATATTATAGTTGTCCAGTAAACGGTACCAATGATTCGAATGTCCATGCCAATTGCGACAACGTGAATCCTAGTGCAGTTAAAAATGTAAACTATTATTAAATCATAATAGCATTTTTATTTTAAAGGTCAATTTCCGTTTGCAGTTTAGTACCTTTCCAAAATAGAAAGATAATACGAGTAATCATTATATTATTGTGTACATCTATACTTAATTGTATTGAGCTGGAGAGTTTGTTTGTTTGGTTGAACGCGCTAATCCTGCTGCTAGTTCCTGACTACTGGTTGGAATAGAAAAAATATGTTTGTGTTGGATAGTACATTTATCGAGGAAGGCATTAGGCTCTATAACATAACTCTACGACCCTCTATTGGCCTCGACATCAACTTTACGCGAACTGTGGGTGAGTGCGCTCTCAACTCGATGCAAGGCGAGGCGAGGCGATGCGGGGCAGTCATGAGGGGGGAGGCGATGGCCGGTCGCCCAGTAGCTTTGCCAAGTACCATGCCGCGCTGCTCAGACACATGGTCGGCTCAATTTCTATGGGACCACCTAGAATTTCACGTCTAAGGAAGAAAAATAGAATGTACTGAAGTCGGTTTATTTGATTTTAAGTCACTTGTTCTGTTCAAATCAAAGAATGGGATAAAAAGTTGATCCAATCCTTATTGCGATTCCAATCCCGTCCCGGGTCATCCACCTGTTGTTTCCTCTATCTTATCTCGATATTGGAAGTATATCGCAATGATTGTACTACTACTATGTTGCTTGCAGTATACAGAAAAGTCATCAATGACTTACTCTTGCCCTCGTAGATAAATTATCCTAATAATAATAATTAGGTTGGTAGGTAGGTACTCAATACATTATTTTGGTATTTTATAACTTATTAGTTTTCCGCAAACGGCCAGTTTCCACTCTTATTTTGGTACGTACATTTTCTTAAAATAAACTGGGCTAGTCCGTAGGTCCCTCAGAATCCCTACACGTGACCCCCGGGTGGTGCAAAAAGAGCAACACAAAGGAGTAGTGGATTTTACTAAGTTCGTTTGGAGTAGTACTGCCACCGCACCTGGTAATCCGCCGCCAAGTAGCGTTACACTCGCATTGTTTTGTTTTAGTGGAAGGTAGACTAGAGAAGAGAAGGTTAGAGAAGGTTGTTTTAGAGAAGGTGTCCGCAGGAGACTGAAAGAAAGAACCTGACCTTTCAAAGAATTGCTAACCTTAAGGAGCTTAGTAGTGGGCACAGCGAGTTTGTTTACAGTAATATAGAAGAAAAAATTACTCTAAAGACGGTGATGGATGCTGACGATATTGACATTTAGGGTAATCAAAAATTAGCACGCAACGAAAAAATTCACTATCCCGGTCAGCGGTGGGTGACGACCTGAACAATCGGCGACTGTGTGAGCACCACCACCATATATATTCCATTACCCTGGGTAATTACGATGGCCTATAGTGAGCCAGTAAATGCCATTGTGTACTGGAAAATTAACCTTTAGCCTGGTGTTTCCTACATTACTATGTTGGTAACACCAGGCAAAACGAACATAATATTAGTCCAATTAAACTCCCGACATTGGTAAAGTATATAAGTACAGTTAATTTTTGTTTTTGTCAACAATGATATTTTTATCGGCCAAACCTTATTAAAAGCTTAATAAACTCAAATATGATTGCTATACTATTGAATTCATTAAAAATTAAGAAGCCTCGAAATTATTTTTGAAGGCTTTTTTTATGACAACCGCTGAAATAAAGAACTATTCTTTAATGCATGCCACTTCTAAAATCTGTTGTATTTTGTATTATATTCCAGTTAATACCTACACAAAACAAAACTCTAATATATCAACGGTGAAACTATTGATTCTAAGTATTTATTAAGTATCTAAGATTGAGACGGCAGGACAAAAATGAATATAACTACCTATAACGTACTTATCTACTGGGTTTTTAGTTGAAAACACATTGGTAGTTGAAAACATACACTGGCCTATCTGAATATGTCAGGTAGGCCAATGTTATCACCTTCTAGGATTATCGTTAATCCACTATCCACTAATTAGTGATTAAGTAGATACTTGGTTACCTAGCCATTTATATTTAATTAGTTTAACTGCCGCATTAGCCGCAATGTTGAACAATGTGAACTCTGGTTATCTTGGTAAAATGACACAGACCACATTTTCCTTTTGGTGCAATCACAATCATTATTCATTCATTTGATTAGACGTATCGATACTCTTTATTGAACACCAGAAAGAAAATACAATTAGGAGCAAGTTCAAATAATAAAGCTACATAATGCTCTCTTACACGTTCCCCTTGTATTGGGCACAAAGAAATAATTAAAATACGCTGCTGAACAAAAATCAAGGGTCACTCACATTATCGACTTTCTCTAATCTCAGCGACAGTGAAGTGCCATTGCAGAATGAAGTCTTCCGTACAAGATTATAACAAATGTTTAATTATCCAGTGCTTTCGACATCAACACTTGGATAATTAAGCATCATCATCACACATATTCATTTTCCTAGAGGCTTTTTCAATAATGTAAATAATTACACTTGGACTTTGACGTTGATAAGTACCTACTCAATCATTTCACCTACATATGAGAGCTATGAGATTAATACTATTTCAATTATCTTATCATGAAACGATAATTTTTGATTTGCTTAAAGCTTAATCTACCTTCTAAGTATATATTTCTTAAAAGATAACAATTTGAAGGATCAACTGCCAAGGCCATTTAGTTAATGTAAGGTACCTATGTAAAGTTTAAATTACTTCAAACGCGCAATTCTTGTGTATGTAGATATGTTTATTTCGCGTATCACGGAAACGACTCTAACGATTTGGATACAATATGGTTTAAATGTTTAAATAGGGATTTGCTGTTTAAGTTCAGTCAGAACGTGGTGGCTCAGGCGCACATACGCCGACTTTCAATCTGAAGGTCGCTGGTTCACAACCACACGTGCACCAATGAGTTTTTTTATATGAAAATTACCAATTGCGCAATACCACTTTCTCGACGGAACGTAACATGACGGAAAACATCGTGAGGAAACCAGCATGTCTTAGGATTAAAATTCGACGACATGTGACATCTACCAATCCGGATTGGACTCCCGTGGTAGATCAGAGCCCATTCACTCTCAATTATCGAGAATAGGCCGGTGTCCCTGCAGTGGGAACATTAAAGGCTGGTACGATTTAAGTTTACTTGTTCTTGTTAAAACTTGAGTGAAGCTCGATCGTCCAGGTACTGTAAAGTTAAAGTACACCTACAAACTTTCCCTGGTATTGTTAAAATGCTTATGGTTTGTTTTGTAGTACAAACATTTGTACCTACTACAAAACAGACCATGTGTTTTAAATCCTATTAATTTTTTCTTACTCAAAAGAGTAGGTATTGTTTTATGCTTAGTTAGCGTATGGGCATTATTAAGCGGTCAGTGAGCTTTAGACTAGCTCTTACTTAAGCTACCAAGCATATGTACCTATGTATGAAGCAAGCAAGCATATTCTGAGATACGAACGGGCGAATAAAAAGTCACAGGCAAAATTTCATTACAACGCATTGCGACACGGGTCTTCTTAGACATCGGTAGGGGAGGACCGGAGTCGTATTGCTGTTGTCTATGGGCGGCGGTAACCACTTAGCTTCAGGAGGGTAGCCAGCTAGCTCTGTGATTGAAATCGCATAAAAACATACAGCCGAAGTAAAATATATATCTATATTTTAGTAATCACTATGGCGTTTTAGTAAATAATTTATAAGGTAATTTTTATTACAGCTTTAGGTCGAGGTTTATGTAAGTAAGCCAATTTTACAATTGTTATTGAGATTTTATATTTGAGATTAAATTTTTTCGCTTTACGATTTGGTAATTTTTTTTGTTGTGTTCATAATTGTTTATCAACACATGATTGTAAGTAAATTTCCCATTTAATACACTCATTTTTTAACATAAAAGTGGCTACAGTTTTTTTGCAATACAAATGTCATCGTTTTAGTGGTATCACTTTATACAATGAGGGATTAGTATGAGCTGACGACACCCCTAAATGAGTTATTACCGGCTCCATAGTTGATGGTAACCCTGTCTTCGAAGTGAGGGTTCAATCCCTGGCAGTGGAAATCTCTTTGAGCTAAGCTGAAATGCTAAGCTAAGAGTGTCATGAATGAAGCTTAGCTTTAATAAATGAGGCATACCTGCCGCTGTAGTTATTTCTCTATAATCTATAGTAGACTACACATTGGTACCTATAATGAAACAGGTCCACTGCTATTGAAGGCCGGAATGCCCGGAATTATTTGATAACTAGCTAATCACCTCAATCAATCGGGTAAATGGGTACCTACAAGTCTTTACCGTGTTCACGTTGCAAGTGGCAGTTTTCAGAACGGATGAACGATATTGCGACAAATTATAGTTGTAGGTCGTGGGTTCGATTAGGAGACAAGCATTGTTGCAAGACAAGCATTTTGGTGACGACCATAGTTGTTTGTTCTGTGTTTGGATGCTAATATGTACAATATTAGTATAAGTATTTTTTATTTTATTTTTTTATTTTATTTAGTAGTATGTATGTAACATGTTTTTTAATAATAGTTCTATATAAATATTTTGTTAGTTATCTAGTAGGTAGTAGGTCACCCATAGTACAAGCTAAGCTTAGTTTGGGGCTTTATTAGTTGCTGTGAAATGTCCTTGAATATTTAGTCTTATTCTGTCGTAAGTCACATTATCTAAAATAATCAGAATCCAGATTTGATGGATGATGTCCAATGAGATGAAGGTATGAGATATGAAATAATTCCGATCCAGTTCCGGGTTCACCTACTAGGTGGGCCTCTAGTATAGCACAAAAAATATCGTAAGCTCATTTAAATATTTTATTATTTTAATTTCAAAAACGACCCTACTTAATTACTATAGATCCTATACTATAGACCTTAATTAATATACATTTAACATGATCATCTTAATTAGGAAGTCAGCTGCGGCTCTTAAGTTTGTGGGTTTATAATAACAAAAAAAACTATTGGGATTCAAGTATTACACCGGTGTCACATACACAACACCGGCCACACTGAGTCACATACACTAGACACAGAATAGAAAATAGTAGATTGCACAACATGTATTTACACTTATCAATTGTAGTTTAGTCATGTACGTATACATTACCCACGCGTATAACCACCATGGTATCCCATTATTTTTTAAATCGGTGGTTATACAACCACCGATTTAAAAAAATACAAAATCCACGAGATGTATGGGTCTTGCTACCTCATCGGGTAAAATGCGTGAATTATGATGATGATGACGTATAACCAGTATTCTGTACAGTCAACTTTTAGGTAACATTTGTTAACGTAATTGAACGAACGCTGCGGCACAATAACAGCCTTGCTAAATAATATCAACTTTTTAACATTAATTCTAAAATGTACGACAATATTATACATGAGCTTAAAGGCACTGAGGAAACAAGGCAGGTACATAAGTATAATATTCTAAACATTGCTTGCTTACTAAATAATATCACATTACTCAATTGTTTCGTAGCATTACAAATAATATCAATGAATATATATTAATAATAGATAATAATCTAAGTTTTCCCATTTTGTTTACCATTGAGCTCTACGGCTTCATCAGTCAGTTCTTTATCTGCCATCGGTTTGTATGCACCAGGACCTACCATAGATAATGCAACCGGCAAGAACAACAAACCATTAAACAACCCAAATATAATTACCAAAAGGAAAATTTTGAAAAATGATTGGAATGTGTACGCTTTAGACATACTGAGAAGAGATAGCGAGAGCAACGTCGAACCGCCTCCCATCAACACTGCTATGCCTATAGTTGACACTGTCTTCAATGACCTTTCAGTACGGGATCCTTCCGTCACTGTCAAGAAGGTATGCCCCACGTGCGCCGCATAGTCCACGCATAAACCGATGGCAAGCTCGAGACCGATGCAGCAAACTATGTCCACAGTCATACCCCATCTTTGCATAAACCCTAAAACGTTTACAATCGTCAGTAGAACACACAAAAAAACCCATATGCACATTTGGAGATTAGTTATGAGTACAATCGTACAAAGCATAACGCACAATAAAGCTAATTCAATATTTCTCTCGACTTCGACGGCGATAATTTCGTCGGTGACCCAATTACCGAAGACTTTAGACCAAACACTACGATATTCGTCGCCCGTTGTGATGTTCGTTGATTTTACTATATTTTTTGCGCGATTCATCGCCGGAATATACTCTTGGGGGCCGTGAAATCTTGGAAATTTGAATGATATTGTACTCGCCTTAATATCCTTGATTATCACGCCACATTTAAGATCTTCTTCAAATTTAAAACTAAGCTGAAACCTGCCTCCGACTGGACTGAATAAAAACCTAGTTAAGTAGCGTTTAAATTCAGAATCTGTTAACGCTGTGGTGTTTTTAGATATATCTCGATCAAAGTTGTACAATACATAATTATAGAAAAAGTCTACCCATGATGTAACGTCATTTACGTCTTCATCATTTTTAAATTCCTGAACCATATTATACAGATTTGGAAATTCTTTGCTATAATTCATCTGTCCTAGAAACACCATGCCTCCATTTCCTTCTTCAGGATAGTAATAATCGTATGCATCTATAAACTTTTTGTAATACGTGTCATCAGGGATAAACCACTTAGGGTCGAATCTTTGTTCTAAACGCAGTATGGCTTGAACACTAAAACCAGTTGTGACTAAAACAAACAATAAAACAAAACATCTTCCAGGTATCGTAAACACAATATTTTTATAAAATACTTCAAAAATTTTCTGTAAAACTGTTTTATCGGAAGAGACGCGAACTTGCTTTTTGTGTTTGTAGCAAAACAGAATGCCGTTTCTGTTCGCCTCCATTCGTCTCACGTCCAACGTAAATACAGCTACGTAAAATGTAACGGAGAAGCAGAAAATAAAAAAGACACCAGTAGCAGCATATATGCAAAACGACTTCAATGAGGGCAAAATGGTTATAGCACCAATCAGAAGGGCAACTATATCGGTAAATGACGTGATGACGATAGAGACACCGGCATGTTTCAACATCAAGCCTATTTTTACAGGTAGACTCTTTTTCGCTTCGATAGGCGTCAAATTATTCCAGCAGGCACTCATTACAAACATGTCGTCTATCCCAAGGCCCATTAAAAGAAATGGCAATGAAGAATGCACGGGACCAAATGAGATACCCATTATAGAACACCAACCAATAGCAGATACATATGACAGCCCCACACTCATTAATCCAACACCTCCTAATGCTAGTCTGACTTCCAACCAGTTGAACCGTGATAAGCCAAATTGGACATAGAAAAACATCAGCAAGATACCAATGAACAATTTGTCCATCTCATGAAACATTGCCTCCCCACTTACATCAGCAAAACTTCTACCTGCCTCATAAAAATATTTTATATTGGTAGAGTTTGCAGAACGATTATTCAAGTAATTTAAAAATTTTGACTCCCATAAAGCAAGAGGAACTGTTACCCAATCTTCAGTTCCCACCAGATTACCAACTTCATTCAAGTCTACATCAGACATATTAACTTGAGTGTACCAAGTTAATATTATTGAATTAGCAGACACTACATCACCACTGCTGTCATGTTTGGCACCACCTAACATTTGTGAATAATCGGTAGGATGGCCTGTAGTGGGATTCACTTTTACATGGTTTATTCTTGTGATTATGTCATGTTTAGTAGAATTATATATAGCATCCATATTACTTTTCCACAGATCTAAAATGTTATACTCAAGACACACAAATTGAAATTCTTCAAGGAAACTGCAGTAGAAATCCTCATCCACCCACAGTGTTGAATCTTTAAAATATTCAGCGCCAAGTTGACTGCTTGTTTTACCTTTAGTATCATTGGTAATGTCCACTGATGCAGTTTTAGAATCAGATTTATAAAAATTCACAACTGGCACTTTGAAGCACAAATCTTTTATATTTATTGTTTTATTTTTATATGTCACTTGGATTGAATTTATTTCACTTGTTAAGTTGTATATTGCCTTCATGACATCTGGTTGTAGCACATCATCAGCTGTAACAATTACCCTCTGCAATCTAAAGCTTGTCCCAAATGTATCTATATACCAATTAGTATCATGGTAGAAGTCTGAGTCTGGTGGAACCCATAAGTTAAAAGGGTTCTTTTCTATATGAAACCTCAGCAAACCAATGCAGCTGAGCAGGACAAATACTATTGTTGTTATTATTGTGGTCCATGGATTTCTTGCTACAAAGACACCAATTCTGAAGAACAAGCTTTCAACGCCCTGCACCAGGACTGATGAAACTGCCTGCCATAGCCTTTGCGGTGACTTGATGTTACTCTCCTTAGGCATTTTATCTTTAAAGTATACACTTAGTACCTAAATTATTTATTTAAAATGTCATTGTATTTTAAATTAAGCACGCCACTGGTAGAGTTTTTAACACATTAATCTGTTATCTTTAACATTTGCACTGAACAGTCTCCGTTTATAATGAAGTTGATATTTTTCTACAGCAAAGTATATAAATAGTTTGTAGCGCGCGAGCTGTAATGTCGAACTACCGATCGCATGCCGCGGTGCCGTCTGTTCGTCTGACACAGCCAACACCCGAATGCATGTTATGCGCGCGCGACGCCTTTTGATTAGACTCTGAATGACTATGACTGAAATGGACGTATTCTCAGATAAATCTCGTAACCAGTACAGAGCAGACGTCAAAATAAAAAAATGGTCTTCTACTATATTAAAATATTTGTAACATACCTAAACGCGGACTAGCGTGCGTAGTCACATCTCACAAGGAGTGGGTATCACCCCTCCACTAAGATTATGCCTATTATTCAATTTTATAGCTCACGAGTGGTTACTGTGTACTTACGCACCAAGCAGGATAGACTATTTTAATTTAACAGGACGGAACCAGCGGTGTTAGGTCTTGAAACAAAAGCGGTCCGGGCTCCTAATCTGTCTGCGCGAAAAATAGTCATTAGTTTACTTACAAACAACTAGCCTGGATTGGTATTATTTTATGATCAGGTGGCTCGAAAATGTATTTTTCTATATCGGATTTCTTTTCGTTCATATATGATTCTACTAATTTCAGTCATCTCTATAAAGAATTCACTCACTATAATACAACGAAATCGATATCTTGTCGTGGTCGACGACCTCTAGCTTAACAAGGGGCGAGGGAGGGGAGCAGGATCAGGTTCGTTGGCCACTTGACTTTGTTTAACACTTTTGACAGTGACATTAAATCTCTTTTGTCGACTGTAACTCTTAATTCGACAATAATTCTATGCTAGTCTACACGTATTATTAAAGTAAATTACTAAGCTAAATTTTGTCTTTTAGTAGAATTAATTATGTGTGTAAACTACTATTCATCATATTATTGTGTGATCGATTTAACGACGAAACGATTTTTGCTGATTTTGAAAAACTTATTGTATTCGTTACCACTTGGTATTTCAATATTAAATATTGTGTATAGATGTAATAAATTGATTTGAAGATATTACTTATTGATTGATTCATTTTCTTTAGTTTTATTGAATTTTGACTCTTCTAGAGTTAATATACGATTTTTTTCTAGGGTATGATGCGATCCCCTAAAATATAAAGTTGGCAGCACAGCACATTCTATCCTAGTTTAGTCTGTGCTGCGTCTGTGGTCGTATCGTTTTGTTTGTTGTGGAGGATACGTACACATTAAAAATTTTGGTTAGATTAGTTTTTCCTGATCTCTGAATTGAATATCAGATCAGCCAACAATCCGCACTTTGTATAGTCATGTGGACTACAAAAACATTTCTAACCAAAACAAAACGCGGCAATATTTTGAAGGTAAGGTTAGCTTATTTAGGGTTATAAATATTTTTATTTATTTACTCACTCACTCACATCAATATTACAGATTGTCAGAGAGCATTACTTACGTGATGACTTGCTGTGTGGCTCGGCAGCTTGTAATGTATGCCCTCACAAAGATAATGACATTGTTTTGGAAGTGAAGCCCTCATCAATATGCACTCTCATCGATTATCCTCACTACTTGGTGCTCGACTCAAACGTCGTGCTTCATCAGATAGATGTCCTAGAAGAGGATGCCCTTTGCAATGTCATTATACTCCAAACGGTTCTAGAGGAAGTGAAGCATCAGAACACGGCCATGTTTCAGAGACTTTTGGAGATTATTGGCAACTCTAAAAGAAAGTTCTATTCATTTGTCAATGAACACCACAAGTGAGTAGCTGATTAATATTGGTAATTGCTGTTGGATCCAATTCTATATTGCATAATCTATTTATTGTTATTGTGAGCTTGCACTTCTCATGTTTGACACTGTATTGCACTGTATTGTATTAAAAGTGACCTAATCTTTACCTTATAACCTTAAAATATCAGTATATAAATCCACAAAAAATCATTCATTTCCACGGACACATGGGAGAGATATATTTAAATTTATTCAATATATTTTTGAAAACTTTATTGCTGATCTCCCACAAATTGCATTTTTGACTTAGGTCACTTTCATTCTAAGGGTGTGGTATGATCACTGTATGTTCTGACTTTTTTGGAAATAACATGTTTCATTCACATCACAATTTGAGGAAAATATGATCACATTCAAATTTTTTTAAAATTAAACAAAACATAGGGTGTAGTTTGTAAATTTGTGACCTTTGATTATTTTTTCTGTGCAAATATTTCAGAGACACATATATAGAACGTAAACCTGGTGAGAAACAGAATGACAGGAATGACAGGGCTATACGCAAAGCAGTGGCATGGTATGAGTCTCATTTGAGTATTAACAGTCCAGTCGGCCAGTCACCAAGGGTAATACTGCTCACTGATGATGAGAACAATCGGAAATTGGCTGAAGAAGAAGGCATTGTTTGCTTTACGGGTTAGTTGGCTGCATATTTTATGACTTAAGTTGTTAATAGTCATTTTCACTATTATACTTTTATCTTTTATTTTACTACTGCCTCATGTCTAGCTAGCTGCTGCTGGTATTTGCCATTTAATTTCCACTAACTTAGAATAGTTTTGTAATTTATGTTATTACTTTCTTAATCATCATTAGTCACTTAATCATCTATTTTCAGTGAAGGACTATATTGAAAATGTGACAGGGTTTGTTGGGCTTGTGGATAAGCTGTCCAAAAATGTTATGCCAGAGAGTTGCTCAAAAGACGCCCTTTACCCTGCTCATTTGACACCATCCCAAGTTCGTGAAGGCATCAGGGCTGGGAAATTTTATCAGGGCACATTCCATGCATCTCGGGACAATTTCTTAGAAGGAACAGTTACTGTTAATGGCTTTGAGAAACAGGTAAGGTGGAGTTAGGGTAATAAAATATTTGTTGGCAAAAATTAAAATTTCTGGTTCAAGGATACTGAACCAGAAATTTTAATTTTTACATGTCAACTATCTACCAGTCCAGATTAAGTTCCATTCACAATTCCTTGTCAAGATTAAGCAGGTGTTCCTGCTAGTATTGTCAAAGTTAATAAAATAAAAAAAATCTAAGTAGTGTTTCTGCCTACTCTATAACCTACAGTCTATTAATTTTTTTATTAATATAAATTTAAATTTCATATTACAATTGATATTCCAACATATCAAAAATTAATTCTCAAATGTTACCCTCCCAACTGTCTTCCAGATCCTTCTTCAAGGGCACTTGGGTATCAACAGGGCAGTGGATAGTGACATAGTTGCCATTGAAATATTTCCTGAAGACGAATGGAGGAGGCCCAGTGACATAGTCTTGGAAGATAAGTCTGAGGATCCAGGGGATCAGTTGGAAGAGGAAACTGTACTTCTAAATGCTAAGCCAGCGGATCGAAAAGATGAAGAAGTGACACCCACTGGAAAAGTGGTTGGTATAATAAGACGGAAATGGAGGCAGTACTGTGGTATTTTATTACCCAGTAAATTTAAAGGTGAACTTAGTGTGACTTAAACCTTACTAATTCAAATAACTGACGAGTCACAAGCATACAAGTCTCGATGAGCCGACATTGACAAATTGGTCTATTGTCTTGGCTTTGACTCATCAACTTTTTGATTATTGTTTATTTTTCTTTAGGTTAAATTATAAGGTTTTCTAGCCTGAAATATAGCCTTGTATAATTGTAAGTAGTTAAGTCACCAATCTCTCTTTTGCTTACTTGGCACAGCAATTTTGCAGTGTTTCTCCATAATCTTAAGCACAGATTGAAAATCGTGAAGCAAGAAAATGGTTTGGTTTCTAATTCTAATTCTGGGTAGGGGTGACTGGGCTTGACATCCCACATAGGGTTGTATTATGCATTGTCCCCCCATAGCTAATCCTACCCGATCCAGCCTAACTCCTTAAAGTACTTGAGAAAGATTCTGGTTTGTTGGCAGCACTGTTGCAGCGTCTGCTGTGGATGGTTAGGTTTATAAAAATCTATTTTCAGGAGCTACTCGCCACCTGTTCACACCAGCGGAAAAGCGCATACCCCGAGTTAGAATCGAAACCCGCCAGTGCGATATATTGGCGTCGCAACGGATTCTAGTGGCACTCGACTCTTGGCCCAGGAACAGTCGGTATCCCTTGGGACACTTTGTCAGGGCTCTGGGACCTATAGGTATACTATATTTGCTGTTATGTTACAGTTAATTATTATCGGGTTATTTTAATTCCATAAAAGTTACTTTTCAGGTGACAAGGATGCAGAAAATGAGGTGATATTGTTGGAACACGATGTGCCGCATGCGCGCTTCAGTGAGGCGGTGCTCGGCTGTCTGCCGCCTAACGACTGGACTATCCCAAAAGAAGTAAGCAATTAAACAAGTCTTTTAACCCATCTGTGGTCATCTAAGGAAGTACTTACTACAAATGACTAAGTATTAAACGATAGATACATGTATTAAACGATAGATACGATAGATAGGTTTTGTTTTAATATAAGTCGCTTAAATTGTTTTCCTGTTATGGTGAAGGTCACTGAATATCATCAGGTGGCACACCTGCTTGTCCTCTTATTTTACTACAATTAGTTTGTTTTCCTAGGAAATCCAAAAGCGTGTAGACCTGCGCGATATATGCATCTGTTCCGTGGATCCGCCCGGCTGCACCGACATAGACGATGCGCTACACGCGCGCCCCCTGGAGGGCGTCACTAAAGACGGCCTGAAGAAGTACGAAGTGGGCGTTCACATAGCGGACGTTACGTACTTCGTACGCCCTAACACTCCTCTGGATAAGGAAGCCGCGTCGCGCTCTACTACGGTGTACCTTGTGGATAGGAGGATCGACATGGTGCCAGGTATGTTTTTTAAACATAGATTTTTGTTAGTTTTTAATATAGGCTTTGAAGAGGCGTTAAACTTAGTTTTAAGACAGCATGATCTTGGAGGAACATATTTCAGAATAAATATTGATGTTTACAAGTAAGTTACTTGCACCGCATCATAGTATCATCAAAACGTAATTTTTTTAAAGAACTAATATTATTAACCAAGTGTAACATACAAATGCTTCTACACTCATAAGACAATCTAAATGCAGTGGCCACTCAGTAGGCACTTGGATTTCATGTTTTAGGACACATAATCACACACCTCAAAATTCTAAATAAACTTCATGCTCATAACATAGGTTTGACCCGGTCGGGTTTGGAACCCGGAACTCCACGCTTCGAAGACAGTTTTAACCAACTATGATGCGGTGCCGTTACTACACTATTGAGTCATTAAAAAATAAATTGCAAAACACGAATGTTATAAGTATGAGGGATGTTAACTTCTCTGGGCAATTTATTTTCTGGGGCTCCCATTTTTCAGCAGGTTTATGACATTGTATGGGAGATTTTTCTAAGCTTTTTGGCGGATATTAGTGCTCTCGTTTCCGTCAGCTCTGATTACTTTTTCTGTGTGCGTTTCATGCCACCTATAACTTTAGTTTGAACTCAAAACCTTTTTAAAAGGCTGGTTAATATTTGGTGTTTTTAATTAAATGTATTTTGTTACTGTTTGAACTAAATGGATTTGAATTAAATGTATTTGTTACTGTATGAAAACAGGAAGATAATTTGTATTCGTGCGCATATATTTTTTTACTGGAGAGCACATTACATGTACACATATTGTCTAATTGACAATATGTGTACATGTATTGATTGACCACTGACGTAAGCGAGTGTGATTCATAATAACAATGCAAGTTTCGTACCATCATAGAATATACGAAATGTAATGTCGATACAAATATGTACAATCTATTTATCGGACATGAACTATTTTGATTGTATCGCTGTTTTCTTTGTAGTTATAAATATCCAGTACCTACTTAACATACTGTTAATCTACGACTAGCTAGTTCTTTGTACACGCAATCTAATACAATGTTGCTACTTTTATAATCAATCCTTTGTATTAGAATTTTTTATTGCACACGTTACGAAAAATTCATTGCTTTGTGTCTGAAATTAAACCAGCTGATAGAAGTACTTTCCATTTAAAGTAGGTGCCTGTGCAGACGCCGACTGGCAAACACGTCAATGAAGACGATCTGAAGGCCCACCTGATGTTAAATGGTTACCTCCGCCTATAACAACATTAATACGATTCGGGTTCTCCGAAGTATGAGAAGATCCAAGTCGCAACTCGTTGCAAGCGTTACCCATGACGGGGATGTAACGTATCATGCGCCTATGATTTCACCGGCACCCACACTCTTTCACCGGAACACACCAATGCGAGTGCACTACTGCATAAATACATAAACTGTCGTTCTGGCGAGTTATGAACCTTATTCCTTGTTCGAAGTAAGCTGAACATTTGTCTGTTGTCATTTCGTAGATTTGCTGAGTTCAAACCTGTGCTCGTTGCGCGGCGGAGAGGAACGGTTGGCGTTCTCTTGCGTTTGGGAGATAGATGAAAATGCTAACATACTTGCTACGAAGTTCCACAAAAGTGTTATAAAAGTAAGTATATTTTTACTCACAATAAGTACCCTCTTCTACTACTTTTACAGACTCATTCCTTGCAGCGTGCGTTGAACACGGCCAGCGTTGGACAAGCAGCTGTTAATATAACAGTATACTATATATTGTATAACAAAGAGAAAAACAAAGAAGAATTGAAGTCTGTTAAAAAACCTAGCGTCGTAATTTGCTGAATAAATTGTTCAGACACTCGCTGGTAAAAACCCAATAGAGACAATGAAAAAAGCTGACAAAAGATGTTTTCTATTTTGCAACTAATTAAAAAAAAACTTGTCTTTTTTGGGATAAAAAAGTATCCTACGTGTTAATACAGAGTATGAGCTACCATCATAAAAAAAAACATCCAAATCGTTCAGCAGTTGAGGCGTGAAGGAGTAGCAAACATACATACAGACTTACTTTCGGATTTGTAATATTACTCTGATTAGTATCACGGTGTATCCGATCAATAACATGTCTGTTGCAAACTTTTCAGTCAGCCGCAGCAATGACGTACGAGGAAGCACAAATCGCCATCGACGACAAATCTCGCAAAGACGTGATCGCCCAATCGTTGCGCACGCTCAACAAGCTGGCCAAGAAGTTGAAACGGAGGCGAATGGACAACGGCGCACTTGTGCTCGCTTCACCCGAGATTCGCTTCCAGGTTTGTCCTAACAAAATGTTATTTAGACGGGTTCGAAGGCAAACCTACTACCAGCCTTTGAAGCGTGGGGTCCCGGGTTCGATTCCCAGCTAGGACACACTTTTTGTAGTGGACATGAAGTGTGTTCTAAGGTCTTGGGTATTTGTCTTGAGTTTCTGTATTTGTCCATGTATATATTTATTATACCTATTTATTTATATTATTTTCTATTGCTATAAGGATTTTCCGTAAGCAAATCCACGCAGCACAAATATTGGGGTACTCAATATTTGTGCCGCGTGCATTTGCTTGGCACGCAAAAGTTATACACGTTATTGGGTAAATTGTTTCTGTTAATTAATTTAGCCATAAATTAATCTCATTTAGTAATGAAAATGAAACTAAATGAAGATGTTAGATGACTATACAGTATTTTTACACGAATAATCTTTTTGTTTTATTCAATAATTTTTCTCTAGTTTAAAAGATTCGATGTTTTGCCGCTGTGAATAGGCTAGAAGCTTTACCCTCCAGGCTATTTCCAGTGAAAGATATTCAGCTGGAATAAAAAGTATCCTTCGCTTCGCAGGTGGATTCAGAAACTCATGATCCCATAGAAGTCCAAGCGAAGAAAATAATGGACACCAACTCGATGGTCGAAGAGTTTATGTTGTTGGCAAACATTAGTGTTGCTGAAAAATTGGTTGCTGAGTTTCCGCAATGCGCGTTACTGAGGAGGCATCCGCCGCCGCCGCCGAATAACTTCGTTACCTTCCTTAAGGCAGCCAAACTACAGGTATTTTGAACCTTATCATGTTATCATGTTACGCATGAAGTCAAAAATAGTTGAAACTCGATATTTTTACCACGTCTTAGGGGCCGTTCAAGTATTACGTAAGATTTTTTGCAATTATTAACCCAACACTCCCCCTCGTCAGCAAAAATAAGCAGAGTTCTTACCCCTCCCCCAATGCTTACGTAAACATTGGTACAATTGATTGATTCATGAGTAGCAGTTATAAGTCTAGAAGTACTGAGCGGGTACCTAAACGTATTAATTATTTGTAGGAATCCCCGAAAATGCATTTTGTTTTCAAGCATAGACAATGTGTGGGTTGTCATATGTGTAAAAAAGTAAATAATTACTGCTGACGTAATTTCTATCTAGATCCCCACCCCCCATGTCATCAAAAATATATTGTACAAAGCAAAGAGCCCCCCGCCCCCTTTAGTGCTTACGTTATATTTGAACGGCCCCTTATTAATTCCTAGTTGATTCCTAGTATGGGGGAAGCCGAAATCACATAAAACCTAATGGCCTCTTAAGGATTAAGGATCTTAATTTACTGGATTTTATTTCCTGTAACATTAAACTTTTTCTCAGGGTTTTGAACTAGAC
This sequence comes from Aplocera efformata, assembly GCA_921293045.1. Taxonomy (NCBI): domain Eukaryota; kingdom Metazoa; phylum Arthropoda; class Insecta; order Lepidoptera; family Geometridae; genus Aplocera; species Aplocera efformata. The sequence goes on from OV121045.1 coordinate 7,736,259, forward strand.
GTATCCACGAATAAAGCGTTCTCCAAATCCCTGGACGAAGCGGTGCTCCCGGACCGGCCGTACTTCAACACGCTCCTCCGCATCATGGCGACGCGGTGCATGCAGCAGGCTGTGTACTTCGCGAGTGGAACGACGTCGCAGGAAGACTTCTACCATTACGGACTCGCCTGTCCCATCTACACGCATTTCACGTCGCCTATCCGAAGGTATTATATTATTTTGTAGTAGCCCTGCTTTCGAAGCGAGGGGTCCCGGGTTCGATTCCCGGCCGGGGCACACTTTGTGTGGTGAGCATGAAGTTTGTTCTCGGGTCTTGGGTGTTTGTCTTATGTTTCTGTGTTTGTCCATGCCATGCAGAGGTATGAGCGTGTTTACGTCGTTGTTGTTACCGGTAAGGTCCTCTCACTTAACTCTCGCTCAACTAAGATATGAGAAGACTCAATCATAGCATTGCGCCACTTTTTCATGATATTTCAAAGACAATGAATAGGCAAGGATAAGGAGTACAATATTCGACATAAACACAGATTTTACATGCTGATAATACCAATCTATCTAATTATTAGGCCGCGTGATGGACGTGATACAGGTAAATCCCCTTACAGATATGCCGACGTTATCGTCCACCGTTTGCTCGCCGCGTGTATCGGATGTGACGTGACCCACGCAACGCTACTTGACACCAAGCTGGCGGATTCCATTTGCGATAATCTGAACTACCGCCATCGGCAAGCGCAGTACGCTGGTAGAGCTTCTGTTGCACTCAATACTCATGTAAGTACAACTACATTTGAATCCACATAGATAACTGTGTTCATGTCACAGATTATAACTGTGGACAATTTTATAATTGTCCACAGTTATAATCTGTGACATGAACTAACGAAATCGCAACGCTACTCGACACCAAATTGAACTTCAATTGCCGGTTATTGCCGGCACCGATTAAATCTTCCATAAGTTATTAAGTTGATAGCAAATCAGAAGGATTTAATCAGAAGGTAATTAAAGATCAGCATGACAGTGGAAATACTATAACATACAAATAACAGTTTTTTATTTAAGTTTTATTTACTCTCACAATAGGTCATACATAGCAACTTATTTTTGTAACATTACAAGTTAACCTGTTTAGTGAGTGCCTGTGATAGGTTTGTAAAACCTGTATTACAGGTCACTGTTCAGTAATCTCTGCGCCGAGTATAAGATGTGATTTACGGAAAATGGTCCCTTTTATCTAAAAACCGAAGCCGTAGGATGAGGTAAAAAAGTGCTAGCGTGAAAGGATAGTTTGCGCAGAGAGTGAACGTATTTAGAAAGAGTCATAAAATGTTGCATGTCTGATCCCTCGACACAACATTAACTTTCACGTGTCACTTTAATTCAACAGATCCTATTCAAAAGTCGCGTGGAAGTGGAATCGGCTGTCGTGTTGTCGGTGAAACGGAACGCGATACAAGTCCTCATCCCGAAGTACGGGCTCGAAGGACCAATCTACCTGCCATCTGATATGTTCACGTACAACGAAGAGGTAATCTTTACAAAAAAAAAACGCTTACACAATCATAGCCCTGCACTAGTTTCCTGTATCGCAGGTGGCACTGTCACAATTACATAACACATACATCCAAGACCCGGAGACGAACGTTATATAAATTATACAAATATTTGCCTCGGCTGGTCGTCTATCCCGTCCTCTTGGTTTGGTAGTCGACTTGTTATTAGCGTTTTTTTAGCGCTATGTTAGATCCGCAATAGTTTGGTACCGCCCGGACTGAAATATTGGGAGTATAGTGTGCCCGTAGAGCATTGTGGCCCAAGGACAGAGACGCCGCCTTTCAATCTAAAGGTCGCAATACCACGTTCTCGAAACGGTGAAGAAAAACATCGTGAGGAAACCGGCTTGTCTTAGAACCAAAAATTTGAAGACATACTAATCCGGATTGGGCTCCCGTGGTAGATCAAAGCACATTCACTTTAAATTTTAAATCGTTTTACTTTAAATCGTAGGAGTAGGACGGTGTCCCTGTAGTGGGATCATTAGAAGCTGGTACGGAGATTGCCTGTAATTACTATGTAATTGAAACACAGATGTGAGTGCACTACTGTTTTTCGTCAGAACTGAGTATGGCTTGGTGGCAGAACTTCCTTGGACAAACACTGTACAGATATTTCGTTCTAAGTATAGTTTGAGTTTAGCATTTTGCTAAATAGATACGACTTTTGTAATTCCAGTTATTTACATGTTATTCAAAACATTTGAGTTTATTTTAACTGATGTAAGTGATTTCGGCCTCACAGCACTGAGCACGTGTTGAAATATGTCAAGGTCTACATTATCTAGCATATATTGTAAACCGTTAATTAAACATTATTGCATCATGATGTACTGCGTCAGTAGCGTAAATATGATGAAATATACGTAGACACACGTTTCTTTAATCCTTTAATCTCCAGCTAAGTACATTTAAATGTCCTCTAACGTTTTGTTAATCTGTTTAATCCCCATTTATAACAAGTGAACTAAAGTAAATAATCCAACTAATCTATGCGTGACAATTTTGTCTATTATTTATATTTTTTTAGTTTTCTACAAGGGAACAAAGGATCCTTTGATAAAGCGTCCTCATTTTAATCAGAATTTGGACCCGGACCAGACATCTCTCCATCATATATTTATTTGTCAAATCATCATAGATGATTTTTGTACTACCGGTAACATGATAGTTAATAAAACTAAATATTTAACTTTTACACATAGTAACATATGCTATTCAAGGCTTTAATTCAGTCATTTGAGTTATTCAAACATACAACAAGAGAAACTCACAAACTCGCATTTATGTAATACCTGCGCCCCGCGGTGTTACCCTCGGGTTTTCGGGATCAATAGTAGCCTATGTATCTATCCTGGTACCAAATCTCATCCAAATTAGCTATATGAACGTGAAGGAGTGAGGAGTATTTTATAATATATATTTCGCCAATATATTATAAGTCATAAGAATTAATTCACCATGTATAGCACAAGTTGTATCCAGGCATGACTTATCGATCGACATCAATTTATTATAACCGGGACCGACAATTTATCTCATAGGTGGAAATCAGTAATCAGTGGTACGACCACCATACCTATGCTGCCAAGCAGAGGCTTGGCAGCATAGGTATAGGTATAGGTATAGCATAGGGATTCAAAGGGATTCTCACAGATCCCAGCAACGTGGAACGCAGACATGGGTACCGTCCTATTAAAATGTCCTGTTAGATAAAAGACCTGTTATGATTTTTTTTCACTTTGATTCGCGATTTCCATAGGTGTTTTAATACCTCTGACCATAGTTACGAAAACTGTAGAAATCCTTAAGTGCCTCTCAAGAGTCTGTATAACGCTTTTATGTTCAGGAAAATATCCAAAAAAGCGGAGATGTGGTTCTGAAGACATTCGACGAGCTGACGGTTCGACTGAGCCTGGACAGCTCAAATCTACAGCACAGGAAGCTAGTGTTCCAGCTGATTAAGCCTCACATACCAGGATTCAGCATTGTTGAGGACCAATCCATGGAAGTTGAACCTGGCACAGAAGGGAAGAACCAATCTATGGAAATCAAACCAGAAACGGAAGGGAAGAAGAGGAAAGAGGCAGAGCGCAAAGGTAGCAAAAAGAAGATTAAGAAGTGACGTATGTATGAATAAATATTTTATTTGTAGCGTTTGTTTTATTTCGAGTTAACTGCTATGGTTTAGCTACAAGTTACCCTACAGGTTGGCAAAAAGAGAACGTTCCACTTTTTATACATTTTTGATGCTAAATCTTGTCTCCTACTATTTAAGGCATCGAATTTAGTTAGCTGATAGTTTTTTCGTGCCGTTAGGCGATTCAACAATGATCTTATAATATTAAAATTAGCGTTAAATAGTTAACTTTATTAGTATTTATTTATTAATTATAAAATTTTACGACTATCACAAATCTCACTAACATTTCAATACGTGTCACATATAGTATTGATATGACTTCGTACCCCCTTCAATGTTCCGCTTGCCAGTTACAAAGATTTCCGTTTTACTTTTAATTGGAATTGCATAACGTTTTCTTGTCAACATTATTTCCTTCTCTATTATTCCGTTATTCTAAACACAATAAGTCATACTTTTGCTTGTAAAATCGAATATATATCGATAATCCGAAGTCATTATAATTTGTTTTTGTAAACATATTGACCACAAGGCGTACGCTTTTGCGTCACCTAACAAGATAGACGTATTCAGAGACGATTGGCGGTTTATTTAACTGTTACCGTAAAGAAATATACGCTGTTGCAATTAAATTCGCCCATCACATTTTAAACGAAGCGCAATCATCGATCCTAACTTATTTTTACAGCTAATTTGGCATAATTCGCCTCCTGTTTGGCGGGGGGCTGACTATCGCCGTTGACGGCGGCCTCAGTCCCGTCGTTGAATCGCTCCTTTCTAGTATAGCTTCTTCATCTCTATTGACTTCTGTCGTGATTATCGTAGGTATGTTTCTAGACTGGGCAGCAATTCTGGAGATTTCCTGGTCGACTTTGGCGATCAAATGTTCGACAACTGCCGGCCACCTTGTGGCGGGGATTATGTGGGACGGTGACAGTCTTGCGTCTGTCATTACCGCTAAGCGGACGGTGTCTGCGTATTGAATAACTGTCAGCGAAACACCTGAAACAAAAAAAAAACAGTTATTCTTACTAAGACGCTTTTGTTTGTGTCTTTTGTTGACCCTTTTCTAACTCTACTCAACTGGTAACATAAGACTAATTTTCTGGTTTCCAGAACGTCAGAAACAAAAATTAAACTCACTTATATTAGCTTGAGGTGGTCTCCAATACACAACGGCGTCCACAGTTTGCCCCCATAGCGTATTCCTTTGCCGCGCGTCGGTTGGCGCGTTTATCTCTGCGTACGATACAGCGTATCGCCTTGATAGCATGTTTAAAGTTAGTCGCGCGAAGGGCGACGGCACTGCCCTAGTTAGGGCTCCGCAGCGGGCCTGGGCTGCCCACGCGCCTGCTAAGGCACCCTGCCTGTTGCAAGCTTGGTCTACCACTGCCGCGATCCGGCGCGGAGTTGCTCCTACAGGGAGAGACAGGCAGATCATACCTGAAAAATAAAAATATATAAACAGACGAAAGAAGAATACCGGATTGATTCTCTATATTTGCAGGCTACTAAAGTCGTGTTGAAATGTATTTTTAAAACATGATTGATTGCTTAGTTTTTAGCACTTATATAACTTGCCGCCAGACTGCTACTTTTTATAACTTCTATTTTTCTCTGCAAAAGAGAAAGTCTTTCGTTGATGCAGCAACGCCACGTCAAAGTCAAACCGCTGTTTGAATATTAGGGCTGACATAAAAATTCGATACAACACGTCATCAAAACTAACGAATAGAAACTTGGCATCAACGTTACTAGAAAAAATACATTAAGTTTTTTTGATAGGACTATTTTGCTGTTGGCTTTATATTGCTCAAAACGTATATTCGGTGTAACGAAGCGTTTTTTATTTTGTCGAGCATTAAACCTTATAAATACGTAGGAAAGATGCTTTTTGACAAGCAATAACGCCAAATATTCTATTCGTTTGATCACTAGCCCGGCGATCAAGGTGAGATTGATGTGGGCGGAACATAATTATTTGAAGTGTCACATACAACTTTTATCGGTATCGGTTCTCAATTGTAGAAAGATAATCGCTACGAAACGATTGCATCTTGTGTAGGCCCGCAGGAAAGGTGCATCTCGATGATGCACGACCACATCATGAGTTGTCTAGTTTTTAGCCCTGGCTATATTCATATAAGTAGCTGAATTTGAACAACTAACCACCAGATTGCGACTTTTTATAACTTCGCCCGTTACCCTCAGCAAAAGTGAAGAGGAAGTCTTCTGTTGCTGCTCTCGCCGTTGTCAGTATGATGTCGGGCGCATCATTGTGTGCGTTTTCCAGGAATGCTCGCAAGGATTCCGTTGCTGCGTATAGAGCTATGTCAGTGCTCGAGACTCCAAGGGCTCGGGCAGCACGTTCCAAACCAGACCGTGGGATTGGACGCGACCATGATGCTACCTTAAATGAGATAAAAGTGGCTAATTAGAGAGATAGAGATTATATTTGTTTTCCATGCTGTGGGAAAAGGACGATGGTTATAAATTTATTTGCCTTAGCGGCGTCAGAAAGCGAAATTGAATGTCCTTCCTGAGGTAAGGATTTACCGGTAGTTTTTTTTACGAAGGTGAAGATTATTTTACTCGATGTAAGTATATCTGTACCAATTATAGCTCTTTATTGAGGACACAGATAATTTCAAGTTTTCGTATCTCACCTTTCTTCCACACAATGAGACAGTCTGCAACAAATGTCTGTTGCCGTCGTCCGCTCTGACAGTATCATTCCATAGCTGCGCCGGGGCTTTGTACACTTCCACCAACCCTCTCCATGCCTCAGCACTGGCGCGCGCACAAAGCTGGCCCAACTCCGCATACTTCCACGTCAAAGTGTGCGACAGTCTCACGTATCCGCTGCGCTTTAACTCCAAGAGAGCTCTCAATTCGTCCCGTGTCCGAATCGGCAGCTTGATCACCGTACTAGTCGCGCTCAAAGCCATTTCGAACGCACGTTTTGGCCATTTCCTCGGATCGATCGTCACCAGCGGCGACATTATAATCTGCAATTACAACATGCCATTAGATGTTGAATAATTGATTTAATGTCAAAAAAAAAAATATTGCTCTTCAGTACAAATACAGTGATTTCTTTGCGAAATTAAGTGTGTTAAAACTTGTATCTTGGCAGCTTGGCTGCTCTCGCTAGGTTATAATTTATTTGTGCATTGCGGATTATATAAATACGTTATTATAATGTAGGTAACATAAGTAATTTTACTGTTATACTAATAATAATCACAGGATAGTTGCATAATAAATTATTCGGTGAGAAATAGGGGTATTTTTTTTTTTTTGCTTTTTTTAAATTATTTAACGTATTTTTTATGCTAAATACCTTGGGGATGGTCAAGTTCCTGCGTTTGCATTCCCGTTGCACGGCAGCTATCAGTGCAGTAGCGGTCACGGGTGGGTTTGAAGACCTTCCATTCGATCGCTTAGTCAACTCTCTCAGCGCGCTGACGCCAGATATTAACACCAAGCCAGCGACATGGAACGCACCAGGCAGGGTTTTTAAAGCTCGTGGACTTTCTACTGGATCATATTCTGACACGAACTCGTTCCAAGCATTCGATAGGTTCTCGTTCAATTTTCCCCACAACTCAGGGATGGCGGACGGTGTTGGGAACAGTTTAGTCAAAGGACTTTGCTGCACGTACTCTTGAGTTACATTTCTCTCAGTTGAGCTGATCTGTTCTACCAACAATAGATCACCTATGTTTATCGAGTTCTTGCCACTGAGGAGCAAATGATGAACTCGAACTAGGATGTAGTATTTGGGTTCTGTAGAGACGCAGGGTATGATAATGTATTGCCAGGGTGGCTGGTCGTTGGGAAAGTATTTAGAGACGATATCGCTGACAAATTCCTGAAAGACAAAACCAAAAAAAAAAAAGTTGTAGTTTTCAATGAAGTAGGTATTTATCATATCAAATAACCTAATAACCATTTTGAAAACTAACTAACCAGTGCCTATCTATGAAAATTATACATACCACACATTACAAACAATTAAAATGTAACTACAACAATATATTGGCAGGCCTTTTTCTTAGCGTGGATAATTCCAAGGATATCAGGCGAGATCCGACTAAAACCCCTGATGTTTAAAACGGCCTGATGTTTAAGACGGCGGGCACAAGTCTACTGAATTAAATATTTAAATAACATTTACACTTATGAAACTGCATTAGGATTCCCCTATTCGCGGGTGGCATGAACTCCCAAGCTACGGAGCCTTTTATTATAATACCTGTATGTTGTTTTCGCTGACTTGACGCCCGCGGTACACAGGGTTGGCAACTAGCAGATGGTTCTCAGGTCGGAAAGTCACGTTGACTTCCCAGGCGTAATTCCCCCAACAAGATACGAGGAGATCACGAAGACGAGGAAACATTAGGGCGCCATTCTTGTCGCGCCTGTCCAAAACGTGCTGAGTCAGTTGGTTTTTGATGCGTTCTGTGTCCAGTGTCCCTGAAAATTAATTCGCTTTAGTTAGCCAATTTGTGATCTGGTTTAATCCTCCTTATTAGTTAGTGGCTTGATAAAGGAGGAAAGTAACTCTTTCGATAGCTGCATTTGGTTCGCTCAAAACGACTCCCCAATCTGGAGGCCTACAATACAACTTGATTACCGGTTGTTCTAATATTCTTAATTAAAACTATATCTAGTCGTAGGTATAGCTAGAGACCGCTTAACATCAAGCCGTGTATTATTAAGCATTCTGTGCTTCAAGGAGTTTAGATCCGTTATTTTCGTCCCTTAATAAATATCACGAGTTGACTCACCTTTGACTGCGAGAAGTACATTGATAATCCCCTGGTTCCTATGCGTGTCGAGCAAGGATCGCACCGTGTCGGTCCTGATGAACTCCAAGTTTGGGTACCGGCTCGACAGCAACCTCAGCCATAGATGCTTGCTCACTCTCACCACTGCAAGCAATGGTGTTAAAATAAAGCAGACGATGGAAATGTTAAACATTTATGAATATTTGAATTACAGAGTGAAATAAAAAAATAATAATGGTGTTCTCTTGAAAACCTATGAAGCTTTTTAGAGTAGTCATTTGTAAAAATAATACAAATTTATACCATATCTTACTATGTTTCATACAAATAGTTTCATCTTTAACTGACTTCAAAAAAGGAGGTTATATGGATCGGTATGTATATGTTCACCGATTTCTCCGCCATTTATCAACCGATTTGGAAAACTATTTATTTACTTGAACGGCTATGATATGAAACATAAAATTTTTATCAAAATCAGATCAATAATTTGGTTGTTAAATCAAAATAACTGGAAAAAATATGTCATCCAAGTAAACAAAATTGCGTATTTTGCTACTTTGAATGTATTGAAATCGGTTTTTTCGATTTTTAATTCAGTTACTTATATAATAGTGTCAATATCGTGTGAGAAAATCTTTGAGAGCCAATATCAGGTGTAGTGTAATGAAAAATCGACTTCAATATTGACACGAAAAAAATAAGACGAAAGTCATCTGTAAGTTTTATATAGAAACTAGCCCCTGGTGATTATGCAGGCAAGCAGTGAACAACCTGTCAGATCCAGACAACACAGTCACCCCTCTCAGGTTTTCAGTATATACATAATTTGAATAATTAGCAGAGTTACTTACCAACGTAAGATATGGCTAGGGCAGGGAGCGCTGACACTGCTATCCAAAACGCACAGTACGTGTAGATCTCTTGCGCCAGGCGCGAGCGCACGCCTTTCCTCTGCGTCGTTAACATCGCGTTTACTTTATCAAGGAGGTCTGCACTTCATTCGCCTAATAAAAGTTACAAAAGGTCATTGAACGATGTAAACAATTGGCAATTTCGTAGGTATAACTGATATCTGTTTAGGCTTATTGAATGTGCCGTATCTAACCGGAACTATAAAATGATAATACAATGAATATTTATTAAATGTGCACACATCTTTGAATGCAAGTAATTTAATAACTAAAGATACACTCAATATAAGTAGTGCAGCGTAGATAACTACATATTGTTGTTTGCTATGGACGTAAACGTAACCTACTAATAGCATTTGAAATTGCATCCGTTGCACATATAAATAAGTACTGAATTGAATGTGTACATTGAAGTGCATTGCATCGGACAGTTTTTACGTTTTAAGGTTCACAAATACACTTTACAAATTTTACCCAACGTTTTTTCCGATCTATTAATGGAAACAAAGTATTCTTTTAGGCAGCTATATACGTGTTCCTATTAGTATTTTTAGAAACTCAATATTTTTTCTTCACAAATACTAAGCACCAAGACCACGACCGGCCGCGTTGCGAAGTTTCGTAGAATGGAAATGACTATGAATTAAACCTACTTTCACTATGGCTCGTCGCTCAACAAATCATTCTACTAGCTAGACTAGTTTCAAACTTGATTACAGAGAACCAAGTTCAAAACTTACCTACATATATATTAGGTACGGATATTATAGGTTATAGCCCCAATACTGAGAGTCTGATCGAGACATCCGTTACACTAATAATACTGGCGATGATATAAAAAACGTTTTAGGAATTATGTTGGCCTGTTACACGTCCCCTTGGGTGGTGCTAAAGGAGTAACACAAAGTAACAGTAGAACTTGTGCAAAGTTTGTCCGGAGATGTACTGCCTCCACATCTGGTTATCAACCGCCAAGTAGTGGTGCACTCGCATCGATGTGTTCCGGTGGAAGGGTGTGGGTGCCGGTGAAATCACATGTGCATGAGACGTGACATCCCCATCTCGGGTGGGTGCGACTTCTCATATTTCAGTCGGGGAGGACCTAAGTTGTATTGATGTTGTTATGGGCGGAGGTAAGTTTTCATACTACGCGTTAGTAGCACGTAGGTACTCAAAAGCTCGTTACTTATATTTTTTTCTTTATGTAACAAAAGTGACGGGACTACCTGATGTTAAGTGGTTACTTCCGCCCGTAACAACAGCAATACGACTTAGGTCCTCCCCGACCGAATTCGCACACTATTGCGTCCGTCACCCGCCACCTCGTTAAACAAATAAACTACAAAACTACTGTATTTGACTTGATTAACTTTAAAAATAACAAGCGTCGGTCGAAAAAAAGTCTGTCATATTTGTTGTTTCAGGTAGACCAGGATAATTACGTAATTTGTATTATCACACCTCGCACTGCATATGTATGTATATCTGTTAAAAGTATTAAAAATAGATTAATTAATCTATTTTTAAAACTTATCAGCCAGCTATTCTATCATGAAACATTTTTGTTGGTTAGTTTTCACTTCCTTTGTCGATTATCACAATAAAATGTAGGTCATATACTCAACGTGAAAAAATGATATCAATATATGATAGGTATAATAAAATAGGTATAATAAGAATAATGATTGAGTTTCCGTTATAAATTTTATATTACAAAATAATTATAATAAATTACCTTTGACATTTATTTGGATAATATTACAATTTCCTTGAGTTTCATTTCTTAATAAAGTGTAGGATTTTTCTTAGTAAATATAAGCACTTCTAAATATAGAGTTGTCTGGATAAATATTTTCGATAATAAGATCATGCTATGGGGTTTTTATTTGCGTCTAACGCGGTCTGAATTTCAGGATAAAAAGTATCTTGAAATGTATTGTAGTACGGTTCCCGATTAAATTCACGATTAAGTAAATATTAATTGAGATCTTACGAGGTAGGACACTGGATACTTTTTATCCCGAAATTCAGCACGGTTCCTTTGGGAAAGAGGATGAAATTCAAAATGTTCTTAGTTACAACTAAGTCTTAGTTAATTCATTAACGCGTTGTCGGATTTCATTCATTCTTTTTTGTTAGAAAGGAGGTGCTTTAAAGATTGTCCGTAAATATTTCAAGGCCATCGATAGTTCCTAAATAACGGACATTACATTATGTCCATATAACTTGAACCCTGGAATGCACAGGAACCTTTGAAGATACGACTCATCTTAAGCTGAACTTAACTACAAATAAATAATACTGAAGTGTCTGTTTATAATGTCAAGTTAACAACTTTTTACTAAATACATTTGAAATATAATAAATTTATAAGGTAAAAATTAAAGTATCGAACTAAATAAAAAAAACAAATTTAAAAATTTTTGACTATCTGTCAATATTATTTTTACGGGACTAGCAGATATTAATGTTATAAGGGTAAATTAGGCTACGTACTTTTATTAGAGAAAAAGAAAAAAAATAAGGTTTCCGTGCTAAAATTATGTTTTATTCCACGCGCACGATGTCGCGGGGTAAAGTGAGTAACTCATATGGCTGGTTACAGCTAAGCCACCCTATATGTATAATCGATTTGATAAGTGATATGCTGCATTGATTTTAATACAAAATGTTCATAAGCATCAGTTATCTGAAGGCGGACGTTCATTCTTGACTCCCGCTATCTAGCAAGTGACCCTATAATACCGCGATATCATTCTATCACGTCACTATCACCTATCATAATACTCTCTGTCCCGTAGACTACTGGACAGTCACGACGCGTGAAGAAGTGTCACTGGTAACCACAAAATAAACAAACACTGTGAAAGTTTGCTTTTCTTATCACGCGTTCGTAATTAATATTGAATGTTGCAGCTAGATGCTGTACCTATGTCTTTGTGCACCCAACAACTCTTTAAAATTTTCATTAAATTGTTAGATGCATATTAATGCGGCGAAATACACTTTTGTTTTGCTTTTATAAAGTTCTATTAAATGTAAACAAACATAGATTTTAAATAAGAGTAGGTATCAATTCGAATTCATGCTACTCAACATACAGGTTGTTTACATTGTTTTATATTATTCTTGGAATCTTTTATAAATTATGTGTATGCCTTCAGGGTGGCCCTCAATTTGCAATATCACAGTATGTGTGCCACATTTATGACAGACACTTCGTAATAAACCAAAACTATTTGAGCATTATCTTTGACACGTTGACCTTTAACTCTTTCAACCAGGAATATAGTACAAGCTACTTATTTTGTAAGTATGAATTATCGACTAACATGCAACACCAACCTTCAAGTTTCCCGGCTTTCAGTCATTACTCCACTTTCGTCGGTAGCCAGCGGCGCGGTCACCGTGCCCACAGACAGCCACTGAGTGGCATGGCCCGACCAGGGCTCGCTTATCGAGCCACCGACCAAGGTTCAACTACTTCACGTACCTACTCTCGTAAAGTTCTCTATTTTGTTTTGTAATCACAATGATTTGAAAATTGCTGTACTTAGGTAGGATATCAGTTCTCATGAAATAGGAAAAGTTATGGATTTTTCCACTCTTAATGTTCGCGTACATCTTAATTGGGCGGCGCGTACGGAATATTAATTTTTCTTTGTATTTATTTTATGGAACTACGTGCACGTGATGGTAGATATACGGGTTTCTTGTCTGCTTCTTCCACTCGAGTTGGTTGGTAAAAGTTGGTACAGACATAATTTTAACAAATAAGATTATGAGAACTGATTGTAACTTGACATATCGTGTGTATGTGTATTTACTAATCATACAGGAGCTCCTTGCTCCTGTATGATTAGTTTTCATGTTTTAGCTAGTGTTATTTGTTTAGATTTTTTTTTAATTTGTTTAACCTCGTAACAGGTTAACCCTAAGGCGTTGATATATGTATATAATATAAGATAGGCACTAATACAATATAAAGATTTTGTTTCTATAATCACCTGTGCTATTTGTGGGAGTTTCGGCAGGTTATTGTGAAAATGAAAATACATGAAGCAATCAATATAATATATGGAGATATAGATTAGAACAGACTAGGCAAAATTGATTTTATGTAACTAGTAGTAGGTAATATCATATTATAGTAATTATGACGGATTCATTGCTTTTAATGAAATTATCTATGTTTACACTTACCTATATTTTAATTGGGTGACCGCACTGATAAATAAAACTAGACAAATCAAAATTAAAATTATTTATTGAAACAACTTCAATTTAAGTAAATTAAATAATTTACTAAAGCTTTACTTAATAACTAACATAGGAAAGCGCAATATATTGGGTAAAGATAAAGAAGTAGCCATAAGTACAACAAATTGAAGGTTTTTAACAATATATACCATTTTAGGTATCATATAGGATACTTGTGAAACGTTAGGCTCAGAAGTAGACAATACAATGTTTAGGTATAGTTTCTTACGATATATCTACTTTACGTTAATGATCGACAAAAATGCTTTATTATGATAATCTGGAAAAGTCAATGCCTTAAAGCGAATGATTTTTGTACCTATTTGATACCTACACAAAACACACCTGTATCTAAACAACATTTACGTAGCAAATAATTACCAAAATTTTAAAAGATAATTTTGATAATAATACATTTTAACATCATAATTTATAGTACCTAGATATACATAATACGTCATTACAATCAATTACAATAGGTGATTAAAAATAGGGAAGATAAAGGTTAAATTAAATTGATAGGTAGTTCTTACAGCCACTCTTATCACATATAACAGCTTTAACTACTAGTTTGTCTACCATAAAAAATCTAAGATATTTATCGCCTGTATATAAGTTTGTAAATTAAATCTACAAAATCAGTTACCAACTGTTTAAATTTATCAAAGTCAATATTGAGGTCAAAGTAAAGTAAAATGCATCAAGCAATTCGAAATAATACAATTTCATGTCAAACGAAATTGTGGATGTGGAAATATCATTGAATTAAATAATTACGTCGATTAATTTGGCATCGATTAACTAAACGTAGCTTAATAACTGATGAGTCTCGTTGATACATTGGCATAATGAACTTCGGGTCTAATATTTTTCCCAAAATAACTGATGCAAAAGGCAATATTCTGCGACTCCTTTTTGTCGTATTAACCGTTTGTAAAAATATATATTATTATGGTTGCGGAAACATTGGGCCCGATATCCATTTTGTCATCCAACCAACGTCCAGTCTCGTCAAGCGTCGAGTGCGGGATGTCATGCGATCAAGCGTAGCTAGCTACATTGTGACAACACGAACGATTGCACAACTATTCAAACACACTGCACTCGACCGGACCACACACGACCAAATCACTCACATCAGTATTCGCATTCAATCCGATGACAGTTTAATACGATTGGCTGGCCTGTTAATCTATAAGAAACAAAATGAAGTGGATATAGCTTATGGTTTAAATTTGCATCACATTTACATCAACGCAGATTGTCGCCGAATATCAAAATTGGAATTATCGAACATTCGTTACCGTAGCTTATAAATTACCGATAACGGACGTCATTTAACGAAGAGCTATCCTAATACATTAGTCAAAAAAATAAGCCTGGTTAAAGACTTGAAAGCTGCCTGAAGCAAGTCAGAGAATTGGAATTGGAATATTGGAAGAAATGAAAATACTGATGCCAGTGGTAGTTTAAACTAAGTCCCATTATACCGAAACAGACAACGCGCCCAATCTGACACACCACGAAATTTAATTTAGAATTATTTTCTATAGCGTTGCATTTTCTGCTATACAAAATTACAATTTTCATCGGTGCCGTGTATCATATGTCATATGCATTTGCTTGGCCGCTGCAGGTCGACACGAAACTTTGGATAAGTGTCGCGAGAAATCCGCGTTAGCAATACTCATCTGAATGTATCACAAAACTGTCTCACATAAAATCAAATAGCGCTTGCTTTAACGTGTTTAGTGCAAATGAATTTTTGTTCGATGGACCTCCTCGGGATGCCACTGACTTTTTTGGGGGAGTTCGTGTTACAAATAATAGAGGATGGTAGTGATTTGTACCCTCCGTCTGAACTGTAGTCTGTGTCGGTGGACTGGCCGTTAAGGCTCGGGCTGTGTCGGTTCCCGTTGACGCTCTCTTTGCTGCTGATCCTTCCGTTGTAGAGATCTCCGTAAGATGTGTGATGTTTTATCAGAGGCGCTTCTTCGATCACTATGTTCTTTGCGAAAACGCGTTCCGTCAAGTTGCTCTGGTGTTGATGAAAATTCTCAATCGATCTTGACCGCGTCGTATAAACCATCTTCCTATCAGTTTTTTCTCCTACAGACGAATCTCGCTTCACATAACGCCTGTTCTCTGTATTCGTAGCCAGAGCTTGCAGATATTTTGAACCGACACGGCTGTTCGTCTTCAGATGTACAGGGTTCCGCTTGTCTATTATGTTATCGTCACCGTTAGTAATTCCGTTCACTTTTCTGGCACCGCACTGACATGTTTTGATCACACTCCCGTTGGTAACAGGTCTCTTAGTTTTTTGTGCTTCACTGTATGACGGCAGCTTCCTCGCGCTCGGTTGCTCATTCCAACTGGAAAATAAAATTACTAACATAAATTTTCGAGTAACTTAAGTTAATTCGAAATTATTTAAAGCTAAGTGAACTGTACAGTGAGACTATGCTATATCTACACCCTCACCTTTACGTTCTGGCGAGGCTGCGTGTAACACAGAGAAAAGTTTCATAATCAAAGTACATAATTAGAACGGTTGTAATGAACAATCGAAACAACACATGACTATGACAACCACAAACCTACTCTCGTGATGTCAAACAACTTCAAGCCAATCGATTAACGCGTAAACAATATGATAGTGCTGTTTGTTACATTGAAAACTAAAACCATGCCTTGGGCCGAACACAAGCACCAATATTGAAACTCTGAAATCTCTACAGGCACGTTAGTGAGTTGAGTCTCGATAAGGACTTCACGTAGAGCGAGAACTGAGAACCTCATGCAAGACATTATTTGAAGAATTTGTAGCAGTAATCGTCGATGTCCCTATCAGAGACGAGGAAGACGTTATCTCCCGGCGTCTGGTACAAGAGATGCAGTAAGCACAACACATTGACCGAACACAAGAGGCAAACAGCGAACAAGCAGTCCAGCCACGCTACCTGTTCCGACGGACGAACCCTCGAGCCCAAGTGGAAACTGCCGCATCCAAAATCCAATACAATGATAACGATCAATCGATCGGAATTCAAGCAGCATGTGAGGAATTAAAAACATAATGAAAATTTAAACTGATTGGCGAGAAAAAATTTACAATGGATAAATGCTATGTGAATCAGGTCGCTCAATTATATATAACGGAATACCAAACTACTACAACATACTAAATGAAGATACCAGTGAAGTAAGGAGAAATGGATAGAGTGATTCTACACATAGATGTTGGTGCGAATATCATCTTTTTGTTCATGTACTCTCTAAAGACGATGATCCACGGAGAAGCTATAAAGTTTGACAGTATACACTGGGTTGTTGAAATGGTGTTGTTTATGACAGAACTGCAGTGTTCTTTGCATTGTGAGAAATAAAGTGAGGGGTAGAGCGGTGTTATATACAATACAGTGAGAGATGAGTGAAGTGATCTTAGAATAGATGTCAGAGATGCGTTGATAAACCTAAAACAATAAATACATAATAAAAATAATACATAAAATAATAAAATATAATTAAAGCAATAATAATGAAAAGTAAGTGATCAAATAAATGAGATTATATTATTGTATATTATATACTGTTCACATTGACTGGTTTTAGATAAACAAAACGTGGAAATTTGTTTTAAAGCATATTTTTTGTGCGGGAAGAAAAGCGAATGCTGACGATGTGGTTACCTCACTAATCCTGAATTGTCAGAACTCGTTAGCGACGTCGTCATAGGCGGCCGCAACTGAAACCAGAAGTAATAAATGATATAAATTTGGTATTGATCAATTATATTGTAGTATCGTATTGATAATTATTGGGTCTTGTTATTGTTGAAATTTTTAATTTGAAATAGTTTGACTAAATTGAAATGAATGTTATATTTTAGGCGTAATATCTTTTGTTTCAATTTCAATTTTCATAATCACTAATTGATATGATTTTTTAGTTATGTTTTTTTAAATATCATTATTGCGTATGATCGTTCCTGTTTTCTATGAAAATTCGTGAATATTTTGAAAATGACTCAATCGTGGAAATTGATTAAAGCTCCAGATTATAAAGGTACGCACATTTCGTTCCTTAGTAGGTAGTTATTCTCTGTATACACCTTAGACATCGCGTGACGTTTGAGACGCAATGAGTACCGGTTACCTATTGCGCCACAAACTCATTTAAAAAGATAAACGAATTTTCATAGAGAGTGGATTAAACGGTTTAACGAAATTGCTGAAAAAAAAAACAGATTATGAAACAGGATTTAGGCCTTAAAATTTACTATTTAAAGACATTTTCTTTAAAGACTAGCAAATGTTAAGATCAAATATTAATGCCGTGTTCAAAATAATTTAATTGTCCTTTTGCGCACGACGATATACGATGATGAGACGATATGTACGATATTAGTTATTTACCTATTTGTTCGTTAATTACCAATTATTTCTCATGAACAAAAATACCTACCAAATGAAAATCTATTAGTAACACACGCCTGGGTCAATGCACGCACACTTGTTGCTGGCCTTTTTAGCAATACAGTCGGTACATACGGTTCTATTGTAACTTTGCAAGAAAATTAAAATTTATCTTTTACAGATCTCAGTCATTCGTAAAAGTCGAGCTTATAATTGCCAGCAGGTTTACTCGTACAGACTGTTTTCAGAGATATTAAGGGGCCTTTCGATAGCGTTAGTTTTGAGGCACGCGCACCAACTTTGCCAACTTATCTTGCTTATAAAGTCGTATATAGAACAGACTCCTCAGGTCTGCAGACTATCCGCGTGGGTTGCACCAGTGCACCAACCCCTTTTTGCTTCTCGTGTAAATATTTATTTAAAAATAGTGTCGTTTCCAAGTATACTTTTAGAATTCTTTGGAAATAAAGTACTTTAACTATTGACTTCTATATGGAGCTTAACGCTTTATCCTCGCTAATAGTTTACTAGGACAAGATTGTTTAGATTAACCCTATCTTTTTGTATTGTATTTCGTTTTTCCCATCGTCTCATGTTGACTTTTTAAGTGCGGGTAGCAACGCGGGGCACAGCTAGTCGTATAAAAAAGTACTATTTAAGTATTCCATCAGGGTTCACAGTAAGCTTTGCTTAGTATGGGGCTAGATGGCGCCGTGCAAAATGTTCATGAATGTTGATGGCAAACGAATGGAAGCTTAGCCCAAATGTCTTTTCAAGCAGCTCAAATGTTAGCTGATGGTGTATAGACTGGTCAGGTGACGTACCCTGTCAGTCTGCGTGGCGACAGTGCAGGTGTCGTCGCTGCGTGGCTCGTGGTTCTCTGACATGCGCAGCATTTTCTGCTGGAGCACCCTCACCAGCCGATCGCGCTCCTCGAGCTGACCCTGAAAAACATCATTTGTACAATATAATATTTTGTCAACCCACTACCGGAGGATGTTTTCAATTCGGTTGTTTTTAGGGTTCCGTACCCAAAGGATAAAACGGGTATCACTATAAAATTAAAAAACATGCAATCGAATGGATAACCTCCTCCTTTTTGAAGTTTGTTAAAAATCTGCATTAATCACTGAACTACTTGTAGTTACTGAATGTGGTTGTCTCCGATAATTACCTGCAGATATATGATCTGTCGTCGCATTTCGGCGCAGGCGTCGGGATGCAGCGGCGAGGCGGGGGGGCGACGCCCGTTGCCGCGCGCGGGGCTCTCCGCGCACGCCGCCAGCAACGGGTCGAGAGTTTCGCTCTGCACAACCAAACAAATTGTCTAACCATGTGACAAAAAAAAACACGAGACCTAATCTTTGTATCTTTATTGTTGGAGAAACAGTAGAACTTAAGCTCGTCCGGAGAAGTATCTAGTACCTCCACACCTGGTAATCCGCCGCCATGCAGTGCACTCGCGTTGCTGTGTTGTGGTGGAAGTGTGTGGGTTACAGGCACTTGAGGAGTAACATACCAGTCTCACATTGACGGGCGTAATGCGACGCAGCTTGCTTGGGTCTTCTTGTGGAAGATCTGAGTCATATTTTTGTTGTTTCGAATTTACTTAATTTTATTCTTTCGAATTTCACGTAGGCTGTAGAATGGAATTAATTACTGTATGATTTCAAATAGGCTTCTAAGTCTAACTGGATATAAACAAGAAAATGTAGGTTCTCATCGTGAATTTCTTAGCAAAAATAGGCCCTGGTTTTTTAATAATACTCATAAGCTCATCCTCACTTTTTCGTTACGTGCGCAATACAAAAGAAAAATATTTTGAAGGAATCCGCAAGGATCCGATTCGGAAAGGTTCGAAATGATTTGATTAGTTTGGGGTTAAGTTGCAATCAAAGCAACTGCAAAACTGATGCCAACCAGTCTCAAAACATTGGTACTTAGAGATTCTGATGTTCATGCTATTCATTAATATTATAATCTCGTAGCTTGAATCAACACCAGAACCACAACCGCAATTCGATTGAATCTATGTAGTAGACACGTGCAAGTTGTCTGATAGATATCTACTGGGAAACATGGCTGGACTGGACTTCAATTAAAATTCAAAATTAGCTTATAGCTCAAAACATTTTTATTGTCGAATAAAAAAAAAAGCGTTCTGTTGGTACGCAGATCGGCTCTGGTAGCTAACGATCTAAAGTTTTATAATGCCCTCAATTTTAAGGGGGGGGGGGGTTCTAATTAGAAAATCTGGAAACCCCCCCAGGGTTTCCGAGATTTTCTGCCTCTATAGATAATACTGACAAGTCTGATAGCCCTTCTTGTCTCATGAGTCCTAAGATATTTTTTTACGCCTCCATTCAAAATATGGACAATTATGGTATTAATGTCGTCGAATGTATGGCTTAAGAGTTTGAGGAGATTGTCGATAATATTTTAAGAATTTTTGCTTACACACGTCGGGGGCCCCGTATCAATCATTTGGTTAATACGGCGGTAGCTACGCCAATGAATGCATATATATTAGTAGCTAACAAAGTTTCTATAAATGCAAATGTGTTCTAATTGCACATATACAGCGAGCATAATATGGACATGTGCAGTAAAACGCACTTGATATGGTGATGCAAGACTAATAATGGCTTGTCCACATTTCTAGCTGCAACTTTATAAACGTAGAAAGTAGGTACTAAGCATCCGGGCTTTTTCAATCAATTGAAAATTTTAATGAGCTTCAAAGAAGCTTTTATTTTCCACCTTGATTGGATCAAACCTTTATATTTACTTAGTATCAACTTGTGCAGGTTGTTGAACCTAGTAAATAATAATAATAATAATCATTAAATAGAACTAAATTGCGTAGAAATAAACTAGTAGTCAATATTTTTAAAGGTTTTTAGCGTGTCACGATTTCAATGACTGTTTCCAATCTTGCGGAAGATATTGCAGTTTAGCTGATTGATTTCTCGTGAAAACACGTACGTGCGTACTCACGCACATTACGTCTTCACCTATAATATTATATATGATTTTTAATACATTGAAATATTGAATTGGTTAGAAGATACACATTGTTAAGTCGTCGACGTCAAAACAGATGAAACATAGGGGCGTCAAAAATAATTTATGTACATGTTACTATGTTTCAACACTAGCTATGAAAATCAAAATTTATAAAGTTCCCTGTAGATAAAGTTCTTAAATACAGGTATTTCGCACTAGAGTCACAAACTAGTCTTCGGACAATAAAAACATTGCCTTGTCTGTCTGATTGGTGCATAGTTGCACTACAAGTAATATGTAATCAGGTTTAGGTATGCAAATTTCTGTTATCCAAAACGGTCATTGGGTTTCCTTCTTACATAATAACAAAAAACGTAATAGGCATAGTGATGTGAGTGCTTAAAAGTGCAAACAAGCTAATAAACAGGCGATAATACATTGAAGACTGAGGGAAAACAAGTATGTACTGTTATTTATAATTGTGTCGTCGGATTTGTGTAGGCATGAAAATAAAATATCACGTACTCACGAGGTATACCCATATTATATGTAACCGTGATGATGGTTATAATATTGCGGAATATTATATGCATATAAAATAAATAATAAAGTATAATTAATTTCATTGTGAATAGGCACATGATGTAATAATTGCTGCCCCTTCTAATTGTTAACAGAAACAGAGAAAGATGTCATCTTTTTAAGTTTAATTTTAAATGGGAACTGCTCATGGGTTACGTGATTCAGCACTGTAGTAGCACTATACCTCTTAATGAATTTTAGGTATACTTGTTCTCCCCACAAGGTGCTAGAGTTATTGCGATTGGGCGTATTTTCCGCATGTATAATAAGCATTTGAATATGAAGCCGCGCTTATATTACAACACAATGTCTTGTAATATAAGCTGCGTGAGCTTTTGTGCATTTTCTCGTCTCATATTCTCGCGCGCACATACGAGGTAAGAAAATACGCCTGTTCTGTTATTGTGCGATACTTACACTCAACGAATGCCGCTCCTCCCCAGGCTGCTTGCGGCAAACAAGGCGATGCAACAAAACATACACGTTACACACGCGAACAAAACTTGTGCTAGCTATCAAATATGTAAATGAAGACCCAAATCCAAATATATCACAATTGATAATTTCAGTGTTAACACGGAGTCATGAAAAATACAAATGAAATAGATTTTGTTATCATTGGATCATTTGTGAATTTTACATGACAAATACAAGATTGATGGATATAAGATCTTTTAATTTAATGGTTAGGTCGGTCATTTATTTATCTGATGCTACAAGCAACAATGCAAACTATAGTTACAGTGTTAAGATACAAAAAAATACAATACAGAAATGGGTATCTACATTCTAATAAAGTAGGTAATATTACAACACATTTTAAGTAGTAGTAATTGTAAGTACCTACGTGTAACTATCGCTAATTAATTCGTCGCCTTTTCAAGATAGTTGAGATGGGTTAAACAAATATCAATTAACATGAAAATTATAATATAAATCGTGATCTTGTACATTACTTACAGAATTTTATGAAGATAAATATCGTATTTATAGTTACAGATATTATCTTACGAGAGATTTCACGCAAAAAGGATGAGTGTCACGTCTGTAATATTCGCCCTTCTTATATAGTGTCAACTGTCCAATGATAAGATCTATGAATAAGAGTTTTCTTTAGATTTATCTTTTAACTATCCTGTGGGAAAGAAACATAATGCGACGGTGATATATCTCAACTAGTGAGGGAACAGAGTCATGCTACATTCGCATTAACTATTAAACAAACAAAGGAGAAATTGCGAAAGAAAACTGTACCGCGATCTTGTCTATTTAAACACGGTCATAATGTAGTAATTCATGCGATTCCGTTATTTACAGCAAACAAAATGTTATTGACAATGCGGCATTTATGGAAAATGTTTTTATTAAATATTTACAACTACAAAAGTGCTATGTATTGGAAATTGACAAAACTCTTACATACCTACATACAATTGTAATGCTACATATTGCATCATAATGAGTGGTAGTTTTTAGCTCTGATAATTTACTTTTCCAGAATTGGCTGATTACTCATTGAAGGGATGGATGCAGCGTAAAAAGCAACAGAACCTTAAACTCCCACTCGATGTGTTGTAATAATTGTAACATTTTCTTTCCAGTTTCGAAACTAATGATGAGAAGAAGTCATGCTACTGACCTCTTGTAAGACACGTTTGAGCTGCAGCAGAAGTGTCTTGATATCGACCACGTCTTGCAGCAGAGACGCAGTGGGCGCCGGGGACGCGGTACCATCACTGCCCACTTCTGATGGCGTCTGCGTCCTCGATCGTTGGAGTAGCCGTGCTGTACGCACCGGAAGGCTGGCCCTGTAGCAACAAAACAAAATTGTGGCAATCTTGGACGGATAAAATACAGGTCAAGGATAAAGGTACGTTGGTAAGGAAAGTATATGAACGAGACCTATTAAAAATTCTTGTCTCAGGCTGATATTAGCCTCCAAACGCACCTTGCCAGCAGGATTGTTAGAATATATAGAATGTTAGAATCCTAAAGAAATGGTATCATCTAATGAAACGCTTTAAGGTTCATGTCACAATTTAGTGCTGGTAAAAAATATAGACTAGCGATCCTTCATCGTTCTGAGTTTATAGTTACGTGTACGAAGTGCATTATCAGACAAATTACGTGAGGTCGATGTTATAACCCTTTGGGAAGCATTGTGGTTTTAACATGCGACAGGCATATAAAACAAGATTTATCAAGTACGTGACCGTTTCGACCGACTTCGCGAGTGGAGTTCTGCTAAGATTCAAACGAACAGGTACCTCATCGGCGATAGAAGCTTACAACCTAGCCCTCGTTTAATTAACCTAGCCTATAATAAAACTTCGTTTATCTTATATTCAGAGTACATACTTAACTTGGTAGGTATGTAAGTAATAGAACGTGCGTTCACGTTCAGAAACTACAAATAAATGCAAAACTTAGTTGCAAACATTTTCACACGGTTTTATTGAATCCTTATTTTTTTGTTGCAGATAGTTCATTAAATTGATTTATTTGCGTGAAACTAGTTTGTGGAATATTTTGAAACAATTTTAGGTGTTTTAAACTTTCAAAGTAGGTATGTTGAAAAGTTATGCAAACAACTGGTATTACTAGATCTCATCTAAAAACAATTTAGTAATACATTAATGTCACATAAATACCCAGAAAGCAATCTAAAAGAGCGCCAGCAGTATTGTAGGTCAATCATGATTTTTAGGTTAAGCAAATCGTAACTCTTAAGGCTAAATAGTCGTGATGGATTGCTTATTAAATTTAGGCAGTCTCAGGGAGGGCGAGTTAGGCGAGGTCGTGACTCATCGCACACAATCTAATTAACGGAAATAGGGCAACGTAATTTTATATAGCCTGTTATAAACGAGGTTTATTTTCTCAAACCTGCCCCAAGTGTGAAAACCCACATAAATATTCTAGTCATTGATTGGTTTTTTGCCTCAATTATGTGAATTCGAGGTTATGTTATTGAGAGAAACAAAAAATGTTTATAATATGCAAATTCAACGTTACCGACATTAAAAGTGAATGGAGCACGTATCCTCGATTTGTTAAACTCGACCACATGCATTGTTCAGAATTAATCAGTTGCCAAAGCTCTAAAATTACACCTCATTCTAGAGTTACATACAGCCTACCAATATTATCATGTTCCATCTAAAACATTTTACCTATTTCGGTACCTATTGAAAATAAAACATTCTGCCGTAATACAGTTAAAATCGTTCAGATTTCACGGCATTTACCTAACCAGGAGATATTTTAAATATACGAGTCATATTATTGCAATATAAAATTCTGTATGCAGCGTTAGCCATTTCGTAAATTACTTGGAATATGATAACTTGGAACCATTGGAAATCTATAATATCCGGTTACGAAATCGTCGACCAATAGAGCGTGTAAGAAAGGCACAAATAATGCAAGTACGAGCGAATTCAGTTTAACTTAGGGTTCACCCATTAGTCTCGCATTAAATATCATTTTCGGTTTCCAGTGTGCCATTATGTATACACGGAAACTCACTAGATAGCCTTCGTCAGCGTGATGTGAGCTCCGATATGATGCTGTATTTAATATTTGACTGAATCTAATTTAACCTTGATAACTGCTTTGGTGTGCAAGGACCTTGAGTTGTTAGCTGACTTGGCATCAGCCTTTCTTTTCTCAAAACAATAACAAATATGTCGGTCATGGGTCGAGTAGAAGAGACCAAGTGGTTCGTAACCGCTGCAGTTAAACTAATAGCAAGGACGCTAGATTTAAAAGACAGATACACGACTTGCTGAAGTTCTCAAGTCACCTTGTAATCATAATATGCAGGGACAAATTCAATACAATCAGATAACACGCACATAGCAAACTAATAGATTGTGTGATATCGAAACTGACTCATATCAAAACAGATTATACGTATTGTTGAAAACAATTTAGATTACGTAGCACTTTAGTTTTAATTCGTTTAGAAAGTGAACATTGAAATATCTCTTAAAGTATCACGCAACAGTGTGAGATGTTATTGTTTATGGTTTGCCACCTGTATTGTTTTGCTCGCTGGCTGCGAAGACTGGGCGCAGGGCTGGAGGAACGCGCGGCAGCAGGTTCCGCGACCTGCAGGTCCGTCTTCTGCCGGCGAGCTCCCAGCGCGAGGGTGAGCTGCGGAGGCCCCGCGGCCGACCCGCTGGCGCCCGAGGCGGAGCGCATGTCGACACAGACACTAGCACGGCGCGCACGCACGCGCCCAACTGAATTTCGCGCGCGGCCACTGCTATCGCTGCCGACGCTCGCACCGCACCAGCTCGCCCGGAAAAATTCGATCTCGCGCCGTCGACCCTATCCATTCAAGCCTGACGAATTACCATCACGCAGTTTTCTCTCTACACTCTATTTAAAACGGCACCGAGCATAAGAACCTGTGGACCGTGATGATGACACGGTTTCGAACCGATCTGCACGTGCACCGTCACGTCGGCGCGCTGGGGTTCGCGGTGTGAGCGCACACGGTAGGGGCCACTGACATCCCGTTCGGCAACAGAGCCATGGCGAATGGCGCAGCGAGGTGAATCGGAAACTCAGAAGCTGAACGATTCTAATGTCTACGCCATTATAGCCGGCGTTACGCTCGTTGATTACACACCGACACCGTAAGCACTTTCTTTTGCACGTGATTTTGTTTGTTTTGGCCTTTATTGTCCGGCAGCATTTTGAAATCCCATTTTGAACGTAATACTCAACACGGTTATAGATACTATTCAACTTAGAGGGACGTGTGGGTTCCAGAGTTAAGAGTAGAAGCAGGAGCTTTAGGTCAGTGTCAACCTCTCGCGACGTTTGTTTGTTTTCTACAGGGTCGTAGACAGACCATGGCATTTGCGAACGCACGCCGCGCATGCGTGCGCCCGTTCAATAACCACCCCTCGTATACCCCAGCTGTTTTATTTGAAGGGAAAATCGACACCGATATATTTATGTAGTCCTTAATTCAATTAACTGGCTGAAATAGGCCAAACCTCTTGTTGCAAATCAGTGAAGTAATTCTTACTTTAGTTTTCTGCTGATAGAGTGGTCAAGTAAACAAAATTTTAGAAAACAAAACAATAGTTATTTTGACGGTATAGAATTCATTGCACTGTGCAAAATTACTTGCTCCACCAGACTGTTTCAAATACAATGATTGAAATTAGTAAGTCTCAAGACTTTGTCATCACGGTCACGGTGTAGATAAGTCGGTGCTTTGGCAGCCAACCGAGACGCAATTACCAACTACGGTAGTCTGTATCTGTAAGTCACCACTTCAAAGACCCCTTTTGAATGGTAATGAACACACAGATCGCGGAATTTCCTAGGTCGAAATGAACTTACACGGTGTGAGACTTTTTCTTCCGTTCACGTACCTGAACGTGAGGTTGGAAGGAAATGCGGTCAGTCTGCAAAATTTCTGCACCCGTATTTTTCATAATAAATGTGTCCTAAATTTGCTCTAAGTTCAGCAGGGTACAAATAAAAATAATTTATTAGTATTTTCGTGCCCCGACATATTGTGTACGCGACTGTAAAGTATCATGAACTAGGAAAGAAAGAAAATCTATCGATGGGTTAATGATGCAACTTTTATTAGTAGATTATATAGGTATTCATGAACATTTCCACAGCGCCATTCTGGCTCCAAAATGATCATAATCTAAACCTGAACACGGATAGAATAGGTACTTATTTTTTATAACATCATATGATTTTGACACTCACATAAAAAAAACATTTATTATAAGTTCGTCACAAGTTAATCTTCGCAAAAGGCTAATCTACTACTACCTAAATGAGCTTTGAGGCTAGTCAAAATATCAATCGTTTTTTATATTAATAAGTCTTCAATCGATAAACTTGATTGACATGTTCTTGTTTTTTTTTTATATGTTTAAAAATATAACTTAATAATAATAACAATTGTTTATTCTTCAGATGTCCAAGTGATCCATAATGTTAGTAATTACATATATTTTTTACCCCCTCTTTCCAAAACCCCTTTTCGTATCCTTATATATTATATTATACCCTTTTCTTTAGTAAGCATTGTCTGTGAACTAGCCAATAGACTTCAGTATGACTGCCCTAATGGTAATGACATCATGCTCGTGATTCAATTAAAATACCTAAGATGTTAAACTGCACTATCCTTATACTTTATTTCATTCCAAAATGGCTTATTGTCCATATTATTTACCCCTGGTGAGAGACCACACAACAACACAGGGACTAAATGGTAAGGGGAATGCCCGCATACTGAACACAAGACATGCTTTACTAATTATGACTTTCACGATGTACCACTTGAACTTTGAAGTAACGTTCTGTAATGGCACAGTTACAATAACACTATACTCGTGTAATGGTATGTTTAATCGCCCCATTAACATGCTTTATGTTTTTGGGCAAACTCTCTTGGGCTCATTGACTGACTTAGATAAAACGCTAGACAGATATTACTTGACTAACTGGAATTAGGTACGAATTCCATTAGTGGCAAGTATTCGTATATCAAGTAACCTATTATTCGCGCCATGGTATCAAATTCTTTACTGGCATTGTCATGTTGTTTACAGGAAGAACAGAAAGTTTATCTCGTCTAAGTAAATTATGGCGAACACAATTGGAACAACGGAAGTCTTGGTGTGCGTATCCAAATCGCACTTAGTTTATTTTACTTTTACTTTACTTTTTACTAACTTATTTCAAAGAGGGAAATTCTCACTACGGGTATTTTTTCAGCCTATCTACTCCGTTCTTCCGAAGTATGAGAAGACAAAAGTTCCGTCGCGTTGCGCCCGTCACGGAGACGAGGGTGTATGCCTCATGAGCCTATAATTTCAACGGCATCCATATCCTTCCACGGGAACACAGTAATGCGAGTATCACTACATAGCGTCAGATTACCAGGTGTGATAGCACCAATTCTTCGGACGAACTTGACACAAGGCTACTGCCGCTTTTGATCCTTTCACTTAGACTCTGAGGGTAGTCGCCAATGGACGCGAGAAACTTGTATGTTGTACTTGTCCTTTTTATGTTTATTACGAAATATTCTCGCCAATTGTGAGCTGATAATGATGATTTTATTTTATTTATTGCTTTTAAGGTTATCCCATGGAAATTGAATGGGAAAATTTACCTCTAAAATGAACAGAAAAAAAATACGGGAATACGTTTTTAAATCAGTCACTTGCCTTCAGTTATAATATTATCTACGCTACCTACCTAACAGAATTCTGTACAGCTTCCGGTTTCTATCTGCCTAAATCTGAAAGCTTTATGAATCGTGAAATATGACTGGCAATTCGTATTCAACTCATGAGAACTCCTTACGCAATTTTAAATCATCATAAAATATCAAAATAGATGGTCCATTAGATATGACTAAGTGATTTCATTCAATCTCAATGAACATCAGAATATTCATTTTAACCTTTTTCGTATACTTTATCCCCGTTAAGCAATTACCATTGAAGCGCTTATGGCGAAGGTTGCTTAATGTTCTTTACAGATTCTTAACATCTAAGTTATGCAACTCCCCGCCTGGTCTGGATGGATGGCAATAAAATAATCTATATAGATAAAAATCAATTGCCAAATGTATGTAAGCGCATCACATCACATCACATCACACAAATTGCCATCTTATTATTAAGTTTACTCTCCACGTAACTAGATATTTATTTAAAAAGTGATTTTTAAAAGAATTCAACTGAAATAAAGATTTGTTTACTTTACACCTACGTGTCTATCAATGACTCAAATTTCCCCTTTTTTTTTAATACGTTTGAACAATAATCTTATTTACCTACTTTGATATCTGAATTTATCGCCTGTTCTAAATTTTAGAACATCTATACGCTCATAAGCGTGATATACCTACGTTACTTTTCAAAACATGTCCAGTTTATCTTCCGCTTTCAAGTGGGCGTGCGCTCGAAAAGGTACTTAAACAAAATTACAACACTTTACAGCCCACAAAAAACCCTGACTTCATTCTGATCTCCGATCTCAATACGCACTTGTTTATTTATAGATTGATCCAAGTATACGGTATGTTATCATTGTCATCCGGTTACTAAATATAGTAACTATAGAGGTATATAGAGATAGAATCATACAATTTAATGTCGAAATGTTTCATAGGTCACCGCAACATAAAAATACAGTAGTCATGATTTAAAATAAGACATATATGGATACACTACCACTGGGGTGCATAACGTCCGATGACTGGCCCCATAGCTCAGTAGTAGCTTTGCCTTCTGCGCTGTGTGTTCGATTCCCATCCAGAACAACCATTTGTGTGACGAACATAAATACTTGTTCTGTGTATGGGTGTTAATATTCATCATTAACACCGCGGTGTTACCCGCGGTTGGACTTCCTACGGGAACCGTACATTTTTCCGGTATAAAAAGCCTATGTGCTATTCCAGACTATAATCTATCTCTGTGCCAATTTTCATCCAGGTCCGTTCAGCCGTTCTGGCGTGATTGAGTAACAAACATCCATCCATACTTACAAACTTTCGCGTTTATAATATTAGTAGGATTTACAAATAAAAGTAATTTATAAGTATTCTATCAGATATCTAGTTCCCATATTACAAGCTAGGCTTAGTTTGGGGCTCGATATATTTATTTATGTATGGATTGGAAAGTACATTACAGCCTGTATGTCACAGTAGTTGTATAGACACTAATAGTGTGAAAAAAAAATATCGGCCTTGTCGGAAACATAATCATTCGTGTTATGTAATGATAGGTTCTCGATATTTGATTACTTTTAATGAGTGGTTTCTTTGAGAGGTAATAACTTTACATAATAATTGGTTGGTAGCTAATTAGCATTTTTCACCATCTTTACATCGGCTTTCTCAGTTTAATATATTATAATATGTACCATTTTTTATACATCAAAAAAGGAGGTTATCAATTCAACACGTATGTATGTAATATTAATGGTACTGCAATGATTATTTTGATATCTCTTATGTATGTTTGTCTACGCATTTCTCCGAAACTATGCATCGGACCATTCTTTTTTTATTGACTATTTTTTATTTCAACTTAGGGAACTGTTAAAGTTACATAAAATCGGTTCAGTTCTTTTTTTAGATATGCACTAATACGTGTAAGTGTGACGGCCTGGCTTATTGTTACTTGAATATATTTTTGAATTTGACCCTTATGGGTTAAGTAAGGAATGAAAGTTGGCTTTATAGATTTTTAACTTATGGAAATACTTGCTTAACGCCTTCCGTTACAGAACCATTGGGATCGAAGAATGTACGGGTCTTGTACCAGCTACCGCAAGAAACTTAATCGTAAAGCATCACATACATAAAAATAAGTTGCCTTTAAAACCATAATAACATGTGTAGAAAATGTTTTTTTTTTTTTAATAATCTACAATTTCTTGAATAATTTTGGCGCTTTTCTATTCTTTTTCCTTATCCCTTGGCCTTGGGGGTTTATTAATGAATACATACCTCGTCGCTTGTGTGTTGAGCATCGTAACTACTTGGGCGACGATGCCTTTAACTGGCGCCTCCTTGTCCAGCATCACGCTTGGCTTTTCCATTGTCATCACATCAGTTTTTGGGGTCACAATTTTTAAATCACGTGTCATTTAGTAATTA
Source organism: Aplocera efformata (assembly GCA_921293045.1). NCBI lineage: Eukaryota > Metazoa > Arthropoda > Insecta > Lepidoptera > Geometridae > Aplocera > Aplocera efformata. The sequence continues at coordinate 7,767,604 of OV121045.1, forward strand.
TATTTGCACACTTATGCTTCACTTTTCTAGATCTATTCGAGGCACATATCTAGTCCATCATATTATTTCATAATTTCGAACTTTTTTCCGTAATTAACACTGGGTCGGTTTTTCACTATATCTTCATAGAGTCCATAACTCTCTTATATTAGTTAAAAATCACACTTGAACTGTCTAAATATAATGGCATAGTAGATCTGATCACTGTTTTTGTCAACGTAAATAATTTGATTTATATTATGTAATGTTTCACTGCTTGTGTTTGCAATATCAGGATAGGATATCCGTTTGCTTCTGATACGTAGTTAAAAATGTAATTTAAAATGATGTAACGCATTTTAAGTGACATGTATAGAAAGGGCACCTGGCTTCCTGCACTTCGATTTTATGTATACTTCCATTCTAGTATAATATTATAACGCAGAGTGTGTCAGTTTGTCTGTTGCTTCTTAATGTGGACTTAGATGGAGGCTACCGCTAGTTTTGGGATTATACGCAAGTCTATAACTGGCATAACGGTTCTTTTTATAACTCTATAATTTTTCTATATAATTGAATAGGTGTAACAAATTATAAAAGCACCGTTCACACCTTAATGAAAAGTGTAGGTAAAAGTACAGCTGTTTTTTATCAGGTCAAAATGCAACGAGTTATGACAACAGCTTTTTTATTGACAGTTAACTGAACCAAATAACAAACAAGTTGCTTTTGCTGTTACATCACACAATTATCCAGAGCTTTCGGAATAAAAACACATTATGTATACGTATGTATACAATATTATTATTAGTTTAAAAAGTAGGACAGAAATATTTTCGTGAGAACTAAAACATTGTTGAATGTTGTCATTCACACGGTCATTGTATTTGCTTAGGTGTTCCTCACTTTGTTAAATTTGTTCTCAAGAGTTTCAGGAATGCATTACATTATATGATTATGTACTCCTATAGCCAAATAGGCACATTGAAAGTAATGCAGTTTATAGATTTTGTACACACAACCTAACCACATTGTAACCTCATAACCTTCAGAACAATGTTCGCTGAAATAACGATTTTTAATTACGAACTAATCATCTAAAATATTTTAAAACAGCAGAACTATGAAACGTTTCTTTGATTTGACTGTATCTGGGCCGATGACTGACTCAATCACTAGTTTGACTATTGTATATTAGCTCTCAACAAATATGAATGGAATGTCTAAATTATTGATACAAAAAACTTTTATTCCAAAACATGCAGGGCGAATCACAGGAAAGTATTGTATGTGGAGATATCCGATGACTATACGTATTATATATCTCCATAGGTGTGAATTAAAGTTATATTACCATCACTTATTTGAGAATTATGTAGAAAGTAGTCATACAAAGCTAATGGTCCGGGCTTGTGGTTTTCATCGTTGAAGAGATCACGTCCGGTAGTGATGAAATCCAGAAAACCGTTTCACAACAAAGCCATGCGCTTATAAAGGACACTTTGTTCACGTGAAAGTCGTATTTTATTGGAATTTTAATTATTTCCTTTTAAAAATTGCAAAGCCAAAGTAAAAAGAAACGCTACATAGTAATTTTCAAGAAAAAGCACACGTGAATCTAAACCAGATTACTAGGTCTCATAAGGGTAGCACTAACGGTACAAACTAGGTGTAAGTAATGAGAAAATGACTATTTATTCGATCAGTGTAAATTAATTTACTTGAAATGAGCATCGCCATTTAATCTATCTTGACTTATGCTCATGAAGTACAAAAGTGAAAATAAGAACATACGGTTTTTCTAGCAAATTAAGCATCATTAAAATGATACACAGCCGGGCGTCATAAAAGCTAGAAGTAGTTCTACATCGCACACTTTTTAGTAATTATTAAATGAGACTAGTGCACAGATTTCACTGCATTATAATATAACTCACGAGTCTGCAGTGTTTTCACATTCATCTTCACTACAATTCAACATTTAGATATTAGTTTAGTTTTTATATGGACAATCAGGTATGGACGCAAGTCCATTGTGGGCGGACACCGGGCGAAACGAGGAACGATGTCTGCAAAGTTATTCAATGTTACCATGGCAACCATTTTGGACAACATGGGTACTGCCGTGCCCCCAGATAATATCTGTGACAACCAGCTCAGAAGTTAGTTTAATGACTCCAACATGCCCAATTGTTCACCCGTGCCTACCTGATGTTTTTTTAATAAACTTGGTTATATATGTAGAATGTAAGAACTTGAAAAAATCAAACGTAGAACTGCCGTCGCCCTAATATTAAATTTTTATGTACTAGTACATTTAATAGTACCTTAATAATTTACTTTAACGAATTATTTTAATTTATGCAAACCAATTTTATTTGCTTGTTTGATGAGGAAACTATTAAAAATAATACTCGTACTATGTGTAAAGGAACTTGATAAGTATTTATCACTGATAATAATGTGATAGTGGAAAGAGATATAAATGAGATGTAGTATACATAGGTAAACATGAGAACTATTACTGAAAGACTCGTCAATCTAAAAAAAAATGTTGAAAGACGACAATTTATATGTAAAAAATCGAACAACTATTTAAAGCATCTGGATTGTAGATAGGTAAAATAAAAATAACCGTAGGTAGTTAGGAAACGGTAGACAATAACAGAAGCCTCACAGCTCAGTTGGTTGTAGCTCTCTCTGCCTTCTAGGTTGTGGGTTCGATTCCCACCCAAACCAAGCATTTATGTGACGAATATACATATTTGTTCTGTGTCTGGGTGTTACCATGTACTATGTGTGTCCATTTATAAAGAAAGTACTATATAGGTATTCTACCAGTTATCTAGGTCACATAGTACAAGCTATGCTTGGTTGGGAGCTAGATAGCTCTGTGTATAATGTCTGTGAATATTTATTTAAATATTGACTATTGATAATAAAAGAGAGGGTAGATAAAAATATTGAACAAATAACGCTGAATAAAATGTGGAGACGGCTTCATATTATTATTATTTTGCACATGAGTGATAAGTAATATTATAAGTATACCTAACCCACTTTCTTATTTTGTCAAGACATACGAGCTCAGAGAAAATGCTGACTAGGATATTCTACCTATATCTAATATTATTTTAGTGATTATAATGGTTCCAAAGATCTTAAGCAAATGAGATAAAGCTTACGCTAATGAAGCTATTTTATAATGTAACACAGAAAGTCAAGTATCTATCTACCTATCAGCGCTATGTAACTAAATGGTATACAGACAATCGCTGATAGCCTTAATTGCTATCGTGAGTCAATGACCGTAAATTACATCAAACTTTGTTTCAAAACCTAACTAAAATAAAGGACATCAGTATTTCAATTTAATGAACATCTTTCTGTCGTACTACACAACCGGCCGTTAATTCAATTATCGGCACAGATTAAGTTTCTATACAATATCAAATGAACGAATTATCAAGCAAACATGTACAATGATATCTAGGTGATGTCTTCTGTGGGTTGTATGCAATAAAATCTTATTACCATGATATCGATTCACTATAAACACTGTTCAAAGTTGAAATGAAAATTAAAGTAGCTGCAAAATGTATCAAAGCTTGCGCGGGAAGGGTTGGTCAATGACCCGTGTGATTGACGTATCGAAACTATCAAATGACTATCTCGTACATACACGAGATCTGATTGATGGTACGCGGTGACCACAGCACGTGCTGCTATCAAGTTCCGAGCGGGCTACGTACGTCCCGGTGCGCGTCGATTCACAGACTAACATCTGCGCGCCGCAACGGCACAGGCGCAGGCACAAGGCACACGAGATGGACCGAAGCCCCGCTTGGTGTATCTGATTACCTCACAGAGCAAGGACCTTTCGAAATAAAGCTCACCGTAAAAAATATGCCTTGGAAATCAGTTCGCGCCGCGAAATTTCTCTTTGCTAAATAACTAGTCAAGTTTGACAATCTACCGCTTATATTTGGTAATTGTGTTGATTGGTTTTCTAATGGTCGAGTTGTCATTTCTTATTTAGAAATAAGTACCTACTTAGCATTTTATAGGTTCGATATTCTCCATACAAAATTAAGTATGAATTATAAAACAAAACTAAAGTTTTCGTGAAACTCATTTCGAATAACGTTGTATCCATTACAATAATACATACCTGCTTCGCATAATATGAGTAGACTAAAAAAAAATAATCAATAGGAGCCGAAAGCTTGCATAAAATTCGCAATAACTCAGATCATGAGACGTAGGAAACGGGCCCATTGTTGTTTATAAAGCTATTGTCGTGTCGTGCCTCGGCGCATGGAGGTCGGCAGCAGCTAGGTAGGTTACTTCATCTGATAAAATTGGAGTAGGAACGGTGCTTTGACTTTGTTTGACTTTTTTAACGGATATGTTGCTAATGGTTTACATGCCACCAAGCCAAGTCTTGTTAATGATAGTGAGCTATTCAGAACTTTAAGTTCCGCGAATGAATTGCATTTATGCGCAGGCCACACCGCGAGGTAAACTAAAATAGCTATAGCTAAGCTGTCACTTCAATACGAATAGCTTGGATCGTTCACGACGTGAATTGTTTATATGTATGGAAGAGAAGCCGAATCTTCGTAAGCTAAGCTAGGTAAGGATTGTTCGCGGAATTGCCTGTATAATTTAATACAGGCCATACCGCCCAAACCACCTTATTGACAGATATGATGACAAGGTAACCCAATGGTTCAATTTACCTATCCAGTATACTATTAATGCTTTAGACCGTATTATAGTGTAAATGATAGGGCACGCTGAAGGCAAAATGTAAGTCTTAATTGACCTGACCTTTCATTACGAATGTGAATGGTAGCAAATAGTTTAAGTAATCGGTCAGACTTTCGAAGGTCGCCGGTTCAAATCGGTTCATGCATCAATGGCCACAATACCAGGTTCTCAAACCGGCGTAGGAAAACAATGCGAAAGGCATGTGATATCTACCAATCCGGATTGGGCTCTCACTCTCACTTGTCGAGGGAAAACAAGAGGGAACATGAATGGCTAGTACATTACAATACAGTAATATTACAATAACTTGCCAATTATTTCATTTTAGCAGTCGAATAACCAACTGAATGTTAAGAATTTAATTTGGCCAGTTAGAATAAAATGTTATAAAATATGGCGAAAATCCATCCCAACTATATAAATTTAGGTCGTTCTCTCTTTAAATAGCTAGCAGACCACAATAAGACAAACATAAAACATCCCTTGATACAAAATTCATCAAGTGTTGAATTTTGTTCACGAGATATAAATCGACAAGCTTTAAGCTATGAGGAGCTTAATGTTACAGACTCTATTATTAATCTTCATGTTAAATCTTAACGAGTTCTAATATAGGTTCACGGTTATAATAAAAAAAAACTAAACAAAAACGTTTCTTCTTCTAGTTATATCATCTTTAGACGGTGAGTCACCGACATTCGCTAACAACACGGCGGGTTTCTTTATTAGGAGCCCATTGAAATAGGAGCGATCTTGAACTCAATTGAAGCACATCAAACCTATATATAGTTTTATCTGAGTCGCATATTCATCCATAATTTTTTTCATTCGTATTCATATTCTTCTTGTCGTGAGAGTATATAAAACGCAATCGACGGAGGGTGTTCATTACCCGCAATAGATTAAAATAACATCTTGGCCTCGCAGCTCAATTGGTAGGTCAGCCATCTGCGCTGGAGGACGTGGTTCCCATCAAGGATAAATATTTGTATATCGAAAACAGATGTTTGTTCCGTGTCAAAATAAAAACTGAAACTCGTTTATTCCTTTATATCTCAAGGATCGCTTGGATCACATATATGTAAAAACGTGGTGTATAAGAATTTTAATAGTAATCTGGTTCCCATAGTATGCTTAGGTTCAGGCTAGATGGAGCTGGATGAAATGTCCATGAATATTTAAATATCTTCACCTCGCCTCATGGTGGCCAGTATAGTAATGCACTCTTTTGCCCACACTGAATGCCACAGACAATAGAATGTCGTTTACTGAAATACAATACCTAGAATTCCCTTTGTTTACTGTTATTGTCAACATCGCCTTTTGTGCTATTGTTTCAATAGGAGACAGACAACGGCTTTAAATCAATATTATAGTTTCTACGTGTCAAGTTTTAAATATTTTTTACGAGTTGCGCAAGTCGCTAATTCGATGATTATGCGTTGGGTTCAGTTCAAAGGAAAATTAGTTATCATCTTATGAGCGCTTTTATATATTGCATGGCAGTGATATCTATAAAATATAAATACTCACCCAATGTCTTCTAGTTACAAGAAATTATTCAGTTTGCAGCTATCTCCTGTGGAATGTTGTTGTTGTTACTAGCAATACGCGATTAGAATCGTTTGTCCTTCGCGATAATTTATTGCTGATGATCCACTAAGTTGTTATATTTATGAAAAAAGCTTGAAGAATCCAACATTACTAGCCAAGCGCAGTGAGATCTAGAAAATAAGCACATTCACCGAATTCTGGCGAGCCAATTGTTGCTTGCACTAAATGAACTTTGCTTTGCGCGATCCAATGACCTACTGGATACAGCAACTGACTTACCAGTTAATGACTGCTGTATAAGAGAAAATTATGATGTCACTTATTCTCGCTATTTCGAAGTGAGATCTATAATGCATAAACACTCACCCAATACTGGCAAGACTGTTGTTGCTCGCAGTAAGCGATTCGGGTCCTTTGCCTTGCGCGATGGCTGCTAGCTGCCGATCCAATAGATTGTTCTGTTCCAGCAGCTGACTCCACTGTCGGATGGCTGCCTTCGAAGATGAAAGCTCTTGGTGCAATTGCCTTTCGTCTAGTGAGTTGAGGCCACTGCGCAGTGAGCTGTCCAGCCTAGGTGCAGAATGGAAATGACTTGTTAACATTAGTGGAAGCATTGTGAATATGTTATGGATATTAGTTTGGTTATTCTAGTGTAGTGGATTGATACCATATGGAACATGGAATGAGATTTGGTAGACGTGACTGATGAATGCGAAATGGATTTGAATTCTTTCTTTTGACGTCTTGATGACATGAAAAAGCTTATTGAGCCTGATCAAAAATGACTCATCGACGATAATAACGATCGAAGTTTGACTACTGTTTCCCCATACAGATAATTGTATTTGGGGACCTCGTGCTTACCGTTCAATGTAATCATCGACGCTTTGCAGGCTGGTGATGGACTGAGCCAGGTCGTTGTCCATCATGAGATCGTCGGAGGCGAGGCTGGACAGTGTGTCCAAGGATGGAGTCCTTTCACCGCCGTTACGACCTCCGCACACTAAGAAAACAGTGAACGGGAGATTAATAATTATAATAAAAAATTGCCATTTCTGTCTAGTATATTGATATTGCCTTTTAAATTTAATATAATTTACAATGTACGTGTCAGAAAATATAAGTACGATAAACTTTTATTATGGTTGACCTAACAGGTCAGTTGGTAGTAGCTCTTTCTGTAATGTCATGGGTTCTAATTCCAGTTTGTTCTGTGTCTGGATGTTAGTATGCATTATATAAAACTGTCATTTAAAACTGTCATCAAACGTAAACTTGTCGCAAAAGCTTACTGTAAAATATCAGATTACCTAGTTGACAAAAAGGCTTGGGAATGAATTTGCTCCACTCTAGACGCAGGACCACATTCGCGAATATGTAATACTGTCTCCGAGGGGTTTCTTGTCTGCTTCTTCCCCTCGGGTTGGTCGGTTAGGGTTGGAACAGACGTAAACTTAACAAATAAGATAAGCTTAAACATGAAAACTGACTGTAATTTGACATATCTGTGTGCATGTAATGTGCCTGGGGAGTTCCTGTGACACGTTATATGCTCACGAATATGTGTACATGCATGTGTAAAATTTGACGTGTCCAAATGATACTTGAGATCTAAAGGAATAAATGAGTTTGACTTTGACTTTGACTTTGACTTATACATGTACCATGTATTTTATCAGTGATCGTGTGTGTAAACTATATTTTTTATAAAAATCTTACTTTTCCGATTTCTCTGTGCGAGAGGGCTCGAAGTGATCCTTTCTCTCGACCTCCGCAGGTTCTTACTAGTTTCCGAATCAGCTGTTTTTGTAGATGGGCTCCCGTCAGCATTTTCTAGTGAGAAATATTGTATTAAAGAAGACTACTTTGATAAGCGAATATAATGTGTAGCTATGTAAAAATAAATTATGCAATAATATTACCACTTTACACGTAGTATCCTACCATCCTAAAAATATGTCAAGTATTATATTGTTTGTATACAATTTGTAGACACTTATTTTAGCAAATCTAACGCAGTAACAAAGCAATAGCTAAAACGTGGAATTTTTAATACGACTACAAAATACCAAAATTCACTAAGTGCTTTCACTCAACCTATGAGGACTAGGATTTTCTGTCGCAGGTGACACTCACAATTCGTGTGTATTGTGAATCAAAGATCCGAAAACAAACTTCATGCTTATCATCACGCCAAAACTACACACGCATTTCTACAAAGAAATGGTTTCTACTAACTCAGGTGCGGAGCCGGCAACTCCGGCAACTCGGTGGAATTACAAAATCACTTCTCGGAGCTGAATATCATAGGGTGTGCAATATTTGTGTTTTAAAATGTCGGAGTTCTTACTTCTGAATAATAAAGCGGGCTGATCTGCAATCTCGTCGTCGAAGAAATCGCGGCCGTCGGATAAAGATAGCGATCCAGAGGCATGTGTCGGGGTTCCTGGAGATTCTGGAGTTGTGTTCTTGCTGCCTTCTCCACTTGAGCCTTGGCCGAAGTTACTGATGAATAAGTAATAGCAATTTGGAGCGAAAGAGTACATTCAATCACTTAGGATAGGAATGACAGACTGGGGCACGATCGGAAATTTACTTATCTATACATATAATAAAACTGTAGACTTGCCGTGTCTGTACATTAAAGATTTTTGCAAAATAATAACTGGGAGACGTTAGGAATAAGTAATATAACGTAAAAAAGTATTTTTTGTAATTTTTGTCTGTTTGTCTGTTTATCTGTTTGTCTGTTTGTCTGTTTGTCTGTTTGTCTGTATGTTTGTGCGCACTTTACGCAAAAACCATAGATAGTTATCAAAATCTAGGTACTAACAAATGTTAAGCGGAGTCTCGAATAATGAATAGGGTTTATTTTACAATATCAAAATTGACTTACAAAATAAAAAGTTATTCAATGTTTTATTCAAAAATGTTTGTGCGCACTTTACGCAAAAACCATAGATAGTTATCAAAATCTAATTACTAACATATATTAAGCTGAATCTCGACTAATGAATACCGTTTATTTTATCAAAATCGACTCGCAAAATCAAAAGTTATTCAATGTTTTATTCAAAATTTTAACGCGCCTGCCGAATCCTGCATGCTTGACTCGGTGTAGCGAGCCGGTGTATTGCAGCATGAATACGAGCAGGCGCTTGAAGGCAGATGACACGTTTAGTCGTAGTTTGGGTTAGTTAATTAGGCAATTAATTTAAAGGCAGTTTTTTTTTGTACTTTGAACTGCGAAAAGTTGATTAAGTTTGATTACGAGTTAAGCTGCCTGTCAAACGAGTCATTTACTTGATGGAGACCTACATTACACTGGAGTAACGCCATGGCCTTATATCCGGCCGAAAATGGCCGCATAGGTAAATCTTCTTCAGGGTACATCATCATCATCATCATCAGGGGTGAAAGTACATAACCCTTGCGACATTTGTTATCGATTTTGCTGATATTATCTGGATATTCAGATGCAGCACATTTATTGAAAAAGTATCATTATAAATTAGCGGAAGTCTGTCAAAGAATATGCAGCTCAACAATGATAACGAAACATAAATTGATGCTTGCTAGCTATCTTTTTTTTTCTGAGTTAGTTACGTATCGAGCTGAGGGCCCACCTGGCGGTAAGTGGCGACCCACACCCATGACAACAGTAATGCGACTCAGTATAAGATTTGGATCTTAGACTGAGTCGCACTCATCCTGCTGCGACCATCACCCGAGACGGGGATGATATTGTCGTCTCATGCAAATATAATGCAAGCACTTCTGCTTGTGTGATTCCAGGTGTGGTGGCAGTACACAGAGTAGTGGAACAATAAGACGATTTTTTTTGTCAATGGGTAAATACTTTGCGTATACCTTGGGGAGGCGTGAGGTTATGTGTGACTCACCCCCAACACTACTCAGAAATAGCAGTACTGGGGAAATACACATTAAACCCCCTTGGTGTTCCTGCACTATGCCTTCACGCTTGGGGTACGGGTACGGTAGCGGCCCCAGCAGCGTTGGTCTACGCGTATCGGGACCCCAACACGATGTCTAACTCCCTGTGGTGGCGTGCCCGAAACACGAAGCACGCCATCCTCCTGTGGGGATCTCATCCGTCGGACGGCAGATTCCCCGGATCTACCACCAGGAGGTTCCCGTTAGGGTGACAGGCGGCGCTCATGCGCCTGCCTTCGCCGACCCACTCTCTTGCGTCTACCAGGGTGAGGAGATTCTTCCTCCCTCACCCTCGCGGCTGCTTCTTTCTGCGAGGTTACTTCCTTGCAGAAAGACTGAGCTACCACCCAAGATCTCCCGCTGTCAATCATGGATAAGACCATAGTTGACAGCGAAAAGTTTCTGCCTATAGCTGCGGTCAGGCGGGAACAATAAGACCCTACCATCTATCCCATCGAATGTTTAAATTTCTAGAGTGCATCTGGACTCTCATCACACAATATATTAAACTAAATGTCGGAGTGCCCATTGCTCTTTTATAAATTTATGTCTTCCTAAATTATGTTACAGCACCAAATTGAAAGTCAAGAGTTTAGAGAATTCCTCTCATTCCTATCAACTGTCCATTTAGTTTTAAACGCATTCAGTCTCTGGTGAGCCTATGTTCCGCAGTGATCAGACGTAGTCCTTATATTGAGTTGCTTTTTGCACAGTCCGCCTTAGCAATTCAAATATTTTTTATGCGCACGTTCCTGAAATATCCTGAAAAAACGACTTCTATAGTATAGTTTACAGAGAAGCATTATTGTAAAATATACATTTGCAATGGTTGCAGTTTCACTTACGTAGTTCATCATCCAATCAAGTCTTTAATCTTCCCAGTTAACAAAACCTAAGTAATACGGTAAGAATCCAACGGAAATAAAGTATTTTGAGATTTAATCATAGCATAATTTTAATACAATAGTAACGACCAGACATAATAAGCATCTCATTATATTTCTATCTTCTAGGCTGGGATAGATCTAAGTCCACGCGGACGAAGTCGCGGGCACAGCTAGTACGGAATAAAAGAAGACTAAGGCGGTGGTTTTCCTTATTGGTTGATTTGTTGCAGACTTGTTATTGACAGTATCATGTCATGCACACTAAATTGTAATGTACGAGTACCCATTGCCAAGCTTAATAGGAAGGATATTAGTATATCCTGTTTGGGTGAACAGTTTCGCTTGAAACCGATTTTCACTTGAAAAATTTATGTGCGCAATACCACGTTCTCAAAACGGCGACGGAAAACATCGTGAGGAAACCGGCATGTCTTAGAACCAAAATTTCGATGACATGTGACATCTACCAATCCGGATTGGGCTCCCTTGGTAGATCAGATCCCATTCACTCTCAATTATCGAGAGTAGGCCGGTGTACCTGCAGAGGCTGGTACGGTAACAATAAATAAAACTCACTTGACTTCTTCCTTGACTGGCTGCAGTATTTCACCATCAACACCATCTTGTTCCGTTCCCATTGGCTCTGGAGTTCTGGTCTTAGTATTAGCCGTCTGATAAGCCGACGATATAGAAGGGAGATCTCTGTCCACGTGTAGGTCTGTATTCGAATCACTTGTACTGGTTGAGGATATCAGACTATCGGCTGGCGACGTTTCGTCGTCTAGCAAGCTTTGGGTGGAAGTTTCTAGAGCTGACATGTCAAATTTGGACTCTTCTAAAGTCAGGGTTAAGTTGTGCACATCACCGCTCTGGTTGGTGCATGTGCTTGTGGTACTGTAGTTTGAACTTGTCATAGAACCTGCGGAAGAAGAGGTTTGCGCATGAAGTATATAAATCCCAAGAAAAAAAGCAATTTAAATTTTTCATCAGTTTTTTTCTCGGACAAACATAATAAAATAGACAAAAGAAAAAATCGTTCGGTCAACATTATGATCCTTACCCATCATAGGGCCACGAAGGCTGTCGTGTTGACTCAAGGTCAACGACTTCATCAGCAGGGGGTGAGGTACAAGCGGTTCATCCATGATCACAATAGTCTTCATAGGAACTTCTATCTCTACGTTTTGTACTTCTTTGTTCTCAAACTTTGATTTCTCGTCCTCGCAGCTAGACACACTGAGAGCAATTGACACGTCGTCTTGAGATCTGTAAATATGTTGATACTAACAATTGATAGCAAATTCATTTTACAAAATTGTAAAATCCGTAACTCGGGCTAATGGTCGTACTGATGAACATCAAACGCCTATACGGATCTTTATAAATTATAGCTAAGAACCATCGAACATGTGTTGTCGTCAGCAAGCTTTTTACCCATACCCATACTGTGGTGGTGCAGAAAAAATAACTAGTCCGCCATCTGGGATGATCTGCCATATTGGAATTAGAATGACGTCACGTAGCTAAGCATGCATTGTCATCCAAAATAAGCGTGTATACCAAATTTCAGCTCAATCGGTTAAAATTCAGTTGCAAGATTCCACCCGGACAAACATACATGCATTGCAAGTTAAATAAAAGCTTGTAAATCTGCATTAAAATCTGAACTTTCATTTGGGAGCTACTATGCCACAAACCATTGGGCTATTGAGTGATGGTCTTTATAAATATCACACTAGTAATTTAGTCATGAATGCTTTAATATACTGCCTACATTTTTTTTTTAAATTATAGAACATACCTTGTGGCCATAGCCTCTCCTGCTGCGTGGCTCTGCCAAGCGCCGCTACTGCCGAAATGGCTTTCTTCACTTTTGCACGAAGGACTTGACTCTTTGCTCGAATCCATTGTTGCTGGTGATGCAACTCCGCTTGATGATTTTATAAATGAGTTCTGGAAACAAGAAAAGTTTTGAATTACTGATTTTATTTTACATGTTTATGTAACAAGTTTAATAGCCAATTTTTATATTATATAATAGTTATATATTATTATGAGATCGAGTTGATTGGTTTATGAGTTGTCCAAGATGTCACATTTAAGTTCTTATTTAAAAGTTTCTTGAAGGAACCTTAACAAAGGATTGTTTAGACTAGTGAGTGCTTCATAATATTTTAATATTATGGTAAAGTACTGCAATATTAGTTTCAGAATTACTAGTCGATATGCCATAGCAGAGGCCTTGAGGCGGTTTGACAACAGAGTTGGCCGCTTACTTACACGAAAGTAGCGTAACGTAATTTTTTTAATTTTTATTTTCTAATAGATAAGCATGCGTTCTTTAAACAAAGTTTAGCTATATATATGTACATGACTAAGAGTCTATAATATATATAATGAATAAAAAATGGTCTTATAAAATGATGAATAGTTAAGACTTCGTCGCCATTTCATTTTATTACCTGTTTGTTCAACAACTCCGGCTGAGCCCGATCCAGCACAAACTTTTCCTCATCAGTGCTGGTCTGTATCCTGGTGGGTCTGCTTCTATTCCTGTACCGTTCCAGGGTCGACATTGGAGACCTCTGCACCTCGACTGGTGCTGGCTTTGGAAGGATCGGCGATGGTGCTCTGTAGGTGGCAGTGGGCACCTCGTACTCTGGAGACAATTCGTCGAAGGAGCTGGGCAGCTTCGGTAGGGGAATCACGGTGTGGCCAGTCACAACGGCGTCGTCTAAAAAGGGTATTTATTTAGTTCGGTTCGTTCGGTTTAGTCTAAATCAATCAAGTACCACAAAAGTTGACGAGAAGGTGTTGTATTAAATTTTCACAGTTTCGAGATTCTTCGTGGTCGGTACTTCATTACTGAAGGTCGTGATCACTATGACGAGATTGCTCACATAATTTTTTCAAGTGAAAAACTCGTTGGTGCACGTTTGGGTTTGAACCAGTGGCCTTCAGTTTGAAAGTGGCATCTGCCCTGGGCCACCACGCTTTGTTTTTCATTTGGTTTGGGGAGGTGTTCTCTTGTATTATTTCTTACCCATGAGGTCAAGGTCGGCAACTTGCAACTCTCTCAAATGGAAGCTGTGAGAGCCTTTCATCACCATCTCCAAGTTCCGAGGGCGGCGGCGCGAGTTCGGAGAGAGGTCACCACCGGCTGGGCCCTCACCGCCGGTCCATACTCCCGAGTCTGAGGACACTGCTGATCCTGCACCTGGAATAAAGCATTCATTTTGACTTGACTTTTTAGATGTCTTTTGTGACGGCTCCGTTGATAGTAGTCCTGCCTTCGAAGCGAGGGGTCCCGGATTCGAATCTAGGCCGGGGCAGACTTGCCGCCTGCGAAATAGGGAATCCTAGTGCAGGGGTATGTTGTTTTATTCATTTATGTGGTTACTGGGCGAGCAGATATTCCAAGACCCAAAAAGTGTTTTGTTTGGCACCACGATAAAATTAAATCATATTTATTAAAACATCTACTTTGATGTACAACTCTGCGTAGGTATTCTTTTTATGATATTTTCCTATATGTATTGAACTATTATTTGTATAGGGTTGCGTTTATTATAGCTGATGGTGGCGGCCCCCATTAGGTTCCCACTTTGCAAAAAATCTAATGCAAATTCTTTAACCAGTTTTTATAACGAGAACTAATTTAATAATTCTTAATAGCCCGTTTATAAAGAAAAGCTTCGTTTAAGGATTTCGTGCTTTGTATTGAAATTTTCATGTAGCACGCAAATAGTTTGAAAAGTGCAAATAAATAATTTTACTGTGTTCACGTTCACCTTGAAACAGACAGACCTTGGGGCAAAATTAACTAAAAGCTTCGCATTCTAATACGAAAGTAATTTTTTTTATCACCCTTTCTATTTAAGTGTTGCCTACAGATTTTATGGAAATAAGCTAAGCATTAACAAAATTAGATACCCAAGTCACTAACTTCTACCTTATTTTATGAAAAACAAAACGGAAGATAAAATACGTTATAAAATTTTTTTTAGTGATATATAGGGGCAAATCTTGGAGAAAAAAATACAATAAAATAAAAAACACCATTTTTTTCCCCGCGGTGAGCTCTTGTGTCACGTTTTAATTTCTGCTATAGTTAAATTCATTTATTAAATTAAATTCATTATATAATTTTGGGAACCATGTTGCTCACGTCCATAAGTTAGTACCCTCAGAGGTCCTACACGTGTTCCCCGGATGGTGCAAAAGGAGCAAGTAGAGCGTGTGAGACTTCATAGGAGGTGGCAAGCACTTAACATTAGGTGCACCATCAGCCCGTACCGTCACATAAATTGCAAAAAAAAAACATTTTTAAACAAACTCTAGTTCACTAATTAGTTATTTAATTAAGATTAACGTACCTTCTCTCCATCCATCAGAGCTGCTCGCTTTCCTGGTGCTATTCACAACCTGTGGATAAAAACATTTGTTAATCACAACACTCACTGCACTTTCAATTATATTTTAAGTACCTACGCTTACAAAATATCACAAACACAAAATTAATAAAAAATGATATTGACCAATCGGACCATCGCGGCCGCTATCCAAAGTGCATAGCTCTGAATGAAGTTACGGAACCCTTCGTTACGATACGATCACCGATTTCGAAATGTCTCGTAGTTTAGACGTTAGTTAACTGATACAAAAATAAACAGACCACGCTACACACGAAGACTTCGCTCGAAACATATCGAGGGACATCACACTTTTTGTTACAAAATCTTCTGATACCCGAATTAATCGAGGTTTACGCAACAAGATTTAAATCTTAACAAATAAAAGATCTCGGTAGCACGTCATGTTACGGTCTTGAACAATGTGAAAATGCTCATACAATATTTCAAATTAGTTTAATTACGTGGATGCATTGCAAAATCATAGCACACGACTGTACTCGTAACGTAATTAACTTTCAAACGAACGTCCGCCGAATATTAATTTATAACCTTTCCCTTCAGTAAACCAAACATCATAAGTTTTAAAAGCATATAATATAATTTATATACTTTAAAAGTATATAATTTTGATGATAACGTTGTACATACCAATAAAGTAATTTTTTCTTCCTTTAAAAGAGTTTTTGATATACTTAGATAATTTTAATTCATTATATTTTTTACGGTTTGTAGGATTCTAAAATTTGTATGCTTAATTCTCAATAATAAAAAGAAATTGATATCCTTTGATACAAATCTCATGTGTGCCAGGTATAGCGAGCTGAAAAGATGCATTCTGCACTATAGATATTTAAAGACACACGACGGACTGCTTTCAAAGCGGCAAGACTAAAATAAATCTAGTGTGACCTACATCCATCACCAAAGGAAAATAAACTGTTAGCAGTATACTTAGAGTTTGCATTTCAATAGTGTTACTAATTATATGTTGTGCAAGTCTTAAAGAATAACGTTGAACTCACTAAGTTGTCACGGATTTATAACAAGCCAACTATTATGAAATACGTTTACTTCCGTAGCTACCTAGATAGCACACAATTTCTATAATTTATATTTAAGGCATGCGGAACAATGGATCTTTCACTACCCCGGCGCTGTGCACAACTGAAGACATCGTAAGCGAGGAACTTGTCAAGTTTGACTCAAGAAGTACTGCCGCCAAGCAGCGGTGCACTCGCATTGCAGGTAGAAGGGTGTGATTGCCAGTGAAATCACAGGCCCCGTTATATGCCCGTATTGCGCACCGGCGCAACGCGATGCGACTTGGGTCTTCTTGGAATTGGGTCTAACTATTCAACTAAGTATTGACTGATTTCCATTTATCGTCCAAGAACCTTATAAAAGTTCCAAAACCTATTCATTATCAGGTTCTTTCTGCGCACTCATACATTCATGCATCTCAACGGCTTATGAACTTTCCGCACCTGCTTATTACTCTTAGTAGAGTCTATATTCTTGACAGCAGGGTACTGTGGTCTTGGCAACTGGTTGGTCTGGAAAGTGTACTTCCCAGGAAGAGGGCGGTCGCCTGCTGGCTGGACGCGGGAAGAGCGAGCGCTGTTCGGCTCAGACTTCTGCGCGATTTTACGGCCATCCTGCTGAAACAAGAAAGTTAAAAATGTACAAATGGCGCTCTGCGATGCTGAAATCCTTGTGGCCTACAACACACTGTATAGGTACTTTAGCAGAATAATAATTGGAAGAGGCTTTGAGATGTGCTGCTGCGTCTTATAAGTTAGAATTACTTTCTGCTACGTTATCCCAGCAGTTCCGAGATGGAATGGAATCTAATACATTTGAAGTATTTATTGAAGATAACCTTTGAGAATTCGATACCAATTATCATCTATTCTACTATTATAATTATACGCAGCAGTTTAAGTAAGGATCATTGGCGTCGGAATCCCAGCAACCTACAAAATATTAGATTAGATACTTTAGGATCAGTACGTGGGCGACCGAGCTTCGTTCGTTTTATCTGAAATTATACATTTTTTCAAGTTACAGTAGATTACCAATCAAGTACCACAAAATGTTTCAGTAAAAAACGTATTTTTATTAAAATATGCGATTTTACAAGAAATACAATTAAACAGATAAACTTAAACTTATATAGCAAAATCCTATCTAAACAAAAAAATTTCATCCAAATCGTTGGGGCCGTTTCTGTGATACACGAAATATATATACAAGAATTGCTCGTTTTAGGTATTAGATTTAAGCTCTGTTGACATTTACCTGTGAGAACTGCTGCGTTTGATAAGTGAGGATGACAGTCTGCTTAGTCATCTGCTTCGGAACCCCAGTGGCTCCAATGATGGTGGTGACTCCCGTGCCTGACACCTGGGTCGCCATCAGCCCCAGTTGGCTGTTGTATGGTGCATTTGTACTTTTTTTATCTAAAAAACAGGAAAGTCATCTTTAAAACTTCTTAAACCGTTACAGTCTGGTGTCAATGCATTCTTATAGGTTGTTACTATTAGAGCCTAGATTCCCAACTACCAACAATTAATATTTCATACGAACAATGCTATCATGTCATCTCTTTAAGTACGCAGATACAGGCATTGATAGCCATATAATATCAGTTTTGCCTTCAAACTAAGTACAAGGACATGCCATTGTCTACATTTTGTGTGTATACAGGCTTATAGTGATATACTTATTTCATTCAACGTCATGAATAAAGGGTTCATATACATATTCTACTTATCCACCACTGAAACTGCCAACTCCACTGGCACGGAACTTTCTGGTAATTAATTTATGTTCAGCCGCATCTCTGATGTAATCATGGTTGACTTTTAATTACTTACACGTACACTGACCATCAATCAGCACGAATGACGACATAATATATCTCATAAAAACAAGCAAAGCGTCTAATTAAATAATCAAAACCTCTACTAGGGAATGCTCTCATAACATTGCCATTTTTGCCTTTATCGCCTAAAATTTTTGCTGAAAACAACAATGCTTGCAGGAATACACGCCCTGATACACGTCATTCAATTATCTTCTATCCGCAAGCTTAATAAATGCATATTCATTTATCCCTTTAGATCTCAAGTATCATTTGGACACGTCAAATTTTACACACAAATAAACATATTCGAGAGCATAATACGAACCGGGCATGGCATCGCGCCCTAAGCCATGGAAATGAAATAGGGAACGATGCCATGCCATGGAAAAGAAATGTCTCATGTCACACCCAGACGAACTCTTCTTGCATCTACGGTAGTCCACTCTAGTGTATACTCACCTAGTGCATTATTGTTGATGGCCGTCTCCTTGTCCTTGCCTCCGAAGGCTAGCTCCGCCGCCACGCCGACGTCGCCGACGCGTGCCGTCTTGCTGTGCGGCTGCCTGAAACCGAACCTAAGCAATGAGAAATCTCTGTTTTAAGTCGTACTTCTCATACAAAATGTGTTTATGTATATGTCTGGCTATTTGTGGGTATGTTGCGCGATTCCTTTGTGTGCCGGAGCCGTACCGGAATGGATGCTTCTAAGCCGACCGATAGTGATACCGAAAGACACTAAAAATATCGGAAAACGATATCAGTATTGCCGATATTGGATGACACACGGTTGTAGTATCTACATTGTCTAGTTGTGTGCGCCAGCAATAGCTTTGGAGTAGGTACATACGAGAAAAAAATGATAACCAAAAGCAAATTAGGCATTTCTAGCCCGCAGTGTTATCGCCGATATCGATACGACATCAGTATTAGATGTTTTCCGCGATAAAGTGTGAAAGCTTTTCATAAATATATGATGATATTACCAATTTTTTGCCTTTTTTATGTACAGAAAATATCGGTGTGAGTGTGGTTCATTTGTCGGAAAGACATCATCAGGGATGAATGCTAGCGCAGTACAATGTTCTCGTGATGTGAGATCGATACACTGATCCCTTAATAGTAAATTTTTATATTGAATGTTCACTAATTAAACCTGTTTAATCTATCTGATTAGATTTTTTGCATGTAAGGATTGCAATCCCGCAAAACGGGATTACGCAATCCCGCAGGATCCCGCTGCTTTTATTAATCTGCTGGATCCCGCACCTTCAAAGCACGGACCCGCGGATCCCGCAAATAAAAAATTGTCGCTAAACATTTAAAGATGAATCTGACAAAATAGATTACTAATTACTTATACTTAATTAATCCCGCGGGATTGAATGAGCTGTGGGATTGCAATCCCTGTTTTCATGACTGAATTGTTTACAAAATAACCCAATCAGGCTGTTTCATAAATATGTCCCATAAAATGTTTACTCAGCGCCTTAATAATGTTATGGAGCAAATACACAGTTACGCATAATGCAAACTACACAGTAAGATGTAAAACTTGTAACATTTTCCACGCTTTAGTTTACACCTCCACAAACAATGCTTATATTCCACGCAATTGCAGACATGAATAATATATTCATGAGCGAAATTGGAGTTTTATCGCTTTACGCCTTCGAAATAACTTTGCCTTCGTCTAATATTCCGATATTAGGTACACGCCGCGATAGTCAATTTATATCGTATTAGTGCTGGGACGACAAATTGGATTTAAAATCCTATTCCAATAGTACTCTTAGCTCATACTAACTTCAGCTGCCAAGCAGTAATGCACTCGCATTACAATTACTTAGTACCTACTCTGGTTGAAAGGCTGCCTGTGCAATTACCTACCTGATGAGTACAATATATTGGAGACATTTGACCTTCCAGATTGACGGACGCTAGACCATACAATTTGGCTCTCCCAGTTACGTAAGTAGGAAAATAAAGTATTGCTGTTGTTGCAAAGACTATTTTTAACAGCCGTCAATTCTTTCCATCTCTTTAATCACATTAAAAAGAACGATACATTAAGGTGATTATAATAAAGTAAAGTTTAATATATACTAATTGGTTACCTGTTTGAACGCAGTGGTTGACCAGCAGTCTCCTTACGGGGTCGGGCCAGTGGCGTCGACCTTCCCGACAACAATTCTTCAGTGCGCAAGTCCTCCGTAGAACCTGCAAAAATCAACTTTTTAGGTTAATCTAGGTTCTACGTTCTATTGCTTTAAGAGATCTGTTACCAAAGAGGATGATTCAAATTTAGAAGGAGTGCAGTTCCAAAATCAATAAGTTTTATGCTTGAAAAATGTAGAACAATATCGAACTAAAGTCGGCAGTCTAAAATTTTTAGTTCTATAAAAATAGAATAGAAGGTTCGTAAGGGGAAACAATTAAAAAAATTTCCGGAAAACCGCAGGACGCAGCTAGTAAATAATAAATTCGGTGGTACAGAAAACTCAATGTGCGAGTCCAAATCTCACTCGACCGAAAAGTTCGGCCGCACCTGGACCGAACAGAAACGATAAGAAACGAACCTCCATTTCCATTTTTGTCGTGCTGAGCCTGCTTCTGTTTACGTCGAGCATTGTCGTCGGCCCGGGAGGTGCTGGCTGGCCGGCGTCGGAACCCGAAGGACGTGGCCACCCCACGGCTGGGCTTACTGTTGCCGTTCCCACTCGCGCTTTTGTCCCGCTTTTTCGCACCCTTCGACGAAGAATGACCCTGGGACAAGCGAAAGATAATGTTAATACAGAGTTGGCCACTTACTTACAGGAAAGGTCATGTTATTCAGTGTTCTATGCATAGCAATCTGTGGTTCTGGGAGTTGTGTAATTTGTAATGAGGCACATGAGTAAGCTTAACCTTACTGTAAACGAGCAATTCTTGTATATATTTTTATTCCTATAAATTATATTGGTTAAAAATTTTGCCGTCAGCTGTAGCCGCATGTAACGTGACTAATAAGAAGTTTAATTTAACAGCTCCACCACAGCATAGTTTTAATAGTTGCCTTCGAAGCGAGACAACAACTTAGTATGTTAAGCGTATAATATGTTCTCAACTTTTGGGTGTTTGTGCCCTTGTCCATGACACCTGCGACACAGGAAACCCTAGTGCAAAGGTATAAATAGGTAAACTTAATAAAAAAACATTACCTACTTTGTGCGTATTACCTCTACAATAAGCTCAGCTACTGATACTTCCTTTAATTATAATTAAAATGACTAAAGTCTTAATTTATTTCAATAATTACGTCGATAAATGTATAATTATGAACACGGCTAACCAACTTTGGATGCAACATGTAAAGAAAATGATGACATATCAAGGTCAAGACTTTAATTGCTTTGTCTGACAAAGAAGGTTCATACAGCGTATATTCATTAAAATCCTAAAAAATAATTAATGTGTTTGTATTTCATAACATTGCTATGGTTGGCTGAACTAAATCTAAGCGCAATTATTAAGATCGAAAATAATGTTTATTTGTATTGTCTTAGTTTAGCCCACGTGGGCCCATTTCGAACGGACCAGTTAATGGTCGATTGTAACAGGGGGACACAGTAAAATGGTATAAAGTTCATTAGGAACATTGTTATATTAGTAACACAAAGACTGAATACAAAATTTGGGCAAAATTAATTTAAGTAAAATAGCGATGTAATGAGGAAGCGCCACAACCGAACTAAAACCTCTAAAAGTAAAGTCTAAAGTCCATATTCGTCCCCCGCCCCGTCTGAGCCATACATAACTGATTCAGTAGCTTTCCGTCCATTCTTGAAAGCATAAGATTGCTTACTACGTTTATCAACAACACCTGATGGTAAGTGATGCGTGCGATATCGCACAAAAATGCTTGTCTGTGTTTAAAAATTTGGACGTCTACCTAGTAAAATGATATTTACCATGGTTTTTCAACGTAGGTAGGATTTCAGTAGATCTACGCGCCATGATCACCGCTAAACTGACTTGACTACTCCGGTTTCGTGATAGAGGTACCTATTGGGGCATATAACCTTGCTCAAAACACTATGCTATTTATATGCAATTTTATTAAAGTTCAAGGGTTAATTAAATACTATCTCTATTACGGAGCTTGCTTCAGTTTGTTTTACCTTATTTATGCTTTAAAATTTGCATGTTTGAAAATAGAGTTACATGTAAATTTTATAATTGGACAAGTATTGATTTGAAAAAAAAAAGCCAAACTATGTAGGTAATAAGAACGCGTGGATTTGCAGGTAGATATTGGCTCATACTCATACCACTACACTAGGATTCCCTGTGTCGCAAATGGCATGGACAAACATAGAAACACAAGACAAACAACCAAGACCCGAGAACAATTGCTCACCACATAAAGCGTATCCCGGCTAAGAATTGGACCCACGTCCCCTCGCTTCGAAGGCTGGGCTACCCGTCCATCAATCTATCATTTGCCGTCTTCTGGCAATACCTATACGAGGCAGAGAGACGATAAGTACCGGAGAGGCTCCAATACACAAAATGCGGTATTCTGAACCCTGACACCAGTAATCATTGACTTTCAATTCTCCGTCATGACGATGCAGATCAAATCGATAGTCAGGTGAACAATGATCAGGCCGGGCCGTGTCGCAAGTGGGCTGTACCCGGCGGACAAACAATGGCCTCTTGAGTGACGACATTGTGATATAAGTCGACATATCTGGCTCAGTATCTGTTGGTTCCCAAACGCGAAGCTTGGGCCTTCTCACTATCGAATTCCATTATGTGCTCACACCCTTCGATCCTTTCAACCGACTTCCAGAAGGAGTTATCGATTTGGCCGTATATTTATGTTTGTTACCTCAGTTCTCCGTCATTAATAAACCGTTTTTTTATTTATTTGAATGGATTTGCTTGCAGAATGGTCCCGCATAAATTTTATTAAAATCTTAAGTTCTGTGGGACCAATATTTTGACAGTTCATACATTTTATTAAAATAAAATTTCTGTGGGATCAATATAAATAGTTTAAACTAGTTTAACTAAAAAATATGCCATCAAAGTAAACGAAATTGTATGTTTTGCTTTCCTGTGACATTTCTTCGCCCGTTGCATACGGATTTAACCCAATTAAACAAATAATTGGGTCATTTTTTTAAATTGTTTAGAATATCTGTCTTTTTATCTGTCTGTCCAACTACGTTCTTGCGGTTACAGGGGTTTTTTGTTGGCTCTTTGCAAAAACAGCTAGTATATCTATCTAGTTGAAAGTAACAGATAATATATCTGCTGCTTTAAAACAATAGATGGCGCTAGGAGTCGAATCACATTAAAAGTATAACCTACTCATCAAAACTTCTCTAGACTAAAAAGTTGGGAAAACTTGTGATGTCGGCTCTGAACACATTTGTTTCTTGTGTAACATAATATCAATATTACGTAGTGCGGATCTCGAGTAAATTTCGTTATAGTATTTTTTAAACGCACTCCCACACTTTGGTTCAAAATTCCTATAAGGAAAAGGCTTACCAAAACTAGATTACATCGGTTACCTGCATGAGTAGTATGCAAAATAGACTTTCTCTTTATAAAATGTGACCAAATATTTAAATGTTTTTTGCTGATAGCAGACAGACAGCAGTCGAGTAGAGAAACTTATTTTTGTCGATTTAACGAGATATTTTCCATTATAAAGCTATAATCCTTTTAAAACTATCATGATTGTGAACTTAACGAAGTTTTCAAGTTAACGATTAAATTTACTAAGGATTAAAGCCACTTTTCATATTCTGATGTTGATTGTCTTAAGGTCAAATTAAAACTAAACTAAACGACATCAATATCGTTCTCATTCATACGAAGTAATAGAGTCAGAGATAATTTTGATGCAGTCTAAGTAGATTTTGTTTGTTTGCTATCAACAGGATCGACACCGTTCGTTTTTAGTTTTCCTACCCAACTTTATAAATCTAATATAATTCTATTTTCTTGATTGAGAACTAACTGCGCCCAGTGGTCTTACCCGCGGTTTTCCGGGAGCAAAAGTAGCCTATGTGTTAATCCAGGATATAAAAGCTACGGATGTGGATAAAATTTGGTACCACCAAATTTCATCCAAATCCGGTGAGTCGTTTGAGCGTGAAGGAGTAACAAACACACACACATACATATTAACTTTCGCCTTTATAATATATCTAAGTGTGATTCTGTTTTTGGCTTTTTGCAATAAGGTTACGGGTCCACATGATCGGAATCGAAGTATACAGAAAAACCACATCCTTCTACCGGACCACTGCTTGGCGACAGGATTTCTAAGGACGCAGTTGACATAACTTCTACTGCTAATTTAAATTGGTCCTATGGAACCACTCAGGTGGTACGTGAACGTAATCTAAGGGATAATTACTTGCGTACATCATAATATATAATTTTAATAAAATTAATGGTGAAGCTATAAAACAAATCCATTAACTTTACTAGTTTAGTAGGGTCTTAATGTAGGAAGCTATCAAAGTTGAAATTACTGTGATTGCACGTTGCATAGATGCAGGCAGCTTTCCAAGAAGAGAGTCGTCATCATTAGTTGCAAATAATAATGATGGAAGAGATACTTACGTACCTTAATTTAAATCGCATGAGTATTAGACTCCTTCGTAGTTGATACTAACCTACCTGCGAACCGAGGGGACCTGGGTTTGAACCCAGTCCGGGTCTTGAGTGATGAGCATACAATTTGTTACGGGTTACACATGACATGTATTGTATTTTTCCATGCGACATTGAACATCCTTGTATATTTTATCAATAGTTGACCCGACAGATGTTTTCCTCTGTCTTGATTCACAATTTGACAATCGGCTGTCAAACGGTGTCAAAAATCCCACAGAAAAATGTTCTCTTAGTGTCAGAGATTTCCCGTGAATTTTCCAAAGAAATTATCTTATTACTCTCTTGTATATTTATTTATTTCGCGTATCTCGGAAGCGATTCTGACAGTTTGGATGAAATTTTGTGTTTAAAATTACCTGTATATTTGTCTTTCTTGTAAATACGTATTTTAGAAACTATGCTTCACTTCACCTAATCTAATACTATTAATAAATATTTGGATCAACTTTTACTACAATATTCTTTGTTGTTATTATATTAACATGTACCTACTGTTATTCTGTTTTTATAATCATATTCCGTCGTGTCAATCTGTCGGATTTGCTATTTTGATTGAGTTCACGATAAAAGTTCCAATAGTTTATTGTTCTGTTCGTGTCCCGTTATTTAAGTTGATCGTAAAGGTGAAAACCCACCGGAGTGGCAGAGAATTAAGAAAGTCCTCTATAACCTGTTGTACCACTTACCTACATGTGTGACAATGCGTTCGATTCTATTGGTATTAGCCTAAAATTTGACAGTTCTTCCTAATGTGCTTATGGAGCATAGAATAGCTGAATATGTTGAATTGTGTGCTTAAAATGTGACTCCCATTCCCTACCACCGGAACACGGCAACGTGAGTGCACCACTGTTTGGCGGCAGATTACCAGGTGTGCTGACAGTGTTTCTCCGGACAAACTTGGCGCAAGTTCTACAGCTACTTAGGGTGATTTTAACGGCCTTCCCTATCTAGTCGATATAGCAACAACTAATAACAATATACTTTGTCACATAATTAGGTATAGAAGGATCGGAGTCGCATCTAATGAGATGCGATTCCGATCAAATATGCTCGTGAGTTAGTAAGACATGAAGATGGGACTTCTATGGCATCCTTCCGATGGTGGTACGGTTTAGCCATGAAGGTAATTTAATGGAGTTCTCATGTTTGTAAGCTAATATATCGATTCAATGCTAATGTGGCTCGTCAACTCCCACAGCGCCTGACTTCGCTTAACTAGAAAAACCTGTATGGACCAAAGAAATGCAAAGCATACATTGTTGTAGCATAAAACCTGGTATTTCTACTAATGAACACCATGAGATGAGTTTTTTACTTATTTAAATAAAAATAAGACTATTCAAACTTATTTATTCCTTTGATATGAAGTATCGTTTGGATACATCAAAACTTAAACTCGCAAGTAAACGTTTTCAAGGTTTACAATTCACACAGATATATCAAATAGCAGTCAGTTTTGAAGTTGATATTATTTGTTAAAATAGTGATGAATGATGAATTCCTTACAAGAATGATAAAACACAAGTACTTCTAACAAAAATTATGCTCCTATGACCTATGACCTATGACCCGACCCCACAGAAGTTGCTTTGTCTATCTGAACCTGAAACCTAATTCTTTTATCTTTTTCTAAACTAAAAATAACAGTTACTCCTTATAATATAGCCAGGGAAAGTCCCGTCAAAATCGATTCAGCTGAATCAAGAATTAGCCGGAACAAACAAATAGATAGTTTTTTTTTTTTTACAAGTACCTCATATACTTTCAAATCCATTAAGTATAGTATAGTAAAGCTAAAATATATAAATGCATAGTAAAAGCTATTTACAATTTAATTTTCTATAGGTATAAATATATACCTTCAAGGTAATTCATTACTTAGTTGGCGATTGTTCACAATCCGACCCTCCTAAGACTATGGCAGGAACATAGGTATAGTTAATAAGATACACATAGGTATAGTTATTATGAGACAAACTTAGGTTTAATAAAAGGCGTATTAGGTCTGTACCTAATACGCCTTTTATTCACAATCCGACCCTCCTAAGACTATGGCAGGAACATAGGTATAGTTAATAAGATACACATAGGTATAGTTATTATGAGACAAACTTAGGTTTAATAAAAGGCGTATTAGGTACAGCACCCAAAAAAAACTCTACTCAATCACCTGATTGCTCTCCGGAATCTGGTTCTTGCGTATCATCCTCAGTTTTTGTTTTCTTTATTCTCGGATAGTGAGAACTTATGCGTTTACAGACGGCGGTAACAATAGACCGAGACAGAACTTTCACAGATTTTCATTGAATCGTATGAGAACTAGCTGATTTATCAAAATGATTGTATGAGCCACCATTCATTACCGCAGTATCGTCATATACAAAAACATTTATCTAAATTAGGTAATATTTATCTTTCAAAATTGTATAATAATAAGATAGATATAACTTTTACAAAATGTGTACTGGTGTCACTGGTCGCCCTGTCTCACTGGTGGCATAGACAGATAAAAACTAACGTTTTGTTTATTCAACTTGCCTGTGTGGAAATATGGGAACCCTTCGCTTCCAAGGCAGGATTTCTACAAATTAGTTTACGGAGTCAAATAATCAAATTTACTATGTGTAATTTAAAAATATGGAAACTTTTCCACCCATTCGTCAATATAGAATACACATTTTAACATTTAGGTAATAATAAAAAGGGACTAAGGCTAGGTTATAATCCTCACTAACGGGCAATTATATCAATAAGGATTTATTAAATTTACACTAAAGCTTAAGATGTCCGCTTATCTTAAGACCGTGTGTTCCATTTTAACCAACGCGTTCCAAAGTAAATCAGCATTATTTTTGGACCTGACTGTACCCAAAACTAAATCACACAATACGTGCGTTTCTCGATACGGCCCAGTAAAAGTAAGTCGCGTAACTATAGATTACCGGCATTGTGTTGTGATGAAACATGTCTACAAATCGATTCTCTCGATTCAAACTATACAAAAGAACACTATGCAGAGATCAATAGAGTTTTATAATTCACAGCCCTCTTACGCATTAAAAGAAACACTAAAGATTCTTCGAAAGAAATAGAAACTGATTCTCTTTTGGAGTAACCATAATAACAAACGATTATCTTGTAGAGCACCTACCTCCACTTCATGTACAATGTTTGCGGCAAATACAATTATTCATATATTTTTTTCCAATCCCAGAAGAAATATATATTAGTTGAAAGAATTTTTAGTAGTTCATTAAGAACAATAAAATACTTAGATGCATTCCAATCACAAAGAACACAAAAACTATGTATAAAGAAAAGCAAATCATTGTAGTTGGATAAAGGCACACATTCCCATAATTAATTGTTACTCGTCGCGAGTATAATTAATTGAACAAAGAACTTGAAGAGCCCAAAAAAGCAAAGCAAGGTTTCAATTAGCATGCAGGTGCCAATTCATATGATGGTGGAGTATTATCTGTGGTATTATAATAGTGCCGTGGGCGACCACAAAGCCGCAGAGCGACCGTCTGCGCGTCTGCATCACCGTTATACCACGTTATACCAGTTATAGGTACGTTACCATGTCATTATGGACTTTATGATGCTCTGGTATCCAGGTGTTACGTATGGAGTAGAATGGTGACAATTTTTTATCAGGTTATGATACATTCAACCTAAATTGGCGTCAACGTGGCTGATTTCTGAACTTTGATAACGTGACAGATATTTTTCATAATCATTATGCGCTGGAATAATAAGAGTTAAACTCTAATACGTCAGGAGAGATGGACATGGCTTTTTAAAAGTCATATGCATACTTAAATAATGTAGATTATGTAAATGTTATTTACACAATTTATATCATTTGTTTAAGTTCTTCAGCAAAGAGTAACACTATACTCGTAAGTCCACACCCAAAAGCTTGGATTCGCGGTCGATAGTGCATTTACATTCACTGCCAAGGTGTGCACGTGTTTTGTAATAAAGAGGTATAAAACTGTCTGTATGATCGAAGCTTTGTGTTTGCTCGGGTACGGTCGCGGAAGTGGAAGCGTTTAATTTATACTACTTAGAATAAAACTGTAACTACTCTGTACATTGAAGACATGCTGAAAAAAAAAATTGTGGTGCGCTCGATACTGAAGCCAAAATTGTAATTTTAAATAATTCAGGATACTTTTTATCCTTTTCAGCACGGTTCCTGGGGGAGAGGGGATGAAAAAATAAACTAAGCTCATTGATTTTTAGGATTTCTTTTGTTTACATTCACCAACAGACACTCACCTTTTTTGATTCATCATATTGCGTACAATAGAGAAAGATATTAGTGGTTTATGGTTCAAAAGGTGAAACTTCAAACACAAACTCAAACTGATACGTCCTTCGAAACCTCAAATGTCGTACGACCACCTTTAAATTTTCTCGCAAAGTAAACATATTCGTGCACTTATAACCAATCACAAGAGCTCCTTGCACATTACATGCAGATAAATAAAATTATAGACAGATTTCATGGTTCGGTTAGTCTTATTTGTAAATATTTTGCCTGCTTCAATGCTAACCTGAAAAAAGCTGAAAGTAGCTGAAGTAGCATAGAATTGCAATAAAATGACAGAGCACTTGTATCACCACTACCACAAGAATACACAATAACAAATCATTCCTTAAACACTAATGTGGATGATGATGAAGCCCTAACTATGAAACCCAGCCTTATTAGCATTTCGATAGTGTGCTATGCGGTAACAGCTTAAAATGCAGCTCTTGGGCAGGTATTTGGCATTACGCCATGTGGTGGAAGTTTTTTATATGCATGCCGCAGCAACACCAACGTCACTTCTTTCTTTCTCACAAAATGACCTTTATCGAAACATTCCTTTCTAATAACGGCGAAACCAATGTGTTTGTTTGCGATCCATATGCGTACCACCTGTCGAAGTTTTTAACATAATAAGAGATATTTCTATTCCTTTTCACCTAACTCAATGCTTCCCTGGTTTGGGTGGCAACAAACTATGTTTCATTAAAAAAATTCTTTCTGACTGGCATCACAGCTCAGTTGGTAGTAACTATGCCTTATGCGCCGCAGATTCGCCGCAGTGGGTTCGATTCCCATTCACAAGCATTTTTGTGACGAACATTTTATTTGGCGCTAGAAGACGTGTGAAATTTCCATGAAACTATTTATATTTAAATTAAGTTTGAACGAATGTTTAAAATTTTGTTTGTAATTTTCACTTTCATTTCATTTTAAGTTGACTGAATATGGCTGATGTTCACTATCAAATTGGGTAAGCAATAAGTACAATGATTTGTAAGTTATCTTTCTGTTTTAAGAAGTTTCAGTGCTAAGTTCTTACTAAAAAAAACGAAATGTACAAATTAATACAGTTTGCGGAATCAAAACTAATAGGTATACAAAACACAGCTCATAAAATAAGGTATAACGCTTAGATCGACCACAAATAACTAATACCTAGTAATGGTCTAAAAGATGTGTCATATGACCGTAATGGTAGCTTCATTGTATTCAAATCATCAGACAATAAGGCTAGAAAGTTTTATAATTTATGAAATAAATAATTCTGATTAGCACTAAAACACTACTGTTATATTATACTGCTCTTGACCATTGGAGTAGGATCTTTGAGTAACCGCAAATAATTCTGACACTTGACTTCCTTCATAACAGTTAAATTCCCATCAAGTGACCCTTTATCGAGCCCTCCTAACGGTAAGTCTTCATTCTTAGCTGTACTAAATTGATGGAATTACGGCACAAATTGTTCTCAGCCACACTTTGTTACACGATGGCTATTGGCGCTTCGTAGCGTTAGCAGATTAAACTGAAATTGGTGTGATTATCCAGAAATTTCCTACCTACCTACTACCAAAAAAACATTACTATTTTTGCCCAGTAATATAAACAAATAAAAAAAACTTTTTTTTGTTCTTCAAAGCGATCTGATAACCCTGGAAACATGATGAACAGGCTTGTGGTGTAGGTTGTTATATTTCCCGTTGTAGTGTAACGGATAGATTATAAAATGAGCAAGTATTCATTTTATTTCTTGTGACTGTGTAGAAGTTTATCTGATTATTATTGTTGATAAATTGTATATTTATGGAGGCGCTTTTAAACAGGTTCAAGTTCCAATGGTAAGATGTTATCGTAAGTTTGTTTTGTTTTTTAAATTCTAAAAAAGTTGTCATGAAATACAGTGGTCCACACCGAAATCGAAATTTGACCTTGATCTATTTGAAATTAAAAACAGGCTGTATGGACCCGCGCACGAGCGACACAGTGTCATACATAAGTGCGTATTAATGAAAATTTCGGACTTCCGGACTCTTGGGCAACGCATTCCGATACGACGAACCATGTTCTACATAACATGATGACTCTGGACGGTACACTGTACTGTCTAGAGCTCGTTTAAATATCTTAGTAACAATGACAGTAAAAATGAAATCATCCATCTGCCGTCTATTTGGTGCTTTTACAACAGATACTTCACACCGGCTCGAGTGTCATAACATAAATCTCCATGTGGACAGACCGTAACATATTTTAATGTTTGATGTTAACGGCAGTTATGCGAGCAGCAATTCATTGGGAGAAATATTTGTCTTGACTATCTATTCTAATCAGATTTAGATATGGTCATTAATAAAAACAAGTTACAGATGATATGATCATCTCTCGTTTCTGAGTTCAGTGGAAAGGTGGTTACTGGTGATATTAAATGCCCATATGTGCAACGCTATGTCTTCGACTTAGGTCTTCTCATACTTCGGAAGGACTTGAGTCGTATTGCTGTTATCTAATGTCGAGTAAGCTGATTTAGAGGGTCGGGGTCCCTGGAGTGGGAACATTAGAAGCTGATACGGTACTGGCTATTTGCGTAAACTAGTCAGATTAAAAGACATGAAACATAAATTCAATTTTAATTTCGGTCATAAATATTAACCGAAAATGACAAAACAATTTGTACTTACGAATTTTATTTGAAAATTTTTGCTTCTTTATTTAATTTTCCTGATTAAATTTCCCTTATTATAATAAGGGGAGGTTTTATACACAGGTATCTAATCGTATTTCAAATGAAGGCATAGTACAGTAATTTTCAAACAATTGTCTATGCAGGCTATCATAAAGCCGATGCATGTGCATCTAGAGGTCGTTTGCCCCATGCTCCGCTCACCATCACTTAGTCGTGTTGCGACACAATGCTAATATCAGACCCAGCAGGTTACTACAGGACAAGTTTACCAAACTTAACATCTATATAATCTAGTCTTACGTCTTAGATGTTACGAAGTTTATGAGCCAGATTTAACTACAAAAACGATAGTACTCGTATAATTATCAAAAAATCTTTCAATCTTTTTGTATGTATACACAAAAATAATTCTTCGTCTCCGAAAATCTTGAGCTCAATGTCGAAATGTAGGTCCTATTAAATTCCTTGTGAATATTTAATTGAAATGAATTATTATTGAATTCACTCTCAATTATCGAGAGTAGGCCGGTGTTCCTGCAGTGGAAACATTAGAGGCTGGTACGGACGGATTGAATTGAAAAATATCCAAAGGAAATATGAAATATTAACTACTTATGTTGTAGGCACAGTTACTTATTAACTAACCTTACCTACCTTAACGAACAAAATATATTTTATAATATTATATCCTTTGACCAGAAATGTATGATCGAAGATTTAGTATTAGCATCTAGAATTATAGTTCTCGCGTTCCTTCAGTTCAACGGCTCTCGCTGTATTATTACCTACATTACGAAGATATCGGCATGATATTTATACAGTATCGACACATTGATACAGTGGAGTTAAAACCTTTCCTATGATTTATAAATTAATATGAACATCGTGCGTGATTGTAAATTCCAAACATGCTTTAAATTCTTCACTTGACTCACAGCGAATACTTGAGTAATATTTTACCGAAATTTATGGCTTTTCCCAAAATGAAGTATAGACTGTATTTTATTAATTAAATCCTCAAGAATAATTGCTGTGCCATATAGTGTTTGATTAATATGATGACAATTATTTATCTACTCCATAAATATAAACTGTGAGAATTTAATGACAATATAATATTAACATGTTCAATATTTCAATCATAGCAGTAGTTAATGAAGATTAATTTCCACGTGGCATTTACTAGGGACTTTCACTATGAACATTAGCTTCAGCTTATCTGCGGCCTTACCTATTAAACTAAGTTCGAAGTAGATGAGGATGGCCCAACAACATATAATTTATCCGAACGCATTATTCCCGGTAAATTTAATAACAGACAAGAATCTTCCTACACTGGAGAGAAGCGTGGGTTGGAAATAGTGGTTTATTTTGTTATCAAATTAAATGTTTGCTGTGGCCCAAGAAAAGGAGATAGGCATAAAATAATTTCAATTTCTTTGACAAAGTTCATTGGTACTTTGGTTTGGGTGGAACAATGCACATGCTGTATTCAGCTTTGTTAGTTGTGTTAGGGTTTATGCCACTTTCGTCTTATAATAGAATATGTAGTGAATTCGGGTGATATGCATCGCAACTGTTAGAAAAAACCTTAACATCGTATGCTATTTTCCCGTCTACCATCCACTGAGGACTTCAGGGCCAACTGAAATATCACTGTTAGATTGCGAAGTAAGCATTTTCCATTCTTTGAGGCTAATCTCAGGAAACTATGTGTCGCGTGTTTCGCTGTCTTGGTTTCGTCACACTTGCAGACATTAAAATAAATAGGCAATTTAAGATTATAGCCACACATTACCAGCAGCTAATTAACCATAATGAAGCATACGTCCAATTATTTCTCCATTCTCACAATAATTTAGCTGTTTCGCCTTTTGTACATCAACACGATTTCGCTTTTACGGTACTACAATACCTTAACGGTAACATACCAAATACAGGTGAATTGTTTTGTGTATGCTCAAAAATATGTTGTAGTATTTCACAGCCATTGTTAAAACCGCGTGTTGTGTTGTGTAGACACTGTCGG
Organism: Aplocera efformata; assembly: GCA_921293045.1. Lineage (NCBI taxonomy): Eukaryota > Metazoa > Arthropoda > Insecta > Lepidoptera > Geometridae > Aplocera > Aplocera efformata. Next base: position 7,801,749 of record OV121045.1, read on the forward strand.
AATTTGTGTGCTTTTTACAATTACCGGTATTTTGGGCTAATTCCCAACCTTTCCACTACAACAATGTAAGTAGCATTGGAGCTTTGGCCGTCATACCGCGTAAGGATTCCGAACCAGGGAATCGCTGAATCCCTGAATCGGCGGTATGAAGTCGGTAAGTAGTCTTGCTGGATCTAGTTTCTTGGGGTCACTCCCCAACTGGAGCAAACTAAAATCTATAGTAAATATACAATAAAATAAATATAAAAATAAATAAAATTGAAGTGTCTGTTTGTATAATAATTTCAAAATAACAGCTTTTTTTACTTAATACATTAGAAAGTATTTACGGTAAATACAACATAAAAAAAAATGTATGTCACAAAAGTAATATTGGGTGTGTGAATATGACTCCGCCCCTTTTTGTCAAAATAAAACACATTTGTTCGCTTACAAAATTAAAAAAAAAAATTATTGAAAGTATGCTCCATCTGCAGCTACAACCTTCGCCCATCGTTCAGGTAGTTTTCGTATTCCTTGCTGGAAGAAGTCCTGGTCTTTTGAGCTTATCCAGTTGTCAATCCAAATTTTGATACTTTCACATGAAGTAAACTTTTCTCCAGTAAGGTCTGTCTGCATCGTCCGGAATAGGTGGTAATCCGAAGGAGCTATGTCTGGTGAATATGGCGGGTGGGGTAACACTTCCCAGTCCTGTCCCTCTAAATATCTTTTTACGACTTCTGCGGTATGCGGTTTGGCATTGTCATGCTGAAGAACTAATTTGTTATGTCTATTCACCCATTCTGGTCGTTTTTCTTCTATGGCTCGCTTCAAACGCATTAGTTGTCGTCGGTAAACTTCTCCATTAATAGTTTCAGAGGGTTTGAGCAACTCATAATATACAATACCTTTCTGATCCCACCAAATACAGAGCATGACCTTGGCACAGTGAATATTTATTTTTGGCTGTGATGGGCCTGGTTCGCCTGGTTTCACCCAAGCTTTTTTGCGTTTAGGATTTTCGTAGTGTATCCATTTTTCGTCTCCTGTGACTATCCGATGCAAAAATCCTTTTCTTTGCTGTCTTTGAAGCAGCATTTCACAAATGGTTTTCCGACGTTCCATGTCTCTTTCTTTTAAATCATGTGGAACCCAGTCACCGGCTTTTTGAATCATTCCCATCATTTGTAAACGCTTTGCAACAGTTGAACGATCAACATTTAATGCTGCAGCTAATTCTGATTGAGTTTGGCAAGAATCTTCCGCCAATAATGCTTCCAATTCAGCATCTTCAAATTTTTTTGGTGGTTTTCCATGTTCTTTATCCTCAGTACTAAAATCGTTATTTTGAAATCGTCGAAACCATTCCTTGCAAGTTGTATTAGACGGAGCATGCTCACCATAAATCTCCACAAGCAAACGATAAGTTTCCGCTGCAGTTTTCTTCGCAATAAAATAATGTAATAACACTTCCCGCAAATGACGTTTATTTGGAATAAAAACCGACATTTTCGAAAAGGTGAAAACAATTGTTGCTTACACTTCAACCAAATATCATAAAATGCGTTAGATAGCTGACATTCAGTACTATCGAATACAAGTATGGTCATTTATTAGTACACGTAAACAATACTAAAAACGACATCTGTTGAGAAAGGGCGGAGTCATATTCACACACCCAATATTAAAAAGCAGTAATATTTTTGTTTATATAATCTGTGTTTTATCCAATGATCATTTTTTACAGTGGTTAAGTTGAGATTGTGTATTCCCAACCACCCTACTCAATTACCTTAATGACTCCACTAATCCATAATTAATACCCACTAATAATCTCAACCACTAACCATTGCATTGCTAACCACTAACCATTTCAATCTCAACCATCCCATCGATAGGGCAGAGTAGGGTGCTTGGGAATAAACCGTATGTTGAATAGTAATGCCAAAATTTATGAAAAATTATTACTTTTTGATTTTGATTCATAAATACACCTTTAGGAATATAACTAAAGAAGCTAAAATATTCCTAAAGGTAAGAGGTTCTTTTGCTGTGAAAATTACGAAACTTTCATATGCTCAACGTGACATCTCAGACTAAAGGAAGAAATTCATTTTTATATTTAATTTCTTCGTTTATTCACTGATATCAGTTCTTGGGTTGGTCATTTTAACACCGCATAAGTCATAATACTCGTACTTAGCATTATGAGTACGTCGTGTATAATAAATAACAATCACCACGACTGTGACACGACACTGTAACTGTAACATGTTTAGTCACGCACGCTATTGAATAGGCATGCTTTGATATCTCAAACTTAAAGCCGTAATCCTACTGAGTCCAATTTCATCTTCCAATTCTATGCCAGTAATATCATTTCTACTGTAACTAAATTATGTATTTCGTCAAGGAAATTTGACGTGGGTTTCTGCAAGGTTGCGAGATGGTGGAATCGTTTCATCGAATGTGCACTTAGGACAAAGGCCACGCACACAATCGACATTGATCGGTCCTCATTGCATCATTGCAAAACTCAAATCCTCCATTTTGTACATATTTGTGAGCTTCATTTCCGCGTTACATAATAACTAAAATCTCAAAATTATATTATTATATATAATAAGACGTAAAGAAACAAACATGCCAGGTTGAGGATTGGATAGATAGGATTGGAACAAAATCAACATAAGCAAATGCATCGAAGTACCGTTACTCATTGTTTGTTCCTGAAGGTCTATGTCAAGGTTACGTACCATATCGCACTGTTCGACGTCGTCGTCATAGAAGATGGTGTCGCAGTCGTCCATGCTGGTTATGCCTCCTCACCCCTCAGCAGGAGCTCCCGGCCCCCTCATCAAGTGCACACGACCGGACCACCGGCATCCGAACCACCAATTACAATCACTGGCAACTTTCCGACACTATCGTAACTAATTCAACGATCGAAATCTCCGGGATAATCCGATGAGTCACGCGATCAAGACTTGGTGCAAGACTGAGAGCTAGCACGGTTCGGATAAGGTGTGGGTGTGCTTAATGAACCGAATCACGTATCCTTGTCTCTTCACTGCTCTTTTCAAGTGTCAAATCACTTTGTGTAAGAGTTTTTACAGCTCAAGGGCACTTTTAGCAAGCTAGAGATTTGCGTCTGGTGTTTTTATGGTGAACTGCGTAGATGGCCGCTTGCTTAGGGCGAGGGAGGCGCGCGCACCCTCGAGGTGCATTGATCGGGTCTCCATTGCGCATGTGCCCCTTTAGGATTTCACGTCTGTTTTGACATTTGCTTAGGGGCCATTTATTTTGATACGTCTGGTATAGAGAAGCTGAATTTGTAGATATACTGGACAACTGCTTCCCGGTTGTGCAATCAACCCTTAACATATATAAAATAGAAGATAGAGCTATAAATAATAAAGCGGTTCAAAAGATAAACTCATGATTATGATATAGGAAATTAAATATCTTCTTTATAAAATGAATGCTACCGGTAACTTTACCGGCGCATAACAATCTTTTAAGTTTGGTAAATAAACATATCTTTATTTCCTGAGAAAAATGATAAGGGTTATTAAATTACAATTAATTTAATAACCCTTATCATATATTCATGAAATTAAATATAAATACTAATATTGATCATCTAGCCAAAAAATTTAAGTCATATAACTAAAATACAACATCTAAATGAAAATCAAGAAAGTTTTGATACTTTGCCGAAACATAAAATATCTCTACCATTTTTATGTAGCAAAATAATCATCATTGGTAGTTTGTTTCAATCCGGCGGCTGCCAAATGCATAGATAAAGTGCATTACATTTTTATATGACATTTTTATTTATTTATTTTGGTCACCAACGAAAGGGTCATTTAAAAAATATTCACAAATATTTAGCCAATTATTAGTGTATTCTGTGGTCATACCACAGTATACACTAATAATTAAAAATAAATAAACAATTCAATGAGTAATGTTATGGATAAACTTGGGTAGGTATTAGTTGTAACTATTTCCTTGCCATAATTTCGGGGTGTTTAACACTACCACTAACTTCAGGTACTGGTTACCAGTAACTGTGTCAAGGTACTCGGGGTTGGGACGCATTCACTATAGCTTGCTGCCGTCTAATGTAGGACAGTGACTCGCGTTTCCTTTGACTAGCAGGTGCTGGGGAAGTAGAGCTGCAAGTGCAGGACGGGTCGTTGAACTCAATAACAGTTTAAGGCTGGACCTATTACAAAGTACGTAAATTATGGCCCGGCTCAGGGCTATCCTACGACCGATGTGAGATATTACCAGTAGCTTGCCATAGACGGCCCTCTATAAAATAATTTTCGGGGCCCTTCTAATTGATTGTGGCGAGGCCCAATGTAACAAGCGAGGACATGAAACAATGAATATATATACTCTAACAAATTATAATTTTTTTTTGTAGCACGTGTTATCATGCCTCGAATGGGACCTTAGGTAGATAAGATCTACTATGTAAGGATAAGATAAAATTATACCTAAGTTTAGAATTTTTGGGAAGCGTTAGTTTCGACTTACGGATTTTGCTAACGTGTACGCTCATCGCTTTATTTTTTTTAAACCCAGTTCACGCTTTTTTCTCGAAGAGTTAGGCAGTCTCAATGGGTTACTTCCCATACCTTGCGTGTTACACTATCGTGGGAACAATGAGATTATAAGTGGTGCGCTCATCCCTTCTATTATTTTACTGCAATTTGTCCATTATGTTACTCTCCTAACACTATTACTTTCAGTAAAATAATTCAACCTTTAATAGTCTAACTGCCAGAACAAAACGTATGCTACCAATAATTATTACCAGAAGGTGGGAAGAAAATTCTTATTTCTTACTAATATTCCATGTTGGTAATCTCACAAACAATTGAGGATATTGCAGAGCTCGTTGAGCGGTCGTGAATTCGTGAAATAGGAAAATGTCAAGGAAACGTTTCTGGACAATGATCTATGTATTCGAAAGATCGTGCGAACGCAATTTTATTGGTCATCGGCTCCAGTTGTGGAGAGCCTTCCTTTGTTTAGCGTACTTTTACGTTTTTCAATGAGACATTCTGAGAAAAGGACAGTTCGAAAGTTATACATAGTGCAAGCTATGAAAGCTAAGCTAAGTCAAGTTTACGCGATTGCCAGCGGATAAACATGTCGTTAAGGTAAGTTAGTGGATTTTTTCAGGCGTAATTTTGCTAAAGTCCTTCTTAAGATGATTTAGAAAGGAGCTGATTTTTAGTTTACCCGTTCTTACATTATAAACAGATAGATGTTGCGCAGAGCTATGTTTTCGGGAAACTTATTTGATAGAAGTTTAGGGAGATTGTACTATATTTTACCCCTTTTACAGATCATTTAAGGTCAAACGGCACCTTTACGCACCTATTTGCGGCCGATCTAGAATATTATTATATATTTTTGCTATAACTGTTTATGACTGTAATGACGGACATGTCAACAAGAATAACAAAAAATACAACCGCTGGTACGGAACCCTCGGTATCCAAATCGCGCTAATCCGTTGGTTTTTTGTCTACTATGTAAACAAGTACTACCGAACAAAATGTAAAAATATACATTTATGACTATGATTCTTTCTTGTCCATTTTGAATTGGAAATAAGTTAAGATTCCCCACTTGTCCCACAGAAAAAGTACTTGTGAACAACATGCAATTATCATATGTAAGCAGTAATTAAAATTAAGGCCCTCAGTTTCTGAAAGGCTGATTATATCTCAGATCAGTCATATCTCATGTCAATCAATCATTGCTGCAGAGAATTTGAAAGCTTTCTTGACAAGCTGTAAGCAAATTTTTCGTATTGTATTTTTTACTTCAGATACCGGTCCCAAATAACTGAATAAAATATTGTACGAATTGCTTTCTTACTTTTCTTGTGGTTTCTGCTTCCTTATTTGCTTGTTTTAAAAACACCCCATTTAACGCAGTGACACCATCGCAGCAACAATTCTTAATTATCGCGTAATCTCTAACACAATTTCCTGTGTGTCATGTCATTGTCCACAAACAATACAGCGTGTTACATAAAGACAGACACAGGGACGTAACAGGTGCAGAGGAAGCTTATTTGCAACCGACGTAAATAATTAGTATGAACCAGTATTTATTAAAAAAGAAAAAAAGACGTTTCATAATGTCCTTTTAAGAATTAAACGGAAATAAAGTTTTTGACTTTGATTCTTGACTTGATTCACTCTCAATTATCGAGAGTAGGCCGGTGTCCCTGCAGTGGGAACATTAGAGGCTGCTACGGTAGGTACCGAAGGATAGTTAAATGTGAAATGTGAAATTGTTTATGTTATAAGCGATTGTAAGTGAGTTGCTGCGGCTACCGCATTCCAGTGGTCAATGCCTGATAAAATTAGAATGCAATTTCAGTAAAAAATAATAAGGTTTTAGACTAATTGTTAGTCTAAAACCTTAAAATTAAGGTTAGCAGCAGTAAATATTTAACATAAGCATGTATATTTTTTATGTATATATCTAATACTAGATCCACTCCGCAGTGGTTCCCTCGGTTAGATTTTTGGAATAAAAAGTAGCCTATGTTCTAATCCAAGGTATGATACTACCATTATAACGAATTCAGTCCAAATCCGTTCAGCCGTTGAGAAGTGAAGGAGTAACAAACCCGACAAACTTTCGTATTTATAATATTAGTATGATATGGCTTTTTTCTTAGGTCTACCAAAGCTTATCGTTTTTGGTCAAAGAATGTGATCCTTACTACGTCTCTGGGTTCAGCCTAAATTATTTCAAGCGTGTTACATTGCAGTAATGACATTTATACCACAGGTACGAAATTGGAATAAAATCTGTGTCACACGGCTGTGCGTACGTAAAACGTATGCGAATTATGATAGTACAATATAGTTTTATATCATATGTGATACAATCAAATTATAGGGAGATGCGTTGTAAATTTATATGGAAAGCAAACTATAAGGTCTCTCAACGATGGTGGGCGAATAGATGAATGAGTTGCTGCCTTCGAGCTGCAACTTAGTGTAGAAATACACAGCACTAAATCGCGCGTTTAGTACTTTAGTACATATAGTCCATGGTAATGCTGCAATTCATTGTGTAAATATAAATCTCTGTATATGAAAGTTTTATAATATTTGGTGCTTACTTCTTACTTCAACCACAGATATTATAATACTATCATCAACTATCATTTTACACTTATGATTTTACCGGCGCTAACGCCCTTCGATCAGAACATAGCAAAACGAGTACATCACTGCTCACCGTTAGATTGCCAGGTGTGGAGGCAGTACATCACCGGGCTAACTTGGCACAAGTTCTACTGCTTGTATATTGAATTTTAAGAAAACGACAACATAAAAATTATTACTTACTTCTCCTTAGCTTGGCATAGCAACTCATGTTAACAAGTTCATTTTACGAAAATATAAAATCCCCGACTTAGTGTTATGATAATGAGCTTATGGTATTCAAACTCCTGAACAGATATTCATAAATTAGGCATAGCTAAGTACCATCCCGATCACGACGGCTTTCAAACCAAAAAAAACCACATCAAAATCAGTCCATTCGTTCGGGAGCTGCCACAGACAAACACACAGTTACACACTAAAATCTTATAACGAGGGGTGTTATGTTTTTCGTCAATGGTAAAAAATTCTCATAAATACTATCAGACGCACCAATTTTCAAAGAACGGGTCTCATTCATTATCCATCTGACCCTAGCTAATCTCTGTTCGACGAGATGGCGCGGTCGTTGCCCGCTTCCTGGGCAGCGGCATTCCAGAGGGACCTGCTACTGCGGTTCTAGATTAGTTATTACTCCGACGCATGAGGAATGCGGGCGAAAGCTGCAAAGATTAGGTACATTATATTTGTTTTCAACACGTGCTAGGAGTTGTGAGCACAAATGTACGCTAAAATCGGTAAATGTCAATATCGTGACTGGCTATCGTCAATGGCATGACTAAGCATCAAATACCTAATGATAACAGAAGTTCGGTAATATTTAGCAATCAGATATTTGATTGGCACTCTTCATTTGGCGGGAATATGGGCCGTATTCACGGCATGAAGTAGTCGTCAAATGCTATTTGTATCAATTAAATATGATTCTCGAAAAATGATAAAAAACTAAGAGATTACGTTTTTGTGTTCTTATTCTAACATGAAACCCTGTCACTCGTAGCTGGATAAAATGAACTTAATGTAACATGTCATCTTGGAATCGAAATTAAATATCAAACTTTATCTCTTTAATGAAACGCATGAGCGGGCTGCTTTTGATTAATTTAGCGAAGGACAAATATATTGAAAATGCGACTTTTTCTTCAGATTCAATCAAAAATGATTTTTCAATTTTGCAGACTACGTACCAAAAAAGTTCTTTTTGAGCACCGCGAATCTTTGCTCAGCATGACGCATAATTGTTCAATTGCGTTAAGAGAACGTTCCCGACTTGTCGTAAAACTGTTCAAGTTGATCTTCTAACTAAATAAATAGATTTGTCACAGTTGGTAGTGCGCCCTCTGGAGTTTTGTATCGCGACGCGCGACAATTGTGTGATCTAAAAGGAAGAAGTTTCAAACGCACGTGCTGGTGCGATGTGACAGACGTAATCTTTGTTCTCGGGTCTTGGTTATATGTGCATGTTTTTGGCACCATACCACATGCGCACTGACCTACATATAGCGTGGACAGACTGACAAAATACAATTTGCGAGTAAATATGAAGCGCCGCAATTTTACATGCAAGTGTTGTTTATGATCCCCGTTTCGGGTGATGTACGCAGCAGGATGAATGCGACTCAGTGTAAGACCCAAATCTTATATCGAGTCGCATTACTGTTGGCATGGGCGGGGGTCGCCACTTACCACCAGGTGGGCCCTAAGCTCGTTACGTCAAATTTTCACATTAAAAAAAAATATACGATAAAGGTACCACTGTATGCAGTTTTGGATTATTTGCAGATAGAGAGTACATTCTCCTAATATAGCCGTGAGATCACGCCGCACTATTTGCTTAACTTATCCGAATTCAATCTTTTACGTGTGCGAGACAAACATTTTGAAATGTTTCTTAATAATACTTACTCTTTATAGTGTTGCAGCGAATCTTTTTTAGTAATTAAATTAACAATAATGTAACGAATGTGATGAAAATTTACTGAATAATTTATATTTTATATATTATATATTTATTTAAACGATAATTTATGGTTACAAGTACTGAAACGTACTTTCGTTCCTTTGATTGCACATGGCGGAATCCAAATATCTTCAATATTTCAAACACAAATATAAATGAATATTATTATAATCATGTACCTACTTCAATTTATACAAATAAATAAAATTGATAATGCATTTATCATACTGTTTTCTTTGTTATAAAAAACAAAAAATATTGTCTGTCCGTCTCTGCCTGTCTCTTTGTTCCGGCTAATCTCTAAAACGGCTACGCTTGTAAAAATCATAAACTCGCCTTAGAAACCCGTTCCTTCGTGTTTTTATGATTCTTGCCAAATTTTACATTCATTGAGACATTTTAAAAGTTTTGTAAACAAATATGCGGTTTTACTCAGATTTGACTTATTAGTATCAACATAAATTATGTTTTTATCTTCTTCTTTCGCGTGTGTTAGTTATCGTGTTAACTCTGGTGTCGGAATTTTCGAGTCACCCAAAGGCCTCAAATATGGCTTATCGACTAGTATATAAAGTATAGCCGGGACCGACATCTTAACGTGCCCTCCAAAGCACGGAAACTCTCAGTTCAAATGCCACTAAATGGTCATCCATCACGTGACCGGGTGGATATTTGCATATTCCATGAGTTTTTGTAATACGCTGCTATCTTTGGTGTAAAGTAAGGCAAGTAACACCGGCGTTATCTATAGACGGGTTACGTTAATCTCAAGTTATCGTCTAGAATTAATTAACGTGTTTGCTGGAGACTCCGCGTAAACGGCTCTGTTACACAACCAGACAATACGAGATGTGTTGATGAGATATGTTATTGTAATAACCAGCATTTTTAAGGATTTCATAATCACACTTCTAATTTGATTGCACTGATTATTGAGAAATGTATTTAATTTAATTCACGTAACACCCAGACTCAGAACAAACATGTATACTCGACACATAAATGCTTGTCCTGGGTGGGCATTTCCTACAGCACAGAAGGCAGAGCTACTACCAACTGAGCTGTGAGGTCATAAAGCCTGTTCTGGCTGTCTGTTGTACGTAACCAAATAAGTATCCCATAGACTACTGCTTGAATAATATGCAAATAAACTGCTTGCTCCTTAATCTTTGATAAAACGGTTGCATAGCGTTGGTTATGGCGAATGAGCACCAAACACCATGTCGGTATATGTAATTTCTTCGCTTGCCATCTGTAATTTCACCAGCAGGCTTTCAAAAGATACAAATGACCGAAGTGATCTAAATACCAATTCAACCAATAGGCCCTGCAACTCACGAAATATTCCCAAAGCGATCCTTTCTCGCGTTTTGATCCCAAAGCGTTCGATTACTATTTTATGTAAAAAGTGACGAGACAATTTGAAGGTCCATCTGATGTTAAGTAGTTACCTCCTCCCATAACTTAGGTCCTCCCCGACTGAAGTATGAAAAGACCCAAGTCACACCCCGTTGCGTCCGTCATCCGTAGCTTCGACACTATATTGCGTTTAGATAAAGCGCTGTGTATGATGTGTGGATTGTAAACAGAGATAGTGTTCATCGCTTTATCGAGCATCCGAAAAATCGGTGATGTGGGGCGACGTGTAAGGCAGGATAAAGCTGTGTGCATGATACAGTACAGACCAATTCATTACAAGATGGTGATGCAGGCGTACCTGGTTTCCGTCCCAATACTCTTGCTGTGTGTTCTCAGCTTTAATCGTAAATCAGTGATACTGAAAGTGCACGTTTATATAATTAAACGTACACCAAAATTAGCTTGATGTATGCTGACTGTGTGACACCCAACAGTTTTCAGTAGTAAAAGTCACCCTCATTCCCTCATGTGCTCATTCCTGTCACTGGCGTCCGTAAGTGAGTTCTCAGTCCTAAGTCTGCTAAAGGAGCAACTGACAGGTGCAACGCGATTCAACTTGGGTATTCTTATACTTAAGAACCCTCCCCGTCTGATTCATATTACTGCCGTAAAACAGTAGGTTTGCTAACAACAACCAATTTAACTGTTTTTATATATGTACATAATCGAACTTAATGTTACACTAAATAATATATTATTACGAAACATTCTATTAACAATGGGAGGTCTTATCTAGTAACTGATTTCTTCCAGCCAACTAAATATAAATTACATGCGTAATGGAGCAAATGGAAGTGATGTAGCTATACAACTCGCTAAACTAGGTACATCGGGTTGTTCCCAGTATTTCCAAAATGGTTTTTCTCAATCTGCCAACTACATATGAAGCCGTATTTTTCACAATTTGGTTATAAAACTTTTACATACTCATACCTCTGCACTAGGATTCCCTCTGTCGCAGATGGCATGGACTAACACAGAAACACAAGACATACACCCAAGACCCGAGAACAAACTTCATGCTCCGGGACCCCTCGCTTCGAAGGCAGGGCTACTACCAACTAAGCCACGGAGCCGTTATGTTGCAAGTGATTAGATTTTTGCTAATAAATTATCTTAAAGTATTAAAGGTCTTAAAGGTTCCGAAACCTAAGTAGTAATTTTCGCTGAGAAACACAGATCTATAAACGATCTGTTGGATTGGACCTGATAGGGCGGTGAAAGGGCTTGAAAGTTAGCTGTGCGTAAACCTGAAATAAGTCCTATCTCGTTGATATAAATTAATTTAAATGTCACAGGTAACAGCTCTGTAGGTACGAAAGACCGAATATGATTTCGAATTTACTGTATGCAGTGAAATGATTTACTATGATACAAAATGATTTAAATATAATTAGCACATGATTATGTAGTAATTATATTAAATTAGTGATTACATTCATGTAGTAATTTAATTATATTATATTAAAAATAAAACTTACCGTTGGCACGGTGGGATTTTTTTATTACGAAACTGTTTATTACGATATGTCTTGTGCTAGTTAAAAAAATACTCTGATTTCAATTCACCTGACTGATTTTACAAGAGCCCACCATTACTTCACATCTTCAGGAAGATTAATCTGTGTGAAACTCTTCGGCATACAAATACAATTTTGATAATCCAGTTTCAAGCGTCCTAATAACCTTTAGTCCGTAAGTAATCCCTACATGTACCCCCTGGGTGGTGCATGTAGGAATTACCAAAGGAGTAACTAAAGTAGCAGTAGAACTTGTGCCAAGTTCCTTCAGCTCGTCCAGTTACTAAGTAGACTAATAAAAACGCCAGCTTCAAACGCGTTATAAAAAATAATGTTTACACACTCATACCTTTGCACTATGATTCCCCATGTCACAGGTATCATGAACAAACAGATTCACAAGCCAAAAACCCAAGACCTAAGAACATGTTTTACGCTCACCACAAAAAGCCTGCCACGGGCGGGAATCGAATGGGCCGGAACCCCTCGCTTCGAAGGTTCTACTACCAACTAAGCTAGAGAGCCGTAACTTGTTTCATGTTATTTTCCTTAACAGATGATTACATGATCACACATGGCACAACACACCCATCGCTCCATACGGATATCGCCGGATGTCGTAATGACAGTGTCACTTTCAATTAGACCGGTTATCGATGGGAACAATCCAGAGTGAACAGAGGTTTTTTTTTACCTATACATCGTTGTGACACAACCTACGTAAAATCAATTTTAATGTTGAGAGGGATATTTACTTTGGCTTTTACGATTGTTGCTTTACATACTTAAGTGTTCTTTAATAGAAGTGGGAAATTTATTTTAGTGCCAAGTCGTAAAATTGCTGAGGGTGTTTTTCACTTCATTCCAATGAGCCGTTTCAAATTAAGGATCTTTAACTTAATTAAAAGCTCTAGTTATAGTTAATTTCGGTCTAGCATTTAGACGTAGAGAAAAGAAAATTAGTTAAATTAATAATGTATTTCAAGAGTTCTTTTCTTCAGAAAAGTAATAATAAAGTTACGAAATATTTGCACTTAAGTTATTAAGAGTCACCGATTATTTTTTTGTTTTACTTGGTTTTGGAATTGAAATACCACAAATATGAAACATTTTAAAACCTCTTATCAACCGATTGCTGGTGGAGTTTATCAATTCGATTGTATTTTTTTTTAACTGTGCTACCTCGGTGCTTCGTGTTAAAGGATTTAGAAGAATATTTTTTTTTTATTTGAATATAAAATTTATCAAAATCGGTTTAATAGTATTGTTGTCAAATCAAAATAACTAGATTTTTTTATCATCCAAGTAAGCAAAATTGCGTATTTTGCTTTCCTGCTACGTTTTTGTTTGCCGAGTTGTATACCGATTTCGAAATAAGGGATGAAAGTATTGAATGCGGGTTTTTTTCGATTTTTTATTCAGTCACTTGTTTAACTTTGCTTTCACTGTTATCTAAGATGATCTAATGATGTAAAGGCGTTTATGCAAATTGCTAGCGTACCTACCTTTAAAATAATTATATGAGCAGTAAAACGTTTTGCTTGAATTTACCATTATAAATCCGTATTTCCAAGATTTGCAATAAATATAAGTATTGTATATTTTATCGATTGTGTTAACAGGGTTTAGTAGCCCAAGAAGAAACTGAATCTCTCTGTTGAGGGCTCAAGTTTTCTCTAAATACCTACTAATCTTCGAGATCGAGCATTTAGCTCAGACAAAGCACGTCTACTAGCGATTGTACAATTCAAATTGCAGGCTCTCTATAATTGAGGTACAGCTACGGAACAACAGAGGTGCAAGTACAAAAATTCATCGATACAACATTAGAACGAACCGTGAATGCTTTTATGAACTGATTGTATGATAAAAAATAGTTCGCAATAAAAAGGTGAGAATAATGAGAAGGTTTGAGTGAGCGAACCCACTGAGTAACACAGTCGTTGAGAGTTCGATTCTCATCCAGAAAAAAATATTTACCCTGTTCTAGTGGTAGATACCACAGTACAATTCTAGTGGTAGATACAACAGTACAAGCAACACAGAGAATCCTAAAGCAATCGCAAGTATGAGTGTGTAAACGGTATTTATTAATTTCACTTCTATGCCTGCCTCTATCATTGTCAGCCTGATGATACCCACTGAGGTGAACGACAGCAATGCAGTTGGCAAGCCTCGCCTCACTCGATTGGTCTGACAGTAAATGAAGGCTGTTGGCCTGCATCATTACTTCAGGAACAATCGCACAATCGTCGCGAATCACCGTACACGAGGAAGTCTCGAGATTGCGATGCCATTCCACTTTTTGTCTTAACAATACTATTTATCGAGAACAATGCAACATTGTAGCGACACACCTGCCTTGATTATAGTGAAAGTTTTATATCTAACAGCTTATACCTAGGAAAAGATGCATTTGTCAATAGTTCTATCATTCACAATGACAACCAATTGAAAATTACCAAGATGCGAATTCATTACTAACTAACATTCCAATGGACATTTAGTACTTCTTGACTTGACATAATATTTGATATTAAGTTTATTTTAATATTACTACATTCTTTGTTGCGCTTTTTAGTTTGATTTCATTTAAATACTGATTTCATAACTATTAATCTTGCATTCAATTTCAAATTTTCAAAGCTCCAAGTCGCTACCCGATTAATTCTCTACGCGTAGTCCTGACCTTAGACCTTTAATTTACCGTGAAATGGAAATTATTACCCAGTCGAGAATATATCCCTGGTTTTCTACTAACTTATCATTATAATTTCACATCGTACTGACAGGCATTCCCTCATTAAAAAAATTATATTTCTAAATTATGCTTCATATTACCAAAGTCTCTGTAAGCATAATTAATCTGAAACATATTATTTAATAAAATGCGCTGGAAATCGTGTGTTTTAAACTTTCGCGATCGGTACAAATATTTATTTTTATATTTATGGACTTTTCTCGCATAATAGTTTTATACGAGGATTTAAAGTAATTACGCGGTAAAAAACGATTAAATATAAAAAAAAACAAGCACTGGAAATATTTAGATACGACCAAAAAATTCTCATTGGCTGACTTGTGAATATACCGCAAGTTACGAAATACACATTTTTAGTCGCAAAAGACTGCAGAAAAATTGGTTCCTACCTACTCTTTTGAATGGCCTCTAGATTCAAGAATGAACGTTATGGCAAAATTTATTAAATAACATTACAAAGTCTTTTTTCAAAGTAAAGCCAATATTCCAGTAAGATACTTCTAATACAAGAAACATAAAAGCTCTTCTTTCTATTCTTGCATGCAAAAACTTCATAATGTTGATTCTGCTCCTGCACTGCTTGAATTAGTCTTAGGTTGGGCTCCCTGAAATGCCTATAGAAAACACTAAAGATATTCAATTACGTTTTACGATTCGTAGGTATTAACTAAGCACCATAGTCGTAGTTTCCGTATCCGTATTGTGGGCGGCGGTTGCGTAGCGCGATACGTGGTCAGAACACCAATGTAGCAGGATATTACGATTAGTCACATCGACCCTTCGGAACGTCAATAAATGCTCACCATCATAATCTGTGGATAATAAAATCATCTGGAGACCGATGTAGTTAGGCTTAACAACTGCTTAATAATTTACGGACAAAAAAGATTACATTATATATGATTGATTTCGTCTTATGAGAAATGTATTTGCGTTTATAAAAATAGACGAAGAAGTTTTAAAAAAAGTATTCGATTAAAATTAATAAATTGCGTCATTGCAATTTTGATCATTTAATGAATATTTTCAATGAATGAATTAGATATAAATTTTCAATGAATTAGAAATATTTGTCAGTGATCTCGTCTACTTTTACTACAACAATAATACTAAACATTAATCTCCTGGATATTTCTTTGAACCTTCATCAACACAGTCGTTTAGAAAGCGCCATTATCATTATTTTGTAATTGATTTTGTAATTGGTCAAGTCAATGCGTTCAAAGATATAACTCAATCTGACTTTCTTTAAAATTTCATAAAATAAATCACTCCATTTATACAAGTCACATTTGATTGAAGAGGGAGTAAACCATTGAGCTATTTTGAGACGTTATGTGATGTGCGCTGCGTCCTCAAAACGGCGAAATATTAAAAATCGCAAGGAAACTAGACTATTCAAGAATCATTAATGCGGAGGCATATGACACCTACAGACCCAGAAGATACCCGACGTATTGGGTGTGTGAATATGACTCCGCCCTTTCTCAACAGATGTCGTTTTTAGTATTGTTTACGTGTACTAATAAATGACCATACTTGTATTCGATAGTACTGAATGTCAGCTATCTAACGCATTTTATGATATTTGGTTGAAGTGTAAGCAACAATTGTTTTCACCTTTTCGAAAATGTCGGTTTTTATTCCAAATAAACGTCATTTGCGGGAAGTGTTATTACATTATTTTATTGCGAAGAAAACTGCAGCGGAAACTTATCGTTTGCTTGTGGAGATTTATGGTGAGCATGCTCCGTCTAATACAACTTGCAAGGAATGGTTTCGACGATTTCAAAATAACGATTTTAGTACTGAGGATAAAGAACATGGAAAACCACCAAAAAAATTTGAAGATGCTGAATTGGAAGCATTATTGGCGGAAGATTCTTGCCAAACTCAATCAGAATTAGCTGCAGCATTAAATGTTGATCGTTCAACTGTTGCAAAGCGTTTACAAATGATGGGAATGATTCAAAAAGCCGGTGACTGGGTTCCACATGATTTAAAAGAAAGAGACATGGAACGTCGGAAAACCATTTGTGAAATGCTGCTTCAAAGACAGCAAAGAAAAGGATTTTTGCATCGGATAGTCACAGGAGACGAAAAATGGATACACTACGAAAATCCTAAACGCAAAAAAGCTTGGGTGAAACCAGGCGAACCAGGCCCATCACAGCCAAAAATAAATATTCACTGTGCCAAGGTCATGCTCTGTATTTGGTGGGATCAGAAAGGTATTGTATATTATGAGTTGCTCAAACCCTCTGAAACTATTAATGGAGAAGTTTACCGACGACAACTAATGCGTTTGAAGCGAGCCATAGAAGAAAAACGACCAGAATGGGTGAATAGACATAACAAATTAGTTCTTCAGCATGACAATGCCAAACCG
The DNA here is from genome assembly GCA_921293045.1 of Aplocera efformata. Classification (NCBI taxonomy): domain Eukaryota; kingdom Metazoa; phylum Arthropoda; class Insecta; order Lepidoptera; family Geometridae; genus Aplocera; species Aplocera efformata. Next base: position 7,818,994 of record OV121045.1, read on the forward strand.
CATACCGCAGAAGTCGTAAAAAGATATTTAGAGGGACAGGACTGGGAAGTGTTACCCCACCCGCCATATTCACCAGACATAGCTCCTTCGGATTACCACCTATTCCGGACGATGCAGACAGACCTTACTGGAGAAAAGTTTACTTCATGTGAAAGTATCAAAATTTGGATTGACAACTGGATAAGCTCAAAAGACCAGGACTTCTTCCAGCAAGGAATACGAAAACTACCTGAACGATGGGCGAAGGTTGTAGCTGCAGATGGAGCATACTTTCAATAATTTTTTTTTTAATTTTGTAAGCGAACAAATGTGTTCTATTTTGACAAAAAGGGGCGGAGTCATATTCACACACCTATTATATAAGAGTAATATTTTATTCCCATTTTTCAAAAGTAGATCATTATCCTTGAATGGGATAATTAGAGCTGGAACGAGCGAACAAAACTATTGTTATTTTAAGATAATTTTCTTATGATTGGTCTTATTCGTGCGAGAATTGAGACCCTGACGACTTTGAATCGTTGGTAGTCACGAGTGGAGACAGTCGTGCCGGACATTTAGTGGAAGTGGAAAGCACATAAAGAGGCGTAAAGTAACCTCTTCCAATGGCCAGAATTCACCAATACATGATTTTATTGCATAGGCCAAACATTTTTATAAACAAGAACTTTATTAGGAACTAATTAGTCACACTGACGAAGATAGAATAAAATATACATCTTTAAGATTAACGACTAGAATATTGCAAAAATTTGTTTTCTCCTTTTCTGCGAGAAATTAGCAAGTTTTTTTTAGTAAAACGTATATATTAGCTAAGACGAGAATACAGGAGCTAAGAAATAAAACCACTCGTTTGAAATGCGATTGGGCGGGCCATGTGACTCGAATGCATATTAAACGCTGGGCGAAACTTGTAACCTCGTGGGTACCGGAGAATGGTAAGTGACGCCGCGGCAGACCCAGAAAAAGGTGGCGAGATGATCTGGATGCATTCGAATCACAATGGTCGACCGCAGCTACCGTGATGCGTAAAAGAAAAAAGGGGAGACCTTTGCCCAGCTTTGAGACAATATAGGTGATATAAAAAAAAATCTTATATACAAGATAGAATCTTATGTCTAAAAAAGAAACAAATTGCATATAGTCGCTTTATATTTATTTACAAACAACTTCTTAGCTCTACTTTAGTTGGTTCCATCCCTCCGTCCCACTTCATTCATCAAATGACTATAATACTCGACATAAACTGTTCAGATTTTACTTCGTGACTGGGAACAATCACTGTTCACTAACAACAAACAAGAGGAAGAGCTGGTAAGTAAGCAAGGTACTAAACTTCAATTTATCAGAGATACGTCACAATGATAATATGCGGGCAATCTACCTTTTTGTTTATTTTAATAATTATTTTATTTTATTTTTTGTCATTCCAATGTTTCATTATTCTGTTATTTATTCTGCTATTCCGGACGGAGACAAATATAACAAATCAAAAACCATGAAAATCGGTCCAGCCGTTCTCGAGTTACAAGTGTTCGAACAAACCCGGCTTTGTTTTATAAGATAGAGTATAGTGTCCATGTTTTATATTTTTATTTCTAGGTGCTGTGCTTTGTCGTGTCTCACGAGAACCTATTACTGGCAAGTCTTTTATTTACATTCAAATTATTGATAACTTTCACTAATTCAAATTCACATATTAATAATTTCTTGTTTAAACTAGTTCAAGCATACTACTCGGCTAGTTAGCCAACTGGATACTCGTATAACTTGTCAACTAAATTATGATATATCTTTGTAGATTATTTTGACTGTGTTGAGTCTGGGGCACAAACAAGGATCTTGTATCGGGATCGTCCGGGGAAACTCTGCCACCATGCTAATTTCTGCTATCAAGCAATCTTTCGATCTTCATGAATGTCGAACTTTAGCCAAATCAGATTTCACGGGCGGCTACAGAATATGATGGCTTCTTCTTCTTATTGTATCAAGTTAAACGACGTTGCGATAAAACTTTGCCACCTCAATAGCTCTATTAGTGCCTTTGTGCAAATCATCCAATGTGCAGGTCGTAGGGTACAGGGGACATACAAGTAAATGGGATATGGACTGAACTAGGGCTCCACAATCTGATGGCGTCATTGCTTAACACGGAGTAAACAGATCTTGTTATTTATTTAGTATTCATATGTTAGTATGTAAAACATTTATTCCATGGGTCATTGCTACATTACAGAAATAATTCGTATCTTAATCTCGGAAGAAGATATAAGTGCCACGAACAGATTGCGCAGAGGGCACATTTACTACCGAGTGAGCTGTGAGGACAGTGATTATGCTTATATCAGGGTATTTATTTGATTACCACTATATAAAATAAGATAAATAAGGCGAAAAAATACTAATTGCGCCGACCCCAAGTAAATTTGGAAAAGAGACTGAAAATAATTATCAAATTACTAAAGCCACAATCACCAGTCCCATAGATATCGGATTTGCGGTGTGAAAGTGGTACCAAATACTATGGATAATACGAGTTGGTAACAATAGTAGAGTTAGTTTTATTTTGCATCAGAGATCGCACTAAATGTAAATTGATACGCTAGGGAAGCAAACTTTCACGTCCGTGTTGTTTTAATACTCGAATTATGATTCTCATGTGATAATTAGAAGATGAGGCAACGAATGGCCCATGAACAATTTGTCAAAATATAATTATAGAATATCTTTAGGTATCTATTGGTAAATTAGCTTTAAGAGTAAACCATAGTGTGTATCTGTTCAAATTATTTAAAAAATATTGTCATGAACATTTTATTTGTGCTATATCTTAACCTATTTAAAGTTGAAGTAAAATTTTACAACATCATCGTACACGAGTAATTAGTACAATGTTATTGTAAAATATACTTGTACCTGTAAATATACTTGTACAATGTTATTGTAAGTATAAGTACCTACATATAAAAAAAATCATGAACACACTAGCACTTTTCATTATCTAAGTGTTTAAAGAATACACACACAAGACGAAATTAAAAGGTTTCCGATTTTTCCATTTGGATATAGAACCCTAAAGAGTAGAAAAATGTACCGACATTTAGGATTATCTTGATCCCTCTGAATCATGCCACAATCTTGCAGCAATTCGATGTTGTGAGCGCCACTTCAGTGTAATTGTTTGAAGTTAAGTAATATTTAACTTCAATATCCATTGAAGCGAATGGAAACTTTTGGAGACCTCATAAGGACCAATCGTTCTGTTGAAATCGAAAGCGTGTTGCCCTTTTACGAACCATTCCAGTTATGTAATTTTAATTAAGTTTCTCACATAATAAAACCTTTCTTTATAACCGCTGAACAAGGTAACTCGTGCGCAACTTTAAATAAATAGATTAAAAAAAAAAACTATCTATCAACATCAAACCGACGCAGAGAAAAAATGAGTGTCAGAAAAAACCAACCACATTAGGTTTCACGAAATTTACGGTTTATAGAAAATTTTGCGGTTAAGATAATACAGAATGTGGTCCTGAAGTGCAGGAGTGTGGCGTTTTCAAAAGTAGATTGTCCCGAGGTAAACTCTTAGAGGTTAACTCTGAGAGCCATCTCATGTCCGAAATGACCTTTCATGCAAAAGGGCCCAAATTGTGGCCTAGTTACCGAAACCAGTTCGCCCGCACCAAGATAGGGTACGAAAGTCATAGAAATTTCAAACATATGAGCTCATTTCACATCAGATCACCAACAGGGTGATGAGCGCAATTTTTTCCCAAGTATTGTTGTTATGGGCAAGTGGGTCAGCGGCACATGAAATTTAGTATCGCACAAATTATATAGTAATATTTACAAAATTGTTTCAGCTCAAGAAACATCCATACCATTATGAAAGCTATGTAGTTAGATGTTTCTACCTATGTATTACATAGTTAATTAGTCTACACTGTTACACTGTGCACCGACTCGGAAACTCTCGCTGGAGAATTCGAAGCGATGGTGAAAACGATTACCTACGTACGTTTGGTAGGTGTTTATACCAAGTAAAGACAATTAGTGGCACAGAAGGATATGTGTGTATCATTCATAATATCATAACTATAGTAGTATACATAAAGACTATACAAAAGTGGACCGATAATACATCCTTAGGGCACCCTAATTTAATTATACTATACTCGGGTCTCACTTTATTGTGTTGTCGAGGTTTATTACATTACAAACTAACTAACCTAATCGGTTTGAAATAAAATTGAGACAACTCTGAAAAATGGATAGGGTTACTTAGACCAACCAAATAAATTTATAATTATTTAATTTTTATGAGTATACTGAGTCTTATACTGACCGAATCTACAATGAAGTATCATTTTAGTAGAGTAGAGTTTTCTTAATAGGTAAATATCAGACTAAATAAAATTATATTTTCGTCTGTACTAGCTTTTTTACTTACAATCCCAGATGGGAACAGCGCAGCACTGCCGCGCCGGCCGGCGGTCCAGAAATGTATTATATTGTATAAGAAATAAAACAACGATATGATATTTAGGTAAAATTACGTGAAATATTGGCAAAAACTTGAGCAATAATTATGTACAAAAATAATTAACAGATTTTAAAATCGAAAAGTTCGACTTCAATACCCTCATACTTTAATTCTCGCACTAAGCCGACCTCCTCTTTGGCAGTCGGCTTAAAATCTAACGAGAATTTTGATTAATGGATAGTGTATCGCATACAGCACTACCTGCCAAGTTGCTACTTTCCTGCATCTCTCCCGCACAATATCTGAAGAATGAACATAAATCATAACATACCTTTCTGGTGCTTCCAACACTGCTAGCGATGCTCTCTGCGTCGTAATGCCGAGAGTAAGGGTCCGGATGACCCCGGGACACGCATTGCCCCATATGCCCGCACCACTGACTAACTTTATATCACCTTGTCTTATCCACTTTTCACTGCCAATAGTGTCACTTGCCTCATCGAGTCCTCATCATCGATAGATGCACATCATTATTTTTAATCTAAGGTTTCTTTTCTCACGCCTTAAACCTGCAAATGCATGCGTCATTCCACCACAGTGATCAAACTAATCGGTGACCAGAATTTTAATGTATTGACTACTCCCACGCTTGGATTCTGAATGTGATCAAGGCTTAGGTATTAACAGAAGGATGATTAAATTACAAAAAAAATACGTTGGTAGGTATGTCTGTTTAAAATTGAACTCTTTAGAAATGTAACGTAATGTGTAGTTTTCTTGTGTACAACTTGTGTATAACTTTACAAAGTTACACAGTTTACAACTTTGTTGCTTCTGAAAAATATTGCTAAGTACCTCAAAATTTTAATACTTACATATTCGTAAGTAGAACCTATCTATAATTAAAAATATACATTTGCATTCATATTCTATGGCATTTGATCCAAACGCGGTTCTCTGTTAGTACTGGAGGCTCCTATTTATTGGTAAGCCTACAAATGTTTGCCCTACCTTTAAAATATATCAAGTTACTAAGGTGGATATGCCAACAAATATCTAATCAAATTGTTGGTAATTTTATTATTTGTTGGTGGCTTTAAGTCAAAGATCTTGAATGTACAATGTGTAATTCTCAAATAAGCTTATTATAATCACTCACAAAACATTAATTTCCCGAAAATTGTTTTGTTTATTTTGTATGGTCCGAGATCACACGATCGCATTATTCCAAAATGCTAAACACCGCATGTTGTAGGCGCGAAGCGCGCGCTGCGCCCGGTGTACAACTGGCTCAGCGAAGAAATGTGCGGTGCGCCCGCGCAACCGCGCAAGGTGTAGTTACTACATAAAAGTAATAACGACTCTTTGACTCATCAGGCGCGGGGGTGCCAGCGCGGTCAGTTGAGCTTCTGGCAGGATCCTTAATAAACTTAAAATCCATCATAATTATTAAATGTATGTTGTACTAGTATTTGTTGTGATAGTACTATATTATTCGTGTTACCGAGATATTTACCATGATTTGTGAGTTTTGTTGACTCCCGATATTCGACGCAGTTACATGCGTCATGGTCCCGGGCAAACTGAAGTCTTTGCGAAATGGAGTGTGCAATAATAATGTTCATAAACATGATAATTTTAAAATTCATATTGTGATAGTACTAGTACACAATGCTTATGTGTGACATAATTACATGTCCTTTTTTTCAAATACTGATACATTATGGTAAGACCCCAAGTCGCATCGTATTCCACTCAAAATGTGTAGACCGGAGCCATATTAATATTCAGTAGTTTAAGTTCGTAATTTAAATTGACTTAACTTCTTCTTCATGGCTTACTTAGTGTGTAAAGACACATTAAGAAGCCATAACGCCATAGCCACGTAAAAATATGCCAGTGCTTGGCTAATGGTTTTGTAATTTGGTAAGTCAAGTGTAGGTGTTTAAATATGATTATGACCAGTCTCATAAATTACCATTTATCAATGTCATATTAATAATATGACACTGCCTTAATCAGTGAGAAACAATTTTTTTTTAATATTTGTATAAATTATATTAATGATGGTCCATGTGAGTACCCACACAGTTCCTACAATTGCCCCCGGGGATATTCATATGCGAAAGGAGGAACCCGAAGTAGCAGTAGAACTTGTGCCATGTAAGTGGAAAATAATTACTACGTCACTGTCACTGTCACTGTCACCAAAGACAATGTTAATGTCACATTTTAAATAACTCAAATTGAGAAGAAGAAGAAATAAGTAATATCAGCTAGGAGGCAATTGTTATTTCTTTGAGTAGATCATGAACATGAACATGATCTACGTCATTAATTCAGAAACATCCTATCCTACAAATAAATCATAATCTGTAACATTTACTCTTGTAATGTTGACTCGAGCAAGTTTGAGAGCTTTCTCTACGGCAGCGTTAAAAGTTGTCAATAATGTTGCTAAGCAACAGTTCACGGCATCATTAATAGGCAGTAAGTCACAACAAACAATTCAATTTTATTTTAATGCCAATATTGGCTTTCTCACATTAATCGAATTCACGATATCTATACCAAATGTATAATAAGTTCCTTCCGTAGGCCATTTGCACATTGCGTTTTTGATTAGTAGATTCTTATACCCTTCTTTTGTAAATGGCCAACCCTGGTGTTGGATTTTTCAAGTCACCCTAACGCCTCCAGCATCGATTATAGACTAGTGCAGCCGGGACTGACATATTGTGCTCTCCAATACTCAGTTCAAATACCACTAATGGTGTCCATTGATGCTTCTACCCTGTAATAGAGATTCTAGTAGATTAAAAGTGTTCTACCAATTCTGCTCTTATAAAAAACGGTATCTGAATAAGCCCTTCACCATAATAATGTACTGTTATAGGTATTATTAATTTTTAGTTGAGGCTACTCTAAAATATGAAGTAAGCGGGAAAAATATAATATTTATAAGTACTGATGTACCTGAACAGTTTCAAGGAAAGGGTATTGGAAAGTTGCTTGCACAGGTAAATATAATTTTGCATTTTCATTTTTGATATGAATAATTGTTAAATGCTCTTCACTGGTGAGTATAATACTTGAGAACGGTAGGGATGTTTTGGCTAATTTTTGTTTCTTCATAGTCCATATATTACACTTGAATGGAAAGCAAAATTGGAGAAGTAAATTGGCATAAATTGGGGCCAGGTAAATTGGAATGAATGGAAAAAAGTATTTGTTGAGCTTTTGTTAGACAGCTTATTATGGATCAAGACAAGACAATGTATAATGGGTCAACTATTTTTGTAATAATTCTACTGATTATTTATTAGTAGAATTTGAGCACCTTACATAATAAATTTGACTGAATGAGCTGAAGCCTTCCCCAATGTCAAATGATTACCTTAAGGATATTGAGGAATATCCACAGGTGAATAACCTTTGAATCCCTATATGTACCTGCGGTGGTGCTAAAGGAGCAACTTAAAGTAAGTAAAATAAGAAAAGTACTGCAACCACACCTGGTAATCTGCCATCTAGCAGAGGTGTTCTCTTATTACTGTGTTCCAGTGGAAGGGTGACCACACATCATCGGGGGAACCATAAAAATTAGATGGGCATCAGGTCAGCTTGTCCCATCACTTACGACACATACAAAAAAATCCTATCGGCCCTTAATAAAAGCTTAGTTAGAAATAACCCTGCTTTTGAAGCGAGATATTTCAGTATTAGATCCAAGGCCAAGGGCCAAGGCAAACAATTAAGTGATGTTTGTTCTCAGGTCTTGGGTATTTATGATGTGATTGTATGTCCATTTCACTTGCAAATACAAGTACTTAACTTGCAGTAGAAATTTGAATGTATATGAAAGCCTTGAGCTAATTCATTTGTATTTAAATACATATACATGAAATCACATATTTTCTTTGAAGAGGTGGGTAGGTCCACAACAAGCTTCATTTCACTATTGATTGCACTATACTAAAATTATAGATGTGATTAGGGATGAGCATGAAGAAAGAACCTTGCAGAAAATTCTCGAATAATTAAATGGCCAGGACTAATCATAATGCTAACAAATAGGTAATAAAACAATTCCATAGTTTCAATAAACAATGATGTTTTAACTTCTACAGCATGCATTTGATTATGCACTAGACAAGAAGTTGGATGTGTTATGCAAATGCCACTTTCTGGCAAAATTTTATGAAAGAAACACTAATAAGTACAAAAGTCTAAAGATTAAGTTTCAACTAGACTAAACAAGATGGAAGTAGCATGGCTTAGGTGTAACATTCATTATTATCTATGGGAAAAGTGTTATGGAAATGCTCAACAGACTTCAAAACAAGCTTCATCACGATTTGGCGAGAATGCTGAATTTTCATTCTACTATGGAGTAGCTTGCCTTCTAGAAGGTCAAATTCAGAAAGGAATCAATGAACTCACACCTTTGCAAACTGAGCGAGATGTAGAACTAGCAGTTATCATTGCGCTAATTTTTGGGCACAAACAAATCAGTGCTGTAGACAGAGAACTACTTTACAGTCTGGAGGCGAAACTTAAAGAAGAAAGAAAACTCGCCAGCTCTATGTCTTTCTACTACGCTGGACTGTTTCTCTCATTAGCAGAGAGGTATGATAAAGCTTCAGAATACATTAACAAGTCACTAAGAAAAGATTCAAATAATTTAGAAGCTATTATACTCAAGGGTTGGAATGACATGTACATGAATTGTGCGGAAATGCACATGTCTATACTTGACTGCCTAGAATTAGCTCTCAACAGAAGTGACAAAAACATCGAAGCTTTACTGGGCCTAGCTAAATTTAAGTACTTTGCAAAAGATCATGAAACTTCAAATCTGACTTTAGATCGTCTGATTGTCAATAATCCAGGCCAAGTTGTACCTCTTGTGGAGAAAATGAAAAATGAATTTGCCATGCAGAAATGGGATGCTGTTTCTGACACAATGGAGAGAATATTCTCTCTCGAACCGGACTGCATTGAAGCTCTCAAACTGAAAATATTTCTTGCTTTGTGCAAAAGTTCCGATTATATTGAAGCAGCTGATCAACTGAACAGATTCTTCACAGTGTTGGAATGTGATGAACCACATAATGGATACCAGTTTTATAATACTACTCAGACATTTTCCAGGATTTCCGGCAGATCCAGTGCAGTTCTTTCGCAAGTCTACAGATTTGCTCAGTATGCCTCAGAAATGTACCCCAACAATGTAGACTACCTGAGTGAAGTTGGGTACCAGTGTATTCTTCAGGGAAAATATAAAGAAGCTCTAAGTTTCTTCAAAACTGCGAGTAAGTTGGATAGCAACTCCATCACAGCTTTATGTGGTCTAACTCTCTGCCAGATGCATGAGAATGGACCTACAGATCAAATAGCTCAGCAAATTGAGCTGCTTTTTGAAATGCAAGGCTCTAACAAGATGCCTGTATTATACTGGTTGTCAGCGCAGTTAAATGCAAAAAATGTTACAAATGCGGTGTCGTTCTTGAATACGGCGTACGAAACCAAACTAGAAAAAGCCAATCGTAGTCCATTCAGCTTGACCTATATCAAGGATTTAGACCCTGACTTCTTATTGGAAGTTTACAAGGAGTACAAGAAGCATTTGCCAAAAAAGCCTTCAGTCATAGTAGGTTATATTCTCTACTCGCAAGAAGGGAACAGCTCTTCAGTATCACATTGTTTTAACATTCTAAACACAATAGTGGAGGCATGTCCCGGTTTGATTTCAGCTTTATATGAGCTGGCAAGGATGAAGTTCCTATTTGGATTTGCGAGCGATGGTTTAAAGTTGGCTCTCCAGGTTAATGAACTTGACAGTACCCATGCCGCAAGTCAGGTTTTACTATCTCAGATTTACATACAGCAGCAGATGTTTACGAAAGCTGCTCAGAGCTTAGAGATGTGTCTGAGCTACAACTTCAAAGTTCGAGATAGCGCAATGTATCACTTTCTCAATGGAGTGATCTTGAAAAGTATGAATCAACTTCACGAAGCGTTGTCCAGCTTTACCACAAGCCGGCAGATTGCGACAAGCAAGAGTACAGTACATAATAGAAATCATGAATCTGATTTGAACATCATTGACAAGGCAACTTTGTATCTACAAATGATTGAGATACAGACTGCTTTGGGGCAGTATGCAGAGGCTGGGAAAACTATGCAGGTGAGAAAAATTTAGCTTTATGCTAGTGATCACCTAATTACTTCTGCATTTTTCTATTATTTTAATTCTTAACCTTTTCAGGAAGCTATCCAAGAGTTATCATACACGTCAGAAGAAGGCCGTCTGCTCATAGCTCGTGCAGACCTTGCCCTCGAGAAAGGCGACGTAGACAATGCCATCGATATTCTGAACGAGATCAAACCAGGCCAGCCGTACTACTTTCAAGCGCATAGCAAAATGGCGCATGTCTATTTGAAGGAGAAAAAAGATAGGGCTTTGTTCACTTCTTGTTTTAAGGAGATTGTGAGCAACCACCCCCTGGCTGATGCTCATACTATGATGGGCGACGCTTTTATGTCTATTCATGGTTAGTACGGTAATACAATATTAACGTTTCGCTAGTCTATGCTCGTCTTTACATGAGTTTTTGCTATGCAGTGAACTGAATGCGTTGTGGACGCTACTACTATATACTAGGAAACTTATATTTCACTAATAAGATTTTTTTATTGAAACCAACTTAACGAAGGTTGTGTTTCTCAGTTCGGCTGTTTTTTCTTATGCGATTGCAGACCGATTCTAATGATTTTTTAAACGTTTTTTTTGTCCGATTTTGTCCCATAGTAATTTCACAACTTATTATCGAGATGTATGGAATTAAAGTTTTGAAGTCGATATTTTCTTAACCTATCTCTGCAGTAAGAAAAAAAGGAGCATTGGTCATGTAAATAAACTAATTTCCAGAGCCGATTCAAGCAGCGGAGTCCTACGAGGCAGCAATAAAGGGGAATCCCAAGGACATACAACTAATCAAGAAACTTGGAACGGCACTAGTTCAAATGCACGAATACGACAAGGCGTCGCAACACTACGAGAACGCTATCAAGATGTTAAATGATGATCAGCTGAGATTTGAGTACCTGGAGCTACTGGTGAAGGTATAATATCTATATTTTTTTATTTTTTTTTTACTTGTTGAAACAGGAGCTCTAAAAAGAAACAGGATGCAAATCAGCGGGTTACAGTAGTAATCCGTCCATCTTGCACGCGTATACAAGTATGTACATATACAAAATTTTATTTGATGTTATAAACTAAATAATATTACAATATCAGTTAGTGCTTTACTTCCGGCCACAGACCGATGACGAAACGATATTTGTGAAAATTTTTCAGGTCGGTACCGAAGAAGTGACTTTGTAAACCTCTTATACCGCCCAGTTTTGTAAAGATTTGTTCTACTGCTAAGATGGTTAACTTGATTACTCATAACTACTTTGTTAAACCAGATTTCAGTAAGACAGTGGCGCCCCCTTCTTTGATTTCATCTTATTAACCCACAGCTCAAGCAATACGACAAAGTGGATTCAATAATATCGTCAGACCTTAACCAGCTGTACAATAAAGACAAAGACATCGCCACGCTGAAGCGAAGAGTTCGCCTTCTGCTCATACAGACCAAAAGCCGTGAGCTTAAAAATCCTACTGCGGGGAACATTCATCTGATACTCGCTGAAGCTAGGGATCTACAAACAGCTGTTGTGAAGAGAGTTGAGATTGGTAATTAAATACTTTTTCATACAAGTTTTTCAAACTTAGCTAATGAACTTTTGTATTACAAACACACTTACAATTTATTCTACTTTTGGTTCTGTGGCACTTTGGGTCTTAATAATTTTTTTTTAATGTTTTATATGTGACGCTATTTTTGCGGAATTAGGATATGATTAACTCCATCTTCAAACTTCATATCTCAGAGTCTCAAATGCAATGCGGTGATACGGTCCTCCAGTACTAGCGGAGGACTCAAATTGTAACGCAGTTATGGGCATAGGATACCGCTCAACTTTAGGTAGCCCAAAAAAGACATGGGCTAAGAAAAAAAGACTCCCATAATAAAATTTTCATGGGAAAGTACATGACACAAAAAGAAATTATATTCCACTAAACAGTAAAAATAATCAACGCCAAGAATCACGATTTCTCGTTCATCATTTTTGTGAGTTGACATTTGTCCATTGACATTTTCTACTTCTATAGATTCAAGAGGGGATCTAAAGGAGGAAAAACGACAGCTATCCAATATACTGTCCTCGTTGGCGCGAGTAAAGAGCACTCGAGAACCCGCCGTGGCAGCCAACTTGTATTCTGAAGCGCTGATCCACACGCCAAGGGACCCGGTTACTCTGTTAGCATTAGCTAAGCTGTTTGCACAGGCAAGTTTTAGCAAAACTGCAATAGGGTGTCAAAATAGCGATAACACTGTATGAATACCTTAGAAATTTTTGTTTTCTTCTGTTACGTATAGCAAGTTCATGTTTTAATAGTTATGCCAGCATGATGTGAGATTTTACTTCGTAATAGAAGGGTACTTCACCCAAGTACATACTTTCTTTGCTGAAGGAGAGCTGAAAACTCAATAGGTGCTCTTCTTAAGTTCATATTTTATCGCTTGCCACAGCCGAGTTATACCGCGTCCACTTACCGCACTTCAACCCGCGCGCTCGCTCGGTTGCTGGGCTTTACTGATATATCCAGCTTTCATTCGTAATCAATATGCCAAGCGGTAGACTTTTATCGCGCGATTTCGAGAAAGCATTTGGTCTACCCTGTCTGGGCCTGCGCTATCATGGTAAAACGTCTTAACAGTTCTGCTTGCTTAAAGGTGATTTTGTTCAAACTCCTTAGACACCACAACCGCGACTGACCTGTTGTCTTGTAAACAACAAAATTGTGGAAAACTAGACGATATCCATCATTTCTTGAGGGATTTTGTCAAGCACAAATATGGTAGAGTGTTTTTGATGAGAAAATAGGTATGATATAGGAACATTTATAGGCATATAGAACTTTTGTCAGATGCGGCATGTTTTCTTTACAAAACTTTAGGAACCTTGAAACAAATTGTGTAAATTCGCTTAGGGTATGAAGGTGACAAAATTACATAACTACTAACGGAGCTAACTATACTTCAAATCAAAACCAGACCTAATACTTTCAGATGAACAATGTCGAGAAATGTGAACAAACGTGCGCTGTCCTGCTTAGCACCGACCCTAATAATGAGTCTGCTGCTGTTATGATGGCTGATCTTGCATTTAGAAAGGTAAAGGTTAAATACGAACCAGACATAAAACCCGAGTGATATTTATATGAAGATTATTCCATTCTTTTAAACTTCACATATTCGTAAAATTTTAATGGGTGAATTTTTCCGCTCTGACGTCAGCTGAAAAAGGAGAAATGTATTGCTGTCTCTTTCCATATCAGCTTCAATTTACATGATCCGTTGTCAGAACTGGGACATACTTTCAGGTGGATTTTGAAACAGCCCAGCGTCATTTGACGCAGATCCTAACAGTGAAGCCGACCAGTTGGGAGGCTTTGGCCCAGTTCATCGAAGTGCAGTGGCGACGCGGCAAGCTCAGCGAGGCGGAGCAGGCGCTAGAACTGGCCAAGCAAAGCCTTAGTGATAAAGATGATCATGGTACGAAGTTTTGCATACCATACGACCAATTTTGTTCTTTGTAGTGAGTTTCTGCGATATGGAGTATAAAGGGTACCTTTTGCCAAAAGTGTGTGTTTTGACGCTAGAAATCGCCTTTTACAAATTGTACTTGGTTACAAAGGTACTTGGTTACCTTTTTAACCAAGTACAATTTATTTATTTTTTAAATTTTATTTTATTTGCAAACATGTCTCCGTTCTTGAGACATACAAAGAATTGCCTGATTTTTAATGTTGCGGTAATAATATTAATATAACAACCCTACAAGGGTTGTATGAAAGAAATAACAATTTTGGATCCTAGCAGCTAGAGCGCGCTCATTTAAAATGAGCCATGCTTTTCTTGGACGTTTAGAGCGCGTAACCTGAATATAAGTCAATGCGTTGATTAAAAGCTCTTCTTTCAGGATACAGCTATTGCGCTGGTGTTTGCGCTATGTACGGCGGTCGCGCTACCGCCGCGCTGCGCTACTTGAACCAAGCGCGGCGGCACGCGCAATGGGGCGAGCCAGCGGCGCGGCGCATGGTCCTACTCTGCCTGTCGCAGCATGCCGTCGACACGCACAAGGCTATAGACACGTTAGTATATCTATAGTTATATACGTAAAGTGCCCGTAATTTCACCGACGCCCACGCCCTTCTACCAGAACAGAGCAAGGCGAGTGCTCCACTGCTTGGCGGCGGACTACCAGGTTTGGAGGCAGTACTTCTCCGGACGAACTTGGCACAAGTCCTACTGCTACTTTTGGTTGCTCGTTTACACCATCCAGGGAACACGTGTAGGAAATATCAATTGAATTTACAGGTATCGCGTTATGTCCTTCATCATCAACTTCATGACTTCATTCTGTAATTTTATTCCTTTCTTTCATTTGCAATTGCATTTACAGGGATACACGACTACTAGCTCTGCGGACTGCGGAAAAGCTTCTGGTAGAAGTGGCGCCGTCTGACCGCAAGTCGCTACAATCGTTACTCTTGCTCGCCACCAAGCAGAAGGCTCAAGCAGAACTCGTTTTGCAGGACCTTCTGCCGCTCGCTACTGAAGATGGCCTTCAAGACGACCCATATCTGATATTGGCTATTGCTGATGCGTAAGCATTTAAATACAAACTAGCTGACTTCGTCCGCTTGGAATTTAAGATTATTGCTTGTTTTTTTTTTAATAAAAGTAACCTATGTACTCCTTATAACATCAGCTATCTGCCCTCAAAATCAGTCCAGAAGTATATACTTAAAAATGCATAAAAAAAAAGCTGTTATTTTGATATTACAAACAGACCCTTCAATTTTATATTACTTAGGAAACAGAAATATGTTAATAAATATACGGGAACAATAGAAAACGATGTCTTTTCAAAAGTCAGTTGTTTGTATGAAACAGATGGCCCAATGCTTTAGGTTCTACATGGGAATGTACACAAAAAGCGTTTTGTAATGTTCTGTTGTTTCAGCTATAACATCATAAAGCAACCAACTCGTGCCAAGAATATACTGAAGAGAACCATATCTTCCATTCCGTGGACGCCAGAAAAAGCGGACGGTTTAGAAAGGTATGTACGGTATATTTAAACTTGCTGCTACCATGGGCAGGCATTAAATAATAAACTACTTCTTTAACTAATATATTTTTATGGCTATTTTAGATGTTGGCTAGAAGTGGCCGATAATCAAGTGAGTTCGGGCAGAAGTGACGCGGCCAAAGAAATTCTCACTAAAGTTTTGAATCACAACAACTCGTGCGCCGCTGCATATCAGTATTTAGGTGGGTGCTATATATCATCATAAGGTATTCAATGATTTTGATATTGAAAGTGGTAGCCGATTAATTATGAAAATGCAATTATTTGGTACTATTAAATCGGCATCTAGACGTCCTTGGGCAATGACTTACCATCTCTGTTCTCGCGAAAGTATAACCTACAGTAAGTTGGCCTACATAAAGTAAATCCAGCAATACGACTTGGATCCTGTCTTCCCACACGATGTATATCAAGATCCAAATCGTATCGCGTTGAGTCCGTCCCTTTAAGACAGCCTATAATTCCACCAGTACCCACGCAGCAGCGCGAGTGAACTACTGATTGACGGAGGATTACAGGTAGTAAGTTTACCGGACAAAGTTGGCACAAGGTTTACTGCAACTTGAGTTGCTCCATTCGCACCACCCAACAAGTATAGGGGGTCTGAGGGTACCTACGGAGAGCGCTGAATATAGACTCCCTACCTTGGTGTTATGTTTCTAATGTCTATTATTTATTAATACCTGCGACGCAGGCTCTAGGCAGATTAATGAGTACGTAAAACTTTTCTCTCTTCCAGGATACTTGGCCGAAAAAGATCAAAACTACAAAAGCGCTGCTCACAATTTCGACAACGCCTGGACGTATGGTGGCAAGAATGATCTGTCTGTGGGCTACAAGTTAGCGCACGCGTATCTTAAGATGAAGAAATACCCGGAATCCATTGTGGTCTGCAGACATATCCTAAATGTGCAGCCTGATTACCCGAAAATACGAAAAGAGATTATGGAAAAAGCTAAGACTAATTTGAGGACATAGGTTTGTATCTGGATCCTGTGGTGAAGATGCTACTTACTGCATTCAAGCAAGGGATATTTTTATTGACATCAGAGCCTTGTGGCTCACCTTTAAAAACGCCGTCCTTCTGTATATGTCGTGGGCCGATCTGTATGCGTATGCGTGAATTTCGAATGGGTATTCGATCATTCTTTGAAAGAAAGTACAAGTACACATTAACTTTGCTTTTAGGACTTAAGTGATAATGAATTACTAATTAGATCAACATAATCTTTTTGAAGGAAAAATATCCGTCCTTTTCTGTTGTAAATAGCACACATGCAATAAAACACCTTTTTAAACATGCATAAAATGTATTTCAATTCTTTCGTCTAACAATTAATTATTGTGACCTAACAAGTCTGATTTTATATTCGTATACCTATACTACATTTCACCCTTTGAAGGGTGATTTTCGGAAAAACTCGCTCAGATGACGTCAAATCTCAATTGAAAACTATAATGTTGTATAGGCGTCATACGAGAAGACGTCACACAAAGTCTAAGATATAATTTAAGAATTAAGTTTAGAGTTTCTCGGGGAATTGTGGGGTTTAATCATCCTTCCCGTCCTCCTGTTCGAGGATCGTCTTGAAGCAGAAAGGCTGGAAGATGTATCCTAAACCGGTGTAGAACTTGCTCATGAACTCCACCCTGGAAAGAAGAATACATAAGGTTTATTTATATATTACAATATATAAAAAAAAACGAAATGCTGTTCATTGGTAAGCGCATCACTCCCATCTTTTCTTCACTATTTTCAAGACAGAAAATGGGGTCTGAAATGGCTAATTTTGTTTTAGTGTTCATATTATGTCCAAATTAGGATTAAAAGAAAGGAAATAAAAAGATTATCGGCTAATTAAGAAATTTGACAAAACTGCTTTTTGTCTGGGGTGTTTTTGCTACTACGTGCGCAAATGTCGTTTGACATAACAGCGCCTGCCGGGTCTTCTAGTATAATGGTAAAAAAAATATTACATAAAATTGTGATATGAGAATTATAGTATCAAATAATGCAATGAATCGGTTCTATATCGGTTTTGTAATATATGTGGCCTGATCATACTGGGATAGATATATTTTCACTAAACTCCCTAAATTTATACAGACTATTATACTACGACCGCATTCGACCTCAGAGCTGTTATATACTGTACAATCTGTTTTGGGGTATACAGACTAACATACAAATAAAAAATATACTGACCAGTGCAAACGCAGGGTGTGCAGGAAAGCTGATAGGCCCTCCATCATGACGAGGATGGCGAGAGTGAACAGAGCCCAGAAACAGAACGCCACATACAGCTTGATGCCTCCGATGTAGTTGTGGTCCTTCAGACCGAATGAAAGCACCATGCTCCACAGTACTTCTGACAACTCTGTCGACAACAAAAAAAGAAATAATAAGACTGAGATAGAAACATGATATAAATGATTTTATATTCGTATCTTCTGAACCAGCCGCATATTATAATTGACGTTTCCAAGAGTTTTTAAGAATTCAAATGAAGTAAGGATTTTTTACTTGCCTCAAGTGATAAGGTTTCATTAAGAAAAAATTTTAACTGACCAACAAAACCCTTGATTTCAAAATAACGAATTTAAGAGTATTGAGTAAGAGTACCTGCGTGAGCAAGCGACAAGGCCCACAATCGGAGGTAGGAGGCCGTGTGGGAGATAGTACTGAGCACGTATTCGATCGTGTGGATGGCCTGATGGATCATGATCTCGCTGAAGGGCTCCTCTTCGTCGTCGTGGCTGGTGCTAGCTTTCGCCTGCGGTTGCGGTTGGCCTTCGATTTCGGTTTGCTCTTGCATTTCGATGCCTTGGTTCACCGTGCCGTTTGATTGTTCCTGCTGAAAAGAAACCAAAATATAGTATTGCACAGATTTCTGCACATAGAGCTGTGAGCTAAGTGGTCTTCGATTATCTATCATCACCATTTCAACCGGTAGAAGGCCACTGCTGGGCTAGTCATCGGTCTATCGATGGAACTAGCTGACACAAGGTACAAATGTTTTCCCGAGCATGACTGGAATAACCTCACATGGCGACCAGAACTAACACGCTGTAGGTTTAAGTGACCTTTGCATACGATTTGGCTTCATTGTTTATGATGCAGTATTTAATAATTAAGAAATAAAAGGTAGTTGCAGACGGATTCTAAGATTTAACAGAAATTTTTGACCGTTTAAGACAAACCTTAGATTCCTTGGCCTTCTTCTTGCCAGCAGACAGAAGGTAGAGTGGTTTCCCGAGCAGCATGACGGGGATACAGCAAAGGCCGATCAATACGAAGACGCGTTGGATGGTGCCTTGACCTTCGAACATGAACTCCTTGCAGCCTGCTTCTGGTTCTTGGCTGGAGAACAGCATCATGTTAATGAACAGGATCAGCACTGATGGCGCGCAACCTTGGGTATATGCTTGTTCTGTAAAGGAAAATATAGAATTGTTATAGCAAAGCTTCTTCGGCGAGTGCATTGCTACTTGATGGAAAAATAAGTAGGTACGTATGATACTTAGTACATACAGTACTTCCTCGTCGAAATTGGCTAAATTTCTACGGCTACAAGAACATTACTATGGATTCATCCAAAGTTAATTAGGTTGAAAGATAGTTCTAGATATTAGTAGCTCTTATTTAACTTTATCTGTTTCTACAATAATGCAAATTATACATTCTGAAATCAAATTCTTACCATCAGTCTTAGTGCTGTACGCGATCCATTTGAAAAACATCATGAAAACCATGTACGCGAACAGTAGACACAGGAAGATCACCTGAGGCAGGAACTCCAGGAATATGGAGTAGCGACGCTTGAAGAAACTGCGGAAGATAATATTTTGTTATGAATTTTGTACGCATAGTGCGACTTACGTAAGACGTTGTTAAAGGTCAGTGTAGGATTGGGTTGCGAAGACTACAACTTCGAAAGAAGGAACTTTGACAAGTCTTTATTCGACAGGACTTAACTCCGACAGGGTTGTAACTTCGCGACACTACCAGTGCAGATCTATTTCTGAAAGAAAGTCGAGGGACGAGATAAAAATTAGCGTAATAAGCAATCAGCCGGCTCTAAATCAAATTTGAAATACGCTTACGTTATTGAGTTATTCTGATACATTTAGAACAGTGAGAAATTCAGCTTTAGTGCGCGTAAACAGCTTTTGAACTAATGTTTGGTGTCAGAGGGTACACAATATGCGCACTCAATATGTCATTGCTTCGCGATTTTAGTGCTTCTTGGTACCTAATCAATTCAACCTCGTTTCGAATATCAGTTCAACCGAAACTAAAGATTGCCAAAGCTGTATCATTCGATAATTTTACAACATTGATTGATGGTAGCCGTCAGGTGTCGTATCGCAAAGCGATGCGACTTGGGCTTTCTCATTTTTACTACATGGCAAACTAGTGAGCCACTAAATCTTTTCGTAGCTTCAAAATATTTTCCACGATTTAAATCGATTATAAAATACGAGAGAAACGTACATTAAAATCAGAAATCTTAATAACTGTGTTTAAAGATGGAAAGGCGAAATGAAACTCACTTATAGTTGACGACGCTCATGCAGACACCGAAGATCATGTGGGCAACACCGAAAATGATGGAGAGTTTCATTTTGTATGAGTTCAGGAAGATAATTTTGTTGTCAGCGGTCTATGAAACCAAAAAGAACAATGCACTCATTATTATTAATTACTCAATTGCATGTTAGGGGGTGGGGGACTCTGTTCCATCCGGATGTAACTAGCTCAAACGAGACGAGAACCAAAAAGTCCTGAAGCATGTGCCAGGATCAGATATCTTTTATGTGTTGGGCTCCCATTGATAAAAGTCAATCTTTAATCTCTTAGAGTGAATGGGTATCTCTCGTTAGAAATTACGGCCTGTGTTATTGCAGTGGAAACATTACAGTCTGGATTGGTGGGGCAGAGTTGAACTCTTCATATATATATCTGGTTAGACTAATCACAATGTACAAAGTTGAACCTTACCTGCCAAATGGGATCGATACCGATGAAGTATGGTGTGTCGATATAAGCATCCTTTGGGTCCAGAGTGAGCGCGCCATATGCTTGCATAGTCACATTGTCGTACGGAATGGTCCACGATGATCCAAATAAGTTCATAGATTTCGAGAAAATGTCGTTGTAAACCAGTCCAGTGTACATTGAGAAACAGCCCATAAGGAGGATGATGTAGCGACCGGCGAAGAAAATGTTCCAGATTTCGTTGGTTGATTTCTTGGCGGAGAGTGAGACTTCTTTCCACACCATCCAAGCGCCAAAGATGGCCATTATGAAGCCGTGGCCCAAGTCTCCGAACATCACCGCGAAGAGGAACGGGAACGTAATGATGGTGTAGAGCGCTGGAACAAATATTGTATAGTGAGCTATTGAAGTGCTTAAAACAAGACAAGTCCTTTTTTATTGACGATTTTATTTCTAACTTGGAAAAATAGAATTGTTGCATTTAGACTTAATTAAAAACTTACCAGGGTTACATTCCCTGTAGGAGGCTACTCCGTATGAGTCGATGAGGTTTTGGAAGCCACGTGTGAAGCGATTTGTTCGGTTGAACGTCGGCGGCTCCTCATCAGTCTCGATGCAGTTCAGGAATGATGGAATTGAACTGCCGCATGCGTTCTGGAAATTGGAAATAATATATAACGAATACAATTTTTTTAAGTTCTTGGTTGTTAATTTGGAAGTGCAGCATTTGTATGTTATCCAGATTACTCAAGTGTAGTATAGTTGGGCTAAGATGTAGCCGGTGGTGGCGCCACACAGCCTGGATTGGGAATCGACTTTCATTACTTAAGACCGATTCCCTACCCAGGCTGCTGGAACATATTTCAACATGAGTATTATGAGCTATCCATTCGGGCATGCCCTTCGTTAGGGCTTATGCTTCTGCACCAGAAGCCCACAACCTCCGGATCATACATAATCTTACCAGCTGAGCCGTTATCGCTTCAGGAGTGCAAAAAATTGTCTTTATCGTGGGCTCCATAAGGTGCAAGACTTACCGATCCATCAGCTAAAGCCTTCTGCACGTTCGGCAAGTCAGCAGTAGGCACCCAGCACTCTCCGATCAGACACTTCTTAGTGACGTCCATGTTGAACAGATTCAAGGTGTGGTAGATGGCTTTCATCTTGCGGACCATGACGCTCCAACTGGCCAGCTCCTTGGCCACACTGGCCAGCACACGCTGGCGGTGATCGCGGGTTTGATTCAGGACCTAGCCAGATAAGGAACGTTAACAACCATAATAAATCTTTAATAAAGTATTCTTGTTTTCCATGGTACCATTGTAATGTTTATGGTACTGTGGTCTTGTTTCTTGCCCGTGTAACATAGATGGCGTTACGGCAAAAAAAAATCCTCCTAGTACTACCACTGACCCATTGTATTTATTGCGTAGGTACCTATGAAATATATTCTTTAAAATATTCTGAAGCTAAATAAATATAAATATAGCTTGTAGTATATATCTTTATCTACAATTTTGACTGGTAAAACCAGTATTTTTTGGTTTTTGCCGCTTTTAGGACTTATTCCACGAGACGAAACCCGTACTATGCCGCTTTTTCTATGCAAAGAAAAACTTTTAGTAAGTCATTACGTTGATTACTTCACTACCACAGGACTTGCTTCGTAAATTTATATTGTATATTAATTCTAAACTAGCTACAAGTTTTTCCATTAAACGTTCCGTTCACATCCTAAATAGTCTCACCATATTAAGATCTTCGAGCCTGGTGCGCACGCCTTTGACCATGTCTTGTCGCTCGGTGTTTGAGGGGGGGCACGGGTAGAGGGACGCGTGGAAACCGGTGCACACCTTCTTGATGCGGGACTTTAGCTGTTCGCCTTGGAAGAACGCTACGAACACAGTTTTGTAGATCTCGTTGCCCTAAGGAGAATATATTGATGAATGCGAGGGTATGTTAGACGACCGCGTTTGGAATTAATTTTTAACCAAAGACCAAAGACGACAATAGTTTTTCTAATATTGAAGTAAACCTTTTATGGTAGTAGAACATTACTACCACCTTACAAATATTTAATATGAATGCAGCAAAGGCGTTATCACCCAGTAAAGTAGTTTGGATAACAAAAATAATAAATAATGGCATAATTGATAATAAAATGTATTTGATTTAGTTTTATGGATAAGATGATTGCCCTCGCTGAGTTGGTAGTAGCTAGTAGCCTTCTACACTGTTGGTCGTGGATTGGATTCTCACCCAGGGAAAATATTTATGACAAACATAGATGTTTGTTCTGTGTCTTGGAGTCATAACATAGTATGTATTTACTACTTATGGTAGTGGTCCACTTATCCTAATGTCCACCCTACCAATAGGGATAAATGTACCAGGTGGAATGAAAGCAATACTTACAGTAGCAGGATCTTCCAAAGGTTTGTCAAGTTCAGCGCGTCGCAGGAACACGTTGCCGCGAGATATGCGCCACAGCATGCGTTCGAACGCGGGCACTCGCTCGCGGTTCACTACTCCAGCCACGAAGCCGAGGCGGCCGCGAGTGGCGGCTTGATGGCCCGTCTCGTCAGAAATCAACGACCTGGTGAAGTCAAGCGGAGTTAATAAAGGCAGTTGATAGATTCAGCGTTACTTAAGTCCCTCTTAAGCTTCTCTGTAAATAGGAGAACTGTAAGGAAAAATATACGCGATAATCTAGTTTATATCGCGCATTAGCAATGAAATCCATGTAGAAAAGAAAACATGGAAAACATCGTAAAACACATCCTGGGACACGCTTTTAGCTGTACAAAAATCTTACTCATAAAAGTTTCTTACTTAGTAAGTGAATCGATGCCGATCTCCTCCTGAGCGGTGAAGAACGCCTCCGTCTTCTCCAGGACGTGCCTCAGCTCGGTCAGCTCGAGGAAGTTCTGCTTCAGGTTCACTGCGTTGTGGGAGAGCTCCAGGATCTCATTCTCCGTCTTCTCTAGGTGAGCCTGATGAAATATATTGCAAAATAAACTTATTGTGAAGGCTTTGAAACGATAATCGCTTTATAAATTGTGGATTTGTTTCAGTGGACAAAAATTCGTCACATCTTGAACATACACCTAACGCACACCTTTTGGTTGCTATCAAACGCAATACATAAATGAACAGCATTACCTACTTGATGAAAATAATCTTCGTTTCTATGAAAGTCGTCAGCGCTGAAGAATGCAGAATGAAGAGTGCAGAAATTTTGAATTTATTTGCGAAGCGGTTATTTGAACAATTGTTGAATATGTGTCGTTACCTCCAGGTCGATGATTTCTCGGGGGTTGGGTGCCCTAGGCACCTCCTTAAGTTGTGGGATGTGAACCCCGTCCTTGTGGACCTCGACCTCAATGTACCGCAGTTTGCGTTCCATTTCATCGCAGCGGCGTACTTCGTTGACGAACTTGCGTTGGAACGCATTTACGTCTGGGTTCAACTGGAAAATAGGAAATACATTATTAGTGAATTGAATAAGAAATAGCAAATCCAATGATGAATGCCTGAATAAATGAGGGTGACTTAGATTTACAAATTTGTTTTACTCAGGAAAAGGTATTGACCTCAGGAGCAGGCCAGGAGCTTCTATGATCGTTTACATTTAAAACCATTTTTGTTTTCAGGGTTCTGTATTTTGGAGTCGAGTTCGAGTCAAACTCATGTTAACTCATGATAACTATCACTTTCATGCTTGACCGGTATTTTTATTTAATAAGACTTGTTTAATCATTAGGTCACGTTACTTTTATTAGCATTTCCTCTCTACCACATTAGCTCATTGTTATTAAATTTTCAAGGACAATAATTCGCTTACCTAGGTGTTAATCTACTACTTATTCATTCGGCATACCAGATGTTCTACGGAAAGATTAAAGCTAAAATACCTACTTCATTTGAAGTCCGCATAAACACATTATTTATTGTAGGTTGTCCGCCTGGAAAATATCTGGCTTTGGATACGCTACGCTACAACCCAGATAATGCATATAATAACATAGAAAAAAAAATGGTTTTGCCACATTAAACTCGAAAATGATGATGGTATTATCTTGAAGTTTGAGCAAAATTACTAAGCTTGTATCGAAAATAATAGCATAAACAGCCTAGTAATTGCATGCAAACATGAGAATGGGCTATGATCTACCACAGGATCCTAAACCGATTTGTTATAGGTATGCCACATGTTTTGGAATTTTCGGTTACTGTAAGACACCTTTTTTTTCGTGTTATTTCATCTCATATTTTTTATATGTAAATAACTTGATATAAATTTTAACCAACGACTTTTAGATTGAAAGCAGGAAAACAAGTATTTATATTTATCTATTTCCATATGCAATTTTTTGTAATAAAAACACAATTCTTAAGAGCAATTAACAAAATGATAATGAATTGAAAGATAAAATACACATTTTACAAATTTTATAATAACTCGTGTAGGTACTATTACTTCAACATCGGCCATGACAAGTTAAAGCCTTCGCGTCGGACATGGTAAGTAGAATTTAAATAAGCAATTCACGATGCATGCTACATTTTTTCCTGCACATAAATCAGTCTGCGAAGACATAACCGGTCTCGCTGGACGAGGAGCCGGCTGGGATAAAAATGCAAGTGTTCGCGAATATATCGCTAATGGAACCAAAGAATAATACCTTTTTAATGCGACATACCTATGATGGAACTACTTCTAGACCACCTGATCTTAAGTGGTTACCTCGGCATAAAATCAGCAATACAACTTAGATCTTCCCGTCCAGTGTGAGAAGACCTTTGCGCCTTTCGCTTAGTTTTTGTGGGCTAAGAATTATGACGATATACAGTAATGTTTTTTCAAATCCGTCTGGTAGTTGCAGAGATTAGCGTGGTCAAACAAACCAATTCTTCAGCTTTATTATATTAGTATAGATAAAAAAGATTGAAAACCATTAATCTTCCAAAACACCCCTAATTTTTCGGAGGTTAATATAAACTGGGTTATCAGTATACAAATAGTTTCTTATGTACGTAGTAAGGGAAGTGGGTATTTCTGAATCTGTGACCGTAATATTGTTTTACATATGGAGTCGTTCATGCTACTACTAGCTGTGATAATGATAAGGCTGTCTGCCCACTGAAGCGGGTAGGAGCTGATTTCAGATAAGATTTTGGAAATACTGTAAGTATAATATATATATAATTCATTTTGATTATTATTACTGTGGAATGAGTATGAGTATGAGTATGAATATATAACCCCAGGCAAGTGAAGCTGCCTAACTAGCATGAATAAAATGGGAACTGACTGGGACCCAAAACCAAGCGTTTTTCTGATTTCAGTCCCCAACCACTGATTTCGAACAAAACACACCGTCAAAAACAATTTGTGATAGAATTATCTATCACCTACAGAGTTATGTAGAGATCGAATCATCGCTTGCTGTGCAGTATTTATCGGGCAAACATAATCACGCACTACGCACACCTATCTTTTATCTTTTAAAAAGCGAGTTGTTAAAAGTTTGACGGCTGTTGTTGTCTTTCTGTCTGCAGTCTTGTAGCTAATTCCTTACAGACAACGTATCTCCAAAAGAGATGGTCCAATGTTTAATTATGTATTTGTTATATTGCTAGGTTGTTAGTCATGTTTGGTGGAAATCCGTTTCCAGGGTCAGTTTCAATAAGATTAAACTAGAGCTCGGAAGGAAAAATGGATCTTGTACATTTATTTAATACGTTCGTATAACTACAGGTATTTCTATTTCATTTTCACTCTTTTTTGAATAGGTACGTTATTGTAGAATAGACTGATATACATAGTCATGCTAATTGTATCGGATATTCAAAGCCTACTTCACACTTAGTTTAGTATCTTCCTCTACTTCAGCCAGCACTGCTCCGCTCTTTCGCTCCAGTGGACACGCATCCTAAGGCCTCAAATGTAATTTATGCAGTCATATGCCTCACTGCCTGGCCTTGCGCTCCACCTTCATTGAACCTCCCGAATTGCTGACTCGATAGCCTTCCTCTTGCGTGACTGATCAATCAAGTTCACATACAACTACAGCAGACACAGTCAAATTTTCCGATCACGATTTTGTTTGTTTGACAGTAGCACAAGTGGGCGGCTATTTTTAAACCACAGTATAAATGAGATGTGCGTTGTTTTCTACATATTCAACACCTGTTACTACTACCCACCAAACTATTCTTGCTCATAGTAACGATATCGGTTTGAGAAGTTTCCTAGTAAATATTCTGGCAAAAGAACAGAACGTCTGGGTCAAAAAGTCAAAGGGTTTGCCGTTGCTTTCCTTTCTAGCATAACAGTATTATACCTTCTAAAGACAATTGTTTTTTATTTTTTTATTATGCGTTTTTATTATCTCTGTGACCTTATTCGGTCCATTGTGATCGCCACTACTATAGACTTAGGTACGTATGTTTAATAAATAATAGATAATATTATTAATATTTTAAACTAAGTATTAATATTACTACAGATCCCATTATAATACATACCTACATAGGTAATATTTGAAAAATTAGCTCAATCTTCTGAGGCAAAACAAGCTTAATCCGTTCCAGGCAAGTTTCAGGCTTAGCATAAATAATCCGGGAATATTGAATTGTAATCTTTAATTCCATGAAACTAGGGTATTGTTTATTGTACTTACATCTCTGAACTGCACAGTTCCCGCCTCACCGAGCTCCGAGACAGACGTGTACGCCGCCTCAGGTTGGATGAAGAGTTGGCACAAGGCCATCTCTTCGCTTCGGAACATCGCCCCCATAGTGGTGCTTTTCTATGTTCCTCTGCTTCTGTGGAAAGAATAATAAGTAAATTAATAAAATTACCAGTATTCGCTTGCATGTACTGTAAAGCTTGCATGGAACGCATTATACCAAAAAGGAGTCGCTAAAATGGCGATAAAGCGTTCTGTATTTTTTTTTTTTTAAATTATGCTCAATGTAACCTTGAGTAACTACTATAAAAGCATTTCACACAAGGCGTAGCAAAACGCGAGTTTGCGGCTATATAACGTTTAGAAGTATTACATTATGAACATCCTTCAGTGTCAATCGATAAAGCACTTTTCTGAGAATATGAATGATGAAAGAATGCAATGCAACAAATTTTTTGATTAAATAGTAGTTTTGAAATGCTTATTTATGAACAAAAATAACATTAACAGTATTATAATGTATCTGATATCGGCAGTTTTGCACTACTACTTTACACTTCGAAAGAGAAAATATATGTACATATACCTATGTTTTCTCAATTAATTAGTTCCGAGCCGCGTGGTTCATTACTGAAAAATACGTTTGCCGCGTGACCTAATTGAGGTATTTACTCGCGTCCGTGGGTGAATAGCCGCCGAATCCCTACACGTGTCCTCGGGGGACACGGTGTGGTGCGAAAGGAGCAACCCAAAGTAGCAGTAGAACTTGTGCCAACTTCCGGAATAGAACCGCCACTACACTGGGAATCCACCGTCAAGCAGTGGTGCACTCGCGTTGCTGTGTTCCGGTGGAAGAGTGTGGGTGCCGGAGAAATTATAGACACTACATGCCCGCCTCAGAGAGACTCCTTATACTTCTGTAGCGGAAATACTAAGTCGTATTTTGGTCTATAGTCACTTAACATCGGCAGGTGGGACGTCAGCTCGTTCCGCCAAATTTATTGCATAACCAACTACGATGAGCTACAACTTGGAACAGACTTCCAAACTGGCCGATAATCGTCCGTTAGTCGCCTCGCCTTATTTGAATGTCAGCGTTTCTACAAACATGAACAAGTTGTTTGAAGAGATGCATGTTGAGTAATTATCAAGACGTTTTTAAAAAGTCCTACAAAAGCCCAGAGAATTGGTAACTGGACTTTATATAAAACTAGCGAGTTCTATCTATCAACACATCATCATCATCTGCTTGCTTCGGTCCTCTGTCGGACTTCTTCATTTCGGATTTAATTTTTCATAGCGACTTCGAGCATAGCCCGCTCAATAGCTGGTCAAACTACTTTAAATCGGTAGACTGGGAGAGTGCACGTTTCGGCTCTGTAGGTTATACTTATAACTCATAACATAACAGATAGGACGCGCTGATTTGAATCTTTAGTTTTCATTTAATATGGTATCGGAGACAAAAAGATTTCACAAAGTTTTCCGAACGCAGCCCAGTCCAGCTGAATTCGTCTCTTGGCTCTCTTCTCGATGTTTCGTACTTTGAACTTCGTTAGGATGAATCAGCTAGGCAGTTCAGATGATCTCCAGCTCCTGTAGCTGGGGAGTAGACCATTCCCAGTGGCGCCTTTTTAACTAGCTGCTAACATCGATACTTACTGCCTCTAAAAAGAAGAATCTTAGAGTGGACCTTATTAGATATACTAAATAAAACAGGAATAAAGACTTCGTACTCTTAGACCTTTAGGTGAGTGTACTAAATTTACGATTACGTTCGATTGAAATGTTTTAAAAACAATCGATAACAGCCCGTTTACCAAGTATGTACCCACGTCGTATACATACTATAAACTACAACTTATGACTGTTACGAATCGTACAGACGTTGCTAAGCAGTAAATACGTCGTACCAGCTTCAATCTGAAGATCAGTATTTTGAACCTAAACAAGATGATAAAAGTACATAATTGTAACCTAATATTACTGAGCATCCGTGCTGGATTTATTTGTTACAAGCCTTATTAAAATTGTATTTTTAGAAATAAGCAAAAATTTTAGGCGGGGGTTGAAAAGAGATGGGAATAGAAGCAGTAGCGGCCGAAATGAAGAACCTGACCATTCACATTCACGCTACCTGTTATGCCTACTCTTTGCCCTTCTGGTTGGCACTATCAACAAAAGGGTAAAAGTAATACACGGCCGTAATTTCGCGGTCACATCTGATCGAAATGGGAGCATTTAATCGAGACATCGTTCTAGCGCAAGGTTACCCTGCCATGATTGCTTATTGCGGAATCTTATCGTTAGTAAGTAGGTATGTGTCAATTGACACTCATGTCTCTATGTTTGCTTGATGTAATATCCAAGTGGTACTGGATGATAATACTAGATAGGTAAGTAATATCTATGTCTAAAATTACTTTCTTGGAATATCTTATTGACATTTTGAGCGTGATTATGACTACGTACATATTTCTAAAAGATAATATTGACGAAGTACCTTAGTGTTTGAGAAAAACTCAAACACTTAGGTACTAACCTGAACCGAAAGAATCGTTAAACATTCAGACAAAACCACGGCGGGTCGGTTTTTGCTGCACTAATTTTTATCGGTGGACCCCTATTGTATTATTGTAAATAACGCCAACTTTGGTTTCTAAGCCGAACTTTGGTTAAAAACCAACGAAAACTAAATTAACTGGTAACAAAAAAAATAAACGCATTGAGATATCAAATATTTTACATCAGTATTAGAATTAAAAAATGTATTGTAAAATTACATCTTATTTAAGATTTTCATTTTTTTTTTGGATTGGATAGATAATTGTATCTACTATAATTAAATCGGCCAAAGCTAGAAGATTTCACGGTATAACCATTTCTCCACAAATAACAAGACCTAGTCAAAAATTTATATTGGAAACAACGCCAAACAGTTGTGGTTACCAGCCGTAACGAATGCCTATCCGACACGCGCTCGTGCGAGCAGATGTGGTTCAAATTATTGTTTTCAATATCCACAATCCTTTGATCATCATTGCTAAAATGGAACAACAAGTATGGCAAAAATATGCCAACCGAATATTATGAACAGTACTAATATTTTGCAGTATAACGGTAGGTAAAACCTATTCACCTTTTATCTTCGATTTATCTAAAAGGAGTATGCGTCAAGCACCAAGCTAGCAAATAGGTACATATGCTTTCCTATAAAATAGCTATTAATAAAAAAAACGTGATTAATAGAAAAAATAAGTGAATACGCACACCGAGGTTCCGTACCACCGATTGCAATTCTAAATATTTGTTACAGTATTCCACATACGAGTAACAATACCGTATTCTGTGAAAAATCAGCTAGCCGCAGGTTATGGTTCAAAAGATAAAACCCAAATCTTAGGCAGGCAGACAGACGTTGCAGGTTTAATAATAGCTAGGCTCAACCCTAGTTAACGAAGCTTTAAAAAAAATTATAATACAAGTCAGTTAGGTATATTATATACATATAGAGACTATTTTGTCAAAATAGTAGCAATAGAACTTCTGCCAAGTTCGTCCAGAGAAGAACTGCCGCTGTTCTGGTGAATGGGTATGGGTATCGATGAAATTATAGGCACTTGAGGCGTAAAATCCCCGTCCCAGAGAGACGGGCATAACGCGATACGACTTGGGACTTCTCATGGGTAGCACTCATAAATTTGTAGGGGAAGACCAGAGTCGTATTTTTATTTTTACGGGCTTTGGTAACCACTTAAAATCATGGGCCGTATGTTCGTACGGCGACATTAGACGCACAAAAACAAATTACGATAGAAATAGCTCAATACTGCTACTTAGAACCGCAAATCCACGCAACCATATCTTAATCCATAATTATCAATTTTTTCTATGCAGGTAACTGTTACGTTTCTATTCAATGATCAGGAATTGACGTTTTCTTGGTCAACCACAAGGCCAACAGTTTTTGCCGTCTGCTGAGACAATGCCGCGTTTTTCTGGGATTTATCTGATCTTTCACTGTAACAATTATGTTGTAAAAATAGGAGAGCATCGTGTTTACTTCCTAAACAAGACCATTGATAAGAAATGCTTTTGTGTTGCAATGCACACAATACGGAAATATGATAGGATAAGATAGGCTAAATAGGTCAAATTTTACCTATTTATCCTGGATATGGACAGCTCTTCCTTTCACAATATTTTCAATATCAAAGTTAAAATACTTAGACACGTATTTTTTTTATAAATTTGTACCTACATTGTCAAACCCTATCCCTTTATGAAGAAAAACGAGCAAGAAACCTCAAGTTTTTTTATTTTGCTTTTTTTCTTTATTCGATCTAGGTACACTGTTTTGTCTCTGAGACATTTCATCTTAGTGATGAAATGCTGAATGGACTAAATAATAATAGCTGATTAATTAGTTCTCAATTGACTTACCCCAACCCTGTTTATTAGAAACAAGTACGAGACATCCGCCTAGTTGAATCATTAATAACACACCAATGACATCAACCAGAACTACGAGAGTTGGCAATGGCATAGAGGATAATTTAGGTCTCGGAAGAAAACTTAGATCATTAGTAATAACCTCCGGCCACGTTTTACTACTGAGCGTTGGTCACGTTTCGTATAAAAATTCTGTAGCTGTATGTAGAGGGTTTAGTAGCTAGGATGGAGTTTTAAGTTGAACTAGCTGTCGCTTAGCTGTAATTTAAATTTTATTTTTCTAAAATAAAAATAGCCTAAGTTACTCCTTATGACATTATTATTACTCCATGATATCAATAGTAATGATAGTAATAAAATCGGTCCAGCCGTTTCGGAGATTAGTCGGAACAAACAGACAGACGGACGGACAGACATAAAAATACTAAAAATTGATATTTTCGTAAATTTCGTAATACTTTCATATGCATTTACATTACAAATTGGCAGTTTAATTTTTTTTATTTGTAATGAAAGTGCGGGTGTACCGACAACTATTAATTTACATGTGTAAATATTTATAACACACTAATGAATGCAATGTGCCTAAAGCATATTATATCGATCGAATGCATTTAGTCCCACTACATTTTAATAAACTTAAAGTTGTTGCACCCAAACACAACTTGAACTTCACCAAAAACTAACTTAAGTAAGTAGGTACTCGTAGCTCCGTTAATCCAACATAATACGGTTTGCAAAAATTCCAAACTTTTATAAATTGTTTTGAAGATTTTCTGCTCTAAAAGGCTCCTATTCAGCAGTTCTTAACTTAAACCAGTTTTCAAATTCTTTCAACGGACGCGAGCAATATACAGAAGGACTCATAATATAGAATGGCATACCTACGCTTAAGCATGTCATTAACGTGAATTATTTAACTGACAGGCTAACCAATTTCAATAACCGTATAAAATTACCAGAACTCATAATTATATCAAATATTTTGTACGCTACATGAAAATGAAAATACTGAGCAAAAAGTGATATTTCAGGACGAAGTATAAGTACTAAATAATTAGATGAGTAATGTAATTTATTTTTATAGTGTTTAGGTTAAAAAAAAAAGAAAGTTGTTTCTTACACTTGATAACGTCAAGACTAGTCAAGAGCTCTTAGTTATTCAAAGCTGATAAACCTTTCCACAATTTACACACATGTAGGACACCATTAATTCATCACAATCAATCACTTTGAACATATATAACCTTAATCAATTACCTATTTTAATTTAGATTGATTAACTACTTTTGGTTTTCCTATAAAGCTATTAAGGTACCTATCCTCCTAATCAGATAATAATACTCCTACTAATACTAATAGAACTAAATTATTTTGCCGGTCAATGTGTGAAATTTAATTTCTACCACCACCAGTAAGTTGTGTGTAATGTTTTTTTGGGAAATTAAGCAATTTGTGTGTAGCAGTAGCAGTTTAATATCATAATTATCAAAATATGAAAATGTAAATATTTATTTTAATCTTTCTACTCCACTCATTTGATAAGGACTGGCGAAATGACCTTAGTTCCCCGGGACATTGAAACACATAAAAAACAAAAACATAATTGGATCTCAATATGCTACTGAAATCCATAAACACAATGGACGTTTGATCTCAAGGTAAGCCCATATGGGTAATGTAACACAGGAAGGTCACATACCATTTCCGGTCCACAATATTAAAGACCTCGGAAGGATCTAGATATTATTGTGTTATTAATGTACACGTTAATGTCAGGGTGTACAAGTGTTGATAATGTCATATACAGTACCACTTTAAGGCGCTTTAACTAAGTACATGAGATTACCTACTGCGTGTTTACGTTGAGTACTATTAGATTCTGAATATTGTGGAAATTACTATTAGAGCAGAACAATTTCAGTTATGAATAATAGGTAAGTACTTTGTTACATACGTATAAATTATAGGTGACTTGATAAACTAAAAGATATTATCGAAGTTGTTATAAAGGCTGATCTACTAATTACCTATTGGGTGTGTGAATATGACTCCGCCCTTTCTCAACAGATGTCGTTTTTAGTATTGTTTACGTGTACTAATAAATGACCATACTTGTATTCGATAGTACTGAATGTCAGCTATCTAACGCATTTTATGATATTTGGTTGAAGTGTAAGCAACAATTGTTTTCACCTTTTCGAAAATGTCGGTTTTTATTCCAAATAAACGTCATTTGCGGGAAGTGTTATTACATTATTTTATTGCGAAGAAAACTGCAGCGGAAACTTATCGTTTGCTTGTGGAGATTTATGGTGAGCATGCTCCGTCTAATACAACTTGCAAGGAATGGTTTCGACGATTTCAAAATAACGATTTTAGTACTGAGGATAAAGAACATGGAAAACCACCAAAAAAATTTGAAGATGCTGAATTGGAAGCATTATTGGCGGAAGATTCTTGCCAAACTCAATCAGAATTAGCTGCAGCATTAAATGTTGATCGTTCAACTGTTGCAAAGCGTTTACAAATGATGGGAATGATTCAAAAAGCCGGTGACTGGGTTCCACATGATTTAAAAGAAAGAGACATGGAACGTCGGAAAACCATTTGTGAAATGCTGCTTCAAAGACAGCAAAGAAAAGGATTTTTGCATCGGATAGTCACAGGAGACGAAAAATGGATACACTACGAAAATCCTAAACGCAAAAAAGCTTGGGTGAAACCAGGCGAACCAGGCCCATCACAGCCAAAAATAAATATTCACTGTGCCAAGGTCATGCTCTGTATTTGGTGGGATCAGAAAGGTATTGTATATTATGAGTTGCTCAAACCCTCTGAAACTATTAATGGAGAAGTTTACCGACGACAACTAATGCGTTTGAAGCGAGCCATAGAAGAAAAACGACCA
The DNA here is from genome assembly GCA_921293045.1 of Aplocera efformata. Classification (NCBI taxonomy): domain Eukaryota; kingdom Metazoa; phylum Arthropoda; class Insecta; order Lepidoptera; family Geometridae; genus Aplocera; species Aplocera efformata. Next base: position 7,853,814 of record OV121045.1, read on the forward strand.
GAATGGGTGAATAGACATAACAAATTAGTTCTTCAGCATGACAATGCCAAACCGCATACCGCAGAAGTCGTAAAAAGATATTTAGAGGGACAGGACTGGGAAGTGTTACCCCACCCGCCATATTCACCAGACATAGCTCCTTCGGATTACCACCTATTCCGGACGATGCAGACAGACCTTACTGGAGAAAAGTTTACTTCATGTGAAAGTATCAAAATTTGGATTGACAACTGGATAAGCTCAAAAGACCAGGACTTCTTCCAGCAAGGAATACGAAAACTACCTGAACGATGGGCGAAGGTTGTAGCTGCAGATGGAGCATACTTTCAATAATTTTTTTTTTAATTTTGTAAGCGAACAAATGTGTTTTATTTTGACAAAAAGGGGCGGAGTCATATTCACACACCTATTAGTAACACCTATTACAAGTGCTATGACATCCTTGCTTACGGAGATACGTTAAGATTTCTGTCCCGGCTATACTAACTATATCTAAGGCCTTCAAGCGCCTTTAAACTCAAGAAACCAGAGCAAAACATGTACAAAAACACACTTCACCTTAGTTCCCCTTTGGCTACGATAGATATAGGACAAATCGAACTAAACTCACTAACTCATCTCGTAAGATCGATGTATTTTTTGCATTACGCTGTTAAATTACCTATACTACTCTACCTACATATTTCTACTCTGCTATTCAACTGAACTTTTGCAACTATTAAAAGAAACGTTCGCCAAGAAACTCCGGTTTTAGTGAAAAATCACTCGACAACATATAAGCTCAAAAGTAACTACAAAAAAACTGATAGCTATTTCTACCAAGAATATATTTTAAATGTGTACTTTGAAACGCCTATTGCGAAGCTAAAGCAGTAGGTACCATATGGATTATATACTTCTCAGACAGTTATTGAAGTAATACGAAGAACCGACGCATCAAGTGAACAGCTAAATATAGATTTTGAATGAAACCAGAGCAGAGATTAGAAGAAACATATTCGAAAACAAAGGAAGCATTTTCATAAATATATTCTTAGATATAACATGTTGGAGAAAAGTTTCTTGGTGCTTGGAATGCTAACAAGGAATTCAGCTGCGAAACCAATCTATTGAATGGCCTCAGCTCAATTTCTCCAAGCTCAGTTGGTAGTAGCTCTGCCTTCTACGCTGTAGATCGTGGGTCCGATTCCCACACAGTACAAACATTTGGTAGAAGAATACAGATGTTTGTTCTGGCTATTAACAACAAATTAAGAGTATTTTTTGTTTAATTACATTAATATGCTTGCTTGCGGTCTTACTCTGAATTTGAATCGAATAAAAAACATTATATTTAATTTTCTTTCGAGGTGATAACTCAACTACAGACTGTAACCGGTTTGATTATGTCACCCGATTTGGGGAATTTGAAGTAATATTCTGTTGAATGCTTGAGTTGGCTCTACTATACCTAAAGCCTTCGTTTATCAGGTCGTCAGTAAGACAATTACTAATTACTTTTCATGTACAATATCTACCCAACGCAAAGTATAAAACTTGTATGTTTTCCTCTTTTGTTATAACTTTGTTTTGTTTTTGTTTAGGAATATTTGTATATATATTTCGCATATCTCGGAAACGGCTCCAACAATTTAGATGAAATTTTGTGTATAGATAGGGGTTAAGTTTACCTGTTTAGTTGTATTTATTGTAAAAACGTTTTTTACTAAAAAAATTAATACAGTGCCATCTCGTAAATTTTTGTGGTACTTGATTGGCTACTGTTACTTGAAAAATTTATAATTTCAGATAAAATAAGGGAAGCTCGGTCGCCCAGTTACTAGGTACTACTTAAAATAGGCATTAGTTCGAAGAAGGGCATTGGGAGTGAGAGACAGAATTTCTTCATTTCATTTCTATTCAGAAATGACAAATATAGTTCATTAGGGTGGTATGAAATACAAAATTTCTAAACACATAAGCTTATCTTATTAGCCGGGCACGTTCTTATTAGAAAAAAACCTTGCATACGCCTTAGAACCAATATTATACGTGAGCCATTGTACTTACAGGAAAGTCAACGAACAATGTGTTATTTGTTTTAAATCATTAGTTAGTCACTGGACGTAAACTTAGCGTTACTCATCGATACATTTTCAATATTTACAATACGTAAAGAAAACGTGTCGAATACCTCTGATACAATAATACAAGTTGTACACTTGTATTGCTGCTAAAATGGACGCTTGAATATGGACTTTAATGTGAAGTTCATTATAATTTCTGAAAAGTACAACTTAGGCCTCTTCTAATCAAGGGTATAGGTTTGTTTGTATAGGTATGTGTATCTTCTAGATCTTCGTGCTCTATCATCTCCTCATCATCACTCAAAATTCGATAAGATTGAGGTCAAGCTAAGGTCTATTGCCAAAAAAATATGTTAGAAATAATTGCCTACCCTCAGAATCCCTACACATGAACAGACGCATCATAAAGTAGCAGTAGAATTTGTGCATAGTTCGTCCGGAAAATTACTGCCTTCATACCTGGTAATCCGCCGCCAAGCAGTGATGCACTAGCGTTGGTATGTTCAGGCTGAAGGGTGTGGGTGCTGGTGAAATTTCAGGCACTAGAGACGTAAGGTCTCTTCCCTTCGGGTTGGTCGGTTAGGATTGGAACAGACGTAAACTTAACAAATCTAAAACATAAAAACTGACTGTAATTTGACATATGTGCATGTAATGTGACTGGCTGGGGAGTTTGTGACACGTTATATACTCACGAATATATGTACATGAATGTGTAACATTTGACGTGTCCAAATGATACTTGAGATCTAAAGGAATAAATGAGTTTGACTTTGACTTTGGTGTAACGATCCGTCGTTCGGTCACTAAGACGCATACAAAAAAGTGGTAATACAATAAATCTGTTAATTCGTAGGGATAGTATACGGATGAATTAGGTTTAAACAATAAGTAATAAAAAAAAATAACCAGCATTGACTAACTATTCGAACGTTATCTGCAATTCAACACTTCAACATCATAATTATGAAAATTTCCGTAAAATCTCACAATGTTAAGTTTGTCATAGATTATTATAGACTTGCACAATGCAACAGTTAATTTGAAAGGAAAGAAACGCAAGTAAGATTTACCTATCAAAAAATATTCTTAATTGTTAACAGACTTCAAAAACTTCTTATAAAAATTAGCCCAGCATAGTCTGTATGTTGATTTACTGCTTTTGTCAAGTAAGCAGAAAATGATATCAGTGTAGTGGTATAAACGCGTCTCCTTAAGATGTTGTCCAACGTTATCTTGGTGTTGAAATTGACTTTATCAGAACACGTGATTATTTACCTATTCCGTGAATTGAGTTGCCTTGGTATGGAGTAAAATGACAAATAATCAAGTGATTGTCTATTCCTATCCCATTTTGAATGGACCGAGACTTTATTTATTGGGATTAAATACCTACCGATATAATAAATATGCACAATTATAAATGGTTAGCGGACTCAACAGACGTTTTCCTGTTTGGTTCTCAATTTGACAATCTTCTGTCAAACCAATTTTCCGCACATAGGTAAGTAGCAAAACATCTCATAAAACAACTACCGTGCAATTTTTGGTTGTCTAAAAACATATTACGGACATTAAAAAAAATTACATATTGCTCTACTCTCTTTTGCCTGCTCGCTTTTGCCCACGGCTTTGATTACGATCATATATTTTTTTCTTTTCTGTGCCCCTATCGTGTTTTCAAAATACATATCACGTTAATCGGTTTAGTAGTTAAGGCGTGAAAAAATAACAAACAAACAAACTCACATTAGCATTGTAATATAAGGATATAGCTTCTATATAATACATGAGTTTGTCACCCGACAGTAGAAAAAAACCCACCAGAAAATATAGGTTCTTTGTTTTATTCATAGCTGTTCCCCGTGATTACGTCCACGAATTAACCGGAAAAGACAAACAGTCAAAAATTTAAAAAAAAAATCTGGTTATAAGTACCGTTAATACTTTCAAATGCATTAACGGTACTTATAACATCATGATGTAGCTAGCTAGCTAGCATGCACTATTTTTAATAAAGAATTCATCCAAGAAAGACTAAATCTCTAGAGATTAGTATTAATTAATGAGTTAATTAGTTAATGAGTAGGTAACTAATTCGTTTTAATACTTTAAACTTAAGTAACATTCCGAACATTAATTGCAGCAAATTGATATCGAGCCGACACTAAATAATATAACAAAAAGTAAAAGACAATTTAAAAGCATACAATTTGCCTTCAGTCACAATCAGACTAGTCTGTAAAACACGTCCAATACACTACAGGTATTTGTTATCTCTTTCACGTTACATTGTAATTAGTTAATAATTAAATTAAGGTTGTCTGTAATTTTTTTACAGACAACCTCACTGGAATTATAAAGATTTAAGAGATTATGAGATAAGACCGAACCGACTAATTGCTGAACAGAACTTTTTCTATGTAGGTATTAAATTATCCTATTACAAATGTTTTTACTGCAATAAAGTTTTTGGCACACTATTTAATTCTTTACCTCCGACATAAACGCAAAAGAAGTCATAAACCTTTCCTATCATTGAAATATATATATATATTTCCATTGTAAGTAGGTCGTCTCGTTATCTACATTCACATTGTTTTATGAGGATTTTGTGTAAGTACTTAATTGTAATGGATCATTTCATTTTTTATGCATTTATTTAGTTGATAACACAATTAGCAACTATTGCTATGAACCATTGTTGCGGTATTGCAATAGGAGGCAGGCCGAGGTATTCTTATAACCGATTTAAAAGTATATAAATGTCGTCTTCTATACTAATAATGATATTAAATATGATTGAAGTATTAACGTCATTTTTTTTTTATTTATGTTCAGGAAGTAAATAATTACAAAAGACAAGGATGAAATATAGTTAATTTAATTTCCAATAAACTTTAAGTGTGAATATTATGTAATTTAATTTTGACGTCCAAACACAGTTTATTTTGTCAATATTTTTTCTTTATAAATTATCTTTTATATAGTTCTCCATTTTTTTTTTAGTAATATATATATTTGTTGATGACCCTGAAAACGGCTCCAATCGATTTCCACCAGACATGGTTAAGAACCATCGCCCATATATAGGTATCAGCATATATAGGTATCATTATTTTTACTTGTAGCCGAAAGAGAAAGTCCATTCAGATTTCAAAAGTAAACGCTTAATCATAACCCAACACTAGGATTCCCTGTTTGTTCGGATTTCCTGTGGCAATTCACAATTGGCAATTCTCATACATTGTGACAATTTCGGTCTTTTTTTATAAATTTTTCTTTTGAAGTTTTTTTTCCAACCACTTCAACCAGCCTAGTATTTAGGCGTATTTTTTGACTATTTTTGATTTTATGACTAATCATCATCATGAGGCTCTAAACTGCTGAACACTCATTGTCACTTTCATAGACATCTCAATCATGTGATCTATTTTAACATATACCCATTACTAACTTAGAAATTCTTATTTGAGGGTTAACTCAAACACCGGGGTTAATAACTGACAATAAAGAAGTTTAAAATTATCTTATCCTATTAAATAAGTATATCTGTTTTTTGTTTCCGATCAATCAATCCTTTTTTGGTCATAAAAGGCTTAAGTACAATAAAATTGCTCCATCCTAAATATTGTAAAATAGAGAATAACAATGGAAGTGTTTCAGGAAACCATAAAACCGGGATATCCTGGTCTAGGCCTTCTTGCCTCTATAGGTTGGTTGGTACGTTGTGGAACTCCCACTTGTCAATATTTTTGGAACATCTACATAAATGTTCCATAACTTCATCAATGAAAAAAATTGTATAGTGATATTTCCCCATCGTTAAAATATAGGTGGTTACAATACAAATAACGCCAGAGTCGTCGTGTAAAGCTGTGAGAAAAATAGGTAGGTTTTATAGATTGTAGATAGAGTAATTAACATAAACTTAATGATGTAATCTTATTTCATTGTATGTTAATGTTTTGTATATGCGATGATGGATTTGCGATCTTGTTTATACAATTACACATGCGCTAGACGGTCGGGGTGCAATTTCGCTGAGTTAAGTATAAAACCTTATTATTTCCTAGTAAAAAAGCTGGCCCAGTGTGTTTCGGACTCGCAAGCACGCTACGGCTTATGGTATTAAAGATAGTCATTAAAGTACAAACTAACCTTTGGGGACGGAACCCTAAAAATTTGATGTAGGTACCTACTGAGTAGAATGATAAAATATCAATGTATAAATAATATATTCCTTAGCTATTTTGTTAAAAAACGTAACGGTACTCTAGGATCCGGGCAACTGATGTTACATAATTGTTATGTTAATTAAAGCTATAAAAATACATCACGGACGGTACCAACAAACTTTATCAGCTTCATGGCTTTAACACACACAGAAGGCATTTGCTCAAACGCACGTCTAGTAACTCGCTTTAAGGCTCGATACCAATACTATCGTTACGGTAAGTATTATTATCACAAAAATGTAAGCAACGTATAATTTACTATGACTAGTTAGTAGTTAGGGGAGATAATTATTAACTGTTTGAACGCACCCGATATTTCTCGTATTGCGAACGGCACGGACAAACGTGTTGCGCGGTAGACGCGCGGTAACAGACTGACGCACAATATTGCCATGTTGGTACTACCATGTGACCGAAACCAACTTCGTGATGTGATCATCAACTTAATTCTTGGGACATAATCGGGACCGGTAGGGTAGCACTGGCATGCGCCGGCGCACGTTACCATGGAAACTTGGGAAAGACACAGAACAAGGGAAAGGATTCTATGATTTTGATTTGATCAGGATTGGATTGGATTACTTGTTTCAGTTCGAAGTAACTGATCTTATTTGCTTATTGAAATTAGATAACGGACATTTAGATAGCTATAGCATCGAGATATTTACAATGGAACTAATTATAATAAATCGTTTGGTACTCAAGGCTATAAAATGAAATAAAAAGTTTATTTCTAAAGAACAGCGACACTTCTTGCCAATTAATTATTGAATAAACATGAAACAGAGTGATTCAAATAAATAATAATTATTGGTAATTAGAAATTCAATAGCAAACCATAAATTATAGTCAACTGTGCTAGATACATAAATAAAACTACTTACATTTTGAAATCACCGTCCTGAAATCAACACACACACCGTAAAACAAAATCGTGAGTAAAGTTATTTGCACGTAACATCAGCTGATGATAAGATGAGTAGTATCTCGTGATCTCGCCGTCATGTTGGCCAAACTGCCCGCACAGCCTCCTCGACCTTGCCGCCGACTCATCGTTGATGTAAAACCATACACACAGTTCCATCAAATCAATATCAACTTTATTCTCTTTAACATACTGGCCAACGCAACTGTACGTACAAAGTTGTCCGGTATCGTTAAAAATGAACTTTACGTTCTATCACATAAGAGTTTGTGCCATGTATGGTAAATTTCAAAATAATTATGCAAGTGTAACCATACTTTGTTTACTATTACCATAATGGTTCATGGATTTGGGTTAATAAGCTCTATGTATGGTTTTCACAGATGTTAGTTATATTTATTACAAAGACTTCTCTCTTTTCATTCGATTTGTTGGGAAATGATTAGTTTAAAGATACATTAATTTATGTTTTAAACGTAAATGCAATATTCTACAATAAAATAACCAGTGAGGGTGATATGAAATATATTTTGCATGAAAATTAAAGTATAAATAAGTATTTAATTTATACATTCATAATAATATTATTAATAGATTTGTTTAGTATACTTTTTATATTTATTGATCCAAATATAATCAGATAGTTTGTTTCATTAGTTTATTACCTATAAACTAAGTAAATATAAAATATTAGGTCTTACCACAAGTTATATTCAACATTATATATTTTAACTTTATTTATTGTTTACTATACCTACTGACTTTACAAAAAAATATGTATGATGTTTAAGAGTTTCTCAAAATGAATATATTTAATATGATTTCACAAAATTATATTTGTACTGGAATTTAAGCTGTCATGTGGATAATGATTAATGAATGAATAACAACTATTGGGGATTCTGTTAGTGTCAGACCCAACTAAACATTGAATGGCTTCATTTTGCTGGCCTGATCTCGAAAAAAGTGATGTTTCCAATATTTTTTAACTTCACTCCGACAGATATTATAACTTTATTTTACCATATTGCTAGCGTTATTCAACGAAGAGTTTAATTATGAGGGCGGTATGACGATGACATATAACGATTATACATAATTTAATTATATCTTATCTTAAGTCATCCTCTATTTTTTAGTCTTTGCACTTTCATGTATAAGTACTAAGTATTGGCAGTATCACCTAAATAAAATAATGTAGCACCAAATATTACTAAACTAAATCACACATTGGTAAATGCTTTGTGCCAGTTGTCATCAGGGGAAAGAACATAGTACACTTACTCTAAGATGCACGATTTTCCAAATCTGGAATAAAAAACGGCGGTAAACACATAATTTTAAAAATTATAAGCAATCCTTAGTGGATAGCAGCTTGGTGGGACAGAATGGAACTACTCAATAATAACGAAATGAGCCGATGGTCCACATGGTGGTAAAAGTCATAAGTCAGTTGCCTAGTTCCTTCCCAACTCAGCTATGAACCCAAATATCATTGTACCCACACTCCGATGAATAAAAACGGAATTAATGTATAGGTGCTAAAATAGCAGTAGAAATCGTTCAAAATTTGTCCAAGCAATAGTGCCCTCGCATTACTGTGTTCTGGTGGAAGGGTGTGGGTGCCGGGGAAATTACAGGCGCATGAAACGTTATATCCCCGTCTCGGGTGACGGGTGGAATGCGATGAGACTTGGTTATTCTCATACTTGAGTATCATACCTAAGTCGTATTATTGTAGATATGGGCGGTGGTAACTGCTTAACATCAGGTGGTCTTTAAGTTTGCCCGTCAATTTAGTTACAAAAAAGAATCTGATAACATGGTTAGTCAGTCCCCTGAACGGCATTTATTATAGTCCGTAAAATATTGCTAGAATCCTGTGACAGGTGTCATTCAGTAACGCCTATCAGGTTTCGTATTTTGTGACGATAATTTTTTTATGCAGGGGAAAAATATCATAATTTATTGAGGGTTCAGTCCCAACGTGAATCGACTATTGTATTGTAGTGTAAAAATAGAAAGCGTCATTACCTTAGCTCACAGCTCTAGAAACTTCGAATCTGATCGTAGTTTTGATTTTTTAATAATTTAGGTTGCGAACTTTTAGTTCCAACAAGAAAATACCCCTTTTTGACGTGAATACGTACTTAAATTTGCTTCCATGAGAAGCAATTCAGAAAACTGATGATAAATCGGAAGATACAGTTTTATGCTGTAACTACATTATCTATTATCTCGGAATCACGGAGACATTATAATGACATGTTATGCTATAGGGTGTATGAGGCAGCTTACCTGCTAAACTCGGTACTCTCATAGACCATAGAATAGTGTGACTACATTTGATAACGACTTTTTCCGAGCCATCGAATGTGTTGGATGTGCTGACTAAATCTCCAAACTTTAACGAATTGTCATCTGAAAGATATATAAAAAATAAGAAAACATTAAGAATTGTTATAATAGTGGTCCCGGTAAAAGGTTTTAGATAATAGTGGTCCCGGAACAACAGTTTGCTTGTTGTAAAAATATTCGCAGAAGTAATATAGAAAAAGGAGACGCATTTTCGCATTTATAATATTAAGTTAGTTTAATCCAGTTTTTGACCGCTATCTCACCTAATGGCAGGTAATGATATGGTTGAAGATGTATCACGCTGGTCTACGGGATACCTATAATATGGGTTTGATATTTGAGCATACAGGGAGCACTATACAGTGACAATGTCTACTTAACTCGTGTTTATATGTTTAATGTTAAATATCAATGGTATAGAGACATCTATTATTACCTATATTAAATATCTCAAACTTTGAGTTATTAGGAATAATTTAGTGAATAATTTCGAATAAGTATAATAACATTGTAATGTAATTTTAACTTTGACATAACTAAGTGTTCGCTAATGATCCTACGGTGAAAATAAATGAGTATGAGTATGAGTATTGGGCTTTTTTCATACAACACCCACCTAAATTCCATTTCAAGCCACGGGTGGTGACACTTTCACATTTTTCCCCAACTGGCACAAGGGAGCACCATGCTCTGGTATGGTTCCTCGTCTCTAAAGGAACGGCTATCTCATGAGTCCCCGGTTCTAGCAGCCATGAAATAGCGTCATGAGACATGAGATAAACTCTTGCATTAGCATTCAATAGGCTTTTATCTTTGGCTAAGTATAACGTCTGTATGTTGCCTAGTATTTGATCAAGACGTCCCGATGTCTGGCCAAGAGCTATGACGTGATCCATCTGTAAAATAATTCTCAATTATTTTCTTAGAGATTATTTAGTGACTATCGCCCTGTAATCACGATCTGTGAAATTGAAGGAAGTCCTAGGAAGTCCTAATAGGACTATGTCCGTTATAGACTTTGAAACCAGCCAACTGATGTGCCCCAAACCGATTTCATTAGAAAGACAACAATGTGAAGATAGTTTTAGACCAGTAAAACATGCATTAGGTACAAAATTTATTTCTTTTTTAGCGTATTAGGACATGCCAGGTATCCGCTAGTATTTAATATAATTACGCCATAAACCTCAAAATCACAGGTTTCGAACCCACGCGCAGTAGGCATAACTACTACCAACTAAACTCAAAACTCTAATTTATTTATTCCTATAGATCTGAAGTATCGTTTGGACACCTAAAATTTTACACACACAAGTTAAGATAACGTATCACAGGTGCTCCTTAGGCACATTACATGCACAGAGATATGTCAAATTACAGTAACTTTTCTTGTATTAGTTTGTCTTGTCTGTTCCAACCCTAACCGAGCAACACAGCAGTTTTCACTGGGTAACATCACCAGCACCAGATGCCATAGCAACTATTTAATAAGCTTAATCATAATTTCCATTATGCCGGTCAGTAGGTAAAAAACACTTTTATCTTCCTTCTTTAATCAAGCTACTTAATTATCTAAGGTCAGGTAAACATAACAGATAAATTAAAATGCAACCGCTTTTGTATGTATAGGTGCGGACAACCCATGTTTCGACAAGTATAAACACGTACGTACGAACGAAAAATATGGTCTTCCACCTACGGTGGCACTGGCACCGCTAGTGAACACTATACCTATTTTAATAAGTTTATTTAATCATGTTTATACTTTGTTAACGTAATTTTTTGCCTAAACTATGTTAAAAAGTTGCCAAGTTGGGAAACATGTGTTTTCAGTGAGTCATTGTCTTTACATGTTTCTCTATGGCTTGACCAAGACCATATTTTTCTGGAATGGTTTTGGGTTCAAAGACATTTATTCTCATAAAACTTAAAAAAGTTCATTTATTTACAATGAGATCTTACAATTTAAATACAAAGTACCATTTTTTTTTTAACTCACCTCCATTTTATGTTCCTGGCAAAATGAATTAAGTTCTATCAATGCCTTCGTGAAGTCTGTATGGTCCTGGTCGGGAGTTTGCACAATCTGAAAATAATTAATAATAATATTGTATTAATAATAATAATTCCAAATTGTGTGTACATTTATCTGTAAAAAAGTTTATATTCTTAATACAAGCTATTTATTGATGTAGGTATGATACAAGTACCATAATAACATGAATGGCCTTTTTAAAATGACAGGCCATCACATTACAGCAACAAAATATACCATAACCATTAATTTAATTTAATGGCGGTGACCACTTTCCATCAGGAGGCCCGAATTCTTAATGAAAGTCAAAACCGTTTCAAAATCTGTTGCGTGACTTAGAAGAAGTTTGCGGAGAAACAGACACAAAAACGGCGACTTTGCTTTATACTAAGTGGGATAACGGTTTTAAAAATATACGGTAAAAGCGTTATATACAACTACAATTATTGTTAGTAGTTTCACCTTACAACCTTTCTTTTTGTATTTCTCAAGTATCTCCTCCGTAATTGAGTCAAAATCTCCAGTGATTAGATCGGGAATCTTCAAGGCTTGCTGTACTACTTGTGGTAGGATGCTGATGTATTTGTCCCATTGTTTAGTTCCACCATCCACAGTGATCCTCACAAATGCTGAAAAAATAACATTATTTTAAACAAATGCTTTCTATCTATGCTTTCTATTTCTGGTGACACTCCGTGGCTTAATTGGTAGTAACCCTGCCTTCGAAGCGAGGGGACCCGGGTTTGATTCCCGGCCGGGGCATACTTTGTGCGGTGAGCATAAAGTTTGTTCTCGGGTCTTGGGTGTTTGTCTTGTGTTTCTGTGTTTGTCCATGCCATCTGCGACACAGGGAATCCTAGTGCAGAGGTATGAGTGTGTAAACATTTTATCTTAAGTCATTATAGGAAGCCAACAGGTAATTGGTAATTACATTAAATTTTTAGCCTTAGTTTAGAACAAACAATGATATTTTGATCACTACTAAATTTCAATTTAATTGATTTATCTCAAAGATAAATAACATATTTAGGGCTAGAATAAAATGAGCTAGAATAAAGTGTCAAAGATTCTCAGCCCATTTGAAAGATTTACTTCCACTACGTCTTACTAACCATCATTCCAAAAATTCTTCATGAAGTCTAAGTTTTGAGTAATTGGTCGATTCAATACCAGAACTGCATATTTCAGTTGTGATGGAGTTTTTGTAAAATGAGTGATGTCCCACTTCCAGCATGTATTGCATGATGATCCGAAGCAACTGGGCTGCATAGACAGGATTCCCTAGAATTATCTATTACTTTAAAAAACCAGTTGTATTTCTATTTATTTATTTTGCATATCTCAGAAACGGCTCTAACCATTTGGATGTAATTTTGTATTTAGACAGGGTTTTGCTGTTTAAGTTTACCTATGTAATTAAAACTCTGAAACTTGAAAGTGGTAGTTGATTGGTAATCTATTGTTACTTACAAAAATATATAATTTGAGATAAAACATGATTTTGTTGTAATGTCTTTTATGTGAGACTATAGAGAAAACCGAGCAAAGCTCGGTCACCCAGATACTGATTGTTAAAGTGTGATGGCACCTGTCATATTTGCCACTGTTTAGCAATTTTCAGTTGATATAGTATTGACATTTAAAAGACCGTTTTATGAATTTTTGGAAAACTTATTAAATAGCCATTCAAGTATATTTTTTTTTATTTTAATGGTAATTTTTTATTTTTGTGTAAAATGGTCTAGACCATTTAAAGATCATAAAAACACAAACATTACATAACAAATAAAAAAATGTATAATCAATCAACATCACTTCATAATCAATCAACATCAATTAATTTAAAGCTCCTTACACAAATTTCCATTGGATTGTTAGCACAACATTTTATGATACACTAGTCAGCAGCAGAGAGATATTATTTATTTGATATTTTTCAATGTTTTTTCTCAAATATCTATTACCTGCCTAGTATTATGCATATATTCCGAGCCGAGGATTAAAACGACAATACGACTGATGTTATTTGCCGAGAAGGAAATCAAGGAAAACACACAGTATTATTTTTTATGTGGTTTTAGTTATAAAAAACAATAAATTGATAATGCTTTCGTTAATTTTATGTAGAAGGTCCTAGACACTTTGCACTGAGTGTGCCCTGTGTGAGTGCGAAAGAAATGTGAGACCTGTGAAACTTATTCTAAAAATTTACTGTATTTAGAATCAAAGTATGAAGTTAAACTTGATATTAAAACATACCGCGTTGTCCAATAACCCATTTGTAGCCATCTATACAGTAGCTATCTTCAAGAGCTTTTTCCTCCTTGTCACAGTAATTTATATTTTATTAATAAAGATATAGGTTATAAAAACTACTTCTTGATCCGATCCGATCAAACTTTAGCAACATCTGGAAAAATAATTAGATTTTAACTTTGACACTACACAGACACAGACTTTAAATCAACTTCTATCTGGGTCGCGTTCAGTTGTTACAAACAAGGGTGACACGACACGACATTAATGAACGACTTTTGTGTATGATGATTTATATCATACTTTACATTACATCGTATGCAAAGTATCTATGGTAAAAGTGTGTAATTGTGTGCTTTAGCTTTTAATTTGCAAGCTTTATTATTTAATTTAATTAAGATATTATTATATATTATGAAAGAAAAAAAATAAGAAAAGCGTAGAAAACTACGGCGCGCAGCTAGATTGGTATGAATGTCGTTTAAACTTTCAAATTCATATAGTAAAAGGCTGTTACAAACAGACACTTTTGTGTTTTATGATTGACACTATGACACCATAATTTTTTTTTCACGTTGCTACGTTGTTCGAACTTCTGACAACGCTAACTTTGCTACTATGTTGACTGACTCGGGATGAGAAATGAGAGCTCTATTTTGACATTGACATTTTAGTGTGTTCTACTTTAACTCTTTTACTTCTGACTGACGTAGTAATAGTAATTGTATTCTTTTTCTTTCATCAGACTTAGGTGTTTTCTTTTGCGAAACGAATATAATTTGTGCATAATTCGCTGTAAAGTGGTATTTTAATTTCAACACAAAATGAACAGACTATTCGGTAGAGGTAAACCCAAAGAGCCCGGTCCGAGTATCAATGATTGTATCAAAACTGTAAGTATGATTATTTCCATGGTGATGATTCATTATTGTGATAGATGATTTGAAGTGATGAAATGTTTAATGTCTGAACTGCTTCAGGTTGATGGCAGAGCCGACAGCATTGAGCAGAAAGTCCAGAAACTGGAAACAGAACTGAGAAAATATAAAGATCAAATGTCCAAAATGAGGGAGGGACCAGCCAAAAACTCAGTGAAACAAAAGGCCATGAGAGTTCTGAAGCAAAAGAAAATGCAAGTGCATAAAACTGTACTAATTATTTTTTTAATCACTGTTCCAAGTGTAGAGTTTATAATTTCTCGATAATATGAATATATGCAGTACTACTTCAGACTAACTTGACTGAACTAAATAAAGGAACTCTGAAGTTTCGTGCATCATGTAAAAATGATTAACAATGATAAGCAGAGATGTGTGCAATATGCAATTATTAGCACAAACTATAGTTAGGCTGTAAGATATATAAAGGGTGCTGAGTAACATTGAAAAAAAAAATAGCGCCCTAAGATATAGTCTTAGACTGAGTACTAATAGCAGGAACTTTGATCCTAAGGCAATGTCATAGAAGTATGGATGTGGGAAATAGCAGGGACTGATGGACACATTGACTATGACATCACATGTCATTACTATTAATAAAAATTTTGTATCTTGTGTATCAGAGCTGTTTATAAATAGACCTGTGTTTAATGCAAAAGTTGAGGTCAATTTGTGTCATTTCTATTGTCATTTGAAATAAAAAATAGCAGTACAAAAAGTAGCAGTGAAACTTTTGGAAAGCTTGCCCATGACTAACATTATATGTCCGAAAAGGGCAGACTTTTTCTACCATCATTTGTGATCATCATTGAACACAAAATAACTTTTGATGTACAGTTTATAACAATAAAGAATACTTGTATCTTATATCTAAACACATGCCATGGCTGCTTATAAGTTATATGTGTTACCAATAAAGCAAAGTCTTGGATTTGATCTAATAAAAATAAGTAATTATATTGGTGGTCATAATAAAATAACCAACTATTTGTGTGGCAGGTATGAACAACAACTTGATAATCTAAGAGCCCAGTCGTTTAACATGGAGCAGGCTAACTACGCAACCCAAACACTTAAGGACACACATGCTACTGTAGCTGCAATGAAGGATGGAGTTACACAGATGAAAAAGGAGTTCAAGAAAATTAATATTGATTCTATTGAGGTGAATATTATTATAATATACTAGTAAATGTGTGGGTAGCAGATCATATGCTTACACATATAATTATGCTCTGCTACCCATATGTTGTATAAACTTGTTAAGCAGTTACATTAACTGTATTTCATTTTGGTATTCTTCATGTATTTTATTCCACGACCAGGTGGCCATAATATAACAATACCTCTACTGCAATGTTGCATTATAAAAGACCATTTAGAATATGAAATTATTTTTAACTTTTTAGGATGTTAATGATGATCTGGCTGATATGCTGGAGCAAGCAGATGAGGTACAAGAAGCGATGGGCAGACAGTACGGTGTGCCCGAGATCGATGATGATGAGCTGGCAGCAGAATTGGATGCTCTGGGTAAGTGCAAAGATCTTGCTTCATAACATACACTACAGGATAGATATAACACACACTTTAATGTGAGTACACCCAAGTAGTAGTAGAACCTACGTCAAGCTTTGTCCAGAGAAGTATCTACTGCTAACAGACCGGGTAGTTCGCCATCAAGCAGTGGTGTATTCACAATGAAGTGTTCCATTGGAGATTGCAAGGATGTTAGTCGAGTAGAGTACAAGTACTCCTGAATTGTATAGCTGTTTATTATGGCAGTCAGCTTGTTCCGTCCCTTTACTCACATAAAGAATAAGGAGGAAGTTAGAAAGGAGGATATTATCAATTAGGTTTTTTATGATTTAGATTAGATCTAGGAAAAAATCTCAGTGAACAAAATTTGCGTATTTTGCCATCCTGCAGCTTTTTCTTCAACCGTTGTATAATGATTTGGATATTTCTTTTTTAAAATGGTCCCTACCATTGTGTGGTGACCCCCTCAGGAAATAAGGTATGAAAGTATACTAGTCGGATTTTTCGACTCTTAAGTCGGCCCCTTGTAAATCTGTCAAATTTTACGAACATTCTCCGCCTGACGAGTATTGCAGCCAGACACGTTTCGCCAAGCACTAGGGCACTCCTTGGGGTAGTCCTATGCCACGCCAGGTATTCAAAATGTTGCTTATGCATTCCAGGTGACGAGATAGCCCTGGACGACGACAACTCTTACCTCGACGACGTTGTGAAAGCACCCGCGGCCCCGGACAAGGAGCCGGGCGCCGACAGCATTCGCAACCGCGACGGCGTCCCGGTCGATGAGTTCGGGTTGCCACAAGTGCCGAGCCCTGCTCAGACCTCGCGCTGATGGTAACACTTAGCTATATGGCGACGTTGTTTGGTACAGGCATTCTTATGGAAACATTTTAGTTGAACATATGACAGCTCTAAGATTGGGAGTCCCTTTTCCTTATTGTGAAATTTAAAGAGAGGGATGTAGTTTAGGTTGGTCTGGCACTAACAGAGCACCATTGATTAGTCATAAACCAACAGCCAGTGGTACACTCCCGACACTCCATATATAAAAAATAAACACCCCATTGTGTAGAAATTTAATCTCAAATAAAAACAACATTTTGATAAATATTTCTCACGATACTAAGACTTTTTATGCGATTATATAAGAAGTTTATTAGAAGTCTAGAAAGTATAAGTGAAAATGTCTGTTAACTAACTTTAAATTGTCATAGATCCTAAATCATTCAAAGTGAAATGTTTTTAGAGAAAGCTCTCCCAAAGCCATAAAACAAATAAAAGAACAGAGAAACCCAAAAAATATTTTCAAATTCAATGATAACTCACTCAACATATTTGACACTTTGAAATAATATATACATTCCAATGCAGGGAAATATAGAGAAATATTCAAAAAGAAATGGCTTATACTATTTTATTAAGTATAGTAAAGTGACCGCTTTATTGTCCTCAACAAGCTGTCAAATCAACACTACTAAAGGTAGTCATTTGCTCTTTATAAGTTCCACTTGACTTGGAGGAGGGAATGGAACCTGAGGCACTTGTCTCTGCAGGGGTTTCATTTATTAATGCTGGGTCTTCTGCCATGAGTGGATCATCATCACACTCATTGTTTTTCTCTTCAACCGGACTGTCTAGGTCGTGAAGTAAATATTCTCTGTTTTCAGTAAAAGTAAGTAAGGGCTGAGCTGGGTCTATAGAGTGAGATTTGTAGTATTGCTTCTCTTTCTAATGTTGAAAAATTCTGTTCGGTCGTACTCGACGCTACTTAAAACAAAATTATTTTCCGAATGAGTTATTAGCGCTGTTGTAATATTAAAGTTATATGGCAACATTGCTCTGTATAGATACATCACAGATTACATGAAAACGTTAGTTACTCATTATTTTCATTTACTTACAATTATTTAAAATATATTGAAGTAATTTATCCTGATTCCGGTGGCGTTGTTATTTATAAGAATGCCTGTAGGTACCAAACAAATTGTAGATATCTATTGCTGAAAGCCTTGCACATTGTGATTTCTTTTATTTTTAAATCGGTGATCTAATGAGATTGCTAAACACGTACATGCATTCACATCCACCGATAAATATCTCGTTATGATAATATATTTTTTGTTAAACTGACTATATCCTTATTTGTCTGTATGAGATTATGAATATAAATTGAAGCGTATTTATATAAGAATTAAATTTAATTGGATACGGTTGTTTATATCTCAAAATATATATATATATATTTAGCCAACATGCAAATTTATATAATATGCCTTTTTTATAGTACCAATCTCTAATTGATTTTCTGTTTTTTTACTAGAATATAACAAAATTAAACAATTACTTTTTTATTGTCGCATACTTTTAGTTTAAAAATATATTGTTGATTGTAATTAACGTTTATTCTTAAGTTTTAAAAATATAATTATCTACATTTCTATGCTGTACTTTCATTAACTGTATCTTTTATAAAATATATTAATTTTATATACCAGATAGTTAATTGATAAATCTAAAATCGAATTAGTCCTTAATAAGATTTGTGATTTATCAATTAATTAAAATTTGCTATTGGAGTGATATAGATAGGACAAATAAAACAACAGTATTATTAATTGTAAAGGGGAATTAACCTTTAAATAATAATTTAATTGAAATAACACAGTCAACACTAAAATACTGTATGTTAAACTCTTACATTCAAAAGAATATTTACTGTGACACAGTAAACGGTAACAAACAGTAACGTGGCTCCGACCACGGCACGAAATAAATAATACTTGTCCACAATATTTACATCCTAAATGATATGTACACCACTCGAAGGTATGGCTACTTGGAAAGTCTAATTTCACTATCAGGGTTGATTCACTCTGCTCGCTTAGTCTAGGGCCTCCTGTCCGGTCTTTGGCAAGAAGAAGCATAGTATCGCAGCAACTGGAATCAGATAAACAGTGTTAAAATAGTTAAAATGACTGCCATTGTTTTACTGAAATCTCAAAGGATAACTTTTGGCTGATAACGGAGCTCGTTAGAATGTACCTTAGAATCGCTTTGCATATCTATATAAGTATAGATTTAGAATTATTTGCTATCTTCATAGAAACAACCCTTTTTATGGTACCTTACCTAAAGTGTAAAGGAAACCCTCACAACGAGTTTCAACATTCAACGAACGGATGACCGGAGATAGATTACCGTAGCAACATCGTTATCCGTCAAAAAGTTTCATACGATTTTTACTATTACCTGGTTGTAAGTTTTCTGTCTTACGTCTTTCTGCATTACATTCAAAGTATCTTTATCTTTTAAAGGTATCTTTTAAATCGTTATAGGTGGGCCTACATTTTCACAGAATTTCTGTTATTAATGGCTGATATTATCGAAAATACTGAACCACTAATTGATACGAAACTCCGTGGATAAGACGGAATCGCGCTTATCCGGCTTACTCGGTTTTTGGGAAGTTAATATGCTTATATGTTATTTCATAATTTAACTTACTAAAGAGGAATGCTGAGAAGACTACAATGGGAATGACACAGTTGATGTCAATGAGGTAGCCAAAGGACAGGTTTCCAATGAGACCGCCGCCTCGACCGGCTGTCAGTGATAGCGCGGCGGCCATTACCCTGGAAAATAACATTTATTTGTGTCACTATATACCTTATTGTACGAACATAATGTTTATTACTGTGGAAAAGAGAAGGTATGGTCGAAATCATACAGTAGAAGCTTCGTGTAGCTCCACGCTTGATCAGTGTAGAATTAACCTTGCAGTGTGGTTCCAAAGCTAAAACCGAAGCAACAAGTGTCAACGTGGCCATCACTTTGTATGCCTTCCAACTACATTTGTTTATATGTTTTTTACGCTATTAGCTGAGACATAATTGGATTGTAGTAATCAGCATCCCCTAGAAGCTAAAATTCGAAGTCATGTGATATCCTACATCAATCCGGAGGGCTTCGGTGGTAAAGCATGGCACCACTATCTATTCTCGAGAGTTGACTGGTGGCATGTGGCATTTCTCTACAACAGTAATGCGCGCGACTCAGCATGAGATCCATTTCTTTTGAGATCCAAAATCCAAATCTGGTTCCTCAATTATACACTTTAACCGCTTGCTTGGATGCTAGTGTAATGCAACTTACCTAAGATTCGTAGGGAATAAATCTACCAGTACACAGAACACAAGACTGATGGCGAGCGAGGTGAGAGCTTCAAAGATACAAGATAGCACCAAGTTCTGGGTGGAATTCTGCACGTAGTAGAGACCGATGGTCACAACTCCGGCGAAGCCCAAACTGAAAACTGAGAGTAAAGACGAGTTATTGTACAGTATAAACAAGGTACAACCTTGAGCTGTACTGAAGATGTTTAATATCTTGGCATATTTCTTCCTCTGTACTCTAAATCCATTTTATTTGGACACGCAGCGCCCCTAGCTTCCAAACAAGTATAAGTATGTATAGCTAGTACAGTGAGGACGAGATTATTGAAATAGTATTTTTTTTTTTGTAAAATTCATTTAACACATCAGCATCAGCTATGGATACAGTTTTGATACATAAACTTTGAGTTTTGCATGTTTAAATATAACTTTTTGATAAAAGCTGAAACAATTACCATGCCAACATGGTTCTTTCTTTCTTTTGCTAAGTAGTAAGTATCGCTTTCATACCTTTTGGTTATAGATGGGCAAGCTGATAAAACAAATTGAGGTTTATATTAAAAGTTTCTTGTACGTTCATCATCACTTGAATGTTAATCAAATAAAGATTTACACAAACTCACTCAAGAAGAATTTGGCTCCGAGTTTGTGCACACACAGTGGCAGCCACAACGAGGTGGGGATACAAGCGAGACCGACGATCAGGGTATGCATGTACACGCTACTTTCAATGGTCTTCAGGCAGTCAAAGGGATCGGATGAGGCCTCATCGGCTACGACGATGCCCGAAACGTCACAGACTGAGGCTGAGGTGTTGGGGAATCTGTGCTCGAACTCTTCATAACGGTTGAATAACTCGGGGAACCAGATCATGAGGGTGTAGTAACTGAAAAAGGAAGTTTTAGTGTTAAAAATAAATATTACCCACTTCCCACTTACAATATTTTTATGTCACTTACCTGGTAGTCAAACCGAACTGGATAAGGCAGGTAAGAATGGTGTATTTGAGGTAGGGAGGTCTGCATAAGGCTTTGGTCTGGACCCAGATTTCGCTGAACAACCTCTTCAGGTCCTTTGGTTTACGCATGCTCAAGCTTCGCACGGATTTCTGGGAACTTTGGGACGCCACCGAAATGGTTCGCACTTTTTCTTTGAGGCTCTTGATCTGATGATGGAAAAAATGATATGATGATAAATGGTGGAACAGTCAGTAGAATTAGTTGATCCTGAGCTCATACAAATATACAAATATTATAAACGTTGACCCTTTTTCTTATCTTAGTAGCGTGCCAAGTATCTACACATTAGTTACTTAATTTTATATGATTCATAAACGTAAAGGTACGGGTATTAAATATTTATCTAAAAAAATCTATTAAATAGCGTTCAACCAGACCTTTGCTTTAGGATTGCCTGTGTTAAAACATAATTTTTGCTTCGGTCCACGGATGGAACCACGCTTTACAAGTACGTACTACTATGTTTCATACCGACGCAGCTGTCAAAAGCTTTCAAACTTACAGGGTAGTTGTCGGGGTCGTCACCGGTGTTTTGCTTGTAAATGCTCTTGAGGACGGCCAAGGCTTCGTCGTAGTCTCCACACTCCATCATAAACTTGGGGCTCTCGGGGAACGAGAAAAGCCAGAAGCCAAGCATCAGAGAGGGAATTCCGCAAGCCGCCACGAACCAGTTCCAAGAATCGTAAGAGAATGAGCCGCTCTCTATGCGGATGCCTGTGATGGGAATGGTGCCCCACGCGATCACTGAAAGGAAAATTTAAATAATATTTTAATTCCTTAAAATGCGCGACTTAATAACGTTTTTTGAAAGCGTGTTTTGGGTGCTGTATTTAAATCTTAGGTCTCATGATTGAACAATGTTTTATACAAATGGGAACATAGATACCTATATAAAAAGGTCGATACAGTACGGCACGGTACGCTACTCACAAGGAAGAAGGATAACTCCGAGAGTCCAGAACATTTCCATCCAGCAAAGGATCTTTTCTCTGTATTTGGTGGCCTGGAACTCCCCAAGGTACGGGAAACAGATACCCATTGCGCCGGCAACACTGAAACGCAAACACTTGTATTATCACTTTGTTGCTTCCATTGAATTTCGCATACAATGAGTTCCATTCCATATAAAGCTGGATAATCTACTTGATGACACCGTTTGGCGTATAATAAGCTATAATAAGAAAATGTGGGAACATAGCATTTATAATCGATTGTAACGTGACGCTTTGATAGGTAATGAGGGACTGCCTTCATTGTCTGCTGGAGCAATCTTTCAATAGCTCTACTGGCATTGAAATAAGGACTGAGGAAAACGTTCAGCGTTCACGTGTCGGTACGCATGTATAATTCTTATGAAATGGTATCATTATGTATAAACAAGTGAGGATACAGTTTTGTACATTCATATGATTTAAAAAGTAACCAACGCGGTTTTTATGCAACACGTGGATGAACTATGGATTTGTTTTTATTTTTTGGGGCATTTTAATCTGCGTGCTTCTGATAGATAATAAAATAAATGAGTTTAAACAATGCAATTCCTCACGCATTGTGCGTTATAAATATCGTTGTCATGCTACAGTGCCTATAGCAAATCATGGTTATCAATTTCTTAAAAACTTTCAAGGAAAAAATGTCATGCGTCTGTTGTTGGTGTGTAAAACAAATAGAAATATTTAATTACGCAAAGCCGTTGATGAATCGGCATGCCATGAAGATTGGCAGGATCTGTACGAAGGATGAGAGAATTCCGATAAATCCATCGATCAGCAGAGTGGAGACCAGCACCACTTTACGACCCTTGGTGTCGGCGAGGCATCCCCAGAAGTAGGAACCGAGCACCATTCCTGGAATACAAAGACATCGTTAGATATAAAATTTCCAGAACAAATACTGGACCACCAAGCAAAGTTTACACACTCGCACAATTCCATCCAGGATTGGATTCAAACCCCCTCATCTCATTATATATCTAAATGTTTGCGCCAGCCGGGGATCAAACACAGGGCCCCTCGTTAAGAAGGTAGGTCCACCAACTTGACTTTAGAAAATTTATGGCAATTTTGTATGCCAGCGTTCAAAAGTAGGTTAAAATAAAATTGCACATCTTAGAACTCATCACATTTTCCATATAATTATAAAAGGAAGTCCAAATAAGGTGCAGTAATTGCAGGCATCTTAACATTTTAATTTATTATTTACGCGTTACTTCCGATTTGATCGGCCCATACTTACTCGAGTTACTACTTCTTATGATACGATGATTTAAGTGCGTGTGTTACAGAAGTGGCATACCATGATCCGAGTTAGTTATCCATAACAGCCGTTTTCCTAACATAGTGCGGTGCCGGCGGTCAACAAGATTCTGTCGCGGAAGTCAAATGCCAATGGACATTGCACTGACAATTTACTAGGTATCATTTCAAGTGTAACTTCTTGTCAGCTATCTTAATCCCTCATCAAATTAACATTCGATCTTCAGAAAACGCCTGAGAACTGTATTTTATAGGAAGTATCGTATTATAGGTAAGTACAAGTAGTATGTTGGGATGCAACAGGCGCAGTTTCGGTGAAATTCACAACTTGAGAGTGTATGTTATATGAAGAAGAAAAAAAGCTTCTGGGTAGGGTTAAATAATTATTTAAATTGCTTTTTTATAACAATTATAATTATACTTGGAATAAGTTATTATTGAGAGCAATGTGTAATCTGACTCATAATTTTGTTTCATTATACTGACGAACAAGGGCTGTCGTATTAATAGTTGATTTATATGCTACTATTGAAACCATTCTGCAATATAGGTGATACTGATGCTCACCTAAGCTACGTATAATTAATTTATGTCTACTTGTATTATTTAAGTGCAGCGTTGTACAATTCCGACTGTGGTTCCACTAAGTATTTGATTGATCAACGTCCGGCATTGCGTTTTTCACATCCATCCATGAGAAAAATAATTACCCAACATAGGAGCAGCCGTCAGCCAACCCTTGTCAGCTGACGTCATTCGGAAATCACATGTCGCTGCTGGCAGCACGAACGACACTATAGTGATTCCAATGGCTGTGTTCGAGTAGATTAGTCCCGTGATTGCCAACAGGCAGAAGTGGAAGCGACCAAAGCCTGAAAACATAATTTACAAAGTTCAAATCTTTAATCTCTAAATAGTATAAAACAAAGTCGCTGCTTTCCTATGTCTGTATTCACTAAATTCTTCGGATTTTGATGCGGTTTTTCCTATTATATAATTTAGATACTATAATGTGCAGCCGATAATTACAATGATTTTTAAAACATATGTTTGGGTGCTTACATACTTTATTAAACAGTATTAGCATTAGCCCAAAAATATGTTTTTTTTTTAATTTGAATTAGTGACGGAGCCACCTGGTGATAAGTGGCGAGCCATGGCAACATACTGAGTCACATTAGTGACTCACTATAAGATTTGGATCTTATACTGAGTCGCATTCATCCTGCTGCATCCAGCACCCGAGACGGAGATGATAAGTCTCAGCGTTAACGTTGAATTGTATTACAACCCACGTTACACACTGTGCAATCGTGTGAAGCCGGGGCGGGCCGTTCGTAGTGTATCATTATGCAAATCAGCAATTCAATTTGTTTTTCAATTCAATCCGCGGCAACACGAAGTCAATGGTTGAGTGTGTGAGTCGGGTGCAGGCTAGAATATGGACTATAACTAAATCTTTCTTTCCCTGTATTTCCGCTCTCAGCCCAATCGCGATTGGGCCATACTAAATTTGATTAGTTGCATACGTAATTTTATCTAGCTAGTTATAATAGACTATCAGAAGAGGAATTGTGTTTACTCGCTCACTTAATTGATTTAGGTACCTATTGTTAGCTGAGCTATTGACTTTATCGCCAATTAGTATTAAATATCTTAAACCGTGGAAGTACTTATTTGAAACGACACTTTGTGGTATATATTTCACAAATATATTTTACAATTTAAAATACAGTTGGATATTTTATTTGTACCTACCAACTCGTATTACAAGTTTACCATAATCAAATGTTTGTAAACGGTTTTTAGACGGTTAACGGTATTCTTAAATAGTATAAAAAAATACACCAGTTACAATTTTATACTACTTATTGGTAGGTATAAAGAAATACTTTTTGCTTTTGATTTTTTACTTCCAAAGTGTATTGTTAATTATATTATAATTCTCACCTGTAGCCGAAATGGCGGCTTCGAAGTCCGCTCCATGTTCTAAAAAGTCCAAACCTGTAACCAATAAAAAATAAATAAGTTTATATTATTAATTAAAATTGGACTGGCCGCATGGATCAGTTGGTAGTAGCTCTATCTTCTGCGCTGCCGATCGTGGGTTCGATTCGGGTGGCGAGCGTTTGTGTGATGAACATAAATGTTAAAATGTTGTGTAAATGTTAGTTCTGTATCTGTGTGTTATAATAATATGTATTATAATATATGTTTTTTTCTTTTACCCCTGCACTAGGATTTTCTGTGTCGCAGATGGCATGGACAAATATAGAAACTCAAGACAAACACAAAAGACCCGAGAAAAAACTTCATTATAAACAACTTCTCCACACAAAGTGTGTCCCAGCCCGGAATCGAACCCGGGACCCCTCGCTTCGAAAGCAGGGCTACTACAAAGATACGTTCGTATATATACATACATATTTACTAGAAAAAGTACTGATTATAAGTATTGTATCAGTTAGTACGAAAGCTTAGTTTAGGGCTAGATGGCGCTGTGTGGAATGTCAATGAATATGTCTTTCAACTTTTGTTTAAAAAAATCTGTTTTATTTTCTATTTTTCTGGCCTTATTTTGTGACACCATTATCCTATCACTTTCATGAAAAATTATAGCTAAACATATACGTTTTTGGTTGTACAAACTAGGAGGACACATCAAGACAAATGGAACCTAATATTCGAATCGAAACACGATGAGAAATACGGTGTGTTGAGTGAATCCTATGGCCACCATTCCGGCTTCATCCGGATCAGACCAGTTCTATGGTAGGTACCATATTATTGCACTGTCGCAGAAGTTCCATATGCCTGGCCTACAGCAATATTTGCATAAAAAATGGATTACTTGAAGAGGAATGCACAAATGCGTACAAACTTGTAAAAATCTGTATACGTTCTATGTTGACGAGAGTTTATCTACGATATTTTATGGTTGATATAATATATCATCTGTGTTGTATATGTATAAAAAAATTGTCTTCCATTTCAGTAAATCTTTCCTTCTTCTTGATGTAATATACAGCTAAAATTGAGACTTAACTGAAAATAGCCTGCCGTTTGCTTTTCTCGTAACCGTGAGATGTGTTTCCATGACAGATCTCTTCGAGATGCTGTTTGTGAAGACTGTGTTAACAAATCATAATTTAATTGTATAATTAATACATTTGAATCAATCACTAAATAATCAACACTTAGTTTTCTAAAGTTTTCTATTTGACACTTATTTTAAAACCACTAGTTACATTAATCACATTTTATCTAATATTAATTGAAGGTTTAACTCGTTAACAACGATATTGCAAATGGGTAAGTTGGTTACGTTTTGGGCCGGAGGCGTCGTTTATTGAATTCTACCCTGATTTTTGACCTGTCATTTGTTAGAAGAATATATCTACTACCCTCATAGCTTGAAACATGAGCTAAGCATTGAAACAAAGTAGTATTATTTAATTCATGAAACTATCAGCAAAAAAGTACCTTTCAATTTACACCGAAGATAAAGTTATCTGTAGTATGGAAAAACCCTTGGCATCTTCTCGTTTCGAAATCC
Source organism: Aplocera efformata (assembly GCA_921293045.1). NCBI lineage: Eukaryota > Metazoa > Arthropoda > Insecta > Lepidoptera > Geometridae > Aplocera > Aplocera efformata. Next base: position 7,881,171 of record OV121045.1, read on the forward strand.
CATTGTTCGACATAAAATATAATGTACTTGGTTTAACCTACGAGTGTTCTATCAAATAGATAGCAATACTGTGCAGTAGGTATATACATCTTAGATACTATTTACCTGACTAGATAATGTCATTTTCAAGTGTAACGAGTTCAATTTATCAGATGTTCTGTAGATCCGACGGTATTGATAAAATAAAAAAATCGGCTAAGTGAGAGACAGAGTCGTACACGGATGGTTCCGTACCGCCGATTGTAACGAGCTCCTGGAGATGTCGCCTCAATGGTCAATATGGTACAACGAAACAAATATTGGAGTGGCAGAGGAAAGGCGGTTGAGCGACAGCGGTGTGGACATACACAGCCTAGTGGGGCGCGGCAACGGCAACGTAGGTAGTCCTAGGCTCTTTAATTCTTTAAAAAGATCATTATTTATTACACAACTTTCTTTTGTTACTAAAGTGAAGTCACTGAAGTGAAACAAAATAGGACATGAACTATAACTGAAACAAAAATACGATTCTATAGTTGAGTATTTCCATTTCAGTTATAGTTCGTGCCCCGATTCTGTTCTTACATTACAGGTAGAAAGACTGTTTGGAAAACTTATTTATTAGAAGTTAAGCGGAGCTGTACCACGTTCTCGAAACGATGGAGTAAAACATCGTGGGGAAACCGGCATGTCTTATAACCAAATATTCGAAGACATGTGATATCTTCCAATACGGATTGGGCTTCCGTGCCACTCATTATCAATTATCGAGAGTAGACCGGTGTCCCTACAGTGGAATATTAGAGGCTGACACGGAGCTGTACTAAATATTATCCCTTTCAGATCATCATAACTTATACACGTTTAAGGTTCTCTAAGGTGCTGTTGTGGAAGATCTAGATTGAATCCAAAACTGGAACACTAACTAGTGGGATGGTATTCAAATAAAAGCTAATCAAAAGTTAAATTACGTGATTGTAGTACACAAGTTAAATACAACCTTTTTAAAATATATTCTAATTTTTTGTGGGATGTAAGGTGTAAGACAACGGTTGACTCTTTGTACACGTGGTATGTGATTTACAATAATTGAAAAGTAATAGTAAATTACATTTTAAGAGTTCAATATGGTTGTAGGTTCCCAAAATCAAAATAATTTACGAATTAATACCATCTGTTTCCGTATTAGCCTATAATGTTTATACTGCAGGAATCGGTCTACTCTTGACAAGAGTAATTGGCCTTTGACCAATCGGGGCTCTGCCCGGATTGGGAGATTTCACATGTCATCGAAACATGTCATTTGGTTCTAGGCCATGCCGCTTTCCTCAAGATGTCCTTGAATGATTGAGAGAATGCACATGAAGCGAAAATCTAAATCTTTCACGTCTAGACTGGAGTCAGCGACATTTGTATTGAAAGTCGGCCTCTGGGCCACCACACTCTCACTCCTACAAGTGTTTGCCTAGTTTCAATTGTCTACCACCTATTTTAATAATTATGATGTGGAGTTCGGCTTTGATAGGTAGTCTACAATAACTGTTATCTTATCTTCTATAAATGGAAACAGGTAGCAATGTTTGCCAGAACTGTATGATTAATCAGTTTTACAATGAACACGAGATGAAAGGCCGAAAGGCTTTTGTCGTAAACATATCACAAGTGACATGACTAAATATTAAGCCTAGGAATTTTATCAGTCTGCGAAGCAAATAGTTAGTACATGTGACAACGACACGGTCAATCTAATTGTTGTGTGCAACACAGCTCAAGGCTGACTTTTGGAGTGCACAATCGTTAAAATGGATTAATTAAAACAAGCCATATCTGCTCATCTCGTTGATAATTTAGATGACAAAATAAGACAATACTCCAGCTGTCAAATTAGATTGGATAAATGGCTGAGTTGATAGTAGCATCTCTTTGACTGAAACTATTTTAAAGGCTAATTAACCAATCATAACCCACGATCCGATCTCACTGAATAATTTAAGTGTCTTGTCTCTGAACCGACAGAGTACCTATTATTAGGAATACTGATCGCAGTAAAATTTTAAGAAAGAAAGAAACTCCTTCCCTTCTCTGACTCTACTACGATACCTATGTCACTGCGACAGTTGCATATTCGATTATGATTAGTGCGAAAACATTTCGTTGTAAGCTTGATATTCCTTCCTTCCGTCGTATTGACCGGTGCATCGAGTAAGTGCGAAAAATTAAGTTTATCTGTTTTAGTGTCTTTACTTTGGTTTCATAATTTTACGACGACGAATAATAATTTATATACGTACATTTTCGCCTTTCCTCGTTTCGTTTCGTTTTTTTTCTTTTTATTTATATGCGACGAAATGGCGTCAAATACTTTGGCACCAAAACAAAATGACAGCCGTCTATCCAGTTTAGTACTAACAGAGATCAGTGAGAAGTACGTACTGTGATGTCAATGAACGCCATGTAGAAAATATAGGAATTTTTTTTACCCATAATTATAACCTTCTTGGTTCTTTATCCTATTTACTTCCGTTCACCCCTTAGAAATAAAGTGCTAGAAAATAATGTAAAGGTTAACGTAAAAACAGTGTTGCAAATGGCCAGATTGCGCCTTGTGAAGGCTAGTAAGCCCGTATGGTGTAAATAGCGCATAACAATTATTGAAGAGTAAAAATATTATGAACTAACAACTTATTCGTAATCTGTATGAATGCTTCGGTCAGTACCTACCATTTGGGGCCGTATCATCGGTAAATTAAATCTCTTTTACAGGATTATAATAATTTAAAGGATAAATTAATTGTTACTACATATTATTAAAAGTCCCTCGCTGTCTTTGTATGTCAGTCTGAAAACGTAAAAGTTACCGAACGGATTTTCATACAGTTTTTACCAATTCATTAAGGATTTGTGTAAATTGGCTGAAATATAACGATGATAGTTGATGATTTCCGAAAAAAATATGCCTTTTTTGGCGCCGTGTAAACTAATAGAGTTATATGAAAACCAACCATTTTATCTGAATTTAAACTGTCTTTGTATCATTCGATTAATTGACATAATATAATATGTCTGTCTGCATTAGGGTTTATTCTTGAGACCCAGTGCCTCAGTAAGAGACTATTTAGCCTGTCACTTATCTTTATTATTAGAACTACCTTACATTTTGCGTCTTAAGCAGATAATTTATTTCCGTCTAACAGTAGGAATCCCATCTACTCGCGCATTGGCAAACATACCGAAAGCACGGCAGAATTTAGGTAGTTAATGATTATAAACAAAACAAAAAGTTCTGTCGTTTCGTACGTTTCGATTATGCCAGGAATCTTACTACAAAGGCACAGTAATCGAACTTGCTTGTCGGCAGATGTCTCAATTGCGCAAGGGCCGTCAAAGATTAATTTATTGTCACCTTGAAACTCATTAAGGTTTCATGAACGATACAGGCTCGCTGCTGTTATCGCGAATATTTTAATTGACGACTTTAAGTCGTATGAGGATTATACAGTATGTCCGGATAATTTAGGTCCAGATTTAATTAATATATTTATACAAGATTTAGTTAACAGTTAAATTTAGTTGACAAGGCGATGCGTGAAAAATAGATGAACAGAGATGGTAAATTTCCGGGACTCGTTTGGAAAAAGTTTTGGATAAATATGGATTGATTACCAGAGGAAATTTTAGCAGTGCTATTTAGCTATGATTATTTGATTTAGTGCACTTATAAAGTGATCCCATAAAAAAATAAAATTGTTCAAATAAATAGACTGTAATTGTTCACTCATCGAAAGAAAGCTTGAAACGGGTTCTATTCACTGGCCAAATGAGTTATGTTGTATGGATGGGTAAATATGACATACATCATACTAATATTATAAATGCGAAAGATTGTCGGTATTTATGTTAAAAAACGGCTAATTTGGGTGAAATTTGTTATGATGGTACCATAGATACTTTTTATTCCAAAAAAGTATAGTAATTTTTTTAGTGATTTGCGAAAAGCACAACTTCTCTCAGTTTATTCCTATCGTCTCTATGTTAATATTATAACCGCGGGTAACCCCGCGGGCACTTTTAGTTATAATCTAAGTAAAATTCCGAACACACTGTATATAAAATTGATATGACTGGAATTACGAAGGCCCGTTGCATTATACACATTGCATATATTCGTAAGCCGATAATGGAATTCATACTTGTTGGAGCTTTAGGTATGAATTGGTAGAGCTTTGTTAATACGGGGTGTACCTCCATACTATATTGGTAACTAATTTAAGAAATCAGCATCTCATATCAATCCAATTCTTGCGTAGAAAAGATTACTATGCCCACATTAATAATGTTATTAATGTGGGCATAGTACAATAATTAACTAGCTGTTAGTCGGCGAGATACAGCCAAAAAAAGAAACAATTGTACTACTCCTATAACCTTAGCGCAATGTGCACGCAATAACTTGACCCAAGCTTCCTCGCAATCGGATAAAAGGTACGGCAGTGCGTAAAATACGAACAAACAAAGATACATTTTTATATATTACGTTATTTGGATATAATTAGAAGTCAATGTTTCGGAGCAAGTAGGTAAGTGTATTTTTTTGGAAAAAAGTGGGTTTTGGTCCCTTACTCAGGAACTAAAACGGGGTTTCCACTTAGGGCGGACCGGGCCCCGAAAATACTCCGTTTCGATCACAACAGTACTGAAATCGAGCACTGTCGGCAACATGGAGTCCAGCGGAAGTCTGAGCGAGTTAAAAATAATTAAGAGCACTCGTTCAGTTCCAGGAAATATTATTTTCCAGTGAAGGCAATTGTCAATTTTTTATTAGTGGAAGGCAAAACATATTTTATATATATAAACATATATGTGACACCTACCAATGCGGATTGGGTGATTCAATTATCAAGAGTAGGCCGGTGTCCCTGCAGTAGGAACATTAGAGGCTGATACAGAAAAACATATTTTAGCTAGACCTCTGTCCATTTGTGTTAATCGCTCCTTTCCCTTCAGCAAACCCCGCTTGAGACATCGCTAACTGCTCGCCATCATCCCCTCTTATACCTGTCGTCGCTACAGACAGAAAGCATTTCCATTGAGGTGAAACAGCATCCGTCATTGTCTTATTTTCAAGAGCCTTCCGGAGGAGGTTATAATTCGGTTGTATCTTTTTATGTGTGTCCGTCATTTGTTGACCATATCGGTCAAGAAAATTATTTTTTTTACTTAAAACACATATGCTTTCAAATTAGTCCCATAGAAAATTTTACAAAATTGGTTTAATTGTTTGGCTGTTTAATAATAATAATGAAAATAGGAAGATAATGGTAAATGATAAATGATATCTTCTCTAGATATCATATTAGGTAGAGATGGCCATATTAAGCTAATAACCTAATATGGCCATAAATAATTACAATAAATAAACAATCGGCACATTTGTATTTCGTTGACTTTAAAACGTTAAATTAAATAAGCGTAAGAAACTTTCTATTTGGTATAATGCACTCACTGTTAATTCAACAATCAATTGACATAATTGGCATAGTGATGTCCCTAAATAGTTAATAATTAACTCTTGAACTTCCCGTAACAATATTTCCAGAGGGTATTTTGCAATTAACAAACAAGGTCATGTGAAATTCATAAGGAATCTCACAACCTTGTCTATAAGTTATTTTCTCATTTTTCAAAGTTTTCTGGATCAGAGGCCTTCAAGTGCATAGTAGGTAAAATATAATAGTTAAATATCGATAGTGGATACTGCATTATTATTATGCGGGTACCTGGCATCTCATTATAGTCGTAACAAAAAGTTAATAACTAATATCTATTCATTTCAATATTCAATGAGATATTATTACCAACCTAAAGTAACAGTGACACTTGTGCCAAGATAGTCTGGAGAAGTACTGCCACCACATACCTATGGCATTCTGCTTCCAAGCAGTGCTGCACACGCATTGTAATGATGATTACAATTTTACTATAAAAATAGACCGCCGAAGAATTTTAATACCTTGTTATATAACGTGAAATAGAACAATCGCCGCTCGTGAGTGACAAGCGTGTGTCTACCAATTTTCAAAGCAAATAATATGGTTCAACATTGAGAACATAATGGCTATTATACCAGTGCAAAATTACTGGACTTGTCTATTTGAGCGACATTGGACTTCAAATATGATTTTTTTGACGGCTCTTCAGCAGTTTCTAGTGTGATGTGAAGTATACATTGTGTCTAAAGGAAGGACAGCCATTGTTCCTGAAAGAATTGCAGTGTAGTTTTAAATCGTGCATTTTAAGGAAATTTTTCATAATGAGTGGGAACCGATTTTGGTATGTTTTGGTATTAAGACTGAATGGATATTTTTATTTTAAGCGTTTTGTTAGTTAATATTCATTAATTGAATTTAATTGATAAACATCGTGTTTTGAAATATATTTTATCATTAATTCATCTTACATATAGATGAATATGGTTTGCTGTTTTCAGGTAGTAATTAAAATTCAGGTAAATTAAATATAACACTAGACTTCAATTATGTTTATTTTAATATAGAATCAATTCCATTTTTATTAAACAAAAAGTCAATCATTAAAAAAACTGCATATACCAATAAAAAATATGAAAATTACTCACCCATTTTCGCGTAAAGATTTCACTTCACTTTAAATAAATAGTTCTTTGAGATCACGTTAACGAGATAAATTGCGGTGCACGTTACCGGTGGTACATCGTCACCCTACCGAGTGTAGGGTCGATGCGCGTGGGCAAACCGCGGGTGACACTGGCGCGGCACTGGTCGCTGCTGCCTGCAAAGGCTTCTGTGCGAATGTCGCTCGGCAGTCGTCCGCTGCTGAAGATTCCTTCCACGCGAGATAACGATAAGGTCGGTGTCGGCAGTCGCCGCGAATGTTGCCAATATCACCGTAGTGTCGCCAGCTACCATCTCAGATTACCGATCGCTCATCTCGCGTTATCTGACGGTCAACATCAATCTACGCGTATGAACACTACACAGTTTCAACTATGAATTATTTAGTTTGGAGCGTAAATTTATCTTTTTGTATTCTGTTCTATTGTTAATTGGTACTTTATAATTTTCTATTCAGTTCGTTTCAAGTATCAAGGTCTTTGTTACATATTTCAAACAACTTGTTGCGTAAAGGCGAAACGGTTGTTTAAGCATCATAAGATATATTTCAGTAAGCTAAATATGCTCCGGAAATATCAAGTATCTTGACAGAATTCAGACCTAAATGAGAAGCAACCCAATTGTTTAATATTAGGTCGGTACTTAATTTAAGTTTAAGCAGACATTCGGATGAAAAATTTATAACATAGTGGTATACTTTTAGGTCATATGACATTTAAGATTTCCAACTTATTACTCCTTGTTTTGTAATAATTTTAATTGTTGATTTTTGTTGTTACTTATAATAAGGTATACTGTTGTTCAGTTAATGGAATTTTTTATAATAAGTTACTCACCATGTCATATAATTATTCTGTAAGTCTATTTACATACATGCCACTTTTTATCTAGCTTACAACAACGTGAACGTGAACGTTACATTTTTACCGTGATAGCCGCTGCAGTAACATAAACCATTCTATACGGGCAGATAACTCATATACAAAATTATTGGAAAGCAAATGGCTGGACCAATTATGACAGGATTTTCACTGGCAGATAGCTGATGTTATAAGGGGTAGCATAGGCTACTTTTATTTTAGAAAATTAATTAGAGTTCCGCGCAAGAACATTTGCTTTACTCCACGCGGACGAAGTCGCAGGAAAGTACCTATATATTCAATAAATGTAGTTACTACATTTATTCAATATATGTACGTTTATGGAATATATATATATATACGTATTATATATTCAAACATACTAATTTATATTAAACGGTTATTAAAATTTCGTTGAAAAGAAAATCACTTCACGTGATATATATATTCGAGTATACATATATCATGCTGCCTTTTCCATTCCTTATAGATAGTGAAACCCCAAAACAAAAATAGCATCTTGAATGGCATTGGATATGATTGCTTATTCAATGAGAATATTTCCTAAAGCTTGTTATTCATCACATTCCCTAGGGAACTACGGCGCGGGTCCCGTAATGAGCCGTCCGATAAGGCGATTTGTCTTTGTTAATATCCACGTCATTTTATAAATTGCGGCCTTTTGTTCTACTAGCTTTGTTTCATTAATTTCTGTTTTAAGTCACGGAAGCTGCGCGTAGTCTTAAAGTTGCAAATCCCGTCGGGACCATAAAATAAACCTTTGTTTAAACGTTTAATTTTGCTCGAAATCCAGATTTTTTTTAAAACTTCCTTTATTTTTATATATCATGTTTCGTGAGCACGAAATTATATTATAATTATAGAAAAATACTTGTTCTCATTTTTTTATATAAATTAAATGATAACCAACGGGCGGATTCAGATGAAGCATTCATAATGCATATGTCATCATAATTATAATATTATCATGTGTTAAATTCCATAATCAATTGTCTCTTGTTTAATTGTCATAGCGAGCCTTTAATTCTATAAATAAAATTGTGAAGCGAACGACGTAATTTTTTTCGTAAAACGTAAAAATTCGACGCAAAAATTACAAATATTTGCCTGTGTCTGTTGGGAATTATGATGGCAATTTTTTTTAATTTACGATGTCTTTTTAATATGGAATCATTTATTTTACCTACTGGAAAAAAGTCACAGCGGAGTTATTCGTAAGACTATCTGTTGAAAATGTAATTATGTAACCTTAGATTACATTGAAAATTATACCCTCAAGAACTGACTAGCATAAGTCCCAATGGTGACGATTAAAAACGCACCAGGGTCTAGCAAAGTAATCTCAGCGGTCAAGTGCAACCGCTTGCCTTGTACGGCTACTTGCTGGTAGAATGCGTAGCAGTTATGTGCCAAATTCATGTAAAAAGTCAATTGGTGTGGGAATAAATATCTTCTTTGCTTACATAATTTTAATTAGGTAGTATATTTTTTACAAAATATTTGTAGTTCACGTTGTTGTAAGCTAGATAAAAAGTGGCATGTATGTCAATAGACTTACAGAATAATTATATGACATGGTGAGTAACTTATTATAAAAAATTCCATTAACTGAACAACAGTATACCTTATTATCACTTTGGTGGACATAATCATCCCATACCAGGATCTGATACTCTGATAAAAGTAGATCGTATAAAGAATGTCTTACCCTGTGATATATCTAGTATGAATATAAAATCAATAATAATAGGTTTTTAGAAGCAAAAATTGTGCCAAGTTCGGTCGGAGAAGTACTGCCACCACACCTGGTAATCTGCCACCAAACAGTAGAGCATGAGTGCCAATACCGTTGAAATCTCGGGTTAAAGGCGGAGTTAGCCACTTAACATCAGGTAGGCCTTCAATTCATCTCGTCACTTTCATGATATAAAAAAAAATATATTATTGGAACCCTGACTGCGTCGCGTACATATTATCCAATGAATGCTGTAATGAGCGTGTTATGTTCCTATTGTATTTTGGTTTGTGCCGACATCAAGTTGTAAGTATTTTGTGTGATGAATTATTCCACAAGAGATGCTTTCACTCGTAACAAGGCATATGTACAGCCGCTAGCGATGTTTGTTAACAAAACAATTTATATAATAAAATTGGGCCAATAAGTCCCATATTTATTATAATGAAATGACATGGAATAAAAAGATAGCGGGTCAAATAACGCATCTATCACAATAGCGGAAAACTTCCCGATTTCGAAATGGAACAGCATTTGTAGTCACCACAAATAACGACCTTATAAGGTCGCCTTCGACATTAGGTGAATTCACCAACACAATCCTTCAAAACAACCAAAGATAAATCAATGTTGACGACGAAAGGTCTCTACGTGACCCCACCAAATTTGTAATGTGAGGCACATTCTTGAAAAAATCTGTTTCATTGGAGATTTTTTACCACTTCATGTAGCTTTTCATGTTTACCACATCTGTAGAAATAGAGCAAATATTCATAATAAATGGACACTAATTTCTTGAGATTATTTATTATTATTATTGAAAGGTTTTTTTTAAAGTTCCGTACCCAAATGTTGAAGTTATTAAGTACCCAAATTAGAAAGTGTAGCCTTTATCTGTGCTTTTCAAAAACTGTATTTTTGAACTACAATATCAAGTTAGTTGGAATTTTCACAGAGTTATAGGTTTGGCGTTACCGGGATATCTCAATATATTTTAAAAATGCAACTCGCAATATAGATGTCCCATTACTACTAGTACTACTACATACTAAATCAAAATATATTCCTTTTATCGACTACTATCTATGTACTTCTTGGAGTATACTAGATTGGTTATGTTTTCAATACTTCGTATGCCTTCGTACTTACAATCATTGATTATGGCAATGGCAAAATGTGTGTGGCTAAAGACACAAAAGGCGAAAAAGAAGAAGAAGAATCATTGTTTATTAAATGTTTAGAAATATGTAAAATTAAGACGCCGTTTTACTCCTCTTGGTAGGTAGATAAGCATTCACAGAGATCTAATATAAAATATTTCGAGAACATCTTTTCCTGGAAATAAACACGGCTCCCTCAGATCAGCCTCCTCACAAAGGTGTCAATCAGTTAGGTAATATACATACCACGTAATAAACGATAGGGCCGCCGCGGGCGATCGGGACTGGAATACCAATACATTGAGGAAACAAACAATTTTTATGCAAGGACCTCGACCCTCTTTGCATGTTACAAAACACTCGGTTATAATATGAATCCATTGATTTCACACGAAATTATTTGTTGCATACTTAGTAGCACTAGAGTTTTAGAGTTCGTTGAAAAAGTACGAGCGCTATATACATACTATATAAAGGGTTCCGTAGTACAGAAAAAGAGCTAATAGGAGATTATCTCACCGAGTTTGGAATTAAACTGTAATACTGCGAATATATGGGATAAATAGGAATAAAAAAAAAGAGTGGAAATGAAAACGATGGATACAATAGCGTATTGTACATTTATGTTTTTGGGTGTACATTTTGCAGTGGTCTTAAAAGGAACTTAATGCTAGCTAGGGCATTTAAAATTGTAATTTAACAATGATTTTCAATTACAATAATATTAAAAACTAAAGATGTCAACGCGTTTTACCGTACTTTGGTACGCTTTACTATTTTGTCGGGATTTTTACTGGCAGATAGCTGATGTTATAAGAAATAACATAGCTACTTTTAAATAAGGCGCAATTCAAAAAATAACGCATAGAATAGATCGCAACGCAGATCAGACGTGTTGCTGTGAAAGTAACATGCAGTCTGGAATAGTCCTGCCATCATACCCATTCTGTCCATTCTCTCCCATGCCCATGACCCTAGAACCAACTTTATGCTTATCACACTTTTGACAGATTTTCCGGAGATCCCAGGATTCACTGCTTTGAAGATTCATCAACTTAGCTACGTAGCAGGGAGTATACAGAGCAGTTATTAATTTGCAGTTACAATATCATCATTAGTCATTAATCGTGCGCAACTAGTTAATCTTGCACGGAATGTTGCGTGCCATCTAATCTAGCTTCTATTTGTGGATGTTTGGATGAACTTCTTGAGGCCTCTACTTGCAAGCGAAAAATAAAATGTTAAAACCAGATATAAACTGCAGAAGATATGATATGTTATTTTTCATAACTCAAAGATTAATCTAGAGGTACTTACTTATTCAGCCTTAGAAACGCTATGGAACACTTGGTTATGTCAAATGACTTTCATGACCAAAAAATAGAAAGAAAATAGGAACTAGAAACAGACAAGACAAATTATATTATAGATAAAACAACAATACGTTTACAATAATATTAATAATTATAAAAAGCATTTTAATAAGAAATATATGTAATATTTCAACGTTATATAAGTACAGAACTTATATACCGTTAGAAAAGAATCTCGTTATATGTACATTGGATCGCATTTCTTTCATTCTAATACGAGCTGTTTATTTCTTACACTGCATAAGTAGGGGAATATAGGGGAGCGTTATTAGGCCAACTCAAAGCTGATTAAAATTTATCGAATACAGAGCAGCAGCATTTAACTCGATTGTGAATTCGAAATCATTGGCACGAATTATCGGGTGTAACGGGCTAATGAATACGCAATCGTCTAATGTATGATTCTTTGTTGCACCTATTCCAACTATAGCTAGAGAGCTCTATATCGTTTAATAAAATGAAATATTGTAACTTTATTTAGGTAATTCAATTAAGTATATATTTAAAAACATAACACTTGTAAAATTTATTACAATGGACAATTCAAAAATAATAAAATATAAATCTCTTATCAAGATCAAGCGTGATATTGCAGCCAAACGCTTGCCTACCATTGATTTAAAATAGATTAATTGAAACCTCTAAAAACCGATTTCAATACTTCCCTTATTTCTAGCTTCCTAACATTTTAATAAGGAAACATCCGAGACGGTGTACAACGGACAAAGAAAAAATCACAGGAAAGCAAAATACGCAATTTTGTTAATTTTGATTAGGTACATATTTTTTTCAGTTATTTTGATTTAACAACCAAACTATTGAACCGATTTTGATAAAAAAGCATATCCTTTAAAATGAAATAAAAAAAAACTTCTTATCAAAACAATGGTTCCTCCGGAAATCGGTTAAAAACAAGTAACTGATTAATACTTTCAATACTTTTAAAGTAACAAAATATGCAATTTGGTTTACTTGGATGACATATATTTTCCAGTTATTTTGATTTAACAATCAAACTATTAAACTGCTTTTCATAAACAAATCTATGGGATCGAACCAAAAGCATACCTTTAAAAAAAAATAACAATTTTCCAAATCGATTGATAAATTCGCGGAGAAATCGGTGAACATACATAAATAAATATAAACATCCGAATTGGTAACCTCCTCCTTTTTGAAGTTGGTTAAAAAAGAAAACACTCCATCCTAATAGTCTGAGGAAAGATGCCGACTAAGCTCGAAACGGTATTACATTTTAGCGGATATAATCTCAGGCACAAATTGGAAGAAAGCAATTCCCGAGATTTCTTGTCATTAAGGACAGTTTATTTTTAAACGATGCCTTATCTAACGGTAAGGTCTTCCTTACTAATAGTGTTTATATTTGCATTTATTGTGAAAATACCACCAAATTGAGAGCGTGTTGGCCCAGGGGCACAGACGCCACTTTCAATATGAAGGTCGCTGGTGGAAACCCACACGTGTACCAATGAGTTTTTTCACTTGAAAAATTTTTGTACGCAATACCAAGGTTTCGAAACGGTGAAGGAAAACATCGTTAGGAAACCAGCATGTTATTTAGTGCATTAGAACCAAAAATTCGACGACATGAGACATCTACCAATTATCGAGAGTAGGCCGGTGTCCCTGCAGTGGAAACATTAGAGGCTGGTACGGTGAAAATACCATACGTAGTATAGAAGTGGCTACAACGGACTTAGCTCCTTTCATACTCTATTTTTCACATTATTGCATATTTTCTTTAAATTTGTCATACTATAATATTAAAAAAACATTAGAATCGGTACACAGTTGAACAAAGCCGAAAGTTACTATGATGATTTAAGGTACTATGATTATATTTTCATTCTATATTATGTATTTTTGTTGTATACCAATGACTATTTTATAGCTGTATTCCAGCCATTACCCAAGTAAATTCTAATTTCCATAAAATAATCTACCTATGATGCAAACCTACACCCCATATAACAAAGAGTTTCTCAAGGAGCACAATTTACATGCAAATTGAAAGTAATTTACAAGTGCTCAGATGTTTAATGAAAATGTACGTTGACTCCGTATTTGAATGTGCTTTCGTGAAAGGAAGCCCTTTCAGCATTGCCTTGAATTTCGCGAAAGTTTAATCGAGTGTATCTCATATCAGAACTTTATTATTTTTACTTCAGTTTTCCTAGAAAATATAAGTTTGCGTGTGACACAGTCATGAGATAAATGTATATGCAAAGAGTAGCCTAAAGGTGAAATATGGCATATTACACCTCCTAAATATAAACATATACATAATTTATAATACAATTAACGCGAGCGTATAACATTTTTTTTATTCATACCTTAGGTAAGAGTAAAGCATGATGATGCCCTCATAACTTTTCAATTGAGTTAAAACTATATTGTGGTCAATACCCATTTCTTCAGCAATGTCGTAACTACTAATATGCCAATCTCGCTCCAATTTTGTGACAGGGTGACTGGGTGACTTGGTCATCATCTTTAATATTAAAATGACCTGACAAAAATGCTTAAGCCAACATGTGTTACTCTTAACTCTTCTCCCCGGACTATAATTGTGATCTTCGCCCGTTGTATACCGATTTGGATGTATCTTTTTAAAAATGGTAGGTTACCTCCTCAGGGCGAGAAAATAAGAAGTGACAGTAATGTAGTCGGTCTTTTCGATTTGTAAATCAGTCAATTGTGTAAATTGCCAGTCATCTTATATTGTTTAATAAATTACTAGTTGTCAAAGGACAGACGTTGCGCGTGCCTTCCTAAGCCGAGTTTAGCCACGTCTGATGAAGCCCCAGCGATCAATCCCATTAACACACCGCTTAAGTATAATGTAGGTAACTTGAACTTCTAGGTATGATTCTTAATTCCGCTGTATGTTTTGTTTGTATGTATGATACGCGGTTGATTTTCCAATTGTGGCTAATATGGCTAATTGATTTATTAATGACTAGCTGCGCCCCGTTTTATTAGCGGTTAAAGAGTAAATTTAAAAGGTTTTATTCACACAGAAAATTTCACTTTTTGGAACAAAAAGAAGTCTATGTGTTAATCCAGTATATGAACTAACTTCATAACAAGTTTCATTAAAATTCGTTCAACCGCTTAGGCGTGAAGGAGTAAAAAACATACGTAGTGACAAATTTTCGCATTTATAATATTAGTATGATTTTTTTGAATGGTATATGCCTCCGAAAATGTCCCATAGAAGTTTAATGAAAAAAATTCACCCATGGTTAAACTCAGTCAGATCAGTCATTTGATACGATAGTATTTTTTTATATTTGTATAAGCACCGGAACGAGCTGAAGGCCCACCTGGTGGTAAGTGGCAATTCCTGTCACAATAAAAAATTCACAACTGTTAGCATTGACGTTTGAAATTTAAGTAGATAAATATATAATATTCATAAGCTAAGAAACTTTTACGGTGGGCGTTTTTATTAGAAAATTCATTGGGTAACAATCAACATCTATAAGAAACGTATCAGCCTACAGCCACACTTAGCCAAAGCTGTAATGACTGACAGTACTAGATAAAAAGATTATCTTGTCATACAAAATGAAACATGAATATTTATAAATTTATCTGAAAACTTCAGTGTTTCCGATCTCTATACTTATCTGTGATTGATCGTCTTTTATTTAAATGTGGGTGAACTTGGTAAACAGTTTTTAGGTAAAAGTATTTTAGTTGTATCACAGCTTCAAATAAGGTATGTCTACAGAAGTGTAGAGTTAAAATAAAAATATTAAAGTAAGTATTCATCAATTGAAGAACTTTGCACAGTAGTAGTCCATTACTTATAGAAACACGCAGGCAGCCACATGAATAAAATCGTGCTCCATTTTATTAGATGAATAAGTATATTTATTCATTTTATTGCAGTTTTATAACAAACATTTATCAAGCTTAACCTTGGATTTGATTTCTCGTCTAAAGAAAAATGCTTTCTTTAAACATCAAATCCCCCTGTGGAAAATATAACTTATACGGTCACGATACGACTAATCCTATACCTATTTATCCTCTTGCTTTGGAAATAAAAGTTATCGTGTGGAAGATAAAGCGAATGAAAATTACCTAAGATATCTTCAGAATTTTCTTAATGATGTAATTTTTACTTAAACTAAGTGTAGGTAACGTATCTTCGATATCTTATCAGTTGTTGTTTAAAGATACTGTGTGTCGACCTGTCATCTCATGATTGATACGAGGCTGAGAGATGGAAACCGCCTTTGAAGAGGCAAGGTTGGTATTCGGCCTCTAATTTTCAGATGCACTTACATAATCTCTGAGTCATGCTGTTTTTGAATTGAATTCAAACGGGGTTGAAGTCACTGGGTAGATTTTACTTACATCTCAGTGACTTCAATCGCGTTTCAATTCAATTCGAAAATTCATACATATACGATAAGCTATTTATCTTGAACGAATATGTATAGTGTGTGGAATTTGACGTGTCCCAATGATACTTGAGATCTAAAGGAGTTTGAGTTTTGGATCAGTAGAGTAATTAAGCATTAAGTTTATATACCCACACATTTATTAAAAGATTTTTTAGTATTGTCTTCAATAAAGCAACATGAAAAAATCAAGTCAAGTCAAAAGTCAAAAATATCTTTTCAATGTCTTTTAAATAAATCCTTTAAGTAACATTAATCAACCCGAAAAATCTGTAGATTCAGTACAATTAGTCTGCTGTTTGATGAGAATTCAAGGCATAAATGAAAGTTATTTTTATAAAAAAGGTAATGAAATATGATATTAAAATAACCTTTTCGAGAATATTTACAAAATATGTGTTTTGGATTTCCGTATAATTGAGGTATCAAGTATGATTCAGTTATATTCATTGGTCTTATAATTATGTAGATAATTTTTCAAGGGTGTCTTTCTATTGAAAATAATGTAGAGTCATGCGTGAAAAGTATCATCATGACATAATTATTAGAATTTCACGACACGCTTAGTAAAATAGGGTTACTATTGAATAAATACAATATTGCATGTATAAGGATGTGCTATTTCTGCCACAACAAACGTGTTTGAACGATCCTTGTCTATTTAATAAAACTTTAATACACATGTTTGTCTCTTGTAAACAAAGCTCTTGCACTCCATTATTTATGACGCCCTATTTATCATTTTGTAAAACAATGCTCTGGTAGTGTAAGGATTTTCAAGACCAATATTATAATACTTGTATTTGTTGCACATACTGCTTTACTGAAACTATTTGCGTACATGATTATGCATTACGCCTCAAATTGTTGGAATAGGCTGCTAATGAGAAATCAAAAAACAATTTGCTGGGGGACCATTGGGACTTGTAATAAGTTTTATCGTTAATTTTATTATTTACTTCTAAGGCAACTGTATAACGATCCGTCTTGTTCAATTTTACCCTATGGCTATCATATTTTGCTCAATTTCAAACTCATTTATTCCTTTAGGTATCATTTGGCACCTCAAATTTTATATAGGTACATATTCATGAGTATATAACGTGTTACAGGAGCGCCTTAGGCACATTACATACACAAAGATATGTCAAATTATTATAGTTAACCGACCAACTCGAGGGGAAGAATTGAACATTTTATTGCATTTTTATTCTTGAAGCCTTAACTTGCTTAAGGTGTGCTTGATCAAATGAAATATACATTTTCGTTGATAAAAAATTAAACCTTTCGATTACAGTCGATAAATGAATATTGGATAAATTAACTAATAAAAAACGTGAGTTAACTACTCCGTCTGTTATTCGTTATTCATGATGCCCTGCATGTATAAAATGTATATTCATGCCATATTTTTTTAGTATCCGAACTGAGAATATATATTCTTGTTACTAGGTAAATGGAACTCAATGTAATAAAATTGCGATAAAAACCCGTTACCGTAAACTGTTTCATTGAATTCAGAGCCTTCCACCATCCTTCGGGATTTACAGATCGCAAGGAATCACCGAACCAATAAGGTTTTATTCACACAGGAAAAAACACAATAACAAAAAGAACCGAATCATCGATTTAATTTTACATTAAATGTTATACAACAACCGGGAAATGATCAAGAGTCTCAGCGATTTGCTGGAAGTTTATTTTGTACATGCTATTTTTCATTTTCGTTTTCTGTACAATAGAGGATAAAAAAGACATGGGTGAACCAAAAGGTATATCAAACAAAACAAAAAAAACAACGTTTACACACTCATACCACTGCACTAAGATTCTCTGTGTCGCAGATGACATGGACAAACACAGAAACACAAGACAAACACCCAAGACCCGAGAACAATCTTCATGTTCACCACACAAAGTGTGCCGTGGGCTGGGAATCGAACCCGGGACCCCTCGTTTTGAAGGCAGTGCCACTACCAATTGAGCCACGGTCAATTTTTTTTGGAAATCGAATTTATACTCATAATCATATAATATTATCGGTTTTATGAAAATTTGAATAGCCGCTGGACTTTTGATTTTAACAGGAAAAATTTAATAATAATTTTTTTTTTAGTAATAATGATTTTCGATACCTTTGGTTCTATAATCTCAAACCAAGTAGTTGCAATGCAATATTTCTTGCTAGTTCCGGTGTGACGTTCATCCAAGACAAACAGACAATCAGTTTGTTTATTTGTACTGAGGATACAATCACGCAGACTGCCTGCGGGGACGCAATAAGCGTAATCCCAACGCGCGGCCGGAGATATTACGACAGACTTTGACAAATTATTTATTTTCTAAGTGGTTTTATAAAAATGCTGGAATGTTTTTTTATTGGGTTTGAAGGCATTTATTTGGAGGCCTTTTCTCAAAAATACTATGGGTACCATTTGCGTGTGTTTCTACTGACAAATTTTACAACTAGTTGATTTACATTTGTGTATACAATATAACCATATATTTTTCGTATGTAATATATGTATATTTATTTGAGTTGCAGACGGAAGTATCTACTTCTCCGAGCGAAACTTGCACAAGTTCTACTGCTACTAAAATTATCTGCTCCGGGGTATAACTAATATTGTTTTAAAAAATAAAAACCATCATTATATTGTCTAATAAATAATGTTTCACTCCATCTAAACCACAAGTCTACAAAATTGTTTTTTTTTTATCGCGATTTGGAAAATTTATTCTCGCAAATGAATAAAACTAAAAGCCACTTCTAGTATTCTTATATCTCGCGGTCAGTTTCTAGGGCGGGCGGGCAGTCGAAGGCGGCGCGCGCGCTCCAGTCAGCTTCCGTCCGCGCCGCGACACCGCCCGCCCAACGGACACTACTCTGTTCAAACAAACCTCGTTATAATGGAAACTTGCATCGCGCTTGTTAAATTGTTTTGTGGGAAGTGACTAAGCCTCGTGAAAGTTCTGTATTGATTGTTGTACAATAATTTAAAGTAAAAATTTAAAGTAACTACGGAAATTTTTGTGTTGCATCAAGAAAATATTTTAAGCCAATGAAATTTCGTAACCAGACATGTTATGTCGAGATATTTAATAACAAGTGTTGATGCGTAAATTACATTACCACATTTAAAAGCACTCAAAATGGCGGACAAGCTAAATGAATACCAAGGTATGACAGGAAGGCTCCATGGTGCAAGAGATAAGTATAAAGAGAAATGGTCTGATTGGAAGGAGAAGCATCCGAAAGGCGTGAAAGAAGTTGTGTCAGAATCTCTTTTCGGGATACCTAATTCGGATAACCCCCCGGAGAGGGTTTGGCAGAACAGCGAGTACAGTGATCTGTTCAGGTAAGCCTATATTTTAGATAGTTAGTTAGTTGTCAATAATATCGTGATAATAATGAACAATATTTTCTTGCCAACGGGACATTCAATTTCCGTTTCCGAATGGCAGACTCACCATTGGTTAATTTAATTTCTTGTTAGCTTGTAAATTGATTATGATTTGACCAGCGCTTTAAAAACTAATCCAAAAGAGTTAAGAAGAATCATCAAAAAATTAGTTTCTCAACTCAGGGGCCAATCTCATGCGACAGTGAACCTAGAATTCAACGTTTTAGACAGATAATGGTGGTTTACAGGTGATGTACTTTAAGACAGCTGTAAAATCATTGATATACTCTTTTTACTTTAGTTTTGCTACTTACAGATTCAGAACCAAACTAGGGTCAGCAACTACTACTATAAATAAAACCTGCATAAATTTTTATCAAGACGAAATCATCTCATTTTCTTCACCTTCTTTAGTAAATCGAATACATTAAATATAACAAGTAATATAAGCTATAAGTACCATATGTTTTTTTTTTTTTTTTTTTTTCATGTGACCAATGTGAGCTGAAGCCCCACCTGATGTTAATTGGTAACTCCACCCATTACAAAAGCAATACGATACGGAAGTCGTACCCCTTTGCACCCGTCACCCGAGACGGGGAAATTACGTTTCATTCATATGTGATTTCACCGGCACCCACAGCCTTCCACCGGAACAGAGCAATGCGAGTTCACAACAGCTTGGCGGCAGATTACCAGATGTGGTGGCAGTACTTCTCCGGAAAAACTATGCACAAGTTCTACTGCCACATTTTATTGCTACATTAGCACCACCTAAGGGGGTACATGTAAGGACTCTGAGGGTATTTCCCTACGGACGCGAGCAACTGGACTCCCCAAAAATATTAAAATCTATGTTTAGATTAGACCTCACTTCAAGCAATGATTTTGACGAAGATACTTCTGTGCTTATTATCGGGTCCCTTAACATGACTCATCTGACATGTAATAGCTTACTTGGGAAAGAGTCTATGCTGTAGGAATTATCAGAAATACTCACTGGGAAAGTCAGGGTTTCATTGTTTTGTTGAAGTCTTGTGTCGACTCTCTATTATAGGGGTAGGTACAATTCATTGGACGTTATGTGGTTAAACACCTACATCGAAATCAATACGAACTCCGTGTAAAAAAAAAGTGCTTAGAAATGTAAAATGTGCATTGCAATGTTTTTGATACTAGCTTTAATATCATTACCTTGTAAAAGTTTATGGTTGTACGCGATTACTTAAAAATACTACAGTATAATTCTTTAATGCATCATCACAGTTCATTATTCGAGATCCTTTATTCAAGATCTTTTTTGGTTTTTCTTTAATTTTCTACGAATTTTATGTTTTTGCGTCTGACAACTGTTAGCAGGTCTAACAATGACCATGTAATTGGACACTATACAGTTGGGTGGGAAATTTCTCTACACATAAAATTTCACGAAACTAACTGAAAAAGTATAAAATAGTTTCCTTTTCACTATCAAATTACATTAAATTTTAGATTAAGGGTCTTTTCTACATCACCGACGAAGCCACTAAACGGTAAATCCGTCCCCTAATTAAATTTAGGTTCGTTACTGGGTCACAATTTCATGGTTTGTATATTTCTACAGTTAAACCAACCCTCGTTATTGAACGTAAATTCAAAACATATAATGAAGTGTTGTCAGATTCCATTTACATGTTTTATTTAAATCATTAAATAATAGTTTAATCAGTTGCGGTATCTGTGGATACATGTGCGTGACGTAACGCATTAACGGTGAAATGGCTTCTCAAAATATCTTTATAAATACATAAAAAGAAAGAATGCTTGTTGAACTAACTACCTTGAAGACTTTTTTTCGATGATCAACTGATAGATATTACTGCCTAAATCATCCAAGTAATGATCATTATGACTTACGAGTTCCGCATAACCTAATTAATTTATTCAGAAATTATTAAATGTCTCCCTCAGAGCACGACTGTGGTCAACATTTACTACTACTTATTTCCGTATCGTAGCTTTCTACGGCACTGCTTGCGGACAAATTATAAACACGATTATCTATATAACTGTGCATATAGATATTCGTACTTATAATTTGATCTCAATGCAATCGGTGTATTTCAGAGACTAACTTAGTACTAAAATACTAGACGCCCAATTCAGTAGCGAGAATTTTCTTATTTAATTCACTAACCCAACCTATCAATTAGAGTGGACCTTGTTATTGGTAGATAATAAAACTAATAAAACCTCTGCGGTGCGTTATCCATTAAAAGAGTTAATCCGTTAAAAGAGGTTGCTAATCTGAAATCCAAATGATTGGCAGTAAATAAATGAAGCTATACAAATTCAAGTCAAGAATATTTTAATTATTCATTTGTTATATTTTTAATATATATCACTGAACTTATTATTTGAAAGTTTATTAATTACAAGAAGTTATTTACAAGAAATGTGAAAATTTGTAGTTTGTAATGTTGGGCCGATGTACAGGGGCTAAGTCAGCGAAGGGTTACATTGTATCTTTGCCTCTTTCCATATTTCAGTGATGGTAAGAGACAACATATTTTTCAGCTGGCTTCAGACTAGCATACATAAGATCTCAACTTTAGCTTGGTATAATTAATTATTGTTTTCAGGCGGAAAAGTAGAGTCGAGCTAATGCGGATATCAGCTGCTGTAATGGGCATAGAATTTTCCTACGCCGGTGAAACAGCATTCGTGTCACCGACACTTCTCCAAATAGGAGTGCCTCATCATCAAATGACCCTAGTCTGGGCTCTTTCACCTCTCATTGGGTTCTTTATGACCCCACTACTGGGGTCGCTGAGTGATAGGTGCAAGTCGAGATTTGGAAGACGGAGACCATTTATCGTCTTGATGTCGATTGGAGTTTTTATTGGTAAGTAAAAATAGTCTCAGATTGGAATGAATAGCATGTGATATTATAAGGTTAAGCAAAAATTTAATTAACTGATCTGAAAAACTACACTACACTAAACGTCCCAATTACATTTGAAAATTTTTACAAGCCACCTGATCAGTCCAATAACCGTTGAAAATTTTGATTCACATCGATCATAGAAAATCGTACAAGCATATTTGTACGTATTAAAGATAATAAAAAGTATAACCTAGTCAATAGACGACCTATAAAAATTCAATTATAAAAATTTTCTTATCTTCCAGGTTTAATATTGGTACCAAATGGCGAAGCGATAGGCTACGCTTTAGGCGATCCGCTGCCTCTGAATATAACCGATGTCCCTTCAGCCTTGGGTCCTAGGAGTGCTGTCCTAGAGACGGAAAGCCCAAACTACCATCCTTGGGGAGTACTGTTCACCGTCCTTGGCACAGTTTTTTTGGACTTTGATGCCGATGCCTGCCAGAGCCCGGCGCGTGCTTATCTCCTTGACGTGACAGTTCCAGGTCAGATATATTTGCGAATATTAGCTTTCACATTCATTGATGTGCTAGTTTGTTTTATTTTGCTACTGATACGGCCAGGATTTTGTAAGTAGGTCAAATTTAAGTACCCGTTTTCCTGTTTGGCTCGAGGGATATTTGATCCTTGAGGTTTATTAAATCTTTCGAAATTATGTGCAAAAAAAAAATTGTATTTACAGAGTTTTATCGTGTTACCTTAAATATTTTTTTATATTTAAGGTAATAAATAATATTTAACCCCAAGCCTTCTGTGTCACTTGCTCTCAATATACAAGTACATACCATAACACAGTTATATTACATGGGTAGAAATAGGCAAGACGGTTGAAATTTTGCGGAAGAAAAGTGCACTACCAAATTGAGCTAGAGAGCTCTTTTACCTGATAAAATGAGCCATACGGATACTTTATATCTTTGAGTGCATTAACTAAGGTGAATAACACAATACTGAAGAGTATTTTCAAGAGGGTGACTAAATAATCTTTGAGTTATCTTTTGCACGGTTTTTACACACTCCATTTGTTTTTCACATAAATAGAACAAGTGAATAACAGTAATGAAATTGGTCATAAACAACTAAGCACTTAGAATTATATTGACACAGAATTGTACCGGCAACTGCAAGTCAGATAACAAGTTTCATAGAAATTGTTATTTAAGAACAAAGTTTATATAAATCTGTTTACGTGTGACAAGACAAAAATAAGATTTGAAATCCTTAACCTAGATAAATGATACTTTCAGGATTTTAATTCAATATTTGCTCGCTACGTCACGGCATGTGACTAGATGTGTATTTTTGTCGCTTTTCAACAAGAGTGATGAACCAGAAAACAAGCCTTTATCAACGTCTGACCGTGATTGATTTATCTTGGAGCTAAGATTATTTTGGGTTTTCCCCACTTTGTGATTACGTGATTTTTGGAAAAGTTGTTTAATGTGATAAAATAGTTGTGAAAATTATTATGTCCCTTTAGTTGTAATAGTTTAAATGTCATTTTATTAGATAAATGTTAAAGTTATAAACTATAACTAAACTAACTAAAACTTAAAACAACAGTACTAAAAAGTTATTAAGATAATTTCTATGTTTTTCTTCTTTTTCTTAACCTGTTTTATCTCACTGCCTGGTAAAGGTCACCCCTCTATAGTCAATTAATATTCTTTATTTCCTTAGGAAACAGATTCAAAAATAACTCAGTTGGCGCCGCAAAATCATCAAATATCGTGGGATTTCATTAGCGCCATCCAGAAAAGTTACAGAATACGAATATTACATTATATTAATTTTGTGCAAAGGAAAATTCTCTTATTACTTTGCTTCTTTACATCGTAGTGAAATAAAAAATATCACGGATTGGGCTGAAGCAATTTGATTTTAAAAGGATTTCTCTAAATATATTCGGTAGTTTTCGTCGCGATCAAACAGAGCAGAAAGCCAGAGAAAGCCATCTAATCAATTTTAGTTTTTCGGGAGAAAGCTCTCTTATATTCTTCTGAACACGTTTTCGCAAAAACATATCTATATTCAGACTGTTTTTCCTACGTACATAACTAATTTGTATCGATGTAACTATCAGGTTGTGGCATTTACGAAGAACTCAATTATAAATTGTGATAAAAAAAGAAAAACAAATGAAGTCACAGTGGCATTCAAATATTGACATTGCTGATGATATTTGGGTAGCTAAGTATTTACATTACCTGAATATGTTGACACACAACATGCGACACTGATATAATGTACATTCGGAAGTTTGTTCAATATTTATCTAATGTTGGAGGACGTCTTTATTACGTTATTAATATTTGAATTTTACAAATATTTAACGTGGGATGTCGCTGGAAAATTGGCTTGTCGTGTCAATAACCCGAGTTGAAATATAATATGAAATTCATCCTATAGGTTTAATGTTATTGATATCTTTATTAGCGACCCGTCTGCGACTTCCCTCGCGCAATATTTGTTCTCAAACAGAAATGACTGTCTTAATTTAATAAAACATATTCATTCCCGTTTTCATTCATATTCTTGTTCCCGTACTCTACTTGGTTCACATAGGCTGTGTTCCATACATACCAGATTCCTAGCTCCTAACAATCAGTACAATAGTTATAGTTAATCCAAAGCCTACAAACAAACAATAGTAATACTATACGATACCTTGTATTATGAGAACTAGATAACTAATAGAATACAAATACAGTACTTTTTTTGGAAATACATATTTATGCATATTAAACACCCTGTCAAAACAAACATCTATGTTCGTCACAAAAATGCTTGTCCTGAGTAGGAATCGAACTCATGACCTACAGCGCAGAAGGCAGAGCTAAACGTAGTTGGGAGGCCCGTTGGCAATAATTTTTTCCCTACTTTTGCTTTTAAATTCTGCAAACACTTTGCTCCAGCACAATTAACATACCTTAATAATCTAACAACCAGAAAATAACTGGAGCTCGAGCGCAAGTACTTACTTTTTTGAAGCAAAAAAAAAAATATAGCTCTAAGCCCTTTACCGTTGGCGTGAAAACTCCGATACGAGAATTGACAATCACACGAAAGAAGTGGAATATTTTATGGAATCGGATCAGTATTTCCGGAAACCTTTTACTTCCAAACAAACAAATTTTACCTCGTTAATAGGTATATATTGGTAATATTACAAGTTATTTGTTATAAGGGGTTCCTAAAATTCACAATGAGGAATCCAAATATGTTACCCACATTTTGTGGCCTTGATTATTATAAAGCTATCGATTACGATATTCACCCCAATATTCCATTCATCCGCTAATATTATTTGGGGTTTTTTTTTTGTTTTGGATGTTTATAAGACTTTCACTCCAAATTTACTGAACAGACTTAACTGTAATCTTAACTTACCTAGAACAATACATTCGCTACTATAGGCAAAGCCTTGAATAATATTAAGTAATAGAAAGGCTTCAGTCAGAATACCAGCGCGCACTGAAACCAACTGATTCAGTGCAGGAATAAATGCAGGCCAATTGGAATCTATTACGCGAGGTACAGAAATTTGCAGTAATGTAACGAGCTAGCGGCAGAACAATAGAGAACAATAATACGAAACAGGTCTTCCCATACCGGAGTTTGGAAAAAATCCAAGTCGCATTGAGTTGCACCCATCAATCTGAAATGGGGATGTAAGTCTTCAGTGCCTGTAATTTCATCGACACCCACAACATTCCACCGGAACCCAGCATTGCGAGTAAACCAGTGCTTGGCGGTGGATCACCTGGTGTGGTGGCAGTTTTACTCCGAAAGAACAATGTACATGTTCTTCTGCTACTTTTACCTTTCGCATCACTTGGGAGATACGTATTGTGACTCTGAGGGTCTTTACTAACCTAAATACTATACCTATGTTTCACGATAAAATTATAACTCTAAATTTCACCCGTTCATACAAAATTTGGAAGAAAACAAGTAGGCTTCTTTCTTTTTTAAATTCTTCAATGTAAAATGTTTATCCAATTAATTATTTATGAGGAAAAGTCTCGAGATATTCTTCTAGTTATAGTTCTCATCTCAAAATTTGTATCCATAACTTTAATACTTTTGCAGAGGACCATGCGAAGGGCCTAAGCACATTCACGGTGATGGCGGGTTTGGGTGGGTTTATGGGTTACGCGCTCGGCGGCATCAACTGGGATGAAACAAGTTTAGGTATAGTATGTCTAGTCTAGTCTTACTTGCTATTTTCCTCAATAGGTTGTTTACATGATTACCAGTTGTATATCTTTCATCACATAGTGAGTAAGTACATTTTGTTATATTTTTATATTAGCGTAAACTAGACTATAGCTCTTCATGAAATCTCTTAGAAGCCAAAATTTACAGGAGACATTCTTAATATTATATACTTTTTTAATACATGCAAAAAATAAAACATGCAGCCTTTTTGATATACTCGGATAAAAAGTAACCTTTATTTTACACAAAGCTTCCTAATCTACATCTAACGATCCAAAGGGTTTTTTAGTATTAGCTTCACCCACTAGAGCCAAAAAAGGTTGGGAATTGACTGCGATAATAATAATTTACTGATACTGGTTTATATTACTGGTTATATTTTATTTTACTGGTTCGAGAGTGGTTAAATCTATACTATAGTATATGTAGAAGAGTAGATACTTAAAGGTATGGATCCTGTCATGTTGCTGCAATTAATGAAATGTGTTAGAAAAACAAATAAATATGTAGTAAAAAGTATGTCAGAATATGAATAAAACATATGTAGTAAACAGTACGTCAAGCGTGAACGTGTTTCGAGGCACGAAGCTAAATTATCGTGAACATGTTGGTAAAACTTATTAAATTACTGCTTAAACTAATTTTCGGGACTCTCCCGAGGTCGGTAACTGCTGTAATTTTGTTGACAGCCGAATTGCTCTGAATTTGTTTGCGCAGTTTGAGTTTAGAGGTTTTGACGGGATTATTATAGTTTTGTTCGTAACAATATTTGATGATGTATTAACTTGCCTTGTTTCAGAAAGTAATTTGAGCAATAGTAGATTCTTACAACAAAGACTTACCAATTTCCACTTTAATTTATTTATTTGAAGAAAACATTTGAATATTCCCAGGCGATTTCTTCGGTGGTCACGTTCGAGCTGTGTTCTCCCTCATCACAGTGATCTTCATCGCTTGCGTCTCCGCCACTGTCACCAGCTTCAAAGAGATTCCTCTCGATGAGCTTAATGAACAGGACGAGTTTAGGAAAGCGGCACAAAACGAACGCATCCAAGAGAGCATTGACTTAGACGATGGTGTTGATAATAAGGGACTGAAGAGAGATAATACTAGCTATGGAGCTGTTAATCAGTCTGAGGTGAGATGTTGGAAGGTTGCACAAAACTGCTTTTTTATTTTAATGGACTATATGTTATTGACCGCAGATGGCCTTTACAACTTTACTTGGGCTTGCCAAAACTGCTTCATAAATTGTTTAGAAAACAATAAATGTATTGTTAATAGTATTATCTATTATTTATGTAAGCTAAAGTTTATAAATGTAATAAAACCACTTGGTAGTTATGATGACAAATACCTAGCCTTTGTCCTCTTCTAAGCAGGTACAAATAAAAAAAAAATTATAATTATTTTTCCGATATGTTTAATAGTCACTTGGTTCAACTTAATGAATACAGGACGAAAATCATGGATTAAAATTTTCATGTATTTATTCAAATATCGTGAGCACCCCAACTACTAAAACTTTTTTAGACAGCAAAATTCAAAGACAAATGTTCGAGAGTCAACCTGGAGATAAAGCCCCACTCTTACGTGTTGATAGAATGCTGTCTTCTGAGAATATGTCAAATCTAATCTAGAATGTTGGCATAATCACGACAGTATAACTTTTAAATTTCAGGGCTACAACCCAGCCCCCACGCCCAGCTTACCACCAATCCCTGAATCGCACGGTCACCTCTCAGTCAGCCACTATCTCAAGTCCATCGTGATGATGCCGGGCTCCTTGCGAATAGTGTGTCTCACCAACCTGTTCTGCTGGATGGCACATGTCTGTTACTCGCTTTACTTCACCGACTTCGTTGGAGAATCTGTCTATGGAGGTGATCCTGCGGTAAGTACCTAATTACTATATTTTACAAAATACTTATTTTTAAATTATCTTTTAAGATAGTGCTTGAGATACGAAGCTCCATAAAATCTGTTACGGAGAGTGCTTACCGGAAGCATTCGCGTGTAACGCAACAATTAAAATATTGTCAGTCTTTGTCTTTGCATCGTACAAGAAACAGTCATTTTTATAATGTATCACTTGTTACAAACTACAAGATGTAAACATTTCATTTGTTTATAAATTTGATAATGTGGTATTTTACAAAGCTTTGAACCGTCAACAACGTTATTGTTTCCTGGAACCAGGAATTTCAATTTCCTGGTTCCAAAACCTTGCCACATCATTTGGTGGCTATGATAGTAGATATAACATCGATAGTAGATTTGTAACTGCTATCGATGTATGTATGTAGTAGGTGGAATTCAAAAACAAATAGAATGTCAATGTCAACATTCGATAGAAACCTTTTTATTTGAATAAAATATTAATAAACATTTTAGACAAATAGTAGATTAACAATAATTTAAACATGACCGGGTTGAGTGTTGTGTTCGATTGCTAAAACAAAAGCAGTCATCGTTTTCCTAAGGATAAAGTACGTAAATAGAACACAATGGATGAAAGCAGTTAATTATTGTATATAACGCAGAAAAGAGACGCGTGAGTGTGAATTGTTTCTATAGAGTACATATTCTTTTTCCAATAATCAAACATTTTTGATATCGTGATTTTATTTTTTTATCGAAAATGAAAGCTCTTATTACTCTGTCATTGGCATCACATAGGTCTCGTTTTGATATCTAAAAGCATGTGAGACAGGTTTGTTGCCTGTCTCCGCAGTCAAATTGTTTTTCGTCAAATATCTCCATTTACTAAGCTGTACGTACCTGCTGCGGCCCACCTGTCATCGTAATTTGTTAAAAGCATTTCAGAAAGGCCATGTTGCTGGTGGTTCTCTTACCACCATAGTGTACTCAAATATGAACTGTTACATGCATTTGAATGCTGTCAGTGAGTGTTTCTCTCAAGGAGAGATCTCACTAGACTCATGCGCGTGTAACCGTCATATATTCGAGCAGTTCGCTTACCTGCCACGGTTGTATGTTCAATGTTGAATTATGTATTGTTATATTATACGCGAATGCGTGAATGGACACTCACCCTTAGTTACTTTATAAAAATATACAAACATCTTATTTTCAAGTTCAAATTATTACTCAATTTTCAAAGGCTTTATTTTGATGGGCCGATATTCTTTTTAGAATAAAATCCCCTTTTCCTCGATATCGCGATAAGTGCCAATTTCAGTAATTTAGACGGATATTGTTATCAAGATATTTTTCTGGTGGAAACGGTTTTTCGATGAAGATTTGACTTTACCAGCATTTTAAGGTTGTATTTAGTATGTGTAATTTTTCTTGTCACGAAGCTTCAAAAGCTATTTAATTACTTTAAAAAGAAAACTGTAAATTTATTAAGCAGTATGTAAGTCAAAGAAGTCAAATTTGGTAGATATAGATACAATGTCTATGAATTATACAAAGGCAATAATGTTAAAATTAGCAACTATATAATTAACATTTACGTGTCACTCAAATGATTATTCTGGGTGGGAATTGAACCTACGACAACAGAAACCTATGCAGGAGGAAGATCTACTGAGCTGTGAGGCCGGTCAAATTTTTGTATTTATCGAGTATCTGAATAGTTCTTGCTATGATATCATCAATAACACATGATATTTTTAACATAGCAAAATCACAATTAACTTTGCTGTATGACTATTTTCAGGCACCAGTGGGCTCTGAAAGTCGCAAAGTGTATGAGGCTGGCGTCCGATTCGGCTGTTGGGGCATGGCAATGTACTCCCTGTCCTGCGCTTGCTACTCCACTGTCATAGAAAAACTTATCAAAAAACTAGGGTATGGTACCTTAAGGATACACGGCGCCTGTCAGTTTTATTTTTTAATATTTTTCATTAGCTTATTTGCAGGTGATGCAGGTGATTCAGGTGATTATATTTATATTAAAGGCCCTTGAAACCTCCGTATCAGCCTCTAACGTTCCCACTGTAGGGACACCGGCCTACTCTCGATATTTGAGAGTGAAACCTAGTTGTGTTTATTACCTACTTTTCAATTATATTTTTTTGTAACAAAAGTCGAGCTGGAAGGAAGTTAATTAAACAATTTTATCTTAACTGTTTTAAAATAACTAACTAAAATTGCATAAAATTGACAGCGGACATAAACTTTCGGATTTGTAGCTAGAAGTGAGGTACATTATTTTGGTAATACCAAATGCAAAAATATCTTCATATGGCTGTAACCATATGACAGATTTCATAAAATCATATGACTATCCAGCTATTGTTCGTGTGTAGAAATGACCAACTAAAAATAGCATCCATTACTATATTAGTTTAGTAATTTGCGTCATCGACCTCAAAATCTCAAGGCTAAGATTAATCCGTTCCGTGGAACTGTTGATGTCATCTACAATCAAAATGTTGCACAGGATATTCAGGACGATTGCATAATACTGTGCCAAGGCAAAATTCCCTTATCGTACTGATATCACATCCGCCTTTATCACGGCCGTTTACCCTTCAACTTGACAGTATAAAAGTGTAACATGCTTCCTGGCTGTAATGAGATCAGAGGGGCCCTTGACTTTCAGCTGCACTTTGTAGGCTTCAACATACTTCCAACTGATTTAAAATCGATACAATAAGTACGTCAGCACAGCTCGTTGGAGTCTCTAGGCATCGCAGTGGAAGGCTCAGCGTAATTTGATGCGGCGATATGGGGTCTCGAGAGATTCCAATTTGCCCGAGGTTGAGTGATTCGATGCTTCAAATTTGGAGTGTATTTCGAATTCTGGAGATTATTTCTCTGCGAAAGGCGGTAAAAAAAGTTCGAGATGACAGAGTACAAATCCAGAAATAAATATTTCCCGATCATGGTGACATATTCTATTGGTGTACTGCATTCAAAACTGTTAAGCCTAATTAAAGAAACTAGGTGGTTCGCAATTCGAAAGTATTTTATTCTATGTTTGTTACGCGGTTTCTTCGCCAAATGCATAACTTGGACGATTATTTTTTAATTTAATAGAGTGTAACTCATGAGGTATATCATCAATATATCTATGTATATATAAATTAAGAAATTAATCACTAAGGGCGGAATAGGAAAAGAAAAAACTACAGAAATGAGAGCATTCAGTGCTTAGTTTATTCAGTATTTAAATTAGTTAACTATTATTTAATGAGAAGAAGTACTATTTTTAGTAAATAGCATTTATTTAGAAACACACACACTATTTCATTTCACGTCTTACTGCTGCACTCAGAGACACAACGGTTACTTACGTCATCCCTTAGTGTGGTAGTCCCTCTTAAAATCTTTACTAAGGAGCGCCTTAAGTAACCATTAAATGTCTCTGAGTGTAGCTGTTAGTGAGTTTAATATTTCACAATATATTTCTGAATTTCAGAGCCAAGAAGGTGTACGTCGGTGGCCTGTGCACATACAGCTGCGGAATGTTCATGCTGTGCGTCATCCGAGCGCCGGCAGCGGTCATTCTCTTCAGCTGGACTGCTGGAGTCATGTACTCTACACTCTTCACTATGCCATATCTTCTCGTGGCACACTATCACGCTACTGGGATGGTATGTTATTTTATTCTCAACGATCGACAAAAGCTATGGAGTAAATCCCTTGATCGCCGGAAGTTAATCCCAATGGTACCAAAGGACCACCTTAAAGTAGCAGTAGTACTGTGCCAAGTATGTCCGGAGAAGTACTGCCTCCACACCCGGTAATCTGCCAAGCAAGCAGCCAAAGCTGTTATGCGCTTGTTTTGTTATATTCGGTGGATAGGTGTGGCGCCGCTGAAATCACAGCTGCAGGAAACGTAACATGGTCGTTTCGGGTGAGGGGCACTACGGGACGCGAGTTGAGTCGGAGGATTTAAGTCGTATTGTTGTTATGGGCGGCGGTAAACATTTACCATCAGGTGGACCTTCAGCTCTTGACAGCGACTTGACAGCTTAAGGCCCACCTGATCAGCACAGCACTATAAAAAAAATATAGGTAATTAATTATTTGCCTGACTAGAGCGACTGTATCGCATGGGTGAAAAAAACATTTTTTCGTAATAAACATTCTACATGGCAAGTGCTTGAAAAACTAGAAAACAGATATGTCAATAATATAATAATTAATTGTTTACTTACAGACAAATCAAAATGCAAATTACACCCTTACATAATTTTAGAATAAAATGAAATATCCTGTTGTTCTCTTTTACTCTTTACTGAGAATCTAACTAACAGTTCATATGATAACATAGCACGCGCTTAGGCATCAAGTATTCAGACCCTTTTACCCTTTTGATGTGCCACACTACATTTAAACAGATTTATAGCGCAAATTCATGCTCTGTAATTATGTGTGCTGCTAATGCCACAGCTTTTAGTAAGAAGTTTGTTTCCATTGGCATAGCACTTATAAATTTCGTTATGTTAAGTCATAATTATCGGTTCACGGATTTACGTCTCGGCCGGAAGTTTTGATTAGAGTTTTAGACGATTCATAGTGAAATTTGGTATGTTATCAAAGCTATGATGCACCATACAAAAAATCACCCAACGGATGCTGTTGTGAACTTTGGAAAGCTTCCCCTTCCCTATCATGTCATTTCTAGAACCTTTGCAGACCTTGGACCATAATAACATAATGAACCATAATAAATCTTTCATTTACAGTGGGAAACACAATCTCGAACCATAATAAATCTTTCATTTACAGTGGGATGATGCAGGCAACGGCTGTGGTTCTGCGCGTGGCATAGGCACCGATGTTGCGGTGGTCAGCAGCTGCGTGTTTGTGGCACAACTCCTCGTGTCACTTATCATGGGCTTTGCGGTCAAGGCGGTCGGCTCCACAGCAGCAGTGGTGGCTGTAGCTGCCGCCTTTGCTGCTACTGCAGCTCTCACTGCAACTAAAATTACGTATCTTGAGTTGTAGATATCTGCTGTAATAACCTGACGTGAATGATCATTTACCAACGAAGATAGTCAGATTCACTGCAGCCTTGGCGGGTATAGCTTCCGCATTTACTGCTACTGTATTTTGAAGAGTACAAACGATAATGAATGAATAAATTTGAGTTTGCAGCTCTGACAGCAACTAAAATTACTTAACTCGATTTTTAGGTGTCCTTGTATTTACTGCAATTGTATAAGGTTTTGAAAAGAATAGTGTCTGTTCTCTTCTTGTGTTGGCTGTACTTGCTGAAGTTGTCGCAAGACTTTGCAGCAATTTGAAGTTATCGATAATATTAAGATGATCTGAAATGGGTTAATATTTAGTGCATCTTTGCTTACCTACTATAGACTTTCGTAAAGTACCTAAGGTCAGAATACATCGTTAACATTTTAAATGATCTGATGTAAAGTAATTAAGATTGTCGTATGAAATTAATATTCCTCGTGTATCATAATGGTGTACCATAATACAACAACTAACGCCGTAGTTGTTGTAGTTGTATTACAATTTAGAGTTTTGTTATAAACTGTTGGTGTTGACAAGATTTGTCGATGTTTTGAAAGAAAATTAAATATTGTTGGAGTATGTATTTACCGCGTTTAAGGTACCAATCTACTTCATCAAGACCAACGTTTGTAAAGTAACTGTTCAAAAAATCTGTTTCGTATCGATGTCTCATTCAATAAAATGATATAGGATGAAAACAATAAGCGTTTACACGTGATATTTTCGTAAATATAGGTGTATTCAAAAATAAATTTATCTGACACAGAAAGAACGTAAAATGATATTATAGATAAATTACATTTTAAATTAAAAATAAATTTGAATGGCTTTTATCTCCAGATATGCTATATGATAAAACTTGACATGTAAGTTTCACGTGTATTATAAACTAGAAGAAATAAGCGTCAGAATTGGAAAAAATAATCGTTTCATCCATCTGACAGCTGGATATTGTTGAACAAGCTTTGTTAAAGAGGGAATAAAAATCGTGTCAGTTTGATTTTATTGCTACCCGGGGTGGAATTGGATGGGTTTTTAGGGGTAAAATCAGTTTTTCGCGATTTATGGCTAAACGACGCATCCTATCGAAAAAAAATAAATTTAAAAGTTGTAGTGTTTAATTTTCCGATAATTTTTTCACCTCATTCCACAGCATAGATGTGAACCGATAGCAGTTGTCTGTTCGATTATTTTCCCTCTTTTACATAGCTTGTATAACAATATCCCTCTGTCAGATTGCTGTAACGAATTCCTCTGTTGTTCGGTCCCTATTTCTACTGGTCTAAATATATCTACTGAAGTAGGAACACGTCGAAGACTGATTGTCCCCTCCCCACTCTTGTTTTCTCTTTTGTGTTCCCCATTATGACTTTTTAATGCTAACAGTAAAAGCTACGATAAAACTGTCAAATGTTAAAATATCTATAAAAAGTCATTGGCTTTATATTGATTCTAGCTACTCTTATATTTTTAAACACGTCATGAAGAATTAGGTATTGCGTTAACATTTCTTATAGAAGAAGATTTTTGTACAAAAATTGTCCTGGGTGTATATCCAGAAACCGAACGGGATTGTGCTTGCTTCTGCTTGGTATGATTTATCGGAATACTAAGTAAAAGCTGTGACTATGAATAATACATATTGAATTCTATGTAGGTTAGGTGAATAATTTTACTCTCTGTTTTTCCGAATCTTATGTACCTATTGATGTACGATGTAAAGACGTTAGTTGTTGAATAAAACATGTAAATTGTATTGAATATTTACTAAGAATGTTGTTGTTGATCGAATGAATATTTTAAATATAATAAGTATAATATGATTATTATATTTCATTTTTTGTGAACATCCTTTACTTCCATCCTTTATAAGTTGAACTGTTACTTTTGTAAAATTGGTAAAAGTCTACAGCATATAATCTATCAATTTAACAGTGTGTGTATGGTACAATTACGTTTTAATTGATACCTCGGTACTTGTATATTAGGTATCAAACTGAGAATTAAACTGTTATTTCACACCGTAATCAAGCACGTTCTGTTGAAATAAAAACAGAAACCAAAAATCGTTACCTTCACATAAAAAAAGTCTTTGGTAGGTGAAAGCAGCAAAGGTAAACAGAAATGGAAATATACACACGTTATCGTTTGATCTCTAATTGATCAGTCTATTGCAAATTGGTTTTATATATCAGGTGACTTCAACGACAAGAAGCACTTCAAGTTGAAGTAACTAAAACGGCACGATGGAAGCACTCAAAAGGATTTTTTACAAATTGACACCAACTAAGGCTTTGGAGACGTGTAGCGGGCAATATGAGATGCTATTCTTTGAGTCAGTGTATCGAGTCACTTACATTACAGGTTTGTTATTTATTTTACTCATTTTAATTTGATACACCAAATAGTTGTCTTTAAATTTTGTTTTCTTCAATTGTTTTGCTGTAGTAACCGGTAACACTACCATCATCTGATCATAAATTAATCCACCATGAATACTTAATCGCAGTCATTCTGCAAATCTTCTCTCTGTGTTCAAAATATGTAACCTATTATATTTATTAAAACGGACATCAGTTGCCCCATCGTTTCGGATTCGTACTAACCTTTAATGTCCCAGTGCAGGGACAGCGCCTTCTAGCAACAAGTAAGTAATTCTATCGAGAGTGAATACTTTGATTTACCACCCGAGCCCAATCCGGAATGGTAGATGTCTCATGTCGTCAATTAATGGTTCTAGGCCATGCCGGTTTAATTAGGTACGTTGTTGTCCTTCATCAATTTGGGAACATGATATAGCGCCTATAATATTTAAAGCGAAAAACTCATTAGTTTGCTGATGATGATGAACCACCGATCTTCGGATTGAAAGTCGACGTTCGACGACCCATGCGAGATCACGCTCTAAAAACTATAATGAAAATGCATTGAATACAAAATTATTTAAAATCAAGAAATTCACCGCTACTACTATTAATATTTTCGTATCATCTGCCGAAGTCGGCAGAACAACAAAACCCTGCTCATCTCTGTTGAAGAACGTTGATTCATATTATAATGTTACACAAGTTTGGCCATCCTACGGGAATACTTTACTTTTTAGGCATTAAAAGTAACCTTTGCGTTTATCGAAGATATAAGCTATCTTTGTACTAATCTCCTCCGAATCTCTCGAGCCATACAACACACATACAGAGACACACAAACATGCAAACATTCGCTTAATATATTTTCAATAAATGACATGAACGTTAAAAGAAAGTACTTGCATATTAAGTTGTATGGAAGTAGGACTAGGCACTGTATCGCGGGTTGCGTAGACACGCACAACGCAAATACCCCAGACCCGAGAACAATCAAACATCATGCTCTTCACACAAAGTTTGTTCCGGTAAGTGATGGAGACCGCGGCTCCCCTACGTCAAAAAATAAAATGTATAATATTGTGGTTAAAATATAAAAATAAACGTGCATTTCGGGGAACAAAGTTCCCGGTTCGATTTATCTTTGAAACGTCTTGCAGTCGTTGTAACTTTGCTTACTTTCCAAGTTGCGCTTCAAGTTAAACGTTTCTGGACTACGCTTTTAAAGGGTATTTGCCTGGAGCAACTAGGAACATGAAAGGATTCAGGACAAACTTGCAAACTAGTAACAAACGAATCTGGATTATTTGTTTTAGTAACTTGTCAACCTACGTTGAAAGCTACATTTCATTTTAGTTTATTTATTTCAAAGCGTTTGAAGCTTTGTGATTGTTGTCTTAAAATTTTCCTATATATATATATATTTCTTTTGATATGATTTGAGACATTTTTTTGACTTACGACGAATAATGGAGCGTAGAATCTGATATGAAATTTTAC
This sequence comes from Aplocera efformata, assembly GCA_921293045.1. Lineage (NCBI taxonomy): Eukaryota > Metazoa > Arthropoda > Insecta > Lepidoptera > Geometridae > Aplocera > Aplocera efformata. Next base: position 7,918,753 of record OV121045.1, read on the forward strand.
ATTTGGTATTTGATTTTTGTGTAATTTTATTTTCTCTTTGTTAATTTTTCAGTATTTTGTGTAATAATTGATTTTTTTCCGCTCGCATTTATGTAAATTTTATTGATCGATTTATTTCTGTATGAAAGGTACCCGTCTTTTTTGTGTAGTGTATGATTTAATGATGATTGGTTGAGTAGTTAAGCCAAGAAGCGTGACAAAGTCACAAGGAGTAAATTAGATTAATGAAAGTAATGAAAGTAATCTAATTTACTTAATCCTTACAACGTTAATAAGAAAAATAAAAATTAATGAAGAAATTGTTTAAAAAAAATCCACATTTTTGGTAATTTTCATCTGTTAGTGCATGTTTTTCTCACAGGATTTTCACTAAGTGAAAAGGGCCTGCCATACTTTCTTTACGGGAGCATAATAAAATTGATATTCTTTCTGCTGACGTGCGGTGAGTTATGCTACGTCTGCACTGAAAATACTACTATGGACGAAAAGGTCAGCTGGGTCAACTCAAACCTTTTGATAATTGTATCATTTTACCGATACAAGAATATGGTAAGTGATATAATTATTTTAAAATATGTTCTTAAGGCACAGCTCTTTTTAAACGAGCTGGAAAGTATACTTTTAAGCGAATCATGGTTTTAATTAATTTTTTGCTTTTTTTATTTTTTTTTTAATTTTAATTTTTTATTTTTTTATTTTGCTTATAAAACGGAAATTTGATACCTAACTGTTACTTATATGTTACCATGGTTAATTTTTATAACGATAACTTTTTCGATAGATAGCTTTTAAAACCAGAACAATTACCAGAACAAAACTTAAAGATTATTATGGAATGATGATGATGATTTTAATATTATATTTTTTTCACTTGCGCTATTCCCGATTGACAGCGTCTAAAATCAGTGCGCTGACTGACACTTTTCCAACATGTTAATGTTATGATTTTTTTTTCTTTTTGTAGAAAATTGATAACAAAGAAGCTTACCAGAAACTAGCGGCTTCAATGGAATCTCCTCATTTTGACACAACAACGCCAGAAAGGAAGCTGCTAGTACGCTATTATGCAAATAAAAATGAACAATATTTAAAATTGATTATTGGCTTGGGTAATCTGACTCTACTTGCATGGTAGGTTTTAATTACACACCCTATGTATTTATTTAATGAGTATTTATTAACACAAAAAAATTAACAAAAATATAATGTATACATATACCTCGATAAAGTAATAGGTCACCTTATAGATAGACACTTTATTGCACACCAAAAAGATAACAATAGCTTAAAAATAGAAATCTTAACTAATAAAAAGCTGACACAATGGGCGGTATAATTATATGTCAAGGTATAAGTCATATACGAGTAATGTAGATGTATGTCGCTGGTATATACGAGTATACCATCATTATTATTTTACTTTTGTCCTACTATAGGGCAAGAGTTTCCCCTATCTCCACATTTCTCTGTCTTATGACAGCTCAGTTGGTAATAGCTGTACCTTCTGCGCTCTAGGTCGTGGGTCGATTGTGGTGTTTGGAGTCCTGTGTGGATAGTAGAATCGATCTACCCAGGACAAACATTTGTGTCAGGAATATAAATATATGTTCTGTTTGTTTTTGTGTAAAAATAAACAAGTAGTTACTATATAAGTAATCTATCAGGGATCTGGTTCACATAGTACAAGTAATTAATGCTTTGGTGGCGCTGTGTGAAATATCCATATATTTTTTTAATTATTAATATGTTCACGTCGAAGCCACGTTTTTCTCTTTACTTGTGAAGCTCCTAGTAAGTTCAATGCATTGTTTTATTTTACAGGTTCACCTATCCTCTTGTAGATAGTCTGGAGTACAACCTAATCTTAGGAACCAGCTTCCCGTTCGACTATAAGACTCCAACTCTGTATCCGATTGCGTACGTCTCTGTGGTGATAGCATTCATCTGCGTTGCGCACTTCGTCATGGTCCTCGACGTGACTATGCAAGCGCATTTAATACACTTGATATGTCAACTGCTGGTGCTTGGTGATTGTTTCGAGAACCTCTTGAGGGATTGCCAAGTAGGCTTCGAAGGTATTGGTTGCTCATACTTATCTAAATAATATTTTATTGAGCTAATAATATATAATAACACCAGCCAAGTGCGACTCGTACTCATACGCTTAGATCCGTAACACATTTTATTTATTTGTTAAGTGTTTTTTGAGTACTATTAATAACCTTGATGTTAATAATTTTCACTTCAGAATTAAAAAGAGAGCTACATTTTTACATCAGAATCGTATATCCGTAGGATTTGAAAACTAATCTACCGTTTTTAATATAAACTAAATCGATAATCGATAATATAAAAAAATCGTAATATAAACTAACTAAAATATAAAAAGATACGTCTATCTGCAAAAATTTAGCGCATCAATCATTGTACAGTGAAGTGCACTCAATCATGTGAAAACTTCAGAAAATGTTTTAGATAAAAGCTTTTTCAGGTACCCATCCGAATTATTTAATTAACAACAAAGAGTTTGCGAATAAATACACCCAAAGGTTGGGCAATTTGGTGAAACAACATCAACTCATTTTGAGGTAAGACATGAAACGATTCTATGCTTCGGGCGTTGTATAAAGCCTACGTAATATAATATATGGTATCATAATCGTGCTATATTGAGCCATATGAAAACCTTGGATATTATAACGGCGTGTAATTTAAGGCTCTCTGTGTTTGTTAAACGAATGTATCAATTTGTAAGAATTAGAAGAGATTATTATTTCAATTGAAGATATTATTATTTCAATTCAATTAAATTGAAGAGATTATTATTTCAAATGTCGGCTCCTTAGCTTAGCTGGTAGGACCCTACCCTACCTTCGAAGCGAGGGTCCCAGGTTCAATTTCTGGCCAGGACACACTTTGTATGATGAGCATGAAGTTTGCTCTCGGGTATTGGGTGTATGTCTTGTGTTTCTGTGTTTGCCCATACAATGCGACACGGAATCCTTGTACAGAAGTGTGAGTGTGTGAACTTTTATTTATTTATAATTATTATTTTCAGTCATATCATGAATCTTCGTAACTCACTGAGCAGACCAATGTTCTTCCAGTTCTTTGCAAGCGGCATTCTTATCTGTTTTATTGGCTACGAGACTATAATGGTAAGAAAAACCATCTAGGTGATTTATCAATGACTACAGATTATTATTATGTCTTAGCATAAATATTTCTGCACAACAACAAACATCTGGGAAGAAAACTGCGGGCATAGAATGACAAAATGAAGTGAAAAACATGCTACATCGTGTATTTTTTCCTTGTCCATAATAAATGTAATTTTTTTTGTATTTCCACAGACTCTCACACTTAGCTGGGCTAAAACGCTTAACAGCCTCTTATTTTTGGGTTACAACGTTTTTGAGCTGTATATAATTTGCCTATGGTGCGACGAGATAAGAGTTCAGGTAACAAGTACATTTTAAACTTTTAATGGTATCGTGAACGAGCTGAGTTTGAGAGTTGAGTTGAGTTTGAGAGTCGAAGGGAGGGGTCTCGGGTTCGATTCTCGGTCGGGATACACTGTGTAGTGAGCATGAAGTTTGTTTTCGGGACTTGGGTGATTGTCTTGTATTTTTGTGTTATATATGCCATTTGCGGTACAGGGTTATATACAAACGTGTAAACGTTTTAAAAAAATAACCTCAATATACCTTCTAAAAACGTTATCAGATCCGATAACCATGGAAATCAGTGGATCCCTCCACTGATTTCGAATGAATTGATTATTGCATTCGCCTTTTTCTTTCTTGTGTCATCATGTGGTTATCCAGAAAATTGAGCCTAGTTGTTTAGTAGTTGTGTTAATGAAAGATTTAAATCGACTACACCATAGTGTTTTGTCGCAGTGCCAAAATATAGGAGAATCTATATATTGTTGTGGATGGGAGTCCGGCGTCTCTACTGTGCCTGGAGTCAAACAAACCGTGAAGTTGGTCATCGCCCGCGCTAACAAGCCACTGGTTATCACCGCAGGAGGGATGTACGAGCTCTCCCTGGCTTCTTTCTCAAATGTAAGCTAATTTTTAAGTGTTGATTAATGAAATGGTGATGGTGATGATCTTTTTAGTAGTATGTGAAAAATCTTAATTCTACTCTTACTAATATCATAAACGCGAATGTTTGGACGGATGTTTGTTACTCAATCACGCCAGAACGGCTGAACGGACCTGGATGAAATTTAGCACAGTGATAGATTATAGACTAGAATAGCACTAGGCTACTTTTTATCACGAAAAAATCTACGATTCCCGTAGGAAGTCCAACCGCGGGTAACACCGCGGGGCGCAGCTAGTAATAAATAATTTATGAAAAATGTCGTGAATGTAAAAGCTACAAGAAGCTACTTCATTAAACGATGATCACATTTTGTAATGTCGCTCTAGACACTTTTGTCTGCCTGTTTTTTTTTTCTTGTATACTTAATTTAAAAGTTATAAATTTTCATTGCATAACTAAGGTAGCTCTTCGATAACTAGCTCAGCCTGCATTTAGGAAGATGCTGCATTCTCGTCTTGTCATAAAATATGATAGCCATAAAATGTTGAAAGAGTTGGCAAACCACTTTGCATATTAAATGCAATGTGTGGGTACTGGTGAAATAACAGGCACTGGAGGCGTAATATCCCCGTCTCAAATTAAAAGACAACACGATGCGGCTGGGGTCTTCGCGTACTTTAGTAGGGGTAGTTGATCTGATTCGTATAAATGTAATTTATATGCGGCGCTAACCATTAATTGGGTAGCACGTCCAATGAAGTTAGCTTAAAAACTACGCCATGTCCAATATCCGGTGTTCGTCCGGTGCTGGATGACACACGGCATGTGTGTTATACACTGATTAACGGATTTCTCGTTGAAAATAACGTAAGAAAGTATATTCTTAGCAAATAAAGTTGAAGCGGAAATCAACACGAAATAATACGATTTCCTCTCCTTCAACCTTCCTTCAACAAAAAGTGAAGAAACCTGCAAATAAACATTGTTAAATCTACCGTAAATTAAGTTTGAATGCACAAAATCTCGTTTAGCCTGAGGTAAAATTGCATTACCTACGAGTAAGCCACTCGGATACATAATAACGACGCTATTACAAGAATGCTTACCTACGTTGTAAGCACAAAACTCAGGCTATAAATAAAAACAATTTACCTTTATTTATTACTCTTTTTATGTTGGATGGAAGGCACTGAAAAGATATACTAAAGCAATTAAGGTATAGAACTCTCTGCCCAAACTAATTGTTTACAGTATGTTAACTTCATTAGAAACATTACACAAATTTTTAATTAAATTTAATGACTTTAAATCAAGGTCAAGAATCTTTATTTCCGTTTTAAGTCGAAAGTTTGTATGTATGTATGGCTGGGTGTGTGTGTTACATTTTTATTGTGTTCCTGACGTTTCTATGAGTGTTTAAGACTTAACTTTGGGCCTTTGACGATACAGAATGTTCTACGACGAACACGATAGGAAATTGGTATTCATTTTTATATATTTTGATATACCGTTAGCACTTGTTCAAACCCCTATCCTAAGTTTTGTTTTCTTTTTTGCCAAGGTTGCTGTATACTTTCTTCATCCGGGATAGATAATTAGGCCTAATATGTCCTTGATTTTAAGGATAATTTTAAATTTTATATTGTTTGTTTCAGTTGGTGAAAACATCGTATAGCGCGCTAACAGTTGTGCTGAGGCTAGCTCAACATAAATGAAGAGTAACTTTTTAACGGTTATGATTTTTATGACTTGATCTATTCATTAGTACGTTTAGACAATACAATAGATTTGAGTTAAATTTGCATTGATTTTGATCATCAATGAATAATAATTTCATCAATAAAAATGTAGTAAGTAGTAGATTACTTTTAATTTTTCCGTGCATCCATTACTTTTTTTTTATACGTTGTAAATGATGTGAAAGTTATGAATCTCACGGCCTACCTTCTTAAGTGATCATGGCTGCCCATAGACAACCCAAATATGACTTAGGTTTTCCCCTGCCGAAGTATGAGGACACCTAAGTTGTATTGTATAATTTGAGGTGGTAATGTAACGCTTAAGTTCATGACCAGGACCTACACCCTTCCACCAGCACACAGAAACGCGATGCACCAATGTTTCGCGGCAGATTAAGTTTATTGGCAGTCCACCCCGGGAATTTTGAAAATATTAACCTACAGGCGCGAGTAATATTGTCTCCCTACGAGCTGCAAAACAACTAGAGGGTTCTCACCTACCCCCCATTTTTTTATTATCAAGCTTTATTCAAGCTGTTTTAAAGTTGGTTTTATACAATTTATGTTATTGTTTATATAGTCTACTTGTACGGAATATAACAAAATTAATTAAACAACTTACATTTCCAACCAGCAAAAGTCTGTGATCTGAGAATATTATTTTTTGAAGACATTCATAGCAGGTGCTGCTATGAATTTGCAATTTAAATGAGGGAGCGAAATCCACCCGTAGAAGTGGCACTTCATAATTAAATTTGTTGAAAACAGAACAAATTTCTTTGAATTTATTAAGATTTATTCAGAAGCCCGAATGATTATCTAGTTGTAAAGTGTTTCTTGGTGATATTATTATTTAAGTTAAGTTTTGTCGGGTTTTCCTCGTAGCTCAGTTTGTAGTGGGAGGTCAAAAAGTCCGCGGAACGGAAGGGTAGGAAAAGGGCCCCACCCTTTCCCAACCATAAATCATAACTTTTTTTACCTGGTACTGTCCAGGTACTCAATACAGGAGTAAATACAAAGTAAATCAAGTCTTTAACATTCTAGTTATCACTCCATTAGCAGTTCAATTGGGAAAAAATCGCTAAACATAGATGGAAAATGAGTTTCGTGCCGTTATAAAGTTCCTTACTTGGTATTTCCTCACTGTCCCGGTCCCCATATTAAAAAATAGGATGAGCCACGGCTATATTTAAAAATATGACAATATTGTAACAATTTATAAAACCCTGTGTTTTGATACCCTACTCGATTGGTTTGAGGTTTTTTTTAAAGAATTATAATATTAATATGGCGCCAAATGACAGCCAAATATTAGTTTTTATAATTTTGATTTAACTAGTGTCACTCACAAAATTAAAACGAATTTAACGATACCTCTCAAGCTAAAATCCATCAAGTCGTTTAAGCTACAGAGCATACCAAAAATATAATTACAAACATACGTAGGTATAAACGTTAAACGTTAACACACTCATACCTCTGCACTAGGATTCCCTGTGACGCAGGTGGCATGGACAAACACAGAAACACAATACAAACACCCTAGACCCGAGAACAAACTTTCATGCTGACCACACGAAGTATGCCCCGGCCGGGAATCGAACCCGGGACCCCTCGCTTCGAAGGCAGGGCTACTATCTACTAAGCCACGGACCCGTCGCGGTATAGTTTTAGAGTGTATGTGTAAAACATACACTCTAAAAACCTAACCCTCCGTCTGGCGCAGTTGGATAAAAATACCATTCTACGGTACGAGTTATGTAGTAGGTACCTATCATTTGATATGTTGTCAGTAACGATGGTTTAACGATAGTAACGTTTATTGTTTTCAGAATAAATAGATATACTACCATTAATTGATTACTTATATAGTAATTAAAACGCTATTGGATATTCTTTGTGTTCTCTCTTCAGGATGTCACATTGTCAGCTTTAAGTTCTGGTTCTTTGTAATTAGTATTTGGTTGAATGCAATAAGAATTATTAATTATTATAGGCGGTGGACTTGTTTCCATTTCACTTTTCTAATTCACAGGAAAAAAAGAACCTTAAAATGTGTTGAAATAAATATTGGTGAATGTTATGTATATAAATAAATATTGGTGAATGTTACAATATGTTGAGCGGTCCAGTTGCTTGCGTCGGTGAGAACCTACACGTACCCCCTGGGTGGTGTCAAAGAAGCAAATAGAAGTAGCAGCAGAACTTATGCCAACCTTGTTCGGAGAAGTAGTGCCTTCACACCCGGTAATCTGCCGTCAAGCAGTGATGCACTCGTATTGCTTTGTTTCGGTAGAAGGGTGTGGGTGCCGATAAAATCACAGGTGCATGGGATGTAACATCCGCGGTTCGGGTGACGAGCACAACGGGATGCGACTTGGATCGGAGGACCTAGTTCGTATTGCTGTTTTTATGGGCGGACGTAACCACTTATGATTAGATGGGCCTTCGATTCGTCCAGTCAATTCCGTAGTATAAAATATATGTATATATATGAAGATGTTATGTTATAGTATTGTGTGAGTTGGAATAGACGTAAACTTAACAAGTAAGACCTAATGTTATGTGCCTAAGGAGCTCCAACGAATATGTTTACTTGGACGTATAAAATTTGCTGTGTTCAAACAACTTAAGAGATATAAAGGAATAAATTTATGAGAAAGTACTTTTACTTGATATATTGGCGACCAATATTTTGTGAAATAATTGGGTGACTACAAAGTTTGTTTAACCAGGAGGTATGTGTTTCATTAATAAATAAATATTTACGGACATTATACACAGAGCCAACTAGCCCCCAAAAGCAAAAGCTTATGCTATGAGAACTAGATATCTGATAGAATACATATATAGTAATTTTTATACATTACATACACATATTACATATTAACACCCAGACTCAGAACAAAAATCTTATGGTCTTCACACAAATGCTGGGTGGGAACCGAACCCACGACCTACAGCGTAGAAGGCAAAGCTACTACCAACTTAGCTCTGAGAACACATTGACGGCTCCGTGGCTTAGTTGGTAGTAGCCCTGCCTTCGAAGCGAGGGGTCCCGGGTTCGATTCCCGGCTGGGGCACACTTTGTGTGGTGAGCATGAAGTTTGTTCTCGGGTCTTGGGTGTTTGTCTTGTGTTTCCGTGTTTGTCCATGCCATCTGCGACACAGGGTATCCTAGTGCAGAGGTATGAGTGTGTTAACGTTGTTGTTGTTGTTGATTTTATATTGTTAGCTTTCGATCATGAATTGGAAACAAACCAAATATTGATACCTAGCTAATTACTAGCTTTGGTATGTGTATATATATATGGGTTTGCATAACTGCTGACTCAAAGCACTAATCAACATTCAAAGCAAATATACACGTACGTACGTTAGTAGTTTCGTTATAAAAATGATGAAAAACCTAATAAGATATTGGAGAAAACTGACGCAAACAAATGCTTTGGACCAATGTAGCGGTGAACTGGAGATGGCTTTTTTTGAATCCATATATCGTATCATTTATGCTGCAGGTAATGTACCAATTTCACGATAAAACATTGGTGCTAACTCGCTCACAAAAACTTGATTGCTACGGGCGAGATGATAAAAATCAAGAATATATTATTATCATTGATCATTTAACCCTATGATGCAATGCAGTCCTGATAAATAGTATTAACTTCAACTTTTCGTGGAGTGGTCAACTAGACGGCTCTGTGATTTAGTTGTAGTAGCCTTGCCTTCGAAGCGAGGGTTCCCGGGTTCGATTCCCGGCCGGGGCACACTTTGTGTGGTGAGCATGAAGTTTGTTCTCGGGTCTTGGGTGTTTGTCGTATGTTTGTCCATGCCATCTGTGACACAGGGAATCCTAATGCAGAGTATAACAGGGACCGATATTGTAACGTGCTCTCCGAAGCACAAACGTAACTTAAACTAGCTAAAGAATTGCTTAACTTAGATTATCTGTTCAAAATTTCACCACGAGCACTTCTTATTTAAACTACAATACTATTGACCAAAGATATGAATTGAAAAAGGAGGTTGCTACGATCCAATTTGAGTTCAAAAAATTTGAATTAAGAATTCCTGACTGTATCAATTTGACATTGCATCAAATCAGTCAATCAAAAATAAGTATATGTTTTATGCCTGTATCTACATTGGAATTTTTTTCGTTTGAGGACGGTGGACGAATAACCTTTCATTCACGATCATTCACGCTCATTGATGTGGAACGAGAGACTCCACAAAGAGGATAAAGTGGGCTCCGGTGCCTGCTAACTCTGCTAAGCCACCGTAGCGTAATTTGATTCCTTTGTCTGCCCTTTTTGGTGGAGATTTGATATTAGATATTTTCTGAACGTCAATTTAGTGCTTACGGCTTATAATTGTGACTTAAGTTAAGACCAATTACATCTCGAGGGTTGGATGAGGCTCAATTTCAGGTAATCAAATTTGTGAGATCAACTAAACACTGAAATCCTACTGTTAATTATAGTAGGTTTCACATAATTATCTTTTTGTTTGCAATGTGTCGGAGGACTGACGAATATTATATTATATGTGTGTAGTATATTATAGGTGTGCTTGTTAATTTTGGAAACGTGTAATTAATAACTAAAATAAGCAGATATTATTGTTTGAATTTAAAAAGTTAACATCCGTTAGCTCGTTCAGTCAAATCTATAGTTCCGTGGCTTGGTACCGGGTGGTTGGTAAGCGAGAGTCACCGGGTCGATTACCGGCCGAAGTACACGTTGTGTGGTGAGCATGAAGTTTGTTCTCGGGTCTTGGATGTTTGTCTTGTGCTTCTGTGTTTGTCCATGTCATCTGTGACACAGGGAATCTTAGCGCAGAGGTATGAGCGTGTAAACGTTCAATCATTCATTTAAAAAAGGAACAATCATCATGGGTCACCTAGTGACTATTAATTAGAAAATAAATTTCATAAAAACAAACATGACTCATTTTTATCTAGTTTTAAACATTCTACGTATGTATTATTTGCATTTCGCAATATATAGTTACAAATACCGTTTTCAGCATTACTAATAAGTAGGGATGAAGTCGTATAGCTTGTTTATATAATAAGCAGCGGATAACGGTTATCGTCAGGTGCGCCATCATAACTTAACGTCATCATTGCTCGTTCTATATATTAACTGAACCGACGTTCTGTACCTACATTCACTAGGCTAAAGATAGAGCTACGTAGCGATAAGAATAATAATCAATATTCTTAGACATTTTACACTTCGTCATCTCGCCCCAAACTAAGGATAACTTGTACTATGATGACTAGTTTACTGATAGAATACTTATATACAATAGTACTTTATACTTATATACATTTATTACACTCACAGAAACATCTATTTTCTTCACACGAATGCTTGTCTGAGTGAGAATCGAACCCACAACCTACAAAAGGCAGAACTACTACCAACTGAGCTGTGAGGCCAGTCAAGCAATTAATTTGTTAATTATTTTGATATGTCTCATCTGCATACAAACAATATAACAGTCTCGCAAAAAAACAGATGTATATTGAAGACAAATTGTATTTTTTCTCGGTCAAGTTATCAGTTTTTAGAGAGGTAAAAGTGATAACTGACAGGTAAGAAATTCCGGTAAGAAAATTGTCAACACCAATATAGTAGAATCAAAACATTACTGTATGTGGTACATAAATAAATCAAAACCTCTCATTAGGGAACACAAAATTTTGTGTCGGTATTATTCCCTAATGGGCAGTGTGGCAACATATTATACAATGAATCAATCGTTTATTCCACTAATTAGACACATTGGTGCACTTTTAAACGTTAATATTATAATAACAAAACAATAAAGTAACCAAAATCAAATTAAAAAAAAATTGAGGCACTTTATGATCAACATCCCAATGTCAGATTGATGTTATTAATAAGATGAATTAAAATAAATAACTATAAGAGATAAATGGTGATCCATATCGACATCAAGTACAATGTCATACTAATATTCTTTATCTAGTTTGAAATCGTTAGTTATATAATAACATACGTCCCAGTTCTGCTACGACAGAGATTGGGTTCTAATGTAATACGGTTTTTCTCCTCAGGATTGTCAACTGTAGAAAAAAGCGTTTTCTATCTGATGTACAGCTTAATGGTCAAGGTGCTCATTGCTCTACTCGTAATTGGAGAGATCTGGTTCGTGCACAGTGAGATCTTTAGTTTCGATGATGTAGCTTCTTGTATAAATGTCCTAGGAATAAGAATGATCGCCATCTACAAATTTAAAAATATGGTAAGACATTGTAACCTTGTGGAAACTAAACACAAATATTGGACCGTTGGAAAACAGTCCAATATTTCAACTTAATAGAGCAGCACAGACAGGAAATCGGCGTGAAATAGCAGTGGAAAACAAAACAGGGAGTAGATAAATAAATTTACAGCATTGTGGCAAAAATGCACTTTCAGCTTTTCCCAATTTTCGATATTTGCCGTGAATTTTCCAAAGAAATTACATTATACAAACCTTGTCCTGACTATTACGAAAACAACGAAACAGAAATTTACCAAATCGGTTCAGCCGCTTTCGAGTATTAGCGAGACTAACGAACTCCAATTAATTTGGAACCCTCGACGAAAAAGAGGGGTATTATAAGTTTGTAGTGTGTAACTGTTTATATGTGTATCTGTGTCTGTCTGTGGCAAACGCTACCAAACGAATAGTCTGAATTTTGATTGCTGGGGCCGCGGAAGAGTGCAAGCCGATCCCGTAGCCCCAGCAATAGGCGTCTAGAAGGGACCGTGGGGTTTTTAGCCGGTAAGAATCCGGCATAACCCGTCCAACATCCCCAAGGGAGGGCGGGTACCGATGAAGGTTTTCCCCACGAAAAAAAAAAAAAAAAAGTCTGAATTTTGATGCGGCTTTTTGTTTGAAAGCTGACGTGGTCGAGAACGTTCTCAGCTATAATTTATGATGGTTGAGGCGTTTGATGTTCATAAGTATATTACCATCACCCCAAGACGGCGGTTTCTACATTTTCGTAAAATAAACTTGCCTTTATTATATACTAGCTGCGCGCTGCGGTTGCATACCGTTCCCGTGGGAATACAGGAATTTAATTTTTTTGCTAGTTTTCTTATGTTTTGAATGTATTTCTATTAGGATCTGCTATTTGGAAAGGAGACAAATACAACAAATGAAAAAAAAAAATGAAAATAGGCCCAGCCGTTCTCGAGTTATAAGTGTTCGAGCAAACCCGACTTTGTTATACATATTAATGTATAATATAGATTTACTCGCTATTAGCGGGTGTGAATCATTCACAAACTTAGTAATTGGCTCTCAAACTTTTGCTTGAGATGATACCCGTGCCGCGCAATCAAACCGGTTAGTCGTTAGCGGCAGCAAATTTAATTGGATCGTCCATATTTTCCCAATGGGAAAAAGCCTTTGTAAAAAGTTTCTTTGTACCATTATTGTATACAAGATAAATAAAGCATTTCATTTGTGTTTTTCGACCTTTGTTTATTTCGACTTTTGTATATTTTATGCCTCACAAACAACATTCGATGTGTGTTTAATAAAAGTTTGTTTTCAGATAGATCATAGGGATGTTTACAAACGAGTGGCCAATTCGATGGAGTCTCCGTACTTTGATATGAGCACCACTGCACGAAGGAGGCTCGTCAAGTACTGGATTGACACACACGAAAGATACCTAAAACTATTACTATTATTGGGAAATTGCACTCTTGCTGTGTGGTAATATGTACTTTTATACTAACAATACTTTTGGGATATTCTGTTTGCAGTCTTAGTAATTTAATTCTAGGGTAATTTTTTACTTTAGAATATGTATCTACTACTTTGAACTTTGTGTTAAGAAGAAATTTTCACTCAACTTGTAATTATAGTAAGTAAATACAATTTAGTCGGCTCCGCAGCTTAGCTTAGCCCTGCTTTCGGTCCTGGGTTCGATTCCCGGCCGGGATACACTTTGTGGGAAGCATGAAGTTTGTTCTTGGGTCTTCGGTTATGTTTATGTCTGGGTTTATTCATGCCATGCGACACAGGGAATCCCAGAGGTGGAATATGAGTGTGTAAACGTTTAAAAAATATGTTTGTATGCAACCCATGAGTTATATATTGTGTCAATTGCGCAAGCAAATTTATTTGCCAACTAGATTATCATTTTCAGGCACATTTACCCCCTTGTAGATGAGCTTGAGTACAACCTAGTGGTAGGTATACGGCTACCATTTCGCTACGACACGCCGTTCAGATACGCTACAAGCTACATCATCGTTAGCATCGCATTTCACTACGTTTCAATATTCGTCATGGTGACAGATCTCATCATGCAAGCTCACATGATGCCGCTGATCTGCCAACTGGCTGTTCTCAGCGATTGCCTCGACAACATTATTGAAGACTGTAAAGATGGAATACAAGGTTTTTATATCATTGATTACATAAATCATTTATTAAGTTACAAACACGGGTACATGAAGGATGGTAGATATTTGGAATAAAATAGAAACGATTTTTTTTAATATTGTAGGATTTTAGAGGTACATATTAAACAAAACAATGAATCAAAATAAAAACTAAGATAACATTTAAATGTTTAACCCAGGGCAAGCATTTGTGTGCGAACGAACACAAATGTTTGTTCTATGTCTGGGTGTTAAAATGTATTAAAAAAAAAAGTACTATATAAGTAATACATCAACTCAACTCAACTCAAACTCATTTATTCCTTTAGATTTTAAGTATCGTTTGGACACGTCAAATTTTACACACACAAGTAAACATATTCATGAGCATATAACGTATCAGTTGCCTAGTTCCCATATTACAAGCTATGCTTAGTTTGGGGCTAGATGGCGCTGTGTGAAATGTCCATGAATATTTTTTTATGCAAACAAGCTTTCCAATAAACAAATAGTATATGAGTTTGCCTACAAGAAGCGATTGCCCGCGGTCTGTGATCAAAACTTAGTAAAAACATGCTGAAATGAGCATGAAGTGGGTATTGGGTTTTGGGTGTCTGTGTTGTGTCCATGCTGCAAGTGTGCACGTGCAGCGTGGATCTTATTGAATATTAGTGTGTATAGATAAGATTAATATAAAATGAATGCCAAGTTTCTTATTTTGGCATTGCTTTTAGTTACTGAGTAAAAATTTTATCTAGTTATGATTTTAAACAATAGTTTTCGTCCCTCATTAAACCAAATTGTCACCTAATGGGATTTCAGTTAACGATTGATTGATGATTTGGGGGAAGTGAACAATAAAGCGTTTTATTGCCCCAGGCATTAATCAATCAATGAAAACTACTGCGGTTAATGACTTTCGTAAATATTTATCAATTGTAATTGTTTAATTTTATACTTTGAGTTTGATTATATCTTTGCGTATAAATATTCTTTGATATTTCTTTGAGTCATGTTTGAACGTTTTGTAGGTCCATACTGATAAGCTGGAAGGCGAATATTTCACTAAGCAGAGCCATATTTTTACGTTTGATCTTTTACTTTTATGTTTGAACCATTTCCTCGTTGGCCTTTGTGTAAGGATGAACAGAAAATGTACATGAGCGTCTGAACACACACCTAATTGTTGTAAAACCTTCGTAGACCTTTTGAATAGGTTAATGCGAATCAACAATCACCCAATACTTTTCACTTTCATTATATACTCAGTATTTAAGATAGTATTGTAGTAAAGTATACATATCACAAGCATACATTACGCCACAGCCATAGAACAAAGAAAGCATTTGGAACAGGTCACGTAGAAGGTAAATGCTACCTACATACTTTTACTTTAAGGTTAGCTTCTGTTTATTTCAACACTTCATTTATTCAAGACTATAGACGATAACACTTTTTGCCAGGTAAAAAATCACTTTAAAGGAAGTTTATGTTCAGTTCAAGTTAAGTATGTGACTCATTTGTTTTTTATACACATACATCTGCAAAGGGTATTTCAAAAGGCGCTAAGAGTGTTAATTAATAAATTGCTTCGCAGATTGTAAAGACTTGGCGAAGAACAAAGACTTTACTGCGAGGTATCTACGAAGATTAGGCAACTACGTAGAACAACACAAGCTTATTTTAACGTAAGTGAAAATTTCAATCTTGGAGTTAATGGAAGTTGCCATGTCCATTTACTAGTTATCAGACTGTAGTAGATTTGTGTGTGTGACTCATATTGCGTACGAAGACAATACTTTGAAGACAAAATTTGTGCATAATGGTAACTTCAACTCATTATTTAAATATACTTATTGTTTTGAATAACTATTGTCTATCAATTCGAAACAGAGCGAGCGGAAAAATAAATAATTGTCGAGTATGAGTCATTATCCGTGTCATATTTTGGAATATTAGTTTCAAGTAATATTAGTTTCACAAAACTTCACCTTGTATTTCGTCCATTTTATATTCGCAATTTTTTTCAAAATCGACGATTCTACAAGTATAGATTTACTCAAAAGCATTTATATCACATTTTTGTTGTCTTTAAGCAGCCGATATCTTACTGTACACATGTAATAAATAAATATTTCTTATCTAGCTTAATAAACGATGAAAT
Organism: Aplocera efformata; assembly: GCA_921293045.1. NCBI lineage: Eukaryota > Metazoa > Arthropoda > Insecta > Lepidoptera > Geometridae > Aplocera > Aplocera efformata. The sequence continues at coordinate 7,935,132 of OV121045.1, forward strand.
AAATATGAAGTCAACTGAAAATTAAATGTTATAGGGACCCTTACTTAGGACGCTTTACAAATTTAAAATTCCTTTAGTACCAGATCGAGTAAAACAGGTTGACAAAAAGAAGTATTACAACCTTACCTACGTTCGTAGTAACCTAATTCGTCTATTTCCGCTTTGCAGCCTCACAATGGACCTCCGGGCAATTTTGAGCGGTCCGTTGTTGGGTCAGTTGGGAGCGAGTGGCGTCCTAATTTGCTTTATCGGCTACCAAGCTACTACGGTGAGATTAATTAAACTGCAGGAATAGCCCGGTCGAATAGCTATAGGATGAGATACACATCAAGAAGACTTCGATTGCCAGTTTCTATTTGCCAAAGATTCACTGTTCCGAAAACAATTTTTTTAACATCAAATAATTGGTGTCAATTTATACCTGTTACCCGAAATGGAAAGCATTGAACGTTCTGCTGTAGTAAAGCTTTTGGGGGAGTTCCATGTTGCTTGCGTCAAGAATAAGTGTGTACACAGTGGTATCCCTTGGTTGGTGCCTAAAGAGTCATCTAAAGTAGCAGTAGAAATTGTAGCATACTCGTTCAGGGAAGTATTGCCACCATAACTATTATTTTGATTTACAAAGTAATGATTCAGACTTGTTATATTTTATTTAGTATCAAGTACCACAAAAACAACTTCACTTATCCCTTATTTCTCGCTCTCGGGAGGTAAGCTATAATAAGAGACATCTGAATTGATTAGCAACGGGCGAAGAAAGTCCCAGCAAAGCAAAATACGCAATATTGTTTACTTGGATGATATATTTTTTTTCCGATTATCTTGATTTAATAACCAAACTTTTGAACTGATTTTGATAAAATTAGTATGGGACTAACCTGAAAGAATCTTCAAATAAAAACAAATTGGTTGATAAAAAACAGAAATACGAGATAAAAAAAATCTTCGCTCACCTCATTCAAACACCTCATTCAATAAGCGACAGAAAACTTATTGGTGTGGAAATTTTAGTCGGATACACTTACAATACCGTTTTGTCCAAGTAGATTTCTACTTGGACAAAAATTATTGGACCACATTGACTTGGACCACATTATTTTGTCAAAAAGCTTGTAATAACACCCGAAAACTGTGAGGACGATATATTCCACACCGAGTCACACGGTAATTAGTATTATAAATCGACTTGGTTAATTACATTTCCTTTTCAGGCGATCGTAGAAAATATAAGTAAATGTCTGATGAGCTTGTTGTATCTTAGCTACAACATGTTTGGACTGTACATCGTCTGTCGCTGGAGTGAGGAAATCACTATTCAGGTGTGGATTCATGTTCTGGTTCATAATATTATAGTTAATTAATAATTAATAATTTTTGAACTTTGTTGACCTTTAAGTTTTGACTATCGATTTCATTTTATTCAAGAACGTGGAACACTAGGGACTCAAACTCATTAATCATAAAAATATTGATATATCATATTTTATTACATTTCATTCGATAGAAACAGTCTGGGATCATTTTGTTAGATTATAGCTACGTCATCATGTTTCCACGATATATCCACAGTTGTGACGTACGACCGAAAAATATGTCATAACAGCCTTCATCAAACTGAGAAAATATTTAGCTTTTGTTACAAGTAATGTATAAATAAAACAATCCATTTCATTTCTAGAGCCAGAATATAGGTAAAGCAGTATACAATTCAAGATGGGAGACAGGATTGTCTGTACTTCCTGGCGTCCGGTCCTCCATTATGCTGATCATTGCCCGTGCCAGCAAACCCATGGTTTTCACCGCGGGCGGAATGTACAATCTCTCCCTTCAGGCTTACACCAATGTGAGTGACTGTTACTATAAGTAATCGTTCAGACACGACAATGATTGCTTGGAATACGCGTGGATATTTCAATACCGCGTGATTTCACCTTGTTTGAACGAGCACTTATGAGGTTGATCTTGTTTGTTATATGATTCGGAAACCGCACGAATCTAAGAAAATAATGCTTAGTCATATTCAATACTAGTTTCTGCCCGCACTCGTATTATACCGGCATAAAAACGGCCTATTAGTATGCCTTATCTATAATTTAATATGTAGTTATATGATTTTCTCACCATAGACATGTAAAAAGTTTCATCGTGAAAGAGTAACAAACATATACACATCTACAAACATACAACAATATACTATTGCGCTTATAATATGACTGGGATTGACAATTTTTAAATGTACTGCGTTTGACCTAATATCGCCTATCTGTTAAATTTTACTAGTCCATCGGGAAGTGACGAAGTTCCGTCCCAGTGCAAGTTAGATTGTTCTCTAACAAGCAGAACTCAAGTTTATATAATGGTAACTGAACATTTTTTTTCTTGTTTCAGTTGGTGAAAACATCCTATAGCGCTCTTACCGTTGTCCTCAGATTCCGTTCGGAATAATTTGCGGATCGGATTAAAACTCGTTCTTCATTTTTCGCCTAAATATTGTTTTTAGATGTGAGCCTTGTTACTGTATATACAATATCTATCTGGGCTCAGAACTACAATCAAGTTTGTTGTTATTAACAGAGTTTAAGATCAGTTAGTTTGCAATTAATGCCATTAATGCGCTAAAACGCTCGCTTGTTCGCAAACTAGTTTCCAAATAGCATCGAAAGTTACATTGTTGTAAGTTTAGTTACATAATATGAATATTAATTCTTATATATAAAATATGTAAGTAAGTACATTATTTCTTGATGAAAGGCAAGGAAAGAAACATTTTTAAAACGTGAGCCATACACAGATTTTTTAGTAGCTACTGTAATAACAACATTTTTTTATGTGTTCTTTGGGAAAACGTTTCTAACATTTGGTATTCTTGTTGATGTTTTTTGCTTGTTGAAATTATGAACCTTTACTACCATTGTTCAAACTTAATAAACAAATGAAACACAACATTTTTGAATAAAGTTCGAATTTGCAAAAGTTACAGAACAAAACTTGTTTATTGTGTACAGGCTTACAACTCTTAATACCACCCGGTATTAAACGTTACTGTTAACTTTGTATAATTCTACTTTATTGTAAAACTGCTAGAGAATTCGGCATTGCCGTACGTTTCACTTATCGCACTCTCTTTTTGGTGAAGAGTATGCTTCTCTCTGAAGTGAGGACTAAGAATTTGGTACGGTACGGATTTTTTTTTTTTTTTTATGTGATTGATTAACGGAACGAGCTGAGGGCCCACCTGATGGTAAGTGGTGACCCTCGCCCATGACAACAGTAATGCGTGCGACTCAGTATGAGATCCAAATCTTTACTGAGTCGCATTCATCCTGCTGCGTCCATCACCCGAGACGGGGATGATACGTCTCATGCGCATGTGATTTCACCGGCACCCACACTCTTCCACCGGAACACAGTAATGCAAACACTACTGCTTGGCGGCAGATTCCAGATGTGGTGGCAGTACCTCTCCGGACGAACTTGGCACAAGTTCTACTGCTACTGTATTGCTAGAAGGCTATCTAATCATATATTTAACAGCTATTTAAGGACACAAGATAAGGTAAATAAAGAGTAAAATTGTTCTGAAGTACATTAGCGCTAACAGAGGGCCTGTCCTACCCTCTCAGCATAATACTGTGAGCAGTGGCCCGTAGCCGCGCTATCAAATATTCAAGTGCACACAGTTTCACAACTCAGAGGAACCGCAACCCAGCCGACTGGGTCACTGGATCAACAATGCTCGGTTGCTATAACAGTATTAGCAAGAAGCCGCCGCCTTGACAAGTGGCTGATTTAGACAAAAAAGCGACTTCAATATTTCCATCCCTTATTTCTCACCCTTAGAGGGTACAAGTAAACTCGTATGTCTACAATATTATGCCTACAATATCTATCTGTAATACAATATCATACCTTAGAAATGGCTAATTCGCCAAACATGTCTAAGAGACTTCTTCCATACACGAACTTGAATAAAAATAAATCCACCATCCCATATAGGATCATACATACAGATAATACAAACAGACAGATATAACCAGCCGATAAACTTTTAACACCCTGTCGGGAAAGAAACTGTAAATCTATGTATTTATGTTACACGAATGGATGCGTAATTCTGTAACTACGTTAAAATTTCAGCTAAATTACTAAATTCAGTACACGTAATGTGGCTAATGTGGCCCTGTGACAAATTATATACTTACGTGAGTATGTTTACTTGTGTGTAAAAAATTTGACGTGTACGATACTTGAGGTCTAACGGATTAAATGAGTTTGAGTTTGAGTAGTCTGTCGTGAAAGACTACTACGCTATATTTCTGTCACAAGCACCCGACACGTCCAGAGGTTATGTCTCAATGATGTCAGAACTTCGTCTGGAAAGAAAGCCTTGAAGCTTTTAAATAAACTTCGTTAAAGTAAAAGTCAAGAATTCTAACTAAACCTAAGAGCTGTTTTGCACTGGGATACCCTGTTGCCCGTAATCGACGAATCACGACCTTTGCATATTACATCGTGCCCCTTTCAAAGAGGTTTATTTAGGTACTTTCTATAAAATCTATTTGTATTTTTCTTTGACCTGCTAACAGTTAATTAACAGAGTAAAATGAATCTCATCATTTTGCATTTTAGATCCTGAATTCCTTATTCAGTATCTTATTAAAATTCAGCAAAGAAGTTTAATTTGAAAATGAAAATTAAAAGTAGGTAGATTAACGGTCTCGAAATTTGTTATCAATTAATGTTTTCGACAAAATCACTTTTCTCGAGAAATATGAATTTATTTTCAGATTTATGTAATGCATAATTAGGTTAGCTTATTAGTAAGAACATCGATCATATTTGAATTCCGTACTCAAAAGGCAAAGGAAAAAACAAAACTGTATGTATACTCGTATATGCCTACGATGTATAGGTTTTTGTGTCATAATTTTAGATATGTGAAGGTGTTTGAAGTCAAATAAAATGTTTGAAAATCAAAAGAAAACCTTTGCTCTTAGAGGTGGATCTTTCCCTTCAAATTTTATGGGCCGATACACAAATACGTACGTACACAAATACATACATAAATACAATGAAGAAATAATCACCAAAATCTAGACATTGTCCACATGTTTTGAAGTTAATTTAAAACTATTGCTGCCATGCTCTGGTTCTGTGAATCGAATTTTTACTACGAGAGACGTAAATTCAAAATCCGAAGCTAAAATTCCTCGTTTCTTGCAAAAGTCCAATATAAGCGAATCCGTTTGAAAGTTACTTCATTTTAGTTTTATTTCCTCCATCTTCCGTTCGTTAATCCCCTTCCATTGGCGGGGATCTAGTAAAGCTGTTGGGAATAAGTTACTTGCTAGGATTGACCTTTTTTTGATTGAGCGCCCTGATTAATGTCGATAAATAAGAAATTTATCCTTATCTAGAAAATTTTGTTACAAAACCAATCTTTTTGGATGATTCCGGGACAAAGTTATGTGAATGGATGAAATGTAAAAATATGTGCTGGACTCAAAATCAGTTGCCTCAGCTCTGCCTTGTACACTGTAGGTCGTGGTTATGATTCTCACTCTGGAGAATCATTTGTGTGACAAAAGTAAAATATCTGTTCTGCGTCTGGGTGTCAAAATGTATTTTATGTATGTAAAACAGAATAACCTCACAGCCACGTTTGTAATGGCTCTGATAATATTTGCTCTGTGTCTGGGTGTTCATATTTATGTATCAATGTAGGTATTTTATTAGTGATCTGGTTCCCATAGCTATGATCAGTTTGGAGCTAGATAGTGCTGTATTTAATGTCCATGAATATTTATTTATGGTAGAAATCTAACTGAAACAGACATGTTGGTTGTCCCTGATGTTTATTTAATATAATATAATTTACTACGTAATGTACAAATTTTACATCTTTTTGACCTTTAATCATAAATTTCCATTTTTTCCGGTTTTAATTTTGATCTTTATTACCTATATATTGCTTAATATTTCATAGTTTCTAATTCATACATAAAAGAAGAAAAACCAGAAATGAGTTCGAGATGATTTCTTCTCTCTTCCTGCGCCATTGATGGTTGATCAGCGAGACGGTTTATTTACTCGAGGTATCGCCTAAGTATTCCGACCCAAATATGAAAATACTTATTGCTTACTGCTGCAGTTCTTTTTTTTATGTGAATGCGTGACGGAACGAACTGAGGGCCCACCTGATGGTAAGCGGTGACCATCGCCCATGACCACAGTAATGCGCGCGACTCAGTATGAGATCCAAATCTTTACTGAGTCGCATTCATCCTGCTGCGTCCATCACCCGAGACGGGGATGAAACGTCTCATGCGCATGTGATTTCACCGGCAGCCACACCCTTCCACCGAAACACAGTAATGCAACCACTACTGCTTGGCGGCAGATTCCAGATGTGGTGGCAGTACCTCTCCGGACGAACTTGGCACAAGTTCTACTGCTACTTTTGGTTGCTCCTTTAGCACCACCCAGGGGGTACGTGTAGGGAATCAAAGGGTATACACCTACGGACGCGAGCAACTGGACCCCCCCTGTTGTTATGAACAGAGCATTATTCTTTAAAACCATGAAACCATGTGACTCATCTGAGTCGCAAAGTTTCATGTAAAGAAAACTTGTTTCGTTTTTACGAGTTTTCGCTATTTGCGTTCCCTTTATAGCAAAACACAAACTAGTTAGGCCATTTCTTGTAAAATAATAAAATTATTAGTCGCTGAATTCATTCTGAATTCTGAAATCATTCTGAGGCTTTCAGTATAAAGCCCCGGGGCTAATATAATTTAAAAATTTCCTCTGAAACAATTGGAATTTTGTCGAAATGTAAATGTGCTATTCTTTGATTATTATTTAAATTAAGATGATGCCTGGTATTATCTCCGCTTTGGCAGCACGAATTTGAAATTTTATTATTTTTTTGTAATTTGGTTCAAATCCATTAGTACAAATCGTTGTTCTAATTATTCCTGTACTAACCCGTAAATGAGTAATGTGTAAATTTGATTTAGTCCATGCCAACCTGTCTATCTGTGAGCGCGTCTTATAACATACTCATACTATACTTATATCCACATGAGTATGTAGACATTTGTTGTCAGTGATAGAAATTACTGTAATCGTTTTGAGCAGATCTAAATAAAACGGTAAAATAAATAAAGTTAGTATCTCAGATGTTGATCAGTAGACGAAATAATCACAATGACGCAACTCCCAATGTTATGTGAATGTGTGGTTTAGCCACTACTTTGTTTCTAGATGACAACATTGCTTACGTTAGCCGTCAATATTTAGTCGATGATTTAATACGAATGTTCCATTTGACCACATAATGCTTACGATTTTGATGATTTTTTCACAGAATATTAAACTTATGAGAGGTATTTCCAAAACTGTAAATTTTAAAGTGACTGCGGATTAAAATTGTAACCATCCATTTCTACCTACCTATTGAAAAGAAGTAGGTTTTTTTTTATATATAATCGTGGATTACTGGTATTGATACTGATCAGATACTGGAAATATTATCTGAGTGATTCTTTATCAGTTTTCGCCCAATGTACCAATTGCACTATTGAGGGTACGTAGAGGTCTACGTACCCTACGTATTAACCACGTACGTATTACGTACGTAACCCACAGAGTGTAAGTGGCCCACTGATGTTCTTGAAAAAAGCGTATTAATAAAAATATATCGTTACAGAAATCTGACAACGGGATATTGTTAACAAGCTAAAAGATGAAAAATTTCGAACCGACTGCTGCCGGGTGGAATGGGGTGGGTTTTAGGGGTTGCATCCTATCGAATAGTTAAGTGTAAAAGTTGTAGGTAATAAAAAGATCTTAAACTTTGTTCAAAACTTTAAAATGTTTATATTTATCTTTTTTATGTATGTTCACCGAATGTTCTTTTTTATTTTAAAGAATATGCTTACCTTTAAGTATTTTTTCCGAACGGAAATGTTCAATTTGTTAATTTAACATTCCCGTTCATTTTTTTTTAATAACAATCGACCTCATTGATATAGTTGACGTGCTTGTTTTCTTGTTTCACAAGCATTTATCTTTCTTAATAAAATCAAGTAGCTATAAAAAAAAATATAGCCTATAAGTACTTGGGATAATGTAGTTTCCTATTATAAAACATTATTTAGAGTACGTCGTTTTGCTTTCCCCTACATCCAAACAAACCAACAAATTTTACATCTTTTTTATATTAGTATGTACTTGTAGAAGATAAACGCCATGTAAAATATTTTACGTCGGAGTCGACGTCATCATACAAAACCTACTTGAGTTCGCAAACAGATCGTGGTTCTTTTGTCATGGTAATACAGTGTCACACTATTGAGAATGGGTATTAACGTATTGTATTGTGAGCCAGATACCCGTAGAAATTAGTCAACGCTTTGGCCCCGAAAATAAATTATTGTTTTGCTGAAAAAACATACTGGTCTATTCAGTTATTGGCATAAGAAGTGTGGATACTTAAGAGAACAGTGCTAACGTGATATAGAAGTGTTTTGAAAACGGTGAACAAAATGCAGAATCTTCTGGCGTACGTGTTTGCGTTCTTTAATTTACAGGTAATTCAATTTAAATAATAACACACAAATTTATTTACATCGAAGCTGAGTGGTTTTAAAAAAAAAAGAAAAGCTGGTCGTCGTCGGCAACGTAGAAGGGAAGCGATCGCGCGGCAGGTCACCGAGTCGATGGACCGACCAAGTTAATATAAAGGACGTCAAATTTTACAACGTGGTGCATATGGCAACCGATAGGAGTCGTTGGAGGCAGGCCGTCAGTTCGGTCACATCAAATTTAAGTTCACGTCATAGTGATCACGACCTTCAGTAATGAAGTACCGACCACGAAGAGTGGTTTTAGGTTAGATATGACATGTGTTTTATATGTAGTTATTAAAAATGAAAACTCTCTCTCTCTCTCAAAAGAAAAGCAGCTCTCTAGAAATTTTAATAAGTTTTCAAGTCATGATTTAGCGACGTAATTAAACGTAAGCATAATATAGTAACTTTTTTTTCACATTTATGAAATTCCATTTTTCATACAGTCAATGAATTTGTCCATGGAGGGTCGGACAAGTTTAAAGAACTTTTTATCTCGTAGGTACAAAGCTATTAACGTTATTTACGTTACAAGGAATTTTGTAACGGAAATATAGATTTTTGACTTGGACTTTGGACACTACTGTAAAATATATTATGTTTTTTTTTTAAGATTACTTCAAGATTAAAGCAAAGTTAAAACAGATTAAAACTGACTGTTGAATCAGACGTATGTATTCTACACAACATTTGACGTGTTCCTATTTAACGACTAGTTTCTGTGTTTTGATATTTTTAACAGGAATGCTGCTTCACCATTTCTTGTTAATAACATCAAAACGCTGATAAAATATTTTCCAAATGAGCGAAGATGCATTCATGTATTATATTAAAATTATACATTGCAACTATTAGTAAAATTAACTGCTTCTAAAGCTCAAAATGAAAAAAAAAATTATAAACCAATAGGTACGGTACAAACTCATTACCCATGTAACAAGTTTGAATTTGAATGATTATGACAGTGAATTTGAAAGATTGACATGGAATTGAATCCAAACTACCACTCTTAAAATCTAAAATATGAGATGATCTTGTGATTTTGAGTCATTGAAGAGGAGTAATTTAGTTAATATTTGGTGATAAAAACAATACTTTGAAGTTTTAAACAATTGCAAAGAAAAAATTCATGAGGAGGACACTTGGTCAAACAATGATGTAGGTAATGGAGAGCTGTATTTGTAGAATTGGAAATACCATAATATTATTGTAGTAAAAGTCTAATAAAAAAAACAAGTATATTTCACAATCCGGCCAAAATCACTAATTAAATTACTGAACTAATTACTAAAACCATTTATTTTCAGAATTCAGCCAGAGTTGGTGTGCCTATAGGAGATACATCAATAATCATAAACTCATTAAGTGAATTAAAGAAAGAACTTGTAAGCTTACAAGAATTCCCGCTTGAAGGATACAGAAAAGACGGATTTCAAAAAAATAGTAAATTGGGTGTTTACGCGTCAAATAATTTGAGGGAATACATATATGAAGGGCGCGGGAAACCTGACGAAGAAGGGGTGATCATCAAACTCTACTACGGAGGGGATACAACTAACGTCCTCGGTGATCTGGATGCAATATCATATTTCATTCACAAAGATGAAGTAGACCAACAAACGAAGAGGGAAGTCAACGAACATGTGGTGGAATTGAGCAAAAAATATACAAGAGGAAGGCGAAACAAGCGCTCATTGATAGAACAAATTATATATGCGCGTAAATAATAAATCGATAATACTAAGCGATTATGAGTAGTTTGCAAAGAATAAATAATTAGTGGCTAAAATAACATTTATGAAACAGCGACATATTCAAAATTAACACAACGTGCATGATATAAAATAATAAAAATCTTGTGATGTTTTAGGTACATTTTGCTTCAAAGCTTAAGAAAAAAATATATGTGATAAAATCAAATGATAATCTTATTATTCTAATAATGTTGAATGTTGAACTTTTTACTACGACATATACAAATATTAAAAAAAAATAAACTGTTTAACATTTATATAGTCTTTTAATTATAATATATAAGTACCTGTTATAAGTATATATCATATAAGTTTATTTACGTAAAACGAATTTTTTAAACTTAAACGCCAAAACCCTATTTAAATACAAAATTTGATCCAAATCGTTAGAGCAGTTTCCGAGATACGCGACATAAAAAATTTATATATTATACAAGAATTGCTCGATTTAAGCAATAAGATACTCTCGTTTAAAAACGATGTTCTTGGTTTTAAATTAACCTGTATTAACCATAGATTGGGAAGTTTGTGTTTTGTTTTTTTTTGAGATAAGTGGGATATTTGTCACCCAATGTAAAAGGCAAGCGTTAACATCGGCATAACAGTGGTTTTTATTTAACTTTTGTTTGTAAAAGCATTTGCAAGTTCCAGACCATGTTGTAGGAATAAAAAAGAAAAATTAATTAATATTTACAATGAATTTGGGTCTCTTTGGCTCCGGCGTAAATTAATCTGAAGCTTAATGAATTCATATCCAAGTATGAAAAAAAAATATAATTTACTTTCAACGAAATTCACTATATTCATTTTGTTACGGAAAACGAACTTTGCATAATTAATAGTAATGTCACATTATATCGATTGTTTATGTACTCGCATAAGTAAATAAATGCTCTTGACATTTAACATCAACGTGTTGATTTAACTCGAGACGAGCGGTACACGTAAATAATGCACAGGACCGCTCGTATTTCTGGTGCAATTATTTACATAAAATGTGTATCACGCTCTCTCGCTAGACGATAATGAAACGCAAACGGGCGGTCGCCCTTTGTTTACAAATGACGCACGCGGCGCAGCCGAGCACATGCATCGTACCAGCCCGGAGTCGTTTACCTTCCGCGCGACGAGACGGTCGCCATGCGTGTAGATGCGTGAGCGCAGCGCTCGCTCCCGCCTCGCGCAGAGCGGTGTAGGTCGCGACGGCACGCGGACCATGCCGCGCTTGCTGTGGGCGGGGGTGCTCTTCGCGGCGGCGTCGGCGGTTGGTGTAGCGGCCGGTGCATCCTCCGCGCGGCGCCTGCATCTGCACGGCTGGCAGCTCGAGCTCTACGAGAACAGCAACATCCGTTCTCCATACTACGATGAGTGCCGGTTCTACCGAGGCCGGGTCCTCGGCGAGAGCGGCTCGACGGCCACGGTGACCGAGTGCGACGGTCGCCTGTACGGCCTGCTGAGGGTCGGCGATGAGGACTTCGTGCTACAGCCGAAGCACACGCGTCGAGAGCACGTGTTGCGCCGCCGCGATGTGATGCTGACAGAGCAGCCGCCCCTCTACGACCTCAGTGGCGACACGGTCACCGACCTTGACCTCGATCTTGAAGATGAAGAGCCGATGTGGACACCGCGACACGTGCGGCCGCGACACAGTGACGATTTGCAGTCGATGGACTATTTCCGCAGTCAAGAACCGGTCACTAGACCGATTTCAGGTTCGTCAATGGAAAAATATTAGTGATTATCGCAACCTTAGCCAAGAATTAAATATTTGATGATGTTTCAGGAGTGAAGGGCCTGTGGCTCGAAATGGCCATCGTGGCTGACCACACTATGATGAAGTTCCACGGTCGGGAACGAGTGAAGCACTACATTTTAGCATTAATGAATATAGTGAGTATTTACAAATGGCGGTGTCGGAAATTGAGGCGTTTATTTTGGTCCGATTTGCAGTGTGGAAAAGTTCATTCAATCTTTATGTAATACGTTGTAGGTCAGTGCCATATTCAACGATCCGTCTCTGAACTCAAATATGACGCTGGTGATCAACAAACTGTTTTTGTACGAGGAGAAGGATTCCATTATAAAGTATGGCAATATGAAGAAATCTTTAGAAGGTGTAAACAAATGGAACTATCGGCATCTGATGAGACTGCCAACAGGTAATATTAGTAGTGGTAATAATACTAGTGTGAAAAAATCAATGTATATAAAAACCTTTGCACCGTGAAATGCAACGCGCTTGTCGGCGAAGTTTATTTCTAGATTAATTTTATTAGTAACGTCATTACAACTTCCGCTACAAACATTCGTGATATCACATCAAAGATTATACTAATATATTTCTATCTATATTTAGATAGACGATAATTTCATATTGAACATTATATATAAACTTTGCGCTATTTATTATTTTGCGTTCGTTGGCGCAGTCAGATCTTTAAGAACTTTTGGCTTTATTTTATAAAAACAATATTATTAGGGACTACATAAATTTATTTTATATACTTTAACCAAGAATTTTGTAATAATGCAATTAATATTAATTTAATAATAATTAATTTTGTATGTAAATAAATTTGTTTATTTAATAGTTTAACTACTAGTATAGTATTGTAATCACAAATATGTTATTATAATACATTTTTTAATTATTTCTATTTTAGGAATACGTTTACATCAATTTATTTTCTATATATAGTAACAACTCTTCAGTTTCTAAAATACTATACTTCCTTAGATTAAAATTGTCAACCATTGGTAGAGACTTACTATACTTATGGTTTTGAAAGCTGTACCTAGAAATAATAATTTAATTACTTAATACAATGTCAACGTAACAGTAAATGTAAGTTATAATACAGTATGACTTACAAAATAGGTAAATTTGAACTTAACATATAATTAACGATAATCTGCGGATTAATATTAATAACGTTTTTGGTGAAACCGCAGTAAATTATCAATACGAACTAAATAACCCATTCATTTCAATACCGGTTTTAGGCAGCACTGGATGGGACGCCACTATATGGCTGTCCAGGACAGCACTTGGAGGTCCTTCGGGCTACGCCCCGATCGGTGGCATATGCTCCAAAACCAGATCTGCAGCCATCGGTAGAGATGAGGGTCTCACCAGCGCGTTCGTGATCGCACATGAACTTGGACATTTGTGAGTACATTTCATTAAGCTAATAACATTACTTGATGTCCATAATCGTTGTATTCGACAATAAATATCTGACATTGTACAATGTACATATAAGGAACCTTACCTTTCTCGGAAAACTTATGATAAATAATATAATTAACGATCTATTTTGTGTCTCTTGACGCAAGTCTTTGTTTGTAGTTATGCATTTATTTTACTTCAAATAGTTTCCGGCCTATTTTCGACGCCAAAATCAAGGGTCATGCTTCATTGAGCGTAAAATGTTTAATCTCTAGGGGACCTTCCTACTGGAATGTGTTTTATATGTTACGAATGAGACAGAACTGTCTGGAAGGCCCACCTAATCTATGTACTATTTTATGAATATGATTTAGGTGCTCTCCATGGTATGATAAGACCCATGGCGCATCATGGTGTGCCCGTCGCTGTGAGACAGATGAAGAGAAGAAGATGGAATGTCTGATATGCCTGTTATTTTACCAGGGCCTGAACAATAGGGATTGTGTTATTTGTTGGTACTTCGCTGAATAAACTTGGCATAAGTCCACCGCTACTTTAGGTTGAGATATGTGTAGGTATTTAAGTTCAAAAAATAAATTCTGTTACTTTAATGTAATTTTTTTTAAGCACATAATGTTTACTCGGATAAAAGTTCCTTTGATGATATTTGCTTTTCATCAAGTGAAAACAATCAAAGCGAATTTAAACCATTATTTCAAAAGATATCTTGGACGACGGACATCTTCATGTGTCATCACATCAAACATACGAGTAACAAGGTTCGCATAAACAGACTAATTTTAAGTGTTCTAGGAAAAGATAGTTGACTGATATATTTATGCTACGGTTGAGTAGTTTCTCGTGAAATTTATCACAAAGATATTATGTGCTCTCCAGTCTCGCGGGGGAAAAGAAAACATGTTTAAAAATTTTTGTTCTTCAATTCTCACACGGGAAATTATTTGAGAATTGAGAGGGCCGCCCTACCCGGTAAACGTCAAGTCGTGGTGAAATAGCGGTGCTGTTTCGGTTTAAGAGAGTACCGGTGTAATTACAGACCCATGAGACGTTACATCCCCGTCTATGCGACGGCAACGAAATGCGACTTCGATATCTCATACTTCGATACCTGAGTTGTGTTGATTTGGCATCAGGTAACTGTCAGATTGTTCTATCGCTTTAGTGAAATATAGAATCCAGTTGGAAAATCGAACAGGGTAATAATGTGAATAAAGCCATAATGCTTGATTATGATTAAAATACAGCGTAAAATTAAACTCAAAAAACATTAACTACTGATTCCGAAATAAGAATAAAATGCTTTTAATATAATATTTGTTTTTTAAAGACTCAATATCATGAGTATTACTTTATCCAATGCCTTGCCACTGGCTATTCTCAGGCGTTCTCATCCAGTCCGTTCCTAATGAAAACTAATGGGAAGAAATACTAGTCGTTTCTACAAGAAACTCATTTAAATATGGGATGATCAACAACAAATTTAATCGTAGCTGATAAAGAGTGGTTTGCCGATGAGGACCCAAGTAAATACTGCCAGTAAATACTAATCTCACAGAGATATTAAAATGTCAAAAATTCGACACACCCCGTAGGAATTAAATTCGAAGAGATTAGGCACACGATTTTTTGTAGATTTCCACCTGTTCACAACACTAAAGCGCCTGTTTCATCTTTCCGCTACATAATTAAACCTTCAATAATGTTCATGATATTCTATTGTCATCGGTACGAGGTTTGTGTACAAAATGACAGCTCTATGTTAATAATTTTGTATTACGAGACAAAAGTTTTTGTGTTTACTCTTTAAGCATACAATTGATGCATAATATTTGTATCGAATCACTTACAAAGTTATCACAGTAAATAAATAAACTTGCAATATGAGAAGTTGTTAATGATCCGTTAAGACAAATTGCATAATGAAATATCGATATAAACTTTCACCTTTACCTACTGAAATATTTCGCAAAATGTATATCAATATCGATATACAATATGAGTCAAGTGAACTGCCAAAAGACTATATTAAAAGATTCACCGCGTCACTGTACAGCAATGTGCAATATAATATAAATATTTTTGGACATTTCACATAGCCATATCAATATACTCAATATCTTATTCAGAAAGGAGAATCTCACGGAATAGTCCTAGCTCACTGCAACGTATTGAAGAAAAATTCATATGCATTCTGTCTTACCAACATTGCCCGAGTGAAGATGCTAGTAAAATTTAAACGTATACCTAATCTTGATATAGTCATATTTAATCTTACTACTATTATCTATGAATTCTAAAGTTTGGATTGATGGATGTTTGATACTTAATCACGCCAGAAAAGCTGAACGGACCTGGGTGACATTAGGCACAGAGATTGATCAAAGTCTTGAACTACTTTTTATTCTGGAAAATATATGGTTCGAGTAGCTAATTAAACAATATATGCATATGTATAAGTGCAAATATGCATGAAACAACGTTATCTCTCTAAAACGAACCGGTTGATAAAGCAATGAATCAGACGGCGGGTTCAAAGTGGACTGAACCCTGCAAGGAGCCCTTTGCTGTCTTTTAATTAACACCCGATTTGTTTGAGATGGTATAAGCGCAAACGAAGCAGAAATTAAAACGTCGCTTGAATTAATAGGCTCGAAACGAACTCGTGGTTTCCTTCCATCATTAATAAAGTAAGCTCTGAGAAATATCTATTAAACAATAATTTAATCAAATTCAAGTCCAATAACTCAGAAATAAACATAATTTTAAATATATCAGGATGTGTAATACAACAGAATATATCACGAGATTTAAAACAAATTAATAATTGGCATAATTAGTTGTTAGTAAACTCTTTTTACATAAAGTATTGTTAGTATTGTATTAATAAATCCAATTTGATTTCTCGAAATATTTTAGATTTGTTTCACTGACATTAAGCCTAAGCAAATTTGTTTCACTATTCTGTTGATTGTTGTTTGAGAAAATAGATTTATGTCATGAGGGTCGCTAGTTAGAGTTTCAGACAGCGTAAAGGCTTTACCTAATAAATCATACCATAAAAAAAAATATGACGCACGCTATCAGTTAGTTACTGCAAGCTAAGTAATCTGCAGTAATAATGATTGTGAGCGATCCGTTAGTGTGCTTAGACGCATTAATGCTGATTTAAAAAACGGGATTAACACACTTTCAAATGTTTAAAATCAGCATTTTTCCGTTGTTATTACATAACTGGCATTTACTGCTGGTTCGTTTCGTTCTCTTTTCGGCTTAATTCGCAGAGGTAAAACTAAACCATGCATAGTATGTTTTAAGATGCTTATTTGCATGACTTAACTATACATACTGTGATTTTGAGTTGCAATGTTTAGGTATCGCAAATATTTGGAGATAAAGTGTATGTCGCCCTCCGGGTCATAAAAAGCAATGTAAAACAACTTTGTTAAATTAAAAAAACTTGTCCCTTTCAATGAAAACTTTACTGTAGCATGTTAACGAAAATCCCTGTTTTTGTATGAATACGCTCTATTTTGTGCATGAAATTTCCAGAAACAAAAAAAAATGTACTTCTATCAATTCCGCCATTTGCTATATCGAAAGTTCCACTGAATTCGAATAAAATATCCATCTACATTGTCAATGTACGATACCTACCCAATTTACATACATAAGCATGTGGGTATTATTCGCATTATCACATTACATAATATTATTTAATGAGTTTACAATATGAATGCTAGTGATATCAAATGTAGCTCAATAAGTGACCCGCTTCGCTTCGATTTCGCTTTCATCTATTTCGGTTGCGATAAGTCGGTGATTTGAGCCGGCAAGGTTGGCATGCTGGATTTATGGTAGTTCGATATACAAATAACAGATTTATATCTTGACTTTGAACCACAGATAATTCAATCGAGAAAAATCAAGTAGATTTAACACATCGACAAAAATCCGTAATACAATAAACAAAACTCGCAATGTTTTATTTATTTGATGTAACTATGTTACGATCAGGCCCATAACCAAAGCGACCTTAAACGGTATCCTGATTATAGTAATTAGAATAGCGTTACACCCGTCAACCAGGGATGGAGGCATCCCATGTTACTGCTACTACAAGTTTAGTGCTACTACTACTAAAAACTTTTACAATGCAACCAGAGAAAAAGAAGTTGCAAAGAATCAGAAGTTGCTACTGACCCAAAATAATCTAGGTATTGAATCTAGCCACACATTCTCAACAAAGCATAAATCCTACCACGGGAGCCTTATATGTACTGGAAAATAATTGTGCTTCAAATTTTTCGTCTGCTTTTTCGTATGAGTCATAATCCTCACGAGGATTCCCTTTACTGTTGTTAACGTACAGTTCCCCAGTGGAAAAATCTTTCAGATACAATATAATTGTATTTTATGTGAGTAGGTAAGTGATGGAACTAGCAGATGGCCAGCAGTATCCTATCCCATAACACTATACGACTTGGCTCCACTGCGTACTAAAGTATAGAAAGCCCCAGGTTATATCGCATTTATTGTGGTTTACTCATTTGAAGGGTCAGTAAATATCTATATATATATAAAAGTCAATTGCTGTTCGTTAGTCTCACTAAAACTCGAAGACAGCAAGACCGATTTGGCTGATTTCTATTTTCGTCACGTGAGGACAAGGTTTATATAATATAATTTTAGAAATCGGGAGAAAATTGAATGTGCATATTCCTATGGGACTTTTGCCTGTACATGGTTTGACAGCCGATTGTCAAATTCAAGGCAGGAAAACATCTGTCGGGTCAGCTAGTAATAAATAAACTTAGGTAAAACACCAATTTTTAAAAGCAATAAAAAATATCTTGCTAATGTATAAGGTCAGAAATTAAAAATAATACAAATTTGTTGTTGATACCGACAATATTAAAACTAAACTAAACGGCATCCATCTCGCCCTGTTTCTCTGGAGTAAGGAACCGGCAATAATTAGTGAGCAGTCGATATCGATTTTAGCTTAGTTTGATGCCAACAAAGTCTACACTGTCTTTAATCGACACGATTTCAGTTTGCTTGTGTTGGCTTACTGCTAGGTTTAAGTAAATATACTTGAACTAAATATCTGAGCCCCTTTCATAACCAGATCAGCGAATGCATCGTTGTAATGCAGCGAATGCAGAGTTTTGTATTAAAGGTATGTGTGGATCACAAACGGAAAGCCTACTTCTTCTGATAACAGGCATGCTTACGTGATAGGTAGGTAATTTAGTTTTCAATTCATTCTTACAAAATGTAGGCATGCTAAAATGTACACAATATTGATTTTCAGGTAGTAGTTATGTATTTCATTCGGTAACTCATGCAAATAGGCACTATAATTAGCTGCACTGTTGTTGCAGTAGATTTCAGTATATTTTGAGTAACTTTGTATATCCATTATGTAACCGCATCTAGATCTATCTTCTTTAAATTAATAATATTACATTCATATTTTAATAGAATGTTTTTGGTTCTTAACGTTCTAAAAAATTCCAAAAGGTCGAGAAAAACAAGTTAGATAAATAAATATTCATGGGCATTTCCAAAAATAACTATAGATTGTACTATGTTGAATTCAGATTATTGATTTTATACTTATAAAGTATTTTTTGTACTACATACATATGTAATGAGTAAACACCCAGACATACAACAAACCTCTATGTTCTTCACACAAATGTTTGTTCGGGGTGGGAATCGAATAAAATAATTATAAAAGCTGGTTGAAACTAATCTAAACCGTCTACCAAAAAATCTTAAGAGCCATTCGTAGGTTATAGAAAAGCCATAACCAACACAAACAGCGAAGTGACCATGAATTGTTAAAAAAGAAACAATACTTTTCTATGCTGGTTGGTATATTAAACCAGTTATAATAAAAATACGCAAAAATTTTAGAATTCAGTGAATAAATAGGGCTATGAGTACACTGATTAGCTGTACATAAAGCGAGTCTCGTCCGTAACTAGACAACTCTCTTATAACGTAAACTTGGAAAAACGCGTCTTTCAAAGCCTTAACTTTGCTATCTTGAATCAGAGTTCTCGTAATTATGCCATTAAGTCTCGTTTCAGTAAAGAAACTTTGTATGAACTTGTCTAATAAGGATGAATAGATCCTTAATGTAATAGCTATAAAACTGAGCACAAAGATAACAAGATAAACTCACTGTTTTGTAGAGTTTTTCGTTTGCATAGATTTTTTAAGTGATTAAGTGCCGAAATGAGCAATTCGCTTAGGCATTTGATCTTATCGTTTACGAGTTTTAATAAAACACTTAAGAGATTTACAGAAATGAAACGTATTTTTATTGCAAACCTATCGTAGGGAACGTTTTAAGTGGGTGAAAATGTTTTAACTGCGAATTTTAATGCGAAAGGTTTCTGAGAATGCAGCGGAACAACGGCCTAATCTCGCAAACGAGAATATTTATGATATCTACTCCTTCACAGCGCCAATATCCGAAATAGTAGTTATGGAATAGCATATTATATAAATACTTATATATCCTTAAACTATTTTAGTAAGCCAGTTTAATAATGACGCTATACCTACATACATTTTCACTTCCCTCGACAAACATTAGTACTAAAGCTATGGACCTTAATTTAGTTGTTCCTAATTAAGTTACCACTAGTTTCTCAGCTCTACCTTCTGCGCTGTAGGTCGTGTGTTCGATTCACACCCAGGACAAGCATTTGTGTGACGTTTATAAATATTTGTTCTGTGTCTGTTAATTGTATGATTTGTATGGGTTTTGAAAATAAATATTAGTATAAGTATTCTATCACTTGCCTAGTTGCCAAAGTACGAGCTATGCTTAGTTTGGGGCTTGATTGCGCTGAATGAAATGTCCGTGAATATGTATATATTGTTATTATTGAGTATACGTGCATTTAATTGCATTTGGTCGCATCGTACGAAACGTCAGAATTTTTGTTTTGTATTGAAATCTTATTCTTCTAAATTTGGCCTTTTGTGTTTTAAGCCACACAAATTCTGCCAATGTCTGAATTAGTGTACTTTTTTCTGCATTAGGGTTAAATGTAACAAAATATGGCCAGTTTATTTCGTAGAAGTTACAAGAATATTTACAACCAGTACAAAATTTCAATAAAACCGTATTGAAATCAATATCACAGATAATAATTTCGACGTTGTCAACGTCTGGCCCAGATTTACCGATCATATGATAGCAGTTCCACAGAGAGCAGTACAAACCAAAAAAACCGACGTATTTGCCGATCCCGTTCATATGCTCACGGTCCTTTAGGTCAAAAACACACTAAGCGTACTGCGCAAGATACGCGATGCAAAATACGCGCAACTGTGGCTGTAGTCGCTCAAAATACGCCGATCTAAATTACGTCGTAAAATGCCCTATGCCCAGTGGCGCCGCTACCAACGATTGATGGTAAAATGCGTCCGATATTTCTATTCACTAATATGCGCGGCGTAACGAAGTATAATACCGGAGGCTGCGCAGGATAACTTGTCGGTAGCGTGATGGGTACGCGTATCGCGACGTAAAATAAAACGCTCAGTGTGTTCTGTCCCTTAGAGGAACTTGTTACAGAACAACCTAAAAATAGGCACTTTAGGTTAATTAACTGGCCTCATAGCTCAGTTGGTTACCAACCAACTTGTAGATTGAAGCTTTGAATGTGAAAACAATTTTTCATCTGGCTGAGTTTTATACTTCCATACAGTTAGCAATATTCAGGCTTGTTCTAAAAATAAGTTTCCGCAGATGGCCTGACCTTTATGCGGCTTACAAATGTTTCCGTGTGGTCTCATGTCTCAATGAGCACAGATTATACATTATATCGATTTCGCACCAAAGACCCGCGCAAATTATCTTTCTGTGAAATACTGGGAACTGAATTAGGTACGAAACTACGAAAGTCAGCGCATAAAAGTTCTGATCCACTTGGCACTTTGTATAAGCATATGATGGCACTGTCGATTAGTTGGTAGCTTTCCTGTCTTCGAAGCGAGGGGTTCCGGTTTGATGAGCGTAAGGTTTGTTCTCGGGCCTTGGGTGTTTGTTTTGTGTATGTTTATCCATGCCGCCTGCAATACAAGTAATCCTCGTTCAGGGAGTATTAATGTGAAAACGTTTACGTTTAAGTTTTATTATATAAGAGAATTGACTATTCTTAAGTGTTAGGTATATAATTTTAAAACCAATCACTAAGTCCGTTCCAGATCTTAACTTCGTTCCTTCACTGCTCATACGAAAATGAATTGTACTACACGAAAACAAACTATTTTAGCAAAACTATTCTGGAACTTCCGCACGTATAAGGGAGAGAATGTTTACAAAAGAGCTTCCGCTTAGGTTATTTTTGATCAAATCCGGCAAAGTGGTCCAAGTCATTACACTAATATTTATTACTAGATGCGCCTCCCTGGATAAACTAACAGAAATTGTGTGTTTTTGCAAGTCACTTAAAATATTACATCACTATTTCGGAGTAAAGAATAGCCAGGGTATGAGCTACCATGATAACAAATTTCATCTAAATCCTTTCAGCCGCCAAGACGTGAAATAAACTTACATACAGACAAACTTTCCTATATATAATATTTGTATGATTTTCAGAATTATGAAAAGACTGCTTAAGTAATAATAAAAGAAACTTTAATTAATTAATGAAGTTCGGTTTAAAGAATCTTTATTTCTCTTAAGAAAATAAGTATTTCACTTACAAGAGAAACTTAATTACATAAATAACAAGTGCAAGCAGTGAACGCATTAAACATAAAACTGAAATACAGTAAATATCATAAGTCTAACACAAAACAAAAAAAAGTAAATGAGGGTTGTTTGTGAACAAAAATAAGTGAGTTTGAGATACGAAATGAGGGGAAGTTTAATATAGAGATACAATTATAATAAAGCTAAGGTGCGAAAATAATTTCGAACACCAAAAGGTTATACGGCTATTCTAGTAAAATGCCTTAGGTATGAAAGGAAACGAAATATAGTCTGTTACTCATGTTTGGATATGTTTCTTTGTGAAATAACAACGGAAAAAGTAGTTTTTAAACGTTGGTCACAAAGAATGGAGGACATTCTAGCTCGCATCCGTATGTGAATACTCTCAAAATCCCTATAAGTGTCCCCTAGGTGGTGCGAAAGGAAGAACCCAAAGTAACAGTAGGAATTTGTACTAAGTTCGTCCGGAGAAGTACTGCCTCCACACCAGGTAATCCTCCGCCCAGCTCGTGTACTCGTGTTGCTGTTAGCTGGTGGAAGTGTGTGAGTGCTGGTGAAATTACAGGACGGGCGCAACGAAATGCGTCTTGGGTCATCTAATACTTTAGTAAGGGAAGACCTGAGTCGTACGTTAGTTGTATATAGGCGGTGGTACCCACTTAACATCAGGTTGGTCGTCTGCTGTTCCCGTCACTTTAGTGGCATAATAAAAAGCTTTAATACACACTTCCGGTTATACCCACCTAGCTATATAGAGGTAGGCCTCCTTACGCGATCAAGTTATAGCCACATCTATTTGAGGCTATGTTTACACACAGATAACTATAGAGGGCGTGCCGTGAATGATATATGGTTTATATGGAACTTTATCTAACCCAATTGTTCTGTTAGTAGTAAACTAAACGAGCGTAAACATGTCGTAAGACATGTTTACACATTATACTTACTCACCTCTTCTATGACCGAATATTTAATTCAAATACTTTAAATTAAGAGATTTTTTTCTCACGTATTCTCATTAAACTAGTTGTCTATAGATGCCTCATTCTATCCAATTTTTAATTTACATTTATGAAATACAGATCAATAATATGTATAAATCCATGGTTACGAACTATATTGCAAACATAGAATCTGATGTGGTGATGTATTTTTGAATGTAAAATGCATGCCACGCTTTCATTTACGTTCTTATGTAATAAAAGCTCGTATTGGTTCTGGCTGGCTGCCCATTTCCAATTACTTAGAAGTACTAAGAGACAAACCACAATAATATTATTTTTCTACAACAAGTGTATTTCTGTTATTGCGACATATCGCCCAAATGTGCAAAGAAATTCTTTCCTCTATATTTGCCCGCTTTCTTGAGATACAATGGCTCTACGCAAACCGAGTATTATATTTGTATGGTCAACAATATTTGTTCCCCATCTGTGTACCTACTTATTTAGTTCTGTGTGTATGTTCTGTTCTGTTAGTATTAATGAAATTCTTACTAATATTATAAATGTGAATGTAAGTTTGTTACACTTTTACACCTTAGATTCTAAACAATTCATCACAAAATTTTGCATACAAGTTATCGGGTAATATGGGTACTAGATAACTGATAGAATAATTTAATACTTATTTTGTAAATATATACTTATAATACATATTAACCCCATTAAAATAATCCATGATAATAAGCATGATATGTTTTATTTTTATCAAACATAGTACCTATATATATACAGCAAATACAAATACAAATACAAATATCTTTATTAAGAAACAAAACATTAATTATCAGAACACTTGTAACATTGGATCCCGCACTAGGGCTAGCCTGTATCGCGGGTATGATCTTACAACAGTCATTAAGTTGAAAGAAATAACTTCACAGCCGTGAACATCTCTTTAAATAACTTAAAGAGTTTAATATTTTATATGTAGATACCTCATATACGTAACACTAGTTTAGTAAACGTTTTTACGAAAATTACAATTGATTTTGCTTGTAATTGTATCAATTAGCAAACAACCACTAGCGGTTTGAAAATTTTGAACATTGACCTAACAAATCAATACTCGCGTCGCGGCCGACGTGTCACCAAATATTGACTCCCAAACAAACTCCAACCCAAATCATTACAAATCTATCAATTTGTTTAGGTTGAATTATAATTAAGATACGCCAAAGGCGCGTCATGCAATTATGTGTACGTTTTCTTCGAGTATGATGAGGATAAGGTCGTTTTTCGTTTGGTGCTCGTGAGATTAATCCATCACGTTGGCTTCGAGGTCTACGCTCTGTTCTCACGAGCAATTAGCTTCGTTTACTAGAATTAATTAATTCCCCCGAAGGGAGGTCTCGGGTAAACATGCAGGATTAATCATAATTTACTAGAAATCTAGTAAGATACCTATAGGCCCTCGGCGGTTAATAAACTGTACAAAGGAAGGGCACTTCACAAGTCCGGAAAGTTCTGGAACGATCACATTTGAATATTTTTGGTTATATTGTACCTACATTTGTAAAAAAAGAACATTAAAGATTTAAAAATCGAATAAAGTGACTATAATACTTTTGTCCCACATTTTTTGCTCTAATAGGTCGAATTTTATCATGAAATTCTACGAGATCAAGGTAATAATCAAACAAGAAAAGAAACCATCAACATCGGTTCACAATTGGCGAAAAATCACGTAAAAATAAAACCAAAAATACGTACAGCCTTTATTTGAAGTTGGTTTAAATATAGAGACAGAAATCACTATGCAAAGGTATTGACTATATATATAAATTGAGTTTACAATAATCAGACGCGGCAAATTCTGTCCACAATAGTTGCTGATATATTGTACATGCGCAGAATTCTAATCAAATTGTAATTAATTATTTAGTTAGTTATGAAATTTTGTGAGTCTTTACATATATATTATAACAAAGCAACCAATTAAACATCTAAGAACCGATCGTTGAACCTTAATCAAAAATAATGATGTAAATACTAAGGAATCTTAGTTAATAGTTAATAATAATGCTAATGGAAACTAAATTGGGAGATTTTAAATAATATAATCGTCAAAAAATATTGTTTAGTCTCTACTCGTATATTATTTAATATTCACTCGCTCGAATAACTCACATTTCACTAACTCGCATCAAAGGAGGCGCGCATTAATTTCAAAGCCCGCATACATTTCAATAAATGAAGGTACGTATATAACGATTGAAAGCGTACGCTTGTTAATATGTACTCGATGTAAATTCCGCGGTATAATTTATGCAAGTGACTGGCATGCCAGAACGTTATGCCAGTCGTGTAGCAGACAAGTCGTATGGAACCCGGGCCCAATCATAGACCTGATGTGATTAGTTCTTTAAATTACATTAGACGGCTCCGTGGCTTAGTTGTAGTAGTAGCCTTTGAAGCGAGGGGTCCCGGGTTCGATTCCCGTCGGCACACTTTCTGTGGTGAGCATGAAGTTTGTTCTTGGGTCTTGGGTGTTTGTCTTGTGTTTCTGTGTTTGTCCATGCCATCTGTGAAACAGGGAATCCTAGTGCAGAGGTATGAGTGAGTTAAAGTTGTTGTTGTTATTTTCGCGATCTTAACGTAAATATTAAAAACGAAAAAACGTAAAGCTTCTCCTAATATTTTCATTTTGCGGTAACAAGTTTGATTTGATATAAAAATAACTTAATAAGCTTACTTCATTAATGAAACGACCTTTATTATTTCATATTGTGACTGATAGGAGATTTACGGCTTTTGAAACTTTATCAAATTCTAATATTCGATAACTTTTTTTTGCGTGGGAAGGTGACGTGACGAGTTGAAGGCCCACCTGATGTTATATGATTACCTCCGCCCATGACATCAGCAATAGTCTTCCCCGACCGAAGTATGAGAACTTCAGCAACACGACTTAGGTCTTCCCCGACCGAGGTATGAAAAGACCCAAGTCTCACCTAGTTGTGCCCGTCACTCGAGACGGGGATCTTATGCGCAATTGATTTTACCGGCACCCACACCCTTCCACCCAAAACTTAAAACGATATCACGATCACACGATTAGTGTTGAGAAAAATGTATGTCAAAAAGTTGTGTAAATGGTAATGATAATATGCTGCCTAAAGTCATCCGTTGCTTCCGTTTCAGCGTTATACATGGTGAGTCAGATCGTATTAACTTTTGTATTTGTCACTGATTTCTTTTGTGGCTATGCAATGACCATGTTCTACCGTTTCCTCCCCAATATGCATCCTCTGCACAGACCACTGTCAGTGCAGGGCAGTCACCCCTATTTGAATTAGATGGTGGTTTAATTCGTAATGACCTATCGTGATACCCACCATCGTAAGCATGTCCTCGCGATTCATGTTCAACAAGGTGTTTTGCTTGGAAACATAATTTTAGTGTGTATGCAATCAAAGCATAGAGCACGAGACGTGCTCTAATTGTAAGTGAGTTTTGATCCGGTTTTTTATTTTGGTGGGCGGGTGCGATAGCTCCATGTTAGATTGTGGAGCAAGCGTGACCCCCTCCAAGATATGCGCTTTATTGTTACCCGGGCATTGGCTATGACCTTGTGTGACGTTGTTTCTGACTGATCTAGCCTATTTAGGAGTTCTGCAATGTCGGTTACAATGTTGAGAAGCGTCTCTTTGCCTTCAGCTTCATCATTGTTTCATTTTTCTCTGGTTCCGTTTTTTGCTCCATCCGTGTAGATGTGGAGAATGGAGAAGTGTTTTGAAGTGATATTCGTGATTTTCTCCCATTTATTAAATGTATTACATAAGGCGACTGTCTTCACTACAAGTCTTGTGTGGGTGACCATATATGACCCTGAAATTGAGACAAAGGCTAATTATTATTCAGTCAATGTAAGTGTAATGAACTCGATATTCGGAGATACCCGAGGCGTGACCGCCTGCGTAATTGGCCTCATATCAACTATACCATCTACAAAGATACCGCTCAAACTGAACCGATGAATGAGCGTGTAATTTGGGCTGATTGATGGGGGAAATGACCATTACAAGGACTCAAAAACGTTGGTACTTTACCAGATGGATGGTGACCATTACTTGGCACTATCATTTATTCTGTGCCATTGCTGGCAATCAGAACTACATTAGCGGGATATATTGATATATTTGACAGTAAAGCCTGGGTAAACGACCCGGGTTCTATGTACATATAATTATTTTTGACTTAACTATTATAGACTCAATTGTGAGAGTCAAGAGAACAATCCATAATCCAATTTACAAACAAAAGTCATACAAAATATTAATCATTTGCGCAGAAACTAGCACCACAGCCAAGAAACGCCGTTGTACATTGCAATCGATAGGATAGGTTCAATCAATATTTATGTAGTAGCTGGCATTCATACCCGACACCTCATAAACATATTTACTTCAAATCATTTACCCCATTAGTACTTCAACCTTTAGACGCATTGAAGAAGAGTCTAGGTACGTGATCACAATGAGTTTTTCCATTTATGTAGCGGGAAATTGCCCGGTAAGGAAGCACGACGCGGAAATACGTGACCAGTGATTGACTCACGCCCCACTCATAAGTGGAGGATTTTCCTTTGCCAAAATGAAAAGGACCGGCTAAATTTCGATTCGTAATTACATTCTGTATCACCAATTGTATTTTTTTCATCGAATTGCCACATATGATGTATGTGCCATATAATCTGTATAAAAAATATCGTACCATGTTTTCACTCACTATGTTATTATTTTTTCACTCATAATTTTTTTTGACGATAAATTGTTAACTATTACTAACTCTATTAACTTGTCAATATAATTAAAAAGCTTATATTGAAAGATTTGACTGCATCCATCTCAAAACTGCAGAAATGTAAAAAGCAGAATATAAAAGTATCTGCATTTGGTACATCTATTTTTCAATCCTTTGACGGAGGTAAGCAAAGATTAGTTCTACCGTGTGGGTCCCAAATATTTGCTCTAGCATGGAATCTGAATTGTACGTTACAGACGTCCCTCTGACCCAGATGTAGGTTGTAAGCAAATAGGCGACTTTGACATTTAACTTTTGGTCGCACTAAATAATTGAAACCCATTTCAGAAACTTTGAATTTACGGCATCATACCAAACTTTCGGCAAGGCCCGGATTTGTTGGTAATTTCGTTGGATTTGGTTATTGGATTATTTAGTGTTGATTTACTGGAAGATGGTGTTAGTTGAGTTGATCATGGGAAGACTTGGAAAAAAAATGGCAGCGACGCTCTCACCATGACACGAGCTTGTTAGTTCACCTGATGTTATGTGTTTACTTAAACAATAGCCAAGCATCTCCGGTCCTCTCTTATACATATGAGAAGACCGGGTATAGATATTTAGCGGCATTTGAACTGAGCGCTTCCGTGCTTCGGAGGGCACGTTAAAATATCGATTCCGGCAGTACTAGTCGCTAAGTCGTATCGAACACCTTCGGGAGAATTAATAAATAACATACAAAGTTTATATTTTAAATAATCCATATAATAACTATTAACACCCAGATACAGAACAAACATTCATGTTCGTCACACAAATGCTTGTCCTGTGTGGGAACCGAACCCACGATCTACAGATCAGAAAGCAGAGCTACTACCAACTGAGCTATGAGTCAAGAAGAAGTAGAAGAGGATTACGGATAAGAATCATTGACATGTTATGTTCTCTGCAGATTAGGTCTGGTACACGACGGACACGACAGCTGCCAGACGAAGGGATCCGTGATGGCACCAACAGTGCTGGCTACCCTTCACAACTACGTGTGGTCGTCTTGTTCGAAGGAAAAGTTTCACGAGAAGTCCAAGTAAGAACCACTCTCAATATATTACACTATAGTTATAAATGATTTTTCGTGGGCTAATTCTCTCGCATACCGCCCTGCCACGGGGAGACAGAGCGGTTATGTGGGACTAGACCCACTAAAACCCCACATGGCTATAAATGTTACACTATGGGCAGTTATAAAAACAAATTAGTATGTAACTTATAATTCTGTTAGTACGTTATTATTTTATCATTTTAATTTTTTTGTTTTTATTTTGTATCTTAATTTTAGTTGTCGTACATTTTTTTTTCTATTTTTATTTTCATATTTTGCTGTCTTCTGACATGCGGAGAATGTTGAGCAAGCCTTTAATTGGCACACATTCTATATAATGTTATTATAATTTTTTGTTAATCCTATATCTACTGTGTGTGCTGTTGGCGTTGCCCTAATAAATAAATACACTAGCTGCGGTGTTACCCGCGGTTGGCCAACGGCATTTTTCCGGGATCAAATACCATATTTCATCCAAATCCGTTGAGACATACCTACATAACTTTCGCCTTTATCATATTAGTGTTATAGTGTAATGTGATTTCACATTTTAGGTGAATGATGTTTTTGTAAGTAACGGGTAGGAAGCGCAAACAGTAAATAATGATGGTGTAACATTTAACTGTAAATAATTAACTATCTGGGACTTTTCATTTAACAATTACTTTAATGCTTTGTTTAATAACAATACCATCACCACAATATTATACCTACTGTCGTTCCTGAGTACAAAATGGTCAAGTAAATAATAAAATAAGTATAAATGTCAAAATATTTAAATTAGGTATTTCTATTTATTCAAAATGTGAAATAATGTTACTTGATACAACTGCAGAAAAATGAAAAGTTCAAATGTTGAAGTTGACATTAGCCTGGGTTTCTTTGTTTGTTTTATAATAAACTAGCGACCCGTCTCGACTTCGCACGGTTCGTAGAGCATCAATTTTGTACTACCCGTGCGAAGCCGGGGTGAATTGCTAGTACTACATATAAACCTTCCCCTTGAATTTCTCTACCTATTGCTGAAAACTGCATTAAAATACGTCGCGTAGTTTAAAAGATCGGGTGAAGGGCGTAACCCGATGCGTCTTGGACCTCCATATACTTTCGAAAGGAAGGACCAGTGTTTGTAACCAGTCCTTTTGATATTGTTTATGAGCAGCAGTAACCATTTAAGTACTTAGGTAACATAAATAAATAGAAAGCTATAAGCTATAATTTGCTTATAGCCTAATAAGCTATAATATTTTTTATTTATTTATATTTATTTGGATTTCCTTCAAATGAAACTTACGTCATCACATACAGTGTAAATAACTATGCGTTTCTAGTGACTCATTGTCGTCTTGTAAATAATAAAGAAGCTCTCCGTAAATGGACATACATTCAAATGAGAATAGAGATCAAATTCTTCCATGATATGTGTAATGCATAACTTAAACACTTGAATATTGTACATTACCAAGTCTGTCTCATCAAAGAGAAGTTTCTATATATTCAGCAACAAGTCACAGACAGATGCTAAATGAATAAAGTTTATCCACAAAATGTGGCCTCTAGTTTTCTGTTCAAATTATAGTCTGTTGCAAACTTATAGCTGAGTATGTGAACATAAAGTGTTAATGAATTTGAGTTTGATAGCTGCAAAGTTAGATACGCATTTGACACTATATATTGCAATCCATATGTGGAAACTGCTTCATT
Source organism: Aplocera efformata (assembly GCA_921293045.1). Taxonomy (NCBI): domain Eukaryota; kingdom Metazoa; phylum Arthropoda; class Insecta; order Lepidoptera; family Geometridae; genus Aplocera; species Aplocera efformata. The sequence goes on from OV121045.1 coordinate 7,966,005, forward strand.
TTCTCAACGTAGGAGATAAAAACTATATTGGAATATTTGGTATTGGATATATTGGAAGATAAATTATGGAAAAAACCTCCAATCAGCAGCTGGCCGCTATTGCTTGTCCATAGTATTTCCACGCCCTTTGCCACACTCTGACGAAAATAGAAGATCGATAGTTTAATTGATTAACGTGAATGAAGCAATCGTTCTGCAATTATTGCGGTTACGGACTTATATATGAAAACGACACTAATATTTTTACCTGAAATGGTTTACAAGTGAAGTGACCCTAACATATTATTATTAATTCAACAAAACTCCGTTTACCGATCCTTCGGGATTCATACTACAAACGTGATTCAAAGAAACAAGACAGGCAACGAATAATAAATTTCGAAGCTTTTCTTTGAATTTATGAGACGAGGGCAATACTGACTTCTGAGAGAATTGAATATGAGAGCAAAGGATTCTAGTGAGCTCATTATTGAGCAAAATTTTTCATTACTTCGAATAGTGACATTTTCAGCCCCTTTGATGTCATATTCGTCCTGTTTGTCTAGATGTTGTGCTTAAAGAATCCTAATGTTAAAACATTTATTTTAGGCTGATCTCACATAGGCTTCGTTTAGAAACTCGTACAGCACGATTTTATTTATTTATTATAGCTATTCTGCATATATATTGTAGCTAATATTAAATACCTAAGTATATCTTCTACAAGTCATCTTGTACGGTAATCACGGTGTAAGACCCTTGGTACTCTTTTATATGTATGCATCGGTCTCGTCTCTTCAATTTGTTTCTTCTTTTATCTCTTCGAGAGATGCGTAGTAGGTAAACGCGACTTAAAGTCCGATCTCTATAGAACAGTTGGTTTAAATGCTTTATAGAAATTTCTACGTCTATACAGACATGTACAATCGAAAAATATTACAGAAATTAGGCCGCAAAACTTAAATTAGTAGCGGTATATCCAATCGGTGGCTAAAGTGGTAAGAGGATTGCCAATACAACTATCAATCACGCTATAGATGGCAATGTGTGGTCTCTCACCACAGGATGTTGGTGCACAGAACACCCAACGCAATACGTACCCTAAATGACTCGATGCGGTGCCATATGTTCTTCCCGGGAGCATGTGTATGAAGATTGATAATGACTGTGTGAATAACATGCATTTAACTGTTTGTTTTGTCCAGCTGCCAAATAAAGGATACCCTCGTCTTGTGTTTGGATTGCGTTTATAGCTGTTACTTGATAAATTACAAACAAATGATTTGGTTATTTTTAGCTACATGTATGCATACACACATTATGTATAAACGTGTTCAACGGAGTCCAAATGTTAGTCGCCAAGATTTAGTAGGCTATTTAGTTTCTAAAAGATGATCACTAATTTCGAGGCCTACAATTTTAGCTTTACCTTCTTAGCTAAGAATAATAAATATTTGATGTAGCTACCAACTGACATAGGTCAGTTACTTGAAAGACTTAAAGGATACAGGAAAGCCACAATTTTTTTTGCTCTGATAAATTCGTTACGTGAATATTCCTTTGTGGGTTGGTGAGTTACCCTCTAGAATGTGTCCTTCATGTGTCCCTCGGACACATGTAGGAGGACACATATCAAAGTAGCAATAGAAAATACTGTCACCATAATATCTAGTTAGGTTGGTTCTCAAGAAATAGTACTTAAATTTTTTTTTTATATCGAAGGTGCCGTTGTGTAACAACCACAAGAATATATAATATATACAAAAAAAAAGTTTGATCTATCTTACCTAAACCTAGATTCCTCAGCTTTTGCCTTTGTATTTTTCGAAACCGAAATAAAAGTATATGTATTTATCTGCTACAAGTATGGTTGTCAGAGGTCTTAAAGATAAGACTTTATTTATTTCACCGAATACAATATTTATTTCAATACACTTCACCGAATTAACGATACTAAAATTGATTTAATATGTAATATTTTATTATTTAAGATGTCAAACTAAAAATATTTATTACCTTCTAGCCACATTGAGCCACAATAAATTAATAATTAAATTGTCATACATTATAATTTATCGGCATGGATTATAAAACTAAATATGTAAGAATTCGAATATATTGTAACATAAAATAGTGAGATTCCTTGAATTTTATTATGAACATAAAATAAAACAGACAAAATAATAACTTATTAGTAACTAGTTTTCGTCTCGTTTCCGGATTATTTCCGCTTCTGGTTTGGGTTGCAGCCATTGCACTTTGCATTGGCTGTAAGCTACAATATTAAAAGCTAAATTACGAAGTACGGATCCTATAATAAAACATCACTATTTAGATATGTAGATATATACTACTTAGTTATATAAAAAACAATCCCGAGCCGAACGCAGGAAAATATAATATGAGGAATGGATTATTTAGTATCTTCGAGAAAAATAATCATTTGGAAAAACATATTATCTGCCACTTCGTACTACGGTAACACGATGATTAGGTTTTGTACCAACTTTAAACAAGCATGATTTACAATGTAAAGCTAATAAAAACTGATTCATTAATTTATGATGTACTTGTCAATGTACATCATAAATATAATTTAATAAATGAATCCTAGAGTTTATGGGAAACTTTTATTACAGAAATTGGTGGTGTCTTCATGAGCGAAGCAAAGAAGATGGAGTGGAGCTAGGAGGAGCAAAAGAGATCTCAAACGCCGTGTTTACAATGGAGGAGCAATGCCGGACAGAATTTGGTGAAGGGTGAGTCATTGTATTTTTATTTCACGATAGAGAAATACTTTCCTAAAATAAATAGATCTTCCATTAAAAAAAAGAAAAGCTAATATCTATAACTCAGCTTTTAGTACAGTCAAATTATTCATTGAATATCTCACGACTACATGAATAAAGCTGTTTTTTTATTTTAAAGCGTGCCGTTTTTCTATCTAAAAACCCTTTTGAAGACCAAATACAATATTTTCTTGTTCTAAAAAAGATGATGGAGCTTTCAAAAGAACTTTATCAACTTTATAAATTTTTTGCGCACAGCTGATAACATTTATTAATTTTGTTCATATATTATTCAGAACTACCATTATAGTTTGAACAAACAAACACAAACAAGTCGGTGTTATAAAGCCCGCATACCGCCTAGCTCACAATAAATAAATGTATACGGGTTTATTCACTTTTTTATGTAAATAGTTATTAAATTTGGTTAAGTTTTAGTTGGTAAAAAAATACTTGTGATTAGCCAATATATCTCTTTAGTACCTAGCGTAATTTTTTTCTATTTCTGGCATTGAATGAATCACCAAAACTGAACATGACGAACAAAAATAATATCAAGCGGGTACCTAACATTAGCATTCATTGTTGGTAACAAGGTCATGGTCAGATGGGCATGTGTGAATTTCTTGATGAGACCTACTGACAGATCCTCATTGAAGCTGCTTTAGAAGTGATTTATGGCGCGAAATAATATGAGCAAACTTTAATTCCTAATAAAATATTTTAGAAAAACATGGGTTAAAGGAATTCTTATTAGTGTCATTGTTAGTATTGCTAATTTCAAAATGTTGTTTTGAATTATAAACTCGATTACGGCCCTCGACGCGTTCCGAAGTTTTTCCAATAATCTATTTAGTGGAAATGGAAGCCACACGCACTATCGATTGACATGGCATGCAACAAATTGATTTATAGTGAATTTTCATCCAAAATGTGTGTCATTTACTACTAAAACTTACCGGTAGTTCTAAATCACGTAATCTACCTTCACTTTTCAACAGTGGTGCCAACTGTACTAATTCCAGTAGTCACCTAAGCCTAAAATCTCTGTTAGTTGATAACAAGCAATGATCAAAAAAAATTTGTAACATTTTTGTGAGCCCCCCCGTCAAATTTCAGACAGACACCGATGCATATCATTAGGTTTGGTTACAACCTAATGATATGCATCCAAGGAAGCAATGAGAATGATGACACATCTGAGCGTTATTTCAAATCACTTCCTGACAGAACTGAATCTTTAAAGTACCCACTTGATAATGTATAAACAAATATGATGTTGAGCTATTCCTGGTACCAATGATTCGAGGACATAGCAAACGTTTCTGAACACAATATTAAAAGTTTTGAACAAAGCTTTTTTAGCTTTTGGAGTTTTCAAGCCTGTAGTTCTTTGAAACTCTTATTAAAGCTAAGAACGATATCTAAATGTGCCCTCTAAAAAACGGAAGGTCTTTTTATGTGTCTGAAGTGATGTGACATGATTATTGCCCTACTAAATTATGAGAAGTACCAAGTCGCATCCCATTGCGCCCGTCACCCTAACCGGAGATTAAATGTCTCACGTGTGGATGGACTCTCTCCCCTACGGACGCGAGCAATATGGTCCTCCAAAAGTTTAAATGACAATAAATGGTCACCCATCCAATTGACTGGGTAGAAAGTTGTTTAAATAAAAATATGTTAATCTGTAACGAGCATTATTGGCTTGCTTCGCTTCAAGAGTTTCAGGTAGCGCTATTTACCTGACTGCAATTAATGCATTATGAGCAATGAGCGTTATGTTGTGCCATTGTTCGCCTTCGTTTGTTACAAAGGTGCCCTGAGTTTCAAAAAGATTTATTGCTGCAGTGAGTAACTCTAATAGTGGAAACCGCAAGATCAAATGGTAGTCCATAAAATATATGCATTAGATCGCAAGGTTGCGGTAATGTATGTACAAATGTTACTTAACTGATTCCGTGAAATATCCAGATCGGTCAATTAAAAACATAGGTTTTACAAAATGTTTTGTTTAAAACATATAACAACACACCATTATTATACTTACAATATAATAGATATATATTAATTAGCTTCAGTATCAATTTGGGGAGCAGAGCGTAATTGGCCAGTGGTACGAACGAGGAATGTAATTGCAACGTCACTGCTTTTAATACTTGTATGCGCAATACTCTGTTCTTAAAATGGTAAAGCGAAACATAGTGAGGAAACCAGCATGTCCTAAAACCATAATTCTAAAAACGCGTGACGTCTACATGTTCGGGGTGCCGTGGTAAATTATACCCCACTCTCGCTAGTCAAGAGTAGGCCGGTGTCCCGGCAGTAAGACGCAGAATTTAGACAGCTTCCTGACTTAATGCAGAATGCAGATATACTCTGATGCAGTTTACATAACCAAGTCAATGTATGCTGTAATGTGTAATGACATCCTATCCTACTACTATTATAAAGGCGAAAGTTTGTAAGTATGGATGTATGGATGTATGGATGTATGGATGTTTGTTACTCTTTCACGTAAAAACTACTGAATGGATTTGAATGAAACTTTACCACAATATAGCTTATACATCAGAATAACATATAGGCTACAATTTTTGAGGTTTCTATAAAATCTATATATATAAAAGAAGTCGTGTTTGTTACAACACTTATAACTCGAGAACGGCTGGACCGATTGCCATGGTTTTTGATTTGTTGGATTTGTTTCCGTCCCGAATAGCAGAATAACTATTAAAACATTGGAAAATTAACGAAAAAAATAAAATCAATTTATCCCCGTATTCTCCACGGGAACGGGAACTATGCGGGTGAAACCGCGGGGCGCAGCTAGTAAGAAATAAGCTTAAATTAAACTAATTTTTAATATAAAATGCTATTATATTTTATGTGTTCAAGTTATTTCTCAGTTATCATTTACGTAATTACGTTCCTTCGTAGGTTAAGTGCACTTTGCTGCAATTGCCACAAATCACAAATAATTATCGAGTTCAGATTGAAGCTCCCTAACTTTACAATTCGATTGATACAAAAAAATATTATACCACCTTCTGATAGTTATCCAATCACTTTACCAACAGTTTGTTTTTTTACTTTTTACAATGATCCACCACTAGATACCCTTTTATCGAGATTACCTGCCACAGACAATAGTATTCTTTCTGTCAGTAAGAACTAAGTAAAAAGTATTGAAACATTTCCCATAAATAGAGGATCAATTTCGTTTTATTTATCAAGTTGATTGGTTTAATAACGATACTCGATTCAGAAGTATTTAGGTCGGTTTCATTAATTTACTACAGCGGATGGCCAAGAACGTATCCAAAAGAGTATAATTCAGATTAAGTGAGCGTAGCACAGTGCATTTTGCACTGCCCAAATATTATCGAGAGTTTTAGGCATTGTAATAAATACTGTCATATTACCTAACACAACCTAACCTACCCAACCTACCTAATAGCAGTCGATGCTTGGGGATTTGCAGTTTTTCGAATTATTATATTTACATTAATTTTAATTAGATTCGATCTTTTGACAGAATGAGCTTGGACAGATTTGAAATCTATCAATACCTGGGCTTGACAGAGCCAACAGAGCAAATTCCCAACGTCTCAACTGATAGTGGTTTGAGGTTAGAGGGAATTGTTAATTGTCTAAATACCAAACTATATCTTTGTCTATAATCAAATATCACATTGTTGTAAAAAAATATGAACCTTGTTGACAGATGGAATGGAAATTTTTCCCTAGTAATATGTTAGTAGATTCTCGGGTTAAACTGTAAGTTCTAGGCTTAAGTATTCGCTAAATACTATTTCTTGGGCCACCGCATATACCTGAAAGCCAATAACGACAGTATTATTGGCAATTAGTACTACAATATCTTTGAGTTGATTGTGATTCAATTAGCCCTCAATTGAATCTGACGAATGGTAGCTGCCTATTTGTCTCGTAATAAATTGGAAACGTTTGTTATACTAGAGTCACGATACCAATTATTGGTGTTTTTGTATAAATCTATTTCTATTTGTATAAATAAATGACATTAGAGTATCTATTTAAAATGCCAAAACAGTTTTTTACTAAATGTATAATATATAAGGCAGGTATGAAAAAAACAATATTTAAAATTTTTGCCTGTCTGCTTGTCCATCTGTCTGTATGTTTGTTTGTTCCGGAATCTCCGAAACGGCTGGACTGATTTTGAAGGGACTTTCACTGGTAGATAGCTTAGGTTATAAGTAGTATAATACTTATTAAAAACGGATGACGGTGACGGGAACTGCATTGAAAGATTAACTCAAATATTTCTCCGATTTTTTTTATTGTTTGTTTGATTTATATATACGTTGACTTCAAAATAGATTTCCACCCATAGGTATTCAGTATGTAATACAGTGAAGGTGCGGTCCGCCTGTTCGCGGCTCTGGTGCGCTCACCGCTCCATGCCCCATGTCTGCAGATCGAAGAGGGCCTCCCCTCTTGAAGGCACTCCCTGTGGACACAATCGGGTATGTACCGCAGCACATTAGAAGCTGTTGAGATTTTAAGATGTTTTATTCTTTTATCAGAATTAATATTTTTGCACCGATATAAACTTTATTGTGTATTGACCACACTTAACTAATAATAAGGCTCACCCCTGTATATAAGCGGGCATGAACCGACCTAGCTTAATTGCGTATCACTTAAGTAGTAAGCATTAAATATATATATCCGCCCTGTGTACATAATTGGTATAATATATCAGCTTGAAATTAGCTAATTAGTTAACAGAAAAACTTAATAACTATAAAAAACGTGAGTAATAATATAATTGTTATAAATTTTACTTTTTTTAACTATTTTTAAACCTTTAGAGTTAATAGTTCTAATTAAGGTTAATTTCAATACAGTGCTAAAACTGCTTTATACATTGATATATTTAATGCTTATGCAGAGTATTACCCTGTATGCGTCTACTAAAATATCTTTAGTGGCTTATTCCAAGCTTCGATTGTCACCGCAACTTACTAATTACGAGAAATTCAATACGTACACTATGCATTGCAATTAGGAACAATAGGCATTTGTCATGACCACACAACGGTGCTTTATATAAACTCTGTCTTCTAATGCACGACACCGTTAAAAAAGAAACTCTTCGTATATATATACAATAAAAATGAAGTTAGTTCTCATAGCTGTATAACTTCATGAGAGTTAATGATGTTTACATAAATCAATGTTAACCTTGCTAAAACAAACGATTCAATTGTGAAGTACTTGCTTAACGATCATGGATGTACTGTAACTATTATTTCTCAACACATGTTATCAATAAGAAACATTATTATGATTATGATTAAACAAACTATTATTAAAGAACACAAAAGTTGACGCATGCTTATGTGTTTTTTTAATAAAGGTTTGTAATATTTCAGTATTTAAAAAAATCTTTGATTTTATAATACCATTTTATGTTTGTCCGATATATTACCAATCTGTAACAAGTTAGTTAGTAATCTCATTAATATTAATGTTTACGACTAACATAATTTGCTAGTAGCAATATGCTTCTAAACTATATCAAAACGTAGTGTTTAATTCTATGAACTATTATAATCTGTGCGTTTAGGCTCAAATTGTAAATCCTAGCATGACTCTATGCATATTGATGAATTGCGTTTATTGTAAATTGAGCTATGCGCAGCAGTCCATCGATTGACACACGACGCTATCTACGTGTAACAGAAGATCGATCATTGCAAATAAAAGCTATTTAAACTGCTCCGTCTCTGATCCGACATGAATCCGGGTCAGAACCGATTCTTTGATTTTCAAAGAAGAGTGGGTAACTCTTTGAATGCAAATGAACATATATATACATAAGAACAACAATGATCAAATAAATAGTTTACCATTTGAATTGGATTGGTCTTATTTCCACGAGTACTTTTTGAATTGGTTGTCTTGACGATTCGATTGTGTATCGGATGGTAACTGTAACCATCTGAATATTGAAGAATACAAAAATAACATAGGCAAAGTTATAAAAGTGGTGGTTTTGTTTTATAAACCCATTTTACACAGTCGACATGTAACAATCTATAATTCTACCACCACACACAATGCCACACCTACAAATAGTACCACCAAAGTTACAGTTATAAGCTGCTATAAAAAAATAGACATAACAGAAGTGGACACAATTAACTCTTAATCTCTATTACTCTTAGTGATATAATATTTTTTTATAAAATTTTATATTTAGATCATATTTTATATACTGGTCACGCTATAACTTGAGAACGTCTTAACTGATTCCAATTTTTTTTTTTATATTTACTAATATTTCATAAAAGTTATATACGAAAACGAAGAATTTACGAAAAAAAAAATAAAAAAAATTGCTCCGAAAATTCGGTTTTCCAGGTAGCGGTGCAGCTACTCGTAGTTTTAAATGAAATTAAATCTTGCTGTCGTGTCGTCACTGACTCGTATCGGTGAATGCACCAATGCTTAGTATAACGTGTTTCGACAGCATACCTTACTAGGGATTCCAGTGATGTATTCGAACCGACACACGTGCGTGCGCATAAATTCGATAAAATGCTTTGTGCATACGTTTTCGAACATGTAAATGTTGGGTGAGCCGCTCCACTGTTACCGAACCCATAATAAAATCACACAAAAGGCTGAAGGGACTCGCCCTGTAATTCCACGCGCCAATTTGAATTCAATGACAATTTGAATTCCATTTCAAGCTAAATGCATTTCGATATTGTTGACAGATGGATACGTAATTCGAATGATTACTATCTTTTGCGACGTCCAAACTAAGCGAACGAATACTAAATAGTGTTAACGGGACACTATTTAGTATTGTAAATAATATAGTATTGTTCAAGGAAGATGCTAATCAAACCATAATTTATTATTTGTTTTCGTTAATGGTGCCCTTAAATGTCCTGTGGGTTCAACTCAAGTATTGTATCAGTAATTTGGTTGCCATAGTATCTATACGTAATATTTATTTATAACTATAAATATCCTTTGCCATTTCACATTGTAACGTTACTAATTCGTTTCTCCTTTCGTTTAATCTGGCACGGAAAGTTACGTATCAATGTCGAGAGTCGTAGGAAATTAATTAGTTTTCTGTTCCGTCGCATTCAGAGACGACGTGAGTTTCTTGGGAATGACCCAATTCACTTTGTAATTGACACGTGATGAACCAATAAATATTTGTAATGAAATATCGGAAAATAAAATGTAATTAGTTACGCCAGTATAACTTGAGTGGTTTCAAAACGCGCTGTTGAAATAGTTCATGGAAACTTTCAGCAAAGTATTTTGAGCTATCGGGATCGTTGAACAATCTTGAAATTTTGGTTCTTACGTGCGTTGTTTGGAAGTAAATTTAATAAATGTAAATAACTAGCGACCCGCCCGGCTTCGCATGGATGATTGGTTGAAAAATCTAATAATATCTATACTAATATAATAAAGTAAATAGAAGAGTTTGTTTGTTTGTTTAAACGCGCTAATCTCTGAAACTACTTGTCGGATTTGAAAAAATACTATTGTATATGATGATATTATATATTGATGAGGAAGGCTATCTAGCATTACGCTAAATTTGTTTAAGTTAAACGCGGGTGATACCGCAGGGCATAGCTAGTTAGTTTACATAGATAAATATTATTGCACAAAGCACCATTTAGCCCCTAATTAAGCGTAGCTTGTACTATTACAAATAGTTATCTGATAGAATAACTATATTACTGTTTATTGACATATTAAAACCTAGACACAGAAGAAACAGAAGGAACAATTTTGTCATACAGGTGCTAGTGCTGGGTGAGAATCAAATCCACGACTTACGACGCAGAAGACAGCTACCAACTGAGCTGTGAGGATATTAAACATATGTCAATTGACTGCAGAATTGATGTGGTCACAGTCAAGCTATAAGTTATAACTATATCAAGCTGTTTTCTGATGGTAAAAGTAGTTACCAAAAGTTGCCAGTAGATATTAACTATTTATAAACCATAGATTAGCTACGAACTCGAGAACGCAGTGGCCCAGGGGTACATTAGTCAATAATAGTAGTCATTTATTTATAGAAAAGTATACGTAAATAATACAATATTATAGGCAAATAAGCAATAATGGCTAAACAGTCGTTGTATAAGAAAATACATTCATACTTAATATTATAAATACGAAAATAACCCTGTCTATCTTTCTGTTACCTGTCTACGCTTAAACCGCTCAACCAATTTAGATGAAATTTAATATGGATATAGCTTGAGACCCTAGTAAAGGCATAGGTTAGTTCTCCCGGAAATCATCCCTTAAAAAGAGGGGTGAAAGTTTAAATGAGGAATCAATCATTTCTCAAGTAAAATATATAAAACTAATCATAATTATACTTTGAGTAAGAAATAAAAAAAATGTGTTTAATTTCGGTTAATAATTATTAGTTTAAGTTTGATGAAAGCTCGAAGAAATAAAAATAGGCTATTTGAAGTACTAATTCTATCTCTATCGATATTCTATCGACGAAATCGCAGGCAAATCTAGTAATAAAAAATAATCGAATAACGGAAGTTTCAAAATAGAAACAAAACACGAATTTTTAAATGTAAATATCAAAACTAATAAAGAAGAGCTGATCAATAAAAAAACAATAACTTTACGTTTGAACCAAAAATAATAAATTATTATTATTCATACCACAATTTGACACTGTGACACGTTATATGCTCACGAATATGTTTACCTGTGTGTGTACGAATATGTGTACGTATACGTGCCTATATTTATACATATACGCATGATAGGCACGTCCGTAACCGCCTATGGCATATACCGCTGGACCCATGACAACCATCAGCTTGGCTGACTTGGTGACTCTACGGAAGCAACCCTCGCGACGCGTGCTATATATTGAATAAAATCCATAATATATCCTTATATAAATAGCGATGCCCTTTTCCCATGTACCGTTGCCTACTTTTGCGTCCCGTAGCCGCGTTCCCAATCCGCAGCGCGCCTTTAAACTCGGCTCCATACCGCAACAAGAGATTGCCAAATTTAAAATGATCACACAGCTTTGCTGGGCAGATGCAAGATAGTTGATTAATCATGAAACCACATCATGCATGAGTAATCTATTGAATTGTTTGTTGTAGTGGTGCGTTAAACGAGTCTGTGAACCAATGCTGGGATACAACACCAGCAGCAAGACAGTAACCGACGAAAATGAGAAGGCGCATTGGAGTGAGTGGGGCCGCTGGAGCGAATGTAGCGCGGATTGCGGGTATGGGCTGCGCGCGCGCACTCGAAAATGTCGCTACAAAGGGTATGTATACATATACTGCGAACAGAACGTTACTAATCTTGATGAGTTGGTGAGCTTTAGAGAGGATTGGAGTTAGTATTGTTGCTGTTAAAGTGATTGCACTGGAAGGCAACACTGCGTCGGTACAAAGGATATTACCACAGAAAAGATAAAATACGTATTCTATGGATATTACGTATCCATTGTACCGACATTGCGCATGAGCTCTTTACAAAGTATTCAAGTTGAAGTGCTCAAATTGTTAATGACTAAAATGTGCATGACTTCACTTTCAAGAAAATATTTTTACATATAAATTTTATCGCAGAAGTATATCACAACGAGCCTGCGAAGGTGCCGGCTCTCAAGTAGCCGTTTGCTGGGCAGGACATGTCTGCGCTGCAAGCAGAGACATCCGCGCAGACCTGTGCTTCCGACAGCAGACCACCTTCATACCGCACGTGCATCCAGATGGTGAGATCATCAAATGAACTTGCAGATTTTTTGTGGCGTAATTTTTATTTGCGTAATCAGCTAATAACTAGCTTATGGTCCAACTAATGTTATGTACTCATTCCTGCCTATACACAACCAAAGTATGACTCAAGTTTTAAGCATGAAGAGACCTAAGTCTCCCGTGTGGGGCTTCCTCAAATCTCACGTTTTTTTGTGTATTTCATGTCTTATTTGTATTAGTTCGACGTGATAATAAATGTTATTATTTCAGAATCTAAACAATGTGAGATCTGGTGCATGGACTACAGGGGCGGAGAAGCGTCTAACTTCGGAGCCCTACCTGAAGGAACTCCCTGCAGCTATGAGAGGCCTTATGACGTGTGCTTCCAGGTAACGTATTATTTTAGCTTTCAGACTCAAGGAAGTACTTAAGTACTTAACTTACTTTACAGTAAGTTTAAGAAGAAACTTACACGGCTATTTGTTACGTACTTATGTTTTACACATAAACTTCATGTCATGTCCATCAGCAATGTACAATATGGTTGGTTACTTCACGATATTTTCCATCACTGTAAGCTCAATGACACTGTAATGGTAAAACAATTGCCACATAAGTTCCTTGAATTAGACACAACACTTAAAATTAATATAGACGATGTAAGAGAATGTCAAAAATTTCGCTCTATGGTGAAGCTAAAACATAACCAATGTGTGCCCGTGTGTTCCACGTAGATACACCGCCGTCACGAACACAAGCTTAAGAATTGTGTTGCCACCACACATAACATTTTCGTTTAAAGTAGTGAAAATAAAATGTTTAGCTTTATACTCAAAACCATGACCTTGTACACTAGAGTCGCGCACTGCAGCTCGTCACCATAGACTTATACGTATGCTAGACTGCATCACTTTGCATGCAAACACTATAATTCATTCTAGTCTTATATTAGTTCTATGATATTCATTTGCATATGTCGTGCACCTTTTCATCGTCACTTCATATTAACCGCTATATTTTCTCATATAAGGCTATATAACAAGTCCATATTAGCATTCTTCCCGTGTTTCCCTTTGAAATGTCGCGCTTCAATATCTTTTATCTCGAATGCGGCTTGATTCATGTGAAGTTTTCCTCACTTTTATTAATAGCACGTTGCCCGATTCACATTTTTTCTGCCTTTATTTTATGAATACCTTTCTTCCTATTTAGTAGTAGATATCTAAACATAGATTTATGTTTTCTTTTTTGGAATTATCCAAGATCATACGGTTCGTATTACGAAAGGATTGGGGGATAAACTGCGGCTCGTGGCATTGCTGTAAAAATAAAATGTTAATTACGAAAGTTAAAGGCTAAAGTTAAAGATTTGATCCGAAACGAAAAAGCTTATTCAGTCGAATTTTTTACATTCGACTCTGCTTACAATACTAACTGGATTGCGCTTCTTTAAATACCACCTGTGGTGATTTTAAAACTTCTGTTGCTGTTATGTCTTGTGAATAACACATTTGAAATAGAAGTATATACTTATCAATATTTTGAGATCACTGAACTTTTGACGGATCAATTTCAATGGATTTCTATCGATAATTTCAATTTAGTGTTACCGTGTTTATGTACATTAACTTACCAAATCTTTCAAAATCCAAATTGTCTAGGTATATAAAACTAACTTCGCAAAGTTACTCTAATGAAGAAAATGAGTCCTAATCTTCCCATTATAGTGCGACCATGTAATGAAATAAAATTACTATTAAATAACTTCGATCATTATTTATGCGAACTAGAGTTTTTATTTAATGTAAAGTTTCGTGCAGGGTACATGCGTAAAAGGACAATGCAACTCAACGGACCCCACGTGCAATTGGTGCCCTGATGGATACTGCAACAACAATACTCACATCTACACCAGGCAACTCGGAAATGGCAAGTATAAGGAATTATCACACGAAATCAAAACAAAGAATCCTGACCATTGCATACATACCCACATTGGGTGGTATATTATTTCAGAGACGCAACTTGAAACAAAACGGGATTTAGTATCATGACCTACCTAACTTTATAATTTAGTAATCATTTTGCGCTGTTGGTTGTGGGTTCGATTTCCACCCAAGACAAACATTTGTGTGACGAACATAGATGTTTGTTTAATATGTGATAGCAAAGAAATACTACGTTTACTATCAGCAACTTGATGTAGTATGGGAATTCCCATACTACATTCCTCGTATAATCACAATTTTTGTCAAAACTAAAATGACTGCTGACATTTTTGGTGTCGTTTAGCAATGCATTTATATTGTGCTTTGTTCTGACGAGTATTACAGACGAGAAATATTGACGACAGGAATTACAGACATGAGATTTTCATCTTCATCTCTCCTTATCAGCTTGTAATGTCCTTGCAGTGGAAACATTACAAGCTGATAAGGATACTACCACTCAACTGACATAAGCGATATCTTTCCTGAAATGTTTATTAATACTTTTTTCATTCTAGAATGGACACGAATGACGATGATTCCCCACGAAGCGCATCAGCTGTCCGTCCACATCGCCACAACGGTGCCTCTGCACATCGCGTTACGAGAACACAAAAGAGACAAACCCGTCCTAGAACTAAGCAAACACGACATAAGACCGCAGAATAAACAAAACGACTATCTCAAATATGATCCAAACGTACCACAGAACTTACAGATCATAGACGTGAATAGCAACGTGTTAGACATAAAGGAAGACAAGGAAGGACAAGTTGTAGCTGCTGGCACCGTGATACGCTGGAGACAGACAGACACAGATGTTTTCATTTCATCCGCTGCGCGACTCCAAACGGACTTGATGATATTGGTGAGTCTATTTTACTTAGTCTCTCATTTGTATGAGTAGCATGATCCAACTGATTCTAAAATACAATTTTTGGTAAAATTTTATCAATCTAATAGTTTCTACACTGCCAGGTACCGAACCAGCAGTCTCATTCTTACTACTTGAGCCAATCGATAAAATATCTAGCTATTTTTCTAATGATCCCTTGGTATGAGACTTATTGAGACTTTTAAAAATGAAATATCTATTTCGTTCATTTTTGGTGACGCATAAAGAAACGTACTCAAATGTTATCGACAGATGCAGTCGACAACCTATATAAAGTCGTGAAGGGGTGATTTTATAACTTTGGTTTATCCATACATCGAAATTGATAAAAACAGAATGAAAAGTAAGCTATGTAATCAAAACAGGTCATATTAGGGTTTAGTAGCGGGATCGCCAGGGGTAGGAATATCGTGGTGGTAATTTGTAGGATCCATTGCCAAAACTACAATTAAAAAGACTCAGGACGTACTATTTGTAAACATTAATTATTGTATCTTGGTGCAAAAATGTAAACTCTGACGTTTGAATCTCAGTCCTTGGTAGCCCGGACTGAGGTCATCACTTATTTGATAACCAGGTTACGCATACGACATTATAAACTAACGGATTATTATGGAAAATGAAATCATAATACTGAATATTGGGTTATTAGCTATGACGTTGCCATTTTTGGACCGGCCACTTTTAACTGTAATAACTGTGGTCAGACTTGGATATTTGAAATTCAAATCACATCGTGTACATCGTGTTCAAAATACATCGTGTACATTTCGAAAATAGCTTTCAAGTTGTAATAGTTCTTCTCCAGTAATACGCAATATCATCGAAACGCTTGATCAGCCTTAATTTGCTACGAATCCCTATTTTTTTATTGCCTTTAGTTCGTCATTATTAACCCCATTTTCCGGGCTCTACGGAAAATGTTGACGTCGCAAATAACCCCGCAGAAGGTTTAATTATGTTATCATCATTTTCAGAGTAGTGTACTGTGTGTAAAGGACAATTTAGTTGTTAGCAGTGATGTGTTCATATGCGTCATTGATGTGCAGTTTAAGAAATGGGAACTAGTTAAAAAAATGTCACTTAGGTATAAGATAGAGTATATGGAATAATAGAACTCAAAGAAGCAAATTAATAACCGTTTATGAAAAAATAATAATGCCTTTAGTGTAATGTATATGTAAATTTTGTATTCCATTCCACAGCATACTTCAAAGTGACCAGTTCAACTAAACAACAATTTCATAAGGAAATACCCAATATGCTATGTTATTTGATCATTTCAAAACCCTGGCTTTATCATTCAACATTTGAATTTCATCTCTCTGACAGTCAACTGTCAAATGTTTTTCATACCAATTTTTTTTGTTAAAATTAGATACAAATTCGTGTGAGAAATCCGCAAAATTACGTACATTTAGCAACACCATGAAGAAAATCATTAAATTCGCTAAAAAAGTTTGTTTCATTGTTCTTGAACGTCTTTGTTGAAATGAGCGCTCGACTCATTAGCATAATAAACCCGTCCCGAACTCTGTTTTCTTAAGCTTTGGAGGTTTTAATTAATTTTTTTTATGAGCAACCGCAAGCGTCCAGATTATCCAGTGTAAGAGGTTTTACGGACGGGGTTATGTTACTGAGGGATAATAAAACTCGCGTGTGAGAATAAAACATGTTATTTCAAAGATGACTCACGACGTACCGTTAGGTCTGATGGATCAGGTCTGCTGTATGGATGTAATTATTACTTCTATTCACAAAAGTGCTCAATAAACTAGACAAATAAAAATACTAAAAAGGCATTTGTTAAATTCCTTAACCACATTTTTAGTGCATTGCTGTGTTCCGGTGGAAGGGTGTAGGTACTGGTGAAATTACAAGCGCATGAGACTTACATTCCTATTTCCTGATTTGAGTTTTCGCAATCTAACATCAGGTTGGCTGTAAGCAGGTCCCATTACATTAGTCACTTTAAAAACATTACACATTTCAGCTGCCATGATTTTCATGACCAGATTTTTACCTCACTTCACCATAATTTTCACCAAGGTAACAAATGATACAAAAGGGTGTAAAGAGTAAACTATGAAGAGTGTAACGAGGCGAAACATTTGATGATAAGGGTCGGACGCACTCCGGGGTGGTTTAATTATTCAGTCGCTTTCAACTCCGGCGCTGAAGCTAATTGGTAGCTCACGCTGCTCTTTATATCCTATTCGAGTTTTTCCTGTGGTAAAAGGTAGAACTTTTTATAGCTACACATTTGTATTACTTTTATCTATGGTAATATTTTCACGGTTAAAAATATATGGTTCATAAATAAACTTTACCAAATCTTATTTATGGTATCAAATATTCAACAGAGTGCGTATTATGTCGTGGGTGGAAATGATGCTTATATTGTATCTTGGCAGTATCTAGCTTAATTTGAATTGAGTTTGGCAGCATAATGCTGAAAAAATATTATGGAATGATTTTATTTATTTTAAAACGTGATGAGTTAAATACCAATAATTTTACTTTAAGTAACTGCCGAATTTATATGAATGAGGGAGCCGTAAGAAATCTTTCACCCACCAGAGATAGGGTACGTAAATTGAATAAAAGAATAAAGATCCTTTATTGACCTCTATTTTTATCGTATTTTATACAGGTCTTTTTAAGGAAAATTATAGAAAACCTTTTTTAATAAACCTGCATAATCTGACCTTTAAAATGCTCTACAATAACAGTCTTCTTCTCGCGCGTCTCTCCTGCCAATAGTACTGCCGATCCATTCAACTCTTATCTCCACTCCACATCGGTGGAAACATCCTATCCTCTACATCACACGTCACCGCACATCTCTTATCTCTGCTCTTCTCGCTTTGGTGTAAACTAGGCTTTAACAGGTTTTTGTTGAATCGTAACAATTCACTTAAGCAAGCAGTTGCTCCCACTTTTGAGACTATTTATATAATTTGGACCGCTTGACGTTTTCTCGCAACATTCAACAAAGGGAAAAGTTAGAGTATGTACTCGTATAAACATATCGTCATGTTTTGTAGCAACAACTCAAATCCTAAACAAAGCTTTCTACTTGTTTATGAAATTATTTTCATAAACGTCAACGTAATACTAGTTTTGAAGCTACAAACAGAATTGTAGCTTATTCACAGAAGATAATGTTTAACTTAACTTTTGCCTTTCATGCGATTTAAAGCTCTATGTTGCATAGCAAATAAAGTTAAATTTAGCGAACCTACTCACGCCTTGTAATCGGCCTAGTTTAAGAAAACATACTGAAGATTCCTCGGAGCTTAGCGAAACGTAGGTTCTATCCACAGATGTCTATAGTGATACCAAGGATGTTTTTTATTGATTGAAATAATTAAATTATTGGATATCAACTTTTTTAGGTTAGCTGTTCTATGCAAAATGTGAACTTATGTTATTATTAGAGTTACCGAGATATTTACCATGATTTGCGAGTTTTGTTGACTTCCGATATTTCGACGCAGTTACATGCGTAAAAAAAAAGTGAATTTATGTCTAGTCCAATTCCAATATTCTCCTTGTGAATCGAATTGCTCAACAAGCGAGAGTGAGTGAGCTACAATATAAAGAGATTCTTGGAAGTCTGTATTCGATATTGAGTTTAAATGGAAATATCTGATATATTTATTTTTTTATATCACATTTTAACCCTTGCACTAAAATGGCACTCAAATTAACACAAATGTAAGTTTAGGCTAAACAAAGCATCTTCTAGAAGTAATTTATAATATTAAAGCTGCTTGACAGCAGAAACATATTAACTGACTTTATAGATAACTTTATGGATGAGTATAGGGTTACTCGTTATTTAGCCAAAAGCCAAATCCACAGTCGAATAAATCTCAATTATGACAGTAAACACGATGTTTTGGCGAACAAACAACAGTGGATTTCCACATTTCAGCAAAACTCATTGAACATGGCCTTATTTATATGTTTACTGAAATAGGTGACCTTTCCCTAGCAGAGATAGGCTGGGAAAGCAATTTTGTATGACCGTTATGTGACTCGTACGTAAGCGACGTACAATCTACGAAGAATAGATACGAGACGGAGAAACCACTCGCTTTTTTATTACAGCTCTAGATTTATTTTCTTTACAATTTTGTTTAAGGTAGTGACGTCGGCTTATCGTCTGTAGGTCGAGCGTTTGAATCCTGTAAAAAGCTTGAAATTCTAGGGGATAAAAAAACAAGAGAAAACTTTAGCATGATTAATTAATTGAGTAACTAGCTGCTCGTCTACCATAATATCCATGTAATAGTAGCAGTTTCTTTACACTCATTTCAAATGAGATATAAATTATCCCTTCCTCAGAGATAAAAAAAACTTCTGCAATATTCTCAAAGTACCCCTTGTATTCTGCTCATAAATTAGCTACTTTACTTATTTTTCTTAAAATGCCTATTCAACTTTGTGCTTATCGCAAAATAAGAGGATTACAATTATGTAGGTAAGCTAGGGTTAACAATACAAACGAAATTCGTCTAGTACATTGTTATAATTTTTGCAGGCCATCCCTGAAAACCCCCTGCCGAGTGAGGAGCTAATCGTCGTGGAGGTATCTGTCAACTACAGCACACCCGCATCGATTGAGAGAGCCCGACCTTTGGAATACAGGTAAAAATACCTGACACCTTTAACAAAGTTGCCATCTCTAGTGCCTATAAATGGGTACACCAAGCTAGCTGGGAGTGGATGATGTAGGTTATTGCTATATCAGTTTTATTGTTCAAATAATAGAAATGAAATGACACAGGAAGAACAGGAAATAACTTTTTAGCAAGAAAAGTATTATAATATTATAATAAATTATAATACATTAGTAACACTTAATAAACACATTCTCCACATTACTAGTGGGTATTTTGGGACAAATTAGTACTTGCTTCAGACACGAAGCAAACATTTGCATAATTTAGAAAAATATAAATAACTTTTAAGATTTTCTTTGATCCTCATCCATTCCGCCTGGTGATGTTGACAAAATCTATTAATAAAATAACATTACTAATAGAAGCTTGATTTAGTCTAAAACGTAATCTTATTGTCAATATTTAAGTTACAAAACTGAGGCAAAAGTTCTAGTACTGTGTAACTGGTAGTTTCAAATTTGATTTACAAAGACAAATTTAATTAGTTAGATACAGTTCGGAATATTATTGGAGAACATTTATTCAATTACTCTATTTGAAGCTCAGTAATTTAAAGAAATTTACAAACCAAATCATTCCAATACGGAGGTTTATTTTTCTCAATTTTACTGTTGTATTACCAGGCAATGGAACAATAAAAAATGCCCACGAAATCCTACGCACTGTTACCAATTTTAGTTCGTATTATAATAATTCCACCCTCTTAGTACATAGTTATTAAGTAAAAATACTCCCAAAGCGCAAACAGAATTTTTAATCACAATATTCTACCATATTACTATAACAATAAATCGGAACTACCACCCGACTCGAATGGATATAGCTGCAGACAATTTACAAGGCAAAACACTTTGAATACCGACTTTCAATCAATAACTTTGAATACCACTGATATTTGATTCAATCGAGCTCGAGTCTTATTAGAATTGGAACGTAAGATTGCTTCGTATCGAATAAAGTTTCCAGACATCTTCTTCGAGCTGGTAGCGAAAGCATTTCTTGATTGCAGAACAAGCTTTTACATAGTATTATATCCGTTTGTGGTACATTTTATGTTTAAATATGTACAGGTATAAAATTCGATGATGTTCATCTATTTTTTCTGTGCTGTTTTGGTGCAATTGTAACACTGACATGAGTGAAAAAGCCTAGTGGATTATCTAAAAAAAAAAACAGTTTTTCTATTATAAATCAAAAACAAAAGTAACGAAGAATCTCTTAATAAAAAAACTACTTAGATTTTTTAGCTCTACACAGACTAACCACGCCTGTCAAAAGTAGTATTTTACAGTGAGAATATGAGAGACTACTCTTATGGTACGGTACACACTTTTCATATCATCACGAGATAACAAACGTTGCAACATAACAATGTAACGCAACTAGGGTGAAACGTGATTAATTAAGGGTTGATTCGGTCAGTCTTCCCTCCTAGCCAACAATTGACTACATTGTTGGCTAGGAGGGAAGACTGACCGAATCAACCCCTAATTAATCACGTTTCACCCTGTATTCATTGTGTAGGGTATCTTTGTATATATTTTGATGCAACTACATGATGCATTTACTCATCTACGCGTAAGTAGTTTAGAAAGAACTCAACATGAATTACTCGAACACTGAACAAAATGTCTGTTTCTATTCATTTCATTGTTTTCATATTCTTGAGTTAGAAAGAAACGAACATTTATTTATATAGAACATTTATTTATTATTATGCAGTAATCTGTTTTTTGTGCGGATTTTAGGTAATAGGATAGGATTGGCTAGGAGGGAAGACTGACCGAATCAACCCTTAATTAATCACGTTTCACCCTGTATTCATTGTGTAGGGTATCTTTGTATATATTTTGATGCAACTACATGATGCATTTACTCATCTACGCGTAAGTAATTTAGAAAGAACTCAACATGAATTACTCGAACACTGAACAAAATGTCTGTTTCTATTCATTTCATTGTTTTCATATTCTTGAGTTAGAAAGAAACGAACATTTATTTATATAGAACATTTATTTATTATTATGCAGTAATCTGTATTTTTTGGTGAATCCATGCATGTATATGATCAAAATCGGAACTTACGATGGACATCCAGCCCGGATTTGCCAATCACGTGCACAGAGTTCCATACAAACAAATATTCTGGTATACCGTACGCGCCGATTACAATCATATGCACACTGTCTTTAATTAGGATTTGTACACAACACACGCATGTTATTAAAGCATACACAACATATACAGGAATATTTAAAAACGTATGTGTAGTACGCAATCGTGGAATCGAAGCACACCCTCTCGATTCGAACGATATAAAACAAGTGAATGATATAAAACTTGAAAAAAATCCGACTTTAATACTTTTATCCCTTCTTTCTCATATTTAAGGGGTACATCCTACCATTTAAAAAATAAACATCCAACTTGGTATACAACAGCGAAGAAAGAGTCACAGGAAAAAAAACATGCAATATCATTAACTCGGATGACACATTTTTTCTAGTTATTTTAAGTTAACCACCAAACTACTAAACCGATTTTAATTAAATTTCTATGGCACCAATCTGAAAGCAACCATTTTAAATTAAAAAAAAAATTTTACGTCAGTTGATAATGGACGGAGAACTGAGATAAAAGACATGAAAAAAAACCGATGAATTGATAACCGCCTCTGTAAGTCCGTTGAAAACGCTAACAACTAACAAGATAGAAAACCAATAACAACTTTGTAAGCGTCGCTAAGAGGGCTTTCCTAGTAGACCTCCCTAATAATATTACTTAATTAATAGACAGCCTGAATTTCCAAGCAAACTTAATTTAGGATCTAATACAGAAATAATATAGAAAGGTCAAACTACATTTCTACTTAAAATTTTTGCTCAAATCAAACCCCTATAATATACCCAAATTCAATTACAACTTGGGATTACCGAAGAAACTACTACATTGGAAGGTCTGAAGGCTCTGAAGTTTTAACCTAAATATTTGCGAACTTTGGGCATTGACCGAAGTCTTTTGCACACAAAAGACTACTAGGGTTACCCTGGTCTGGTGACTTTGTACATTAGTTTTGGTACTTAAAACAAATATAAAGTAACAGTGGATGTCTACCCTCTTATGTTACAAATATCTAATTACGTCCGGGGCTGTGAAGGTGGAAGTGAATAATGAAATAGTTGGATAATTAATTAATAATAAAATAATTGGTATAAAATTGTCGTCTCTATTATACCGACGTACAGAGGTTTGATTTAACAAATAAATTTTATTGATTAATATTAGTATATCTACTACTGGTTTATTGTAATACTTACGAGCAATTCTTGTATATTTATATCGCGTATCTCGGAAACGGCACTGAGGATTTTCATTAAATATTGTGTTTAGATAGGGTTTTACTATTTAAATGTACCTGTATAACTGTATTTCTTGTAAAAATACAACAAACAATAAGCAAAAATCCGAGCAAAAGTCGATCGCCCATGTAACTTGGAAGTTAATTGCAAAATATTTACAAATTTGCTATGAACCAGTAGATCGTGAGTGTCGCAGAAAGATTTTACAATTAATTTTATCATAATAATTAAAAAATAAATGCTAACATTTGCTGAATGTAATGGACCTTGAAACTATACTGTTGTAATTTGGTCGATATTGTGTTCCAAATATTCAGAAACGAAATAATCATCTTACTCCCTGTTGGTGCGAAACAATTTGAAAATAATTTCACCTCGTTAACAACTCACTCAGTTATTTATGAATGTAAACTAGTTTTGCCGTGCAATTCGTTTTGCATATAAAATCAACTTAACGTGAACGTACACTCGTAAATCTGTACATCCAAAGACTTATGTACCTACATCGATTCTGTTTGATTGGAATTCTAACGCTAGCTGGAATCGAAGTTAGATTCAGTTAGCTTACGATGTCGATTTCCTTTCGGCGGGGCTCAGAACCGCTACAAATACAAACTAAGGGGATTAGCTGCAGCCGCTACGGACTGGATAGATTGTTCCACGAGGGAACCTTCTGGAATCCTTAAGTCGTAGCTGGAAACGAACGTTTTCACTATAAATGTAGCAAACTGAACATATTTTACTTCTCCAAGCCTTTTATAATTTGTTCATTATTTGTGTATAAATAATTCTAACTATTGAATTATATGGTAACACAATGCGTAAGACACGCCCATGAAACTAACGCTAGCTTTTTATAACATACAAACGGACGATTCCCATTGTTATTAAGACACTTTTGTTTCTCAAAAATTGTTGACATATGGACTTTTAACGAATAGCAACAATAGGTCATAACTGTTCTTATACATATAATGTCATATGTATAATGGTAGAAATAAAAATCATTTTTCTTAGAGTTATAGATCTAAAAAATTCGCCATATATCTATGTAAACGTCTATCTAGCATTTAGAACACTTTCATATATATTATGTATTTAAACATATTATTCATGTAAAGTGAAGACACATTGCTAGTGTTAAAAATTAATTATTAATTTGTTTAATTATAAATAATTATAATTAAATATAATTAATTAATTATAAATAAAATTAAAAATAATAGTGTTAATATTGGGTGTGTGAATATGACTCCGCCCTTTCTCAACAGATGTCGTTTTTAGTATTGTTTACGTGTACTAATAAATGACCATACTTGTATTCGATAGTACTGAATGTCAGCTATCTAACGCATTTTATGATATTTGGTTGAAGTGTAAGCAACAATTGTTTTCACCTTTTCGAAAATGTCGGTTTTTATTCCAAATAAACGTCATTTGCGGGAAGTGTTATTACATTATTTTATTGCGAAGAAAACTGCAGCGGAAACTTATCGTTTGCTTGTGGAGATTTATGGTGAGCATGCTCCGTCTAATACAACTTGCAAGGAATGGTTTCGACGATTTCAAAATAACGATTTTAGTACTGAGGATAAAGAACATGGAAAACCACCAAAAAAATTTGAAGATGCTGAATTGGAAGCATTATTGGCGGAAGATTCTTGCCAAACTCAATCAGAATTAGCTGCAGCATTAAATGTTGATCGTTCAACTGTTGCAAAGCGTTTACAAATGATGGGAATGATTCAAAAAGCCGGTGACTGGGTTCCACATGATTTAAAAGAAAGAGACATGGAACGTCGGAAAACCATTTGTGAAATGCTGCTTCAAAGACAGCAAAGAAAAGGATTTTTGCATCGGATAGTCACAGGAGACGAAAAATGGATACACTACGAAAATCCTAAACGCAAAAAAGCTTGGGTGAAACCAGGCGAACCAGGCCCATCACAGCCAAAAATAAATATTCACTGTGCCAAGGTCATGCTCTGTATTTGGTGGGATCAGAAAGGTATTGTATATTATGAGTTGCTCAAACCCTCTGAAACTATTAATGGAGAAGTTTACCGACGACAACTAATGCGTTTGAAGCGAGCCATAGAAGAAAAACGACCAGAATGGGTGAATAGACATAACAAATTAGTTCTTCAGCATGACAATGCCAAACCGCATACCGCAGAAGTCGTAAAAAGATATTTAGAGGGACAGGACTGGGAAGTGTTACCCCACCCGCCATATTCACCAGACATAGCTCCTTCGGATTACCACCTATTCCGGACGATGCAGACAGACCTTACTGGAGAAAAGTTTACTTCATGTGAAAGTATCAAAATTTGGATTGACAACTGGATAAGCTCAAAAGACCAGGACTTCTTCCAGCAAGGAATACGAAAACTACCTGAACGATGGGCGAAGGTTGTAGCTGCAGATGGAGCATACTTTCAATAATTTTTTTTTTAATTTTGTAAGCGAACAAATGTGTTTTATTTTGACAAAAAGGGGCGGAGTCATATTCACACACCTATTAATTAGGCAAAATGCTCATCGCGTCATTAAATTTATCCTCATATCGTCATTATGCAGCTCATGAAATGCAAAATCAATATAACTTTATTCCCAGGTGGACCCTGGCACGTGGACCGTGCTCGGTATCATGTGGAGGGGGTGTCCGTGCTATCCGATCGCGGTGCACGAGAGACATGAGGTGCCCGCCAACGAGATATGAACCGTGCAATTCTCATAGGTAAGCAGGTTTTATACTTCATGGCTGCTAGAAAATGAGAGGTTAGCACGTCCGTGCACACTATATGAGAGATAGTTTCATGACAACGCGATATAGAACGTAAAATACAGGCAAGCAGCATTTGACATTCCACTGCTGCTAGAGTAAGTAACATGTAGTACGTAGTCCGTGCAGAACGTATGCATCATACAAGCCATCTAACCCCAAACTAAGCATAGCTTGTAATATGATAATATACTCGTATATAGTACTTTTTTTGTAAATAGTTTTTTTGTACAGAGCTACTACCAACTGAGCTATGAGGCGAGGCAAATAAGTCAAATAACTCTTCTGTCTTTAATTATACGTGGTTCGTGCTAAGCACTCGGACTGCACGATAGATGCAACAATTATAGTTGAACACATTTACACATTCTATAATAACATTTATTGACACACGTCACTAATGGCGATGCGATTTCCGGGATCAAAATTAGCCTTCGTGTTAATCCAGAATATAAACTACCTCAGTATCAAATTTCATGCAAATCCGTTGAGCCGTTTGAGCGTGATGGTGGTACAAACACACACACAAACACACACGGTCTGTGCTTCGCGTTCGTGATCCACGAGAGTAATGAAGTGCTTGGCAACGAGAAATGAACCTTATTACACACGTAGTAGGTATTTATCTCATCATCTCAGAACAAGTATGACTATTTTTTCGATATTTAGATCATTCTATGTGATCGCGAGGCATGATAGATGAAATAAAATCTCTTAACTATGAACATTTTCAATAGCACTATGACACGCACTAAACCCAATTAATAAAGTTGTGAGTCTGAAATCCACTTTAAAACAAGTTTGCACAATATAATTCGGCTCCTCAGTGGTAGATCAACCTATGTAAAATGTAGAAATTATATGAAGCTTTTATCGAGTTAAAACCCCGAACAAACCCAATTCTAAATTTGATAAGTCCGTAAAATGATCTCGCGGTTCTAGGCGAACACGTGTACGAGTAATCAACGGTGAATGTGTTAAATAGAGAGTTGTAATTAAATGATTGTCACAGTCTTACAAAACAGCCGAGCTTAATAAACGAGAACAAAGCCTTGCACCCTGCACTGGCATTCCCTATGTCGTAAGTGACATAGACACTACAATCATCTTCTTCCATTGTTTCTAGTTTCACCAGTTCCTTATTATTGTAGCTAACACTAGTATTTAGTGATTTGTATACCCTTATATGTGGGTAGGGCTGGGTCCTCCTGTGCTCCCCTCGTGGGTGTTTTGTCGGGGCGGGGGGCTTAGTAACCGTGGCCTGGTCACCTACGGTGAAGCTAAATGGAACCCGGGAGGGGCCGCTTCTTTAGGCTTTACCTCCAAGTCTTCTAGAAACGGCTTTGCAGGTGGCCTTATGGGGGGCACCGCAATTGAAGTGAATTGCGGTGTCTTATGGGACAGCGGTCGCGGTGGGAGAGGAGTACCGGTATTACGGTGACCCGCTCCCCTGCCTCTGGCGGCCACGGCGGGGTCGCCACCGATCGATGACGGACGCGGTGGGGCCGCAGGGGAAGAGGAGTGCCGGTATTGCGAGGTGCCGCTCTCTCTATCCTCTGCGACCGTAGTGGCAGGCAACGAGGCCACCGATCTGACCCGTCGCAGGGGGACCTAAGGCTTTTAGACAAGGAGTCGTCTGATGTCCGTTAATTAAAATCGTCGATCGATGCTTTTAAATGGATGTTTACGCTATTAATTTATTGATATCTTTATAACACATTTCATGCAATAAATTATTTTATTTCACTTCACCCCAGACGAACTTCATGCTACCGAATATGATATTTTAAACAACATAACATTTTATTTTTCCGCGCATAAAACTAATTAGTAAAATTGGTTCACGTGTGTTGCCGTGAGCAAGGGAAATAGGGATTCATTCAAGTATATAGATACTCGTAGAATAAAACATTCAGCATTACAATTGGCTATATGCATGTATCTTGTCGGTATAGCGATATACTGTATATAAACTGTTTAATTCATCTACATGAGAATGGAGCTAAACATTAAAAATAATTAAATTGTATTTAGAAGCTGATCGTAGTTAAAAGGGTCTTATATTGAAATCACCGGTCACTGCCCCCTTTTTCTTGTGCCTACTCGGTTGGAGTACCTTCTTACAAATTAAACCTTTTTCAATAAATTTTCTGGCTACATTCTATAGAAAATACCAAACAATTTTACTTTGAGACTTTAAATTCCTGCTGACCGGTGAATTAAGATTGCTAGGAGCTCTATTCTCAGTTCATGTCGAACGTTTCATTTATAATCTTTAATAAAAACGTGATCGCACGGGAATAATACGTTTATATAATTTTGCCTTTACTTTTAAGTATAATATTATCATTAAAGCTTTTAGCGAAATAAGATATTTTATTAGGTATTTTCACTGTTGATATACTGAGAATGACTTTATGAAATTGACTGCCAAAAACTTATGAATTTTTACCCGAACTAATAAAAGGATGATGTTCTCATTTCGGCTGTAGGTAAGTTTTTTTTATGTTACGCAATTTCTTTGCCATTAGTGGCTGATTTAGATAATTATTATTTTATTCGATACAATGTACCTCCGAGGTGCTCGATAGAATAATAGAAACAAAGAAATTCCACCCCTAGTCGTTGAATAACAAAATGAAAGTAAGTATTGATAAGTAAGTAAGTACACCGGTTTGTTAGTTTTTTAATTTTGAATGTAAGTGTACGCCTTGTACAAATAGACTACAGTTTGAACTGATCTACTAGGAATAGGGCCGTAATCGATAGCAAGGGTGCACAAAGCGAACCAGTTATTTTATTTTCAGCTGTGTGCCTTTCTGGCACGTTGTTTACGATGTTGCCATACCTCCCAGGCTTATCATCACTCTCAGCTTATGGCTCTACACATTGTTGTGACTAATTGAAAGAGACGTTGAGAACTTGTTTATTAAAATAGGTTTCATTCAATTCAATTTATTGATGTTTAAGGAAACATCGCTACAGTGTTGCGTGTATGTGTGTGATGGTTACATTTCAATACAACATCTTCACTGTGTCAAATTGCTAACCGATAAAGACCTGGATGTGATATGATTTAGATAGTTAACACATCTAGTCCCAGGGTTATATGGAAAACTTTAAGATTGAATAGGTTATACCTAAATTATACTGCTGGTACTTAATTAATCTTTTGGCGCCACGGCTTTGTTAGATGGGTGACTGGTTATAACCTGTATAATGTTTTGTTTTAGTTGCGATTTTGTCTGGTCTCCCGGTGCCTGGGAAGAGTGCAGTGCAACTTGCGGTCGGGAGGGTATCCAAGAACGGCAGCTATTCTGTGTACCAGCAAATGTCAGGTATCAATGTCATCAAATGTCAATATTAAATGTCAATATAATTTTGACGTGTCCAAATGATACTTGAGATCTAAATGAGTTTGACTTTGACTTTGAATTGTCAACCTCCGACTAAAAAGCGGGGTGTTTCAAGTTTGTCATTTCCTTAGAGCCCCATAGTTCCAAAAAGCATTGTCAAACATTGTCAATTACAAGGCGTTTTTTTAAGCTGGTATATGAATAATGGAATGTTTTAGGCATTTTTGGTACAATGTTTCCTAGAGCAATTTGGTGATTTTAAATTCAAGAATAACGTAAATATCTGGCAGTGGCTTTTACCCCTGAGTTGGGAGCGCAGCGGTGAGCCACGTGCAACGTAAATACAAATATTTATTCCGCCTTTCAATTTTCATTTAAAATATTGACGTAACGGACAGGCGTAGTCGAGAGCGATACAAACAAGCCAATTTATGATTAACTTTTTCAAATGAACAGTGGTTTATTAAAAGAATAACAGAAGCCATTGGCTAATTGGCAGAACACGATTGGCTTTGTGTTGTAATTGCCAAGTAGTTGGGTTGCGATTCTTGTAATGAAACGCTCTAGATGGTCTTTTTGGTGAAATATCACTTACAATCTTTTTATATTTAATTGCCATACACTGATAAATATTGGTTAGCTCCCTAAGTTCTCTGGCACGAAAAACAAAAAAAAAACAATGAACCAGTCAATATGCTTATTATTTTATTATTTGACAGCACAAGTTCTCAAAGAGAGTTGATCAGATATAGCGTGTCACCGTCACTGTGTCCGCCAATGAAGCCAGACAGGATGCAGCCTTGTAACCGCCTGCCTTGTCCAGTCTACTGGCGAGAGATGCCCTGGACACCAGTAAGTTAAATGAAATTCCAATACAGGTGTTGCCTCTAGTGCCTGCACAGGTATAGCCTCATTCGAAATCGAGCCCAGTTAACTTATCTTCATTGAAAACAAGATGATGCATTATATTGTATATATCATATTATACACATATATGCACGCAATAATATTGGCAAAATCTTGGCAAGTCATCACAAACCTGAAAATACATTTTATATTCATTCAGCACCTAAATTCTGGATGGAGTAGTCAGTCTGAGCGCCAGTTCGTGGGTGACCATGGAAAAGTGGTACACTGACAAAGAATACAAACAAATGAAGTCTGTTAAGTCGGGAAATATAAAATTGTTATATTATTCACAGTGTTCAACTACCTGTGGACGCGGAATATCCCGGAGGCCCCTCATATGCCCAGCTTCAGATGAAATGCTCTGCGGTCCGAAGCCTCGCGAACGAAGGCGCCGCTGTCGCATACGCAGATGCTTGCCGCCCTCTCGTCTCACCAACTCCTGCCCACCTGGAGACACCACACAGTACTGTGAACTGTTCAGTAGAGAAGATTTGTTCAGAAACTGTCAACTGCCACCCTTTAGAAAGTATTGCTGCAACACGTGTAAGAAGATTAATGATAGAGGCTCTTTACTCACGTGATGGCCAGTTCCCAATTCAGGGGTTGCGTGCCACCACCCTCGGCTACATAGTAACTTAACTAGGTGACAAGTAGTTCAACGCAACCCTGTCAGGTAGAAAAAAGTTGAGCAGCTGAATGGAGACTAGAGCTTTTGTCTGATAGCACAAGATACGGGACGAAACTGAGTTTGGTGTAGAAGAAACCACATGTAAGAAAATAACGATTTAAGAACGAGAGAAGATAGATCAAACAGCCAGGTTTGTAACAGGAGGTGCGTAATTACAATATATCAATAATATCTTAAGCTTGGGACCTCCAAATTGTTGGAAATCGTCTTATAGACATTTTATATCAAAAAATTGAACGGCATTGCACCTAAGAATAGTGTTTACGTAACTTACTGCCATTTTACAGCATTTTTATACACGGCAACTGCCATTTTATAGAAAAGCATTAAAAGTATCTTTTCTTATAAAACGATTTTTTCGCCAGTCAATGTATCCAGTATTTTGTATGTCTGTAGTTATCATAAAAATATGTTAAGGATTTACATAAGATAGATTGTATACTCACTAATTTAGTAATGACATAAGTGCCATAACATAAGTACACTATTTTTTTACTCTGAATAAATGTGTTCTGTAACATAGCAAGTTTTTTTTTTTACTAGGTAGTATACGCTTACCCTTCATTAGCCTACCCTGTATCGCAGATGGCTTGGACAAGTACATAAATACAAAACAAACAGCAAAGACTCAAGAAAAAACTTAATGCTCACTACACAAAGTGTGCCCCGGCCGGGAATGGAACCCGACAGCTCTCGCTTCGAAGGCCAACTACTAAGACTAAGACCATCTAAGCTTTGGGGCCATCATAATTTTGTCTACACTTAAGTTTTATACGTTGGATACACCTTATACTGTGTCTTTATGCTCCAGTGGTAGATGTAATGTTGCCACCTGATGAAGCTCACAGATTTTATTTAGTCTTAGGTACATATTTCTTTTAAGTTTTTTTTTAGTGCCGTGCTTGGTCATCGCAGTTGAACGAGCTGAAGACCCACTAGATGTGGTTACTTCCGCCCGTAACAGTAACTTAGGTCCTATCCTGTTGCTCCTGTTACGCTAGACGGGAATGAAACGTCTCTCGCGCTTGTGTTTCAGCGGTGCTCACATCCTGCCTCTGGAACACCACGGGTGCCAGATTACCAGGTGGGCGAATTTAGTACAAGCTCTATTGCTACTTTAAGTCACTGCTTTAGCACCAGCCAGGGGCTACGTGTATACTCGAGGGGTATTCATCTGTGGACGAGAGCAACATGGATCCCTCAAATTAATAACGAAGATATTGTTGTGTATACAAAATGAGTTTTCATGTAAACCATGAGAACTGAATGTAAATTGGCTTGTCTTACAAGAATATGTTAGGATTATGTCTGTTTCAACCCTAATCGAATTTCAAGGAGATTCAAGGAGAAATAAGTAAATAGAAGTAAGAAACCCTCAGGGCCGGAATTATATATTCGCGGAGTTGGTCTTGCATCAAGAGGGGAGCAAATTAATTCACATGCTTGTGTCATATAGGTAAGTCATAGTAACGTTTAAAAAATGTTTACGTTAAATAAAACTATTAAATATACTTGACAGTTTCAATTGTGATATAAAAGCTGTACGTTACTCTTAAATAAATGCTTCAGAGTTCTGAGGATAAACGATTGCATACAAAAACGTATTTTAAAGTAGAGCAAAGGCAGGAAAACCGCGCTTTCTAAATTTGCATTTGAAAATAAAAGTTTCAAGAGAAGTGTCAAAACAGACATTTATACTCGCTCCATAAAAACCACGTTGGATTTAAATTATATATTTAAATCTTTGATAACTATTTTATTTATGTGTGGTTGAGATGGAACGAGCAGAAGGTCCACCTGGTGGTGGTGGCCCATGAAAACAGCAATACAACTCAGAGCAAGACTGGGTCTTAAACTGAGTTTTATCCTGCTGCGTTAATCATCCGAGACGGGCATGGCAAGTTTCATGCGCCTGTGACTTCACCGGCACCCACACTTTTTCACCAGAACACAGTACACTACTGCTTGGCGGCATATTCCAGGTGTGGTGACAGTACCGCTCCGGACGAACTTGGCACAACTTCTAGAGTTACTTTAGGTTGCTCTTTTCGTAACAACAACGGGATTTTAAGATTATTCTCCTACTGACGCGAGCAACTTGGATTAAATTTTTCCATTTCTATGCCTGTCAATTGAAAAAGACCATTGTCTCGTAAAAAAAACTATTTCAGAAAACAACGGGTTTTTCTTCATTACTATAAACTATCAACCTTATTCGTATGAAATACAAGCCGTAATGTTATTAGTAATTATGAGAATTCATAAAAGGAGAAACATTTTAACTAAGTACGTGTATAAAGACGATGTAAATTGTTAAGCATTATACAAATAAACGCACCCAGCTGGTTCAGCTCAAAGAACCCGGGACTTTGTTAGAACTTCAGAATTCTTCATTAAGACAATCCCTTTGTCTATATTTCCATTAACGGTATAAAAAGTAACCTTCAGGTCTATTGCGACGCTCAAAAAGGTTTTAGTAAAAGTTTTAACAAAACAGCAAAAATATAGGACGCTTGTTTGGAAAAATGGTTTGTATTCGTTGGCGAGTTTAATTTTTATGAATATGCGATTGCGGCTACGTACATAGCTGCCCTATGATTTGTAGTTTCGAAAAATGTTGTTACTTAAAAGTGTTCTGTACGATTACTGGCTTAGATCATATCACTCATAATCCTTTTTAATAATCAATTACTTCACGCATGACCCACCTAATCCTCTCCGAGGAATTTCCTTTAAGAGATACTCTTTTTTTCCACGCTAATTACTTTTGATAATTATCTTGTACTTATTCATATATCTGATCGGAATAGTTTCTTGAGAAACGTAGGTAAGTAATGAGATAGTAAACGAAATATCACTTCGTTTCATCGAAGTAATATTTCGTTTACTACCTCATACCCCTGCACCAGGATTCCCTGTCACAGATTACCACACAAGACAAACACCCGAAACCCGAGAACAAACTTTACGCTCATCCCTCAAAGTCTGCCGTGACTGAATCGAACCCGGGACCACCCGCTTCGAAGGCAGGGCTACTACAACTAAGCTACCGAGCCGTGAGCATAAAATGGGTATCTCTTCATAAATCACCGTCCTAAAAACAAAACGTTCCGAATCAAAACAACAGTATAGATTATTTCCGAACCTGGGTACACTTCCTAAAGTTAATAGATTCTGCATTCCATTACTTACTGTACGTAAGTGATAAACTCTGCTGAAGCTATAACATATCCGGTTACTTCAAGTGAAAACGAACTGTATACACTCCTAATACGATTCATATTGGTGTGTTCAAATCGATTGGGTGTATTGCAGTTTCTGCATAGCTAGCAAGTTATCAGTTCGAACGGCATGATAAAGTTTGACGGGTAGTATTAATCGTACATAAAATCCGCTAGCTGTAGGCTTTTAGAGGTTACTTCAAGTTTTAATAACTGAAAAAGAGAGACTTTATTCAATGAGAGTTCGCTCGAAATAAATTAAACGAAATTGTCGAATCCTCATGGGGGAAATAACGCTTTTAGAATCAGCATACAAAAAGCTTTTTTATACTCTCCTGGTGTTACAGTAAATCTTCTGCCCATAACAATAGCATTCATAATTTTACGGCGTCGTGACTTGAAGGTTGAAATCTAATTATGAGAACTCTGGCATGTATTTGTTTTCCTGATTCATGTTTCGAATTAATCACTAAATTCAGACCCACAAAGCGAAACAAATCGATACTCTCATACCCACTAGGATTCACTGTGTCGCACAAGGCATGTACTAACATAGAAAAACCAGACAAACACCCAAGACCCGAGAAAAAAAATTATGCTCAAACACAAGTGTGTTTGTGGTGAACCAGGACTCCTGACTTTTTTTTCCGTGATATGATTTTGCACCTATGATATTCTTTCAATTCCCATTTTGTTTACCTACTAAATAACTACATACCTCCCTATTGTTACCTTCGGTAGACCACAAAAAAGAGGACTCTTCTAATTCAGGTGTATCCAAATTTTCCAGAACAGATCGAAACCTGTAATACCGATTGTAATCCTGTAACATAAAATATATATATGTATGTCACACGAGATACGACTTCATAGCGAGGAATAACTACCTGAAAATATGGAACTTGATACAGAACCAATAGCGTTGACAGGTCTGCGGGCCGGCAGCGAGTGGTCTCCCTTGATAAACAGAACAACGAGCGGAGACAATGGAGGGAATGAATCCCGGATGAATGGACGGCTCGACGCGTTTTATTTCTATATGATTTGGATCCAATAACCAAAGAAGAATATGGTTAAAGTAATTTGATTGGACCTCGATAATGCTTTTATTCTTTTGCATTTATAGAATATGTTCTAGGTTACAAAACGTCCCGTCACTTTTGTTGAAACTGAAATCCCTCCTGATTTATAGACTATGTCTGTTATAGACTTTAAATCCATCCAACTGATATGCCCCAAACCGGTTTCATGCGAAGATGGTTTTAGATCACTAAAACAATGCATTAGATACATAATGTATTACTTCTTTTGACGTAGTAGCATAAGCCAGGTATCCGCTAGTGCTATATACAATATATAGGTGTATGAAACAGCACCTGAGGCGTGGCAGGGTTGTGGTTATGTATTCTGTGGTTATGGGGCGGAAGACAAAGGGATGCGCGCACGTAGTGGGCAGCTAATGGTATTTAGGGTCTGGCATACAAAGGGAATAATTACAAGTCTGCAACGCTTCCCTAGCTATCTTTTCTACTTCTGAATAATTTCTGAAATAAACTATCGGTTGAAATTACAAAGTATGGCCCAAGTCCTTGCTCGCGTCTGTAGGTAGTTTCAAAGTCCGGAGAAATACCAAACGTGGTAATCCATCGCCAAGCACAGGTGCAATTTCTGGTTGTTCCAGTTGAAAGGTTTGGGTGCTGGTGAAATTACAGGCACATATTTAGCATCCATACCAACCTCTACTCTCTACTCGAACTGGTGGGCTGTAAGCTCGCCCCGTCACTTTATTTATGGAAAATAAATAATGAACATCATACTGATTTGATCTAGAAATTACGACCGCTGAAAATGTTCCATAAGTTAATGAACCTGTTGAGAACAGACGAAAAATGTTTTCAAGCCAAATATCATTTGCGTAGTGGAAGGCGTGTGGTTTGTGTATTCGTAGCCTACTTGACCGCATTTTACCCACGAAATCTACGGCAAAAAGCGTTCGAATGTGGTCTCTACTTCCATTATAACAATATCACATGTTAACCAAACAATTTTATCATAAATAAAGAGTTCTTGGAAGGTTACTACATTGGTTCTGAAAATGGACGCTTGAAAAATACCCTCCATATCTTTTACATTTAGAGATACCATTTGTAGCTCTTTCCGAATGTTTAACCAACTTTTAATAATTTAATTGAATAACATTGTTTCTGAATAAGATCAAATGTTGGTTTTATATTTTTTTTCTATGAAATTTACCTTTAGCTTTATGATTTGTAACTTTAGCCCATCACGCTGAAATGTTTTAGATTCTAAAAACTTATGTGTCTGTTATTTCAATATCATTTAACGCTTCAAACTAAAATTATTGTAAGCGCACCACTTTTCCGAACTCAATAACTGGATTTACCTTCCCTTAAATTCCCGGAACAAATATTTGCTTTGGCAATAAATTTTCGCTAACCCGCAGAACATAAACTCAGACGGGCGACCTGAATCCGACTGCAAGTGGGCAGATCAATACTTACTAAACACCTGTGCTAGTAGCTCTTGTTCCATAATAGTTAGTACAAAATGTTTCATATTTAATTCAATTTTGCATTTTAACGAACTGCATTTGCTTTGTTTATTTGACGAAGCTGCCACCCGTCCATTTTTACCGCCCAACTGTATTACAATCGCATTAGTTTGTACCAATATAAAGGAGAAGTGACAGGCGTAGAAATGGAAAAATCGGGCTTAAAAATTGGCATCCACTTTTTCAGCCCTTAAGGGTGGAAATTTTACGTTATATCTTCCACAGAGTGGTATGTAATGCGATTCTTCTTTGGTTATTAGTACGGCAAGCTGTAAGTTATATTGTTGTTGTTTTTTTCATTCTGTAATTTACTTATAATAACATTTTAGTTCACATTTAGAGTAGCAGAACTTGCGCCAAGCCCGGTGAAGTACTGCTTCTGTAGATACTTGGTAATCCGCCGCCAATCATTGCTGTTACAGTGAAAGTATGAGTGCTAGAGGATATAGAGAGAGGATATAATATAATGTCTCATGTCAAAATTATGCGCTATGCGACTTGAGTCTCCTTCTTCCTTAGTAATTCATATTGCTGTTATTTATGGGCGATGGGAAGCATAGCGCATTATCTTGGGTTAATTATTAGTAGTATTTAATACTAAAACAAATTTACAAGCACACGACTGTTTTCAAGGAATAAACCCGGTTGTTTTCTTTCTTTCTTGAAAATATTTGGGCAAAGTGAAACATTGCCTAAAGCAATTTCTGTATTACTACTTTTGATCTGTAATATATTCTTGGAAAAATAGGACTACTTTATAATTATTGGAAAACATTCGTGTGCCCACTTTTTGAACGCATGTTTTCCAATTCAATTACGCGGTGAGCCTGAATATACTCCAATTTGGTTACAGCCTCGTTAATTGAGTTAGAGCTCTGTCCAGAAACGGATCGCATCGCTGAAATATATCAATTCACGAATTTGTACGAGTCACGTAACTCGCCTCCGTAACG
Source organism: Aplocera efformata (assembly GCA_921293045.1). Lineage (NCBI taxonomy): Eukaryota > Metazoa > Arthropoda > Insecta > Lepidoptera > Geometridae > Aplocera > Aplocera efformata. Next base: position 8,003,978 of record OV121045.1, read on the forward strand.
CGAGAATCATGTGACATAAAAACCAACAGATACGATTTTCAGCCCGAGGGAAATCGTCATTAAAATACATTTACGTCCTTAGCAATGTTATGAGGCGTTCTATAATATTTTATATTATTTTGCTGAGTTATCAACCAGAAGGTATATGCAAGTTATGGCAAATTAAATATGGATCAATAATTAAGCGAAGTAATCGTGAGAAGTACCTATTTACTTAAGTACGCCAACTTAATATTTATAAGAGGTCTGTCAGCTCTTGATTATAATTGTATCTGAGAATCTAATTGTATCTCTATCTCTAATTGTATCAAATATATATCTGAGATAATATATTTTTCTTAACTTCTTTCCATTTTGCAAAAATATATAAATAATATGGAAAGAAATGACTTAACTCAAGTTTTACCTATTATAGTTTAATATTCCTTAGATCTACTAAAACTATTTTTTTCAGTCCAACATGGATTTATAAATAATACGAAAAGAAAATACTTAGCTCAAGTTTTATTATGTTCGATATTCTTTATCACTCTTACGTTTACACAGTTAAAATTTAAAAAAATATGATTCTCGTGTTCTTTGTCTGCTTCCCAACAAAATTCACACAAAGTATTTAACTGCTACCAATTCAATAAGTACTATTCTGTGTCACTTCCCTTTGAATCGTTTATCCACAATGCAGCGGTCTTAGGGAGGTGGGCACATAAGGTGATCAGGCCCCCAACACCCAAGCAAACAATATCTATAATAACCATAACAAGATTATTCCATTAAATCAGCAATAGTGGAGCTTATGGATAATCGAGTATATGGGAATAACCATTCTGTAGCAATTAACAGAGTCCCTGATATTAAGGTGTGCTATACATATATGCCTATTTGAGCGTAAGTATCAGTTTAGTTAGAACTCAGGTCAATTTCTGGACAAATTGATTGATTTAAAAAGCGAATAAACCTACTCTTATACATATAATTTGTGCATTAAAATACTTTTAAGTATTGTTTTTAGAATTCAACGGAAAGCAAGCATTGACTGTGATTATACTTTCAACGGATTTCACGCCCTTACAGGTGGAATTTATTCGGGGCTCATAGTTGCACGTAGGTGAAGCAGCAGAACTTGAGCCAAGTTCGTCCGGAGTAGGAGGTACACCTGGAATTTGCCGCCAAGCAGTAGTGTTTCACCGGAACACAGTAATGCGTGTGTGGGTGCTGTTTACATTACATGCGCATGAGACGTATCCCCGTCAGACACACATAAATATACACAGATACACAATACAAATTATTAACACCCCTCTTTTTCGCTAGCGGTTAAAAAAAACATATAATAATAAAAAAGAAACTTAGAGCTGAATTGATAACTCCTTTTTTAAGAAAGTAGTAGATATGTTATAAATCGTTTATTCCATTAAAACACTTATAGACAACAGAACAAGTGATTTAAGAACTGTATTCTTAATATGAAAATCAGTAGTCATGTAGGAAAAATTTGCCTTGCGCGACAGAAATAAGTGATTATTTGTCGCTGGAAATTCGCTGAACTTCTTTTTATCGGTCGCCAGCTGTTCCCAATCCTCTATACCCATTATTATCTACCAATTTTGCACTTAACGAGCGGATCAACTCGGATTTCAATATCGCGTCGAGAGTACACCGGACTTGAACGTGCGAAATGCAAATCTAGTTAATCGAGCTAAAACGCGTTCGTTGCAAACTAGTGGCGTGCTGACGCGGGAGCACTTAATTTGTAGCCGGTTTGTTAAATGAAAGGACTCATTGTAATAAGGCTAAGTGTGATTTTTGATTGCAGAAAGAGTTGACTCCCTACATGATGTTAAGTGGTTATCGCCGCCTTGATGTTAATTTATTATAGACAAAGACATACGACCCAGGTCCTCCGCTTCCGAAGTATGAGAAGACCCAAGACGCATTGCGCTGCGTACTCTGAGATGGGGATGTACCGCATCATGTGCTGACACCCACACCTTTCCATCAGAACACAGCGAGTTCATATTCTTAGAAAATAAATATGGTGCAGAAAATTACAGTCATTATTAAATCAAAAACCGATAATTTTACACTCATTCCCGGTAACTAAAATTAACTGTATCGCCTATGGCACACCCGCAATTACACAAAATAACATATAGATGGTTTTAGTTTTTGATTATCCAAAATATATGACTAAAATTTGTAGGAACAATTCAAAGTTACTGGGTCTAAGTTAGTGAACTGAATAACTGGGCGTAGAATCGACAAGTACGGCTATGGAAAGTTTGGAAGTAATTGTGACACTATTCAGAGCTTCAATTCGAACGTTCGAGAACCTTTGTTATTGGATCCTGCCTTTTGTTCAAACGACATAGAAACTGAACAGAACCCCCGGGCTATTTTCCAGGGCTCTTCTAGTTTGCATAAACTCTTGTATTTGTAATGTAAATTGTTATTTATACAGATATTTATTAGATATTACTACGAGTACTTATGTTAAGTAGAGGGTGTGTGAACGATTAAAAAAAAATGGAGGTGGTCCACAATTCTTCTGCATGTTTTTTTTGTATCTCTTCGTCAATTGTGGAGTGATTCGAATGATTCTTTTTTCATTTCATATTATATACCTCCAAAATTTTTTTTGTTTTTTTTAGTACCATGTATCATTTCAAATGCATTTAGTAAAAACGTGTTATCTTGACAGACACTTCAATATAATTTATTTTTAAAACTATTCTCTAATACAAATATTTTTGATGAGGGATGAAAACAGTCCGAATCTCAACGGCATTTTGATGTTTCCAATAATGTCGCCCAATTTTCATTTCCAGAATCAAATCATCATACTTTTCCTTTACCTCCGTAAAGAAAAATAAGCTTTAATAAAAGGAACATCTACTCGTGGAAGCACAGGGGATTACCTTTTGTGGCTCAAGTAAAGAGCCAGCCTCGTCGCTTTTAACCCGGCATCATAAGATTTCCTCTACGCTCACTGCTGTAGGTACCTCTAGTACTTTAGTTTTCTTCCGCTGAAATAACGATAAATAATACGGTAAGGGTCTATTTAACTCGTATTTTAGTACTTAAACAACAACAAAATTTCGTTAAAATAAATAAACACTTTCTTAATAAATAACTAAGCCGTCACTTAATGGAAGCGTGCCCAAAATGCTGGCAGCAAGCGTTTTATGACATTCTTATATTATAAATGCTTGTAATTACTCCTTCACGTCTTAATGGTTGAAAAGATTTGGATAAAATTGTTTATGAAGGTGTTAAAATTGTTTATGAAATTTTTTATCTCGAAAAATTAAGTATTTTTTTTTAGTACCTTGCAAAATACACAACTTCAGTCAGTTTATTGGAATCGTCTCAGGTTGACTTTTTAACACCGCGGGTTGCAGTCTTAAAGACTAGACTATATAACGTTTTTACTAGAAGACTAGACTGACTATATTTTATCACGGATATCATTATATCATTATTATAATTATCAGTATCACGGATACATAAGAATTGTTATAAACTCTACCATGTCTTTGATATTAAATAGAACTTTCGAAGGACCCGCTTCGTTTTACACGATGATTTTAAATATACAGCGTCGCACATCCCCGGAGCAGAGATGTAATAATATTATAATAATAAATGTAATATAATTCTTCTTCTTCTTTTTGACCTTTTGTTTTGTGTTGACATGGATTCTAGAGCATGAGTGTGTGAACGTAATAAAATGTAATAAATAGAAAAAGATCCTGTCAAAAAAAAACAAATCGGTTGATAAATGATTGAGATCCGAAGTAACAAACAAAAAAAAATACAAATGAATTGATAACCTTCTACATTAGAAATCTGTTGAAAATCGTAATAATATTATAACTACTTATTATAATATTATTTATATAATTCATATTTTCTGAGTAGTCTCATCATTCACTTAGGTTCTTGAAAATATTGTATTTTTACCATGAAGTTATATTAATATTTCCATTGTAACGATCGACCTCAGCGATCAGGGACGAGACGAACCCGACCCAACATCGATCGACTCAAAAATAGAGACGGAGGACCTTGTACCCTGATCCAGCCTTTTAAAAGTGCTCGTAATACGGTAATATTAGCTTTGAAAGTAAACATAATAGGGCTTAGGTAGTCCCAGCAGTGGATGAGAAAAGTTTAATTGGAGATATATCACTCATGATTATAATTTTAGTAGACAACTCGTTTTGCTCCAAGGGAATAGTCTTGTTTTAGCCACAATTTGTATAGTAAGCGATCAAAGTGATGGAACGAGCAGATGACACACCTGATGTAACGTGGTTACCGCAACAAAAGTATAACTCAGGTCTTTCCCAACTAAAATCGCCCGTAACTTCGAGACGAGGATGTTACGCCTCAAGTGCCTGTAATTTCACCGGTGACCAAACCCTTCCACTGAAATACAGAAATTTCGAGAGATTATACGTATATGATGTGGCTTGTTGAGTATTGCAGCCCAGAAGCTATTGTAAGCTAATTGAGAGCTGACTCCGCAGAGTCGAGATGACCCCTAATGGGGCACCACGTACCAATTACTCTGTAGTAATTACTATAGAGTTTTCCCTGTTTGTGGAAAGGCTTAATCCAGCTGAAAATGATTGGTGCAGCTCATTTTTCAAAGTCAACACATTATCGACGACGCTTTATTAAAAATCTTAAAAAGGTTAAATGAAAATATTTTACTTTTAAATGTCATAGATAATAAAAATTATAACAGAAACCTTTAGGTTTGAATGATGAAAAAAAACTAAAGTTGACGAATGTTAATTGTGGTAATTAACATTCGTCAACTTTAGTTTTTTTTACCATATGGCGTCTGGTGGTCCCTATATTAAATTTGGATTTAATATCCCCATGTATCGATTTTTGTTAACCTAGCGACTGTCACCACTCCCCACTCATGACAGTCGCTAGGTTAACAAAAATCGATTGACGTATGAATCATCAAAATCGGCCGATGTGTTTGATCCCCAGAGCGCCACAGAGGAACAAACATACATACTTACAAATATGGGCTGATAAATACATTATCATCCTTTGCGTCGCGCAGTCGGGTAAAAATACGCCAAGTATTACTAATATGAGTTACGTTTTAATATAACCCAGACTATCAGACCTTTACGTGAGCACGTGCTCGACGTAAAAGTCTGATACGACACGACGTCAAAATAGATCTAAGGAGTTCCAAGTACATTACAAGTCAAATTATTTTCAGGTTTCAAAGTACCTATAGCTAGTCTTATAAAATATTCTAACTGAATAAATAAACTAAGCATAGCGTGTACCAGATTACTGGTAGAATGATACTGTATGAATAATAAAATTATAAAGTACTTTTTATCTTTAAATACATAACATTTCTTTCTTTGGTAAGTGACATCTACCAATCCGGATTGGGCTCCCGTGGTAGATCAGAGCCCATTCACTCTCAATTATCGAGAGTAGGCCGGTGTCCTTCGGTGGGAACATTAGAAGCTGGTACGGGGTACATAACATTTACAGAGCTACCAACTAAGCTGATTCAAGTAATTAAGTCAGTCTTATTGTTAACCCCTGTCACCCTCACAGCATTACATGGTATATGGTATAAATAAAAAGTGTTGAATAAAACTCGAACAGAATTGCAATTCACGTCATTGGTCCTTCGGAACGGATACGATGTCTTCGAATCTCCGGGTCCATCGGATCCAATTACCGAGCAATTTCTCCTCGGAGTACCAAGGACTACCTTCTACGAGCTCAATACAATATCAATTTTATCTTCGTTAATACATGAGGTTTTTTATTATTTATACTGAAGTGACGGACAAAAATTACTCAACAGATTTTCATACAATAACGAGTATTTTCGTGGCATCAATTTAAAATTTAAATCTGTACGTTGAAAGTTCGAAAATATCGCTGTCAATCGCATGCCAGGAGCAAGTGTAGGCTGATTGAACGTTGAATAGTCCGCTACATTGCAACCGCATTCCGATCGCTTTATGCCAGCCAAAGAATTTGTCAAGTTTATCAAGTGCCAGTATTTCACAAACGTCACCACTATTCGTTTTGAATTCGTATTTTAAATCCCGGACTAAAAAGAGGGCTGTAATAAGTCTGACAGAAATAAAAAAAAAAAACAACTTTAACTCACTCATATCTCTGCACTAGGATACCCTGCGTCGCAGATGGCATGGATAAACGCAGAAACACAAGACTAACACCCAAGACCCGAGAACAAACTTCATGCTCACCACACAAAGTGTGCCCCGGCCGGGAATCGAACCCGGGACCCCTCGCTTCGAAGGCAGGGCTACTACCAACTAAGCCACGGAGCCGTCAAAGGTTTTTTATGTTTGTTTTTTTTTTATATAACAAAAGTGACGGGACGGGCTGAAGGCTCACTTGATGTTAAGTGGGTACGTCCCCCCATAACAGCAGTAACACATGTTAGGTCCTCCTCCATTGGAATATGAAGCCCCAAGTCGCACCCTGTTGCGTCTCATGAGTAACGAGCACTGCTGCTTGGCGGCAAATTCTAGATGTAGTGGCAGTATTTCTGCGAACGAACTATACTGTTTTAAAACGGTTATTTTTTGTAGTTTTAATAAGATTTAAACTAGAGTTTGCAATAAAAAAAACTCACGTCCGTGGTTAATAAATTATTGTAAAATCACTGTTAGACTTAGAATTTTTACAACTGGTGAAAATTGAATACTTTCGCAAGCCGTAAAAATAAAAACGTATCGTATCACAATCACGGATGGCGTCATTGGTAAAGGTTCGTAATAGTCATAACAGCTTTCATTGCATTGTTATAGACATTACTTCGTAGAAATATAACCGTTTGAGTGATGATATACAAATAAACACTTTTATTAATATTTGTAAAAATAAATATCATAACTAAATATGTAAGTACGTTTCAAATTGAAACATTTTAAATTGAAATTACTAAGTAAAGTAGCTAAAAATTTAACCTCACATTGATAACCAACCAAACCATGTCATAAATAAATAACAAAAAATATTTTATATTATATATTCATGGTCTTTTCACACCTTGCCATTCAGCCTTAATCTTAGCCAAGCATGTAATATTAGAATTCCCGATTCCTATTTTACAATATTTTTTTAAAAATAGCAATAATAATATTAATACCCAGAAACAGAACAAACATCTATGTTCTTCACACAAACACTGGTCCTTAGTGGGAATTAATACACGACAGCACAGAATATAGACCTACTACCTATCAGAGGTTATTCAAAAAACAATTGGGAATCTGGGTCTCAATCATCAAGTTGAGAGACAGCGTTTACTATTGAACATGAGCCTTCCGTATCTTTATGCTGAATAAAACCGGCTCCAATATCCGCTGGAGCTTTTAAAATCACGTTTTGTGAGCACGGCATCGCGCCAATGTTCACAAAACTCCAACGCTCGCTACAAAAACGTCTCTATCAAGCTTTAGGTAGGTACAGTATATAAAGTAATATCTTTATAGTCAGGCGAATCAACAGGTCTGATGTTTGCCGAAGCTTGGACCGAAAACCTTTAGTTTATCCTGTAACAACATCGGTAGAATCGAAGACCAAATACCCGCTTTTGTGATTGAGTGTTCAACCGACCATATTACAGTAACAATCGTTTTGAGAGGATTACCGACATCAAACAACTCTGTTTAAATGTGCTTAAGTCGTCTGTAGCTAAGAAATAGTCATCTTATCAGCAGAGCTGGAGTTCCGTTTCCATTTCTTGGCGCGGGAAGTCACTCACAGAATTGTTCTTAAGTTTTGGATGTGTTATATGCGCCATTATTTTATTTTGTAATATAAGCTAAGCGGTAACGTGCTACCATTGCCGCTTAGTTTTATATGCTTAGTAGTATAAAAATATATGTAGGTATATCAATTACAAGTCCAGTGTGTTTTTCAACAACTGAGGTAAAACACAGATAACATAATACTAAAGGCAGTACCTAAAGTTACCTTTTATATGTTTTCAAACACCTTACGATAAAATCAGCAGCTCATGGAATTCAAATAGCTAATTATCGGAAAATGGGCAGAATAAGGTGCCTACACAAAGTTCATAGAATCATATGGCCGACTTACGGGCGACCGCTGAAACGTGACCTGAAACCGTATCGTCATTATACGCAGATATTACTGAATGAAATTTATGGCACCGTGGAAACGAAGCCTGGCTTTTATTGCAATATTACTTATGCCTTTGTGCCGACTCCTTACTACACTACGTCCAGGCTAATAGAACGAAGTCAATGGAATGTCTAACACAAGGCAATATTTTGTAAGAGTACTGTACTGTGTCCGGTTATTAATATTAATTACTCACGCATATTATAAAAAAGACTGTAATTATACCTTGTTTGTGGCTAGATGAGACTGTGTGAAATGACAATAAGTTTTTTATTTGGTTTTATCTTCTTTAAAAACATGGATATGTGAGGGAACTTACTGCATGAGCGTACTAAAACTCCACCAAATGTCATGATTTGTTGTTGATAACCTGTGCCTTTCTTGGTGATTCATCGTTAAAATATTATACTTTTTTATGCAAATGTGAAATCATATTCTAAATTGCCTGATAAAGCACTACCATAGCTTTATTAATATTACGATCGCCTCTGAATTAAACGACATTAATCTTAAGTCGTGATTTAACTGACGATTCTTTATTATTTTTTTGTGGCTCAAGCATACATGCTCACTGATATAAAAAAATACATGTTAAAAATACAAATTTTAATTCATCTCATTTATTGTTACAGTTACATACTATAACTTTGGTATACAATAATAAATCATTTCAATATACGTAGTGACCTTCAACGTAGCAAACAGTCAGTTAATAAATAGAGAACAGTAAAAAATGTAATTATAAAAACACTAGCTATACCCCGCAGTGTTACCCGCGGTTGGCCACGAGTACTGTACATTTTTATGGGATAAAAAGTAGTGCATGTGCTATTCCAAGCTAAATCGATTTCTGTGTCATATTTCAGCCAGATCCGTTCAGCCGTTCTGACGTGATTGAGTAACAAATATCGAATCCAAACTTTTAGATACTCGTAGATATATTCAAAAATACTTTTTACCCTGAATTCACCGAACGAGTCGGATGTCATGTGAAGGAGCAGTTCGTATTCTCCGACGAACAACTTCGTTCGCCGCCCTCGTTGTATGTGACCCGGCATTACGTGTTATTACTCGTAGCAATCCATTGTGTGAAGGAATGAGACCCCGCATTTACTTAGTTTCATGACATAGTACGTTTATAAATACCTTATCAAATTCTGTTATGGTATTGAAATTTGTAGCTACATGAATTTTTTTAGAAAGGGGACTGAGTCAGCTTCTATATTATATTACTTGTCTGGGTTTTCATTTGGTCGAAATTGAACCTTTTTAATGTTGATTTGAGTAGTAACTTCGTGACAATATTAGTATGTGGTACGAATTTTGAGAAATATTTGATATATTTACTACCAAAGCTATTCAGCTAATTTTTACAAAAAAAATCCTTATTTTTGTTAAACGCGAGCTGAATGTTTTCTGAATAACTAGAAATGTTTATTCTTATCTGATTTTTATATGTTTCATTTGTATATGTAGTATATCCGATAAAAACTACCTCACTGTTAATGCGAACTAATTAATTTAATAAATAAAAAAAGTTATAATTTATTACGAATAGCTCATTTAATTTTTTTTAATCATTACCTAAATCATTATTAATTGATTTTCCAAGTCCTATTATAATAATATTTACGCATGATGAAATTTCGTCATTATTTAACGACCTATTCTGACAAATACACAAATTCCCTGCTCGGTCAACAATATTATGGAAACTCTCATTCCAGACCTACCAGGAAGCACCTGAGTTGTATTGATGTATGCTGTATACACCTGAGTTGTATTGCTGTATTATTGTGACGTCAATGGCATAAAAAAAGAAAAAAAATTACCCCCGTTTACCTGCACCTACTTACTTATTTATTATACTTGGTTATTTTCGGAAACTCGATTATTATTATACTTTGTTATTTTCAGAAACTCGATTCTATCTATATATTAAACTTATTTGTTATACTTAGTTATTTTAGATCACACATTTAAATTTAAATAGCTACTCATTCATAATATCAGTATTTTGTTTCCACTTCAATGACAGGCTTTACTCTTGACAAGAGAGACCGTAAATCCTATTTAGCAACTGGTATACTTTTCATCCTGGTACCATCGCCCAGAACGTTTGAGTATATGGACTGAAGTTTTAATGGAGCCTATCCCCATTAAAACTTCAGAAAGAAAGTTAAACCTTTGCACTGAGAAAATAAGAAATTAACGTATTCATTGTATTAAAAAAGAATAAGAAATAGCAGTTAGCAGCAATCTACTGCCCTAAATATCTGTTCTGAGCCGCTGTTTAATGTCGGAATGTCGGTCTAACCCGCGAAGACCAGCAGTTACTACAGGTTTGATCTGCTTAATTAAGTGAACACTGGCACGAAGACTGCTGCCTTAAAAAAAATCTGTAAGCTTTCAGCGATGTAATAACCTCTTTTATCGGTTTATTAACGGGCAAAGTCGCGAGCAGCATCTACTTTAAAATAAAAATATTTACCGATCGTCGATCTCTAATCGCTAACCATAAAACATTGTTTGTTTTCCCGAGGATCGACTAGAGGAATCCAATAGCCCTTCGGCTCAGCAAGAATTTTTATATACCTAATCGAAATTCCTCAAAGGAACTCCGAACAGAATTCCCGATTAGTACCAACACAAATCGCTCATTGAAATGGCTTCCCATTCACAATATCAATATAATGTTTCCACTGTAGGGTCACAGGCTTACTCTCGACAAGCGAGAATCACTCTAATCTTAATACTCATTACATTTATTACTGTCATGTATTTAGGTTTTACAATTGATATTTTTTATTAGTATAAATATTAAATCTATTTTCTTAATAATTTTTCACTGTCAAATTTGAATTGATTATAATATCTCAAAAACTCTGGGAATTAAACTGGTATACCTCAAATCCAAATATGAAGGCATCCAGCAAGATAGGGTAAAGTCCCATTGGCCTCCAGTGGCCTGTCATCACATTTGTGTATGTTATTTCAGTTATTACGTCGTTTGGCAGCCGATTGTCAAATAGTGAAGTAATACAGGAAAACATCCATCGAGTCTAGCTGACTCGATGGATGTTTTGGATAATAAGTTTAAATATAGTAAATATTCCTGGAAATTTCTCACACCGCCATCTAGCCCCAAACAAAATATACCTTTTTCTATGGAACCAGATTACAGATAGTGTATAATATTATTTGTAATTACATACATATGATAAATATTAACACACGCAGAAAAAACATCTATCACACAGCGTCACACAAATGCTTGTTCGGGGTGGAAATTGAACCCACGACCTACATCGCTGAAGGCAGAGCTGTCCAGCTAGTCAGTCTATTAACTATAGGTCAGTCAATACCTATGTAGGTGAGTACCCCCCCCCCAGTGCCAATCCATCGAAGTTTAATTAGAGAACTTTCCTCACTTCGCTCGCTCGTTGCGCAAAATAAGCGTTCAATACAAATAAAGCGCTTATTTCAATAAAACCCGAACGAATCTAGCAACCGTTGCAAATAATGCACAGTCATCGTTATAACTTCACGTCCAATATAAAGCACCGCTTAAAAACTGTTTAAGAATGAAAATGGAATAATGTTAGTATACAAAACGGCGTAATATGAGCAATAAAAAAAGAACTTAATGAGATACATTTGTTTATTCAATAAATAAACAACAAATGATTAGGTGAGCCCATTGTTAGTGCACCGTTATTTATATTTATTATATTTGCACCAGAACCTTAAAAATGCAGACAAAAATCCTATTTTAAATCTTAATACACTTTATATGACGACCTATAAAAATGCTACGCGAATTCACAACATACAGTGTCCAGTACAGACTGTGTTGTCCAGTACAGATTATATTTATCTAAAGTGCAGAGACTTTCGGTTAGACTACAAAAGCTTTGCAAGCAACAAGTTATCAATGTTAGCTTCTTTGCAACGCAACAACCTCGTTTTTTTTTTTAAATACTGAAACAATTCTTTTTTAACAAGCAATGCTCAATAATAGTCGATTCAATCGAAATTTTAAATTCAACGTCAAAACTGAAAACTATATACAATATTATAACAAAGAGAATATATCACAGAGTTCATTTCCTCTTCAGTCATATTTCCTCGCTGTGGTGATATGTTCCAGGTAATTAATCAAAGGCACATGCTTGCGAGTATACCATCGAGATGCATCCGAAAGTTTGGGCGGGCGGCGGCGGTCGGGGGAGGCTGCCTGGCGCGCCCAGTGCCCGCTCGACCGCCGAACCGAGCGCACGCCGCGTCGCGCACCCACACTACAGCCCGCCGGTACGCGACACCAACACACGCATGCAACCCTACACCCCCTCCACTACCCTACTCCCCCCTCCCTCCGCGCTCCCTCTCCGCCCCGCACCTCTCCCTCGACCGACCCTGCGCCCCGTGACCTCAGGTGGATACTAATTGCGCCTAAAACTACAATTATCAAATTTTCAAGTGCTTTTGTCTCACATTAGAATTCACCTGAGGACTGAATCATAAAATTGAAAGTGTGTTTAACTCATGATTTACCAATTACTCAAATATTTATCTTTCACTTTTATGAAATTATTTTTTCCTTACTCCTGCATGATTGTGAACAAAGTTTAGACTAGATAGTGGTTTCTTTGTTCTGCTGTTAGATATTTAGATTTGATCAAAGTTTTACAGATATTTACTTTAATTGGCTCGCTAAGATCTAAACCATTAACTTAATGTGAGAGCCTTTAATAAAAGTCATAAAGACCGTTATTAGATCTATTAATCTTTAATCGACTTTTAGGAGTCTAGTTCTGGTTGATTAGTTACTTACTTTGTATATTTAAGCCTTTTTAATATTTGTTTAAAATAATTAACAATCATGGACATTCGGGAAACATCGATTCTGATGCGCCTCAAATTATATGCAACAGAATCGATCTTATTACCGTTTAAATACTTTTTTTACAACCGTTTAAATGGTTGCCTAGTTCGAAATATTTATCCCAAAGCAAAAGGTCCCGAGTTCAACCCCGGCCGGGGTTAAATATTTGTGATGAACATAAAGTTTCTTCTCGTTGAGTAATACATTTTCGTATTGTGTATCTCTGCTTATTCATACCACCTGTGACACAGTGCATGGGTGTGTAAGCTTTATAAATTATTTACCCAAGAATAGTAAAGCATTTTCATGGTAGATCCAAGATAAACATTTCGGGGGAATTTCCATTATCCGTGCTCCATTTCCATTTACAAAAACCCGTTCTTGTAACAACACAAAGGCCCTTTCTCATCTAGCGTTGTAGTTAACGGGCAAAATAGAAGAAAACATTTAATATCCTTCCTTCATAATACAGTAATACTTTCGTACTTTCGCAAGTACGAAAAATAGGTACGAAAAGTTCGTTTATAGATAGAATTTAGTATTTTTTATAACGTTGAACACAAGCTTATACCACTGTGTTCCCAGTGTCACAGGCAGCAGGGAAATATTAATAAACACAAGACCCGCGAACCAACTTTACGTTCATCACTCAAAGTTTGCTCCGGCTGGGATTCTAACCTGGAACTCTTCCCGAGCACAATGAACTAAGCTGAGGAGCTATTTCTTTGTGGTAGAAACGATCACGCCTAGTCCGGATATTCCTCTCTATGCCCGAAATCATTACCAGAATTATTAATCATTAAATTTTTATCGTAAATGATGGCTGGGTGTTCAATGATATTTGCACGATCGTGCCTAATTATAAACTGATGGTATCGAATACCTCTGATTAAAATGTCGTGACATTTGAGATAGAGTAATAGAAAACAAACGCCGCATTGATTCCATAAGTGTCGTTAAATTATTGCTTTATTATTACTTACTAGCTACACCCCGCAGTTAAAAAGACAGGGTAAAAAATTACAGAATTTGTTTTTTGCTAGTCACTAAAAAATATAATAATTTCAGTTTTTCGGAATTCAAAGTTGTTGAAATCCGTTCAGCCTTGGCCTAAGGAGTAACAAATATACATACACACAAGCTTTCGCATTTATAATATAATGATGGTTTATTTTTGGAAGCAATTATTATTCCGTGATCTGGGCCTACGATCTGTTAGTCGTAGATTTGAAGCCTTCAATGATATTGAGCTTTTAGTTTTTTTTTTTAGTTGTTTGTAACCCTTCCGTCAAAGTGAGGGTTGTGTGATGAGCGTTAAATTTGCTCTCGGGTTATGGGTGCTTGGCTTGTGTTTCTATGTTTGACCATGCCACCTCCAACACAGGGAACCTTAGTGTAGGGATTTGAGTGCATAAAGGTTTTTTTTTGTAACATTTCTGCTGCCATGTTCATTTCGTTGTGTTCCGGCAGCCTCACTTGAGAGCCAATTTACAATCCAGGCGCCGTGTGGCATCACTATCAGCTACATGGTTACTTAACATCAAATAACATAATACATAAGACATAGACAAAGACAACCTTGTCAGGAGTAAAAGGCATAAGAAACTCTAATTAAATATATCAGTTACTAACAATATTCATGCTAAAGTTACGAATCAGAGCATTTCTATTATCATATAATTTGCTTTTAATCAATTGTTCCACCTGGATTTGAATAGGTGGCTGGAGTAAGTTTTTTCAAAGCTATCGGATTACTAAGGAAAGTGTTACCTAAGTTTTTGTGGGCTCATCACACAACCTTCACTTTAACACAATGGTGGCGATGAACTCACCTCTTGTGATGTCTACGCTCTCGTGATTGTGTAAAACATAAACTCAATAGGGGGCTGTTGAGGCTCCACTTTATCCTTCGGGGGAACCACTTTATACTCGTGAATCTATAAATATACGTTATCAGATTTTAGAACCAATCTGTGGGGCGTGGGTTAAATTTTTATGCAATGGAACCTTTAGAAATTTAAGCAACTATGATTTACATTTTTTTACGTAAACCCGCGTATGTGTAGTGTTCACGTTTTCACGTTTTGAATTTCACTTCATAGTATAGTAGATTTTGTTGAGTGGACTTGTGATTGAAAACAAAGTGTGAACCAACTCAATGACGCAGCAGATATTTGTGACGCCATGGCGTAATAGTTTTATGAAGAATTCTGAAATGATGAACTATCAAAGCGGTAGCATAAAAACTATGACGTCGTTTAATCAATGGGTAGAATATTCGGCTTCTTCTCCATTAGACCGTTTTCTATTATTATGCTGAATAGATTTGTAAATAATTCAAAGAATACTTCGGTTTCAATACTATTTTTTAAAACTATTTATTTTATGTCTTTTCAACACATAGGTATTTTCTGGGGAAAATGTACACTGGAATTTCGATCTTTCTTAGTGTGTGCCTAGATTCTTCAAAGAACAATATTTTTTTATATGTTTCTAGGGGCAGCGGTTTCGGCTGTACGTTCTTTGTCAATCAGTCGTTTATTCATTCCGTCAAGGTAGGCTATATCTTATTATTATAAACGAGCCATTCTTATATATTTATTTAAATATTTATTTATTTCGCGTACCTCCGAAACGGTTATAACGATTTGGATGCCATTTTGTGTTTAGATAGGGTTTTACTGTATATGTTTACTAATATAATTGTATTTTTTGAAAAAATCATAATTAAAAAAAAAACGTTTATTAAAATAAACTATGCTGAAAAATTAATACAGCGCCATCTTGTCAATTTTTGTGGTACTTGATTGGTAATCTACCGTTACTTAAAAATTTTATAATTTCAGATAAAACACGATTTTACAATTGATTAAAGATAGTCTAGGTACTTTTGATTTAAGATAGTCAATACAAAAACGCATTATTTCTAAAAAGCCTTTACGTCAAACTATAAACTCTATAACAAAAAAAAAACAAAGGAGGAACGTATTAGTTCTGATATTGGTTTGGCGAAATAACAAAATATCCTTTGCCATGTTGACATTATTCCATTCAAAGGGGATTTACGGCGCTGCTCAAAGCGCTTCCCCTTTCCAATCCAGCGCTTTGACGTTAAAACAGGTAAAAAAGTAATTGCTCCAAAATAAACACTGGCGCGTATGTAAAGATACTAAAGAGCAACAGATGAACAAATTCTTGAAGTATTGGGTTCAACAATTGGTAAGCTTTTTTGTTTAAAAATTTCAAATTTGTGACGGTCAAAGCAGGGCCTGTCTTTTAAAAAATTTCTACCTCAATCATTCATTATCTGTCACTTGCAGAACGAGAATATCAAATGAAATCAAAGAACGAAATAGATTTCATATACGCAGAAAATCGGAACGTAAAATTTTGTGTTTAATTAAAATTTTTCATGGGCTATATTTTTTTATCAGCGTTTATTTAATTAAGCCTTATATTTTAATTCTTGCCTTATATTACAAATCAAGGCCGAAATGATTTCGTTTTGAAGTCTGTTAAATTAGGTACCGATTTACAGTTGTTTTTTAAATTAATAATTAGGGCCAGTTTCTACAGTCGTAATGATTTTCTATTGTAGCATAGGTGACGTCAAATTCAAATGCCACCGGGTCGAAAGTTGCTTAACGTAGATAATCTGTAAAGAATATATTAGCAAGCACTTCTTGGATTCGATTCATATGGTTAGAGAAGTCAGCAATAAGGACGAAGTACTGTATCCACTTTTAATATTTCCTACCACACCACCTGGTCAGTATTCGTCATAAAAACGTTTTACAGTGCACTCGACACGTTACACTGGAGCCATGAAATCAGTTTTAACCCGTTTTCATTCGATTCTATTTATAGCATACTGTATTTTATTAACGATCACAAAAAGACTGTCTTTGTTGATATTAAACTATGTTGGCATAAAACCAAAATGCAGGGCAAGAAGATACACATTTTTACATTAGCCGAGTGATCTTTGATATACATTTTTAAAACTAGACATACCTAATGGCATTAAATCACATACAAATAGACCAGATTAGCCAATAATATACATGAAATATGAAGAAACTTTCTTGTAACCACGACCAAAACTGTTTCATCTACAAAGTGTCTTCTATTTTGTCACATATTTCAGACTTCAATCTAATAAAAAAATATAAATAGTAATAGGTGTGTGAATATGACTCCGCCCCTTTTTGTCAAAATAAAACACATTTGTTCGCTTACAAAATTAAAAAAAAAAATATTGAAAGTATGCTCCATCTGCAGCTACAACCTTCGCCCATCGTTCAGGTAGTTTTCGTATTCCTTGCTGGAAGAAGTCCTGGTCTTTTGAGCTTATCCAGTTGTCAATCCAAATTTTGATACTTTCACATGAAGTAAACTTTTCTCCAGTAAGGTCTGTCTGCATCGTCCGGAATAGGTGGTAATCCGAAGGAGCTATGTCTGGTGAATATGGCGGGTGGGGTAACACTTCCCAGTCCTGTCCCTCTAAATATCTTTTTACGACTTCTGCGGTATGCGGTTTGGCATTGTCATGCTGAAGAACTAATTTGTTATGTCTATTCACCCATTCTGGTCGTTTTTCTTCTATGGCTCGCTTCAAACGCATTAGTTGTCGTCGGTAAACTTCTCCATTAATAGTTTCAGAGGGTTTGAGCAACTCATAATATACAATACCTTTCTGATCCCACCAAATACAGAGCATGACCTTGGCACAGTGAATATTTATTTTTGGCTGTGATGGGCCTGGTTCGCCTGGTTTCACCCAAGCTTTTTTGCGTTTAGGATTTTCGTAGTGTATCCATTTTTCGTCTCCTGTGACTATCCGATGCAAAAATCCTTTTCTTTGCTGTCTTTGAAGCAGCATTTCACAAATGGTTTTCCGACGTTCCATGTCTCTTTCTTTTAAATCATGTGGAACCCAGTCACCGGCTTTTTGAATCATTCCCATCATTTGTAAACGCTTTGCAACAGTTGAACGATCAACATTTAATGCTGCAGCTAATTCTGATTGAGTTTGGCAAGAATCTTCCGCCAATAATGCTTCCAATTCAGCATCTTCAAATTTTTTTGGTGGTTTTCCATGTTCTTTATCCTCAGTACTAAAATCGTTATTTTGAAATCGTCGAAACCATTCCTTGCAAGTTGTATTAGACGGAGCATGCTCACCATAAATCTCCACAAGCAAACGATAAGTTTCCGCTGCAGTTTTCTTCGCAATAAAATAATGTAATAACACTTCCCGCAAATGACGTTTATTTGGAATAAAAACCGACATTTTCGAAAAGGTGAAAACAATTGTTGCTTACACTTCAACCAAATATCATAAAATGCGTTAGATAGCTGACATTCAGTACTATCGAATACAAGTATGGTCATTTATTAGTACACGTAAACAATACTAAAAACGACATCTGTTGAGAAAGGGCGGAGTCATATTCACACACCCAATAAATATCGAAGCGCCCTACAATTATTATATTTCTTAATATCCAAGTAGATTTTTAATAAATCGTTCTGGAATCACGGGAAATTAAATTGCCAATGGTATTTGTATGTATCTTTATTGCGAAGAGCTCATGATCTCTGACACAAAGAAGCTTCATTTGAAAGAAATTTATTAACAGACTTAAAGAAAAGAGGAGAGTCTCAACTCAGCTGTATGGTTTTTATTATATTTTTTATATTTCGCGAAATCATCGCCAATTATGAACCGATATAGATCTTTTTGTATCATACAATATTACATAGAAATCTCATTAAAATCCATCAATCACAATAGCAGATTAGTGTTTAGTAATAGAGTTTAAAGTCAGTTTATGCAATTTTCAAAACAGTCTCTTGTTTAGTGGCATGAAACTGATTCAACAACCATTTACCATTAATTTTTACGTAGATAAATGATGGGGGATATAATTTTACTTGTCCATAATCGTCCTAAAACCATATATTTAAAAATATTTTTTTGATAATATTTGTATAGCACGCTGGTTTTGAGTTATAATAACAATATCAAAAAATAAAAATCATAACTTTAGTTCCAATGATACCTTTTATTGGACAAAGTCTTAGTAATCACAAACATTCGCATTTGTAAAGAAAAACCGGGACCGTATGATTGGTAATAACCCTCCCACCGTATTCAGGTGAAAACGAGCGCTCAATACGAGTAAATTCAGAGGAATGTCGTTTGAATTATAATAATTCTTCAAGAAGTATAATACGTTGCTCGGTATTCTCATACATATCTGAGGTAACATGAGAAGACTCGTTTTTTTTTCTTTGTACGATATCCACAGAGCTATTACAAAAGCAACGTATATCTCTCTGTCTGGTTATATATCTGTCCTTAAGACTATTATGTCCATTACTATTGACTGACTTCACAGCTCAGTTAGTAGTAGCTCTATATTCTGGGGAAGTTTTCTGGGTTCGTTTCCCATCCAGGACAAGCACTTATGTTATAAACATAGACGTTTGTTCTGGGTCTGTGTGTTAATATTTATTTTATGTATGTATATACAAAAAAGTACTATAATAAGTATTGTTTTAGTATTTTGAGGATAGATGGCGCTGTGTAAAATAGCCATGAATATTTAATTATTATAATGACTATTAAGCGTTATAAGGCTGAAATTTTCACAGATAGGTTGGTCAGCACTGCTTATTATATATTGTAACATATAATACAGTTACAATTGATGCTACGGAACCCTCGTGGATGGGATCATTCATGAAAATGATAGTGGATGCTAACTGGCTAGTTGTGAAAACTAGAAACACATTTTCAAATCACAATTTAATACAATGGCCGTATACTTATATCTAATGAAAAAGATAAATATATAAATGTCGTATAGCTTGATTCGTATTAATATTGTTCGCTTCACATAAGCATAATATGTCAGAACATTCTATCAATAATGTTACATAGAAATCCATATAAAATGCGGTGACTATAGGCTATTATAATCTCTAACTATGACGTTCGTAGAGATTCTGTAGCTCCTGGCTATTTGTGCTAAAAACTATTTATTAGATACAAGTACTGAGATCGTAACGTAGTTTTCAATACGCACGCGCAAGGAAAATGTAAATATTGCTTTTGAATACATGATATACGTTTATGTACATACCAACTGATTGAAGTATAATTTAATAAGATTGAACTACACTTAACCAACGTAAACTTTGAAAACGATGTCTAATAAAATCTTGTTCAATTTTTAATTAAATTCTGGAATGTTTTCCAGATAAGGTTTGTGCTCTATATTAAATGAAAAATCTTAAAGTGAGAGTTCCTGGTTCGTTCTTTCCTTAAAATGCTCCATACCATAAATGTTTTCAGATGTGAACAAAAATCTTTTTGTACAGGCACGTACAAACTTTTTTTTGTATGAAAGCCACATTTTTTATTTCAATAACAATAATAATCAATCAATAAATCACAATAGACTTTCGTAGAATCGGGATGAACTGAATTGACTATTCAGTTTTTTCTCATTTCATATACCAAATCAAACAAAGATTGCAACTTTTCTGTTTGGGGAGAATCACTTACCTAATTATTTTGTTGTATAGCATAAAGCATGGTGTTTCGACTACAAATGCAACAACTCGAATCAAAGCGTAACGAATTGTGTCATGGAAGAAATAGATTCGAGTCGGCGCGCTGTGACTGCTCTGAACGACACAGTTTCATAATAGACAAAATGGTCTATAATATGGTAATTTTTAAATAGCAGCTCTTTATTGAATGCATTTGAAAATACATACAGGACTCACAACAAAATTATCGGTCTGTTTTTTGTTCCGGGTTCTCTGAAACGGCTGGACCGATTTTGCCGGACTTTCAGTGGCAGATAGCTAATGTTACATGTAGTAACGTAGGCTACTTTTATTTTAGTAAAAGAATTAGGGTTCCGCGTAAAAAATGTTAACCTCCACGCGGACAAAGTTAGTTATACAATACATTTACGATAGGATTTGACTCAATTTAAAGAGCCGTGTGTCCACTAGGCTTAAACATAGTAATATATAGCATTTTAACTTGATAATATTTGATAGAGTTTTTGGGCATCGTTTAACGGTTAATCATGTACTAATAAATATATTACAGACGTCTCTGTTTCGTGGGCGATCAAAAAAGATTCCGCTTTATTGATAAAAGGTTCCGTTTACGCCTTAACACGCTACATCATTACACGAGCAAATTGTCCGACATGACGAGCTCTTGTTCTTGACTAACGAGTACCGAAACTTGATCTTATGCCTATAAAGAAATACGAAACTGCCGTGGGATCGTGGTTTTTCTCTAGTCGATAGCTGTCTTTACTATCAATTTGGCCAAATATTTAAAGTGCTATTTGTGATTAAAAGTACTATTTCTCATTTCTCTATATTTCATTCCAAATAAACAAAATACAAACGAAGAAAAATAGAATGAATTGGATGCATTGTCACAAGGATTTCCTTTAAGCTTCATCACCGTACAATTTGTCATAAACATGGCGCGCAATAATAATTTATAATGAAGATAAACGAATATTCAGTAATCAGTTATTGCCAGCCTGATCTAAATTATTGAGAGATGCAATTCAAATATTTAATACAACACGCTGTACCTTATTGTTGCCTATAAACTGCCGATCTAGAGCTCTGTAGGGACTCGGGAAGGTACTCATCTACGGACGGAAAGATCATCATCATCATTTGTCCACTACTGGACATAGGCCTCTTCCAGTAAGCGCCACTAAGCCTGGCCTGCGTTGCTCCGTGAGAGTCCACATTCCGGCACCTAAGGTCATGTAACAGAAGGACGCACTAATAAATTTCCACCTAACATGTTGATTGCAATTGGTTGAATATTCAAGTCAGTATATTTGGATCAAATCTAATTCCATTCTTATACTTTGACAGGATGTGGTACAATGTTGACTGGCCTCATATCACAAATAGTGTTAATATTATTAGCTTGTTTCATGTGTACAATTTGGTTTCGAATCTTATTTATATTGGGGATATTAGGCCTAATGTTCCAACATTCATGAACAACTGAATTTCAGTAAACGCACCCCGTAGCATCCGAGACGGGGATGTTACATCTCATGCGCATGTGATTTCACCGGCCCCCACATCCGTCCACCGGAAGGCAACAATGCGACTGCACCACTGCTTAGCGGTAGATTAGCAGATATGGAGGCAGTACTTTTTTAACTTTGCACAAGTTCTGCTGCTACTTTTTGTTGCTCCTTTCGTACCACCCAGGGAGTACATTGAGGATATTCACCTAGATACGCGAGCAACTGAACCCCCTAACTGTTTTAAAGATTTTGATTTGATATGTATCATAGGCAGGGGTAAATTATTTGTTAGTGTTCAATTTTCTTTAAGTACACGTAAGTTTTTGTCTTTGAATTAGTTGTAGGTACATGATTTGGTTATACTTTTGTTGTAAAAAATAAACTACTCGTTAGGAGTAATTTTTCTATTAGCTGTGGTGATCAATTTACCATAACAGCAACTCATAAAAACAATGGCACATATCATTGAGTTTTATGTGTGGGTTTTATTCGTAATGCGGAAAGTTAGTCTACAGGGATAACAATCGCGAACGAAGTTGCACAGCTACTCGTAGTAGATAATATATGTATGTTATTAAATATCGTCTACTGTACCTAGATAGTGTGTGTATATTAAAGGTAATAAAAAATGGAAATGTCTTTGAAAACAATCATACGTTGCTTCTGTTTATGCCGATTATTCTCATAAAAGAATCTTCAATATGAAGCTTTTCAGTATGAGATCAGGAAATATAAAAATCCGGATTCCGAACCCACATAAAAACAATAAACCGGCTAAGTTCAAGTCAAGCCACCGAAGGTTTCGTATTGTGTCGTATTTTCGGGTTGTGTTTTATTTTTGTAGCCTATCCATCATAAAAACAAAATAAAGCCTGCTTCGGCTTATGGTTCAAAATATGTACAGGTATTTTAAGATGAGATAGATTTGACGACAGATTGTATTTATTAATAACCTGAATAATAGGGTCAAAGTTGCACTTTATTTTATTGGAATTTAAAAAAAATTCTTGCACTTTGAACACTTGAGGCAGAAAGGGAAATGTAGAAAGATTTTACCAATTATACGCGCTGGAGGCGAGCAGGCGTAGAAAAGCTAATGGCTCTATCCAGCCGCCGCAATCCAATGGAAGCTTGCTGGAGTCCATCAGAAAGCAAGAACATTAATATGCTATAGCAGGGTCGCGAACGATTGCAAAAGCACACCCGTTGGCTCAGGTGCGAAGAAATAAAAAAGGTTAGGCCGAGTTACAGGGTTCCCTTTACTCTATGGGTACAGAATCCTATAAACAAACCAAAATGTTAATCAATCTATTTCAATTGGAATAAGGGAACAAAAACATAAAAGTAAATAATGGTATTGTTTATCAACTTACAAAGGGAAAATTTTAAATCTTGTTCGTTAAACTTTATTTCATTTTTGGCTTTGATTGAATCAATTGAAGCGTGAACCCAAGATAAGTGGAGTTATTCTGCCATGTAATTTAACGTTGTAATTAAAGACGGGGCCCTAAGTGCTCGCTGAGCTACCCAAAAATATCAACTGACACCATTTCTTCTTTCATTACAAAATGTTGCCAACCGTATTCCTCGTATATTTCGCCCTACTTTTTATCATTTTTACGTTCTTTACTCAGAGTATTGGTCAGAATGATTAATACGGAATTGAAGGATAACTGCAATATCTTATCTTTTCTACTCCATTGATTCGTGAATCGATATTAATAATAAAAATTGGTTAATAAAAGTAATCTAAATGTTCTATGGTCGTGGGAATTATTAAATAAATCGATACCCACATTAACTAATACATATATGGTTAATTCGGTATTAAAGGCTGGATAGCTACAACCTGGCTTATCATTAACAATAATATTTCAATATCAATTTTTCAATCAATAACAATAACAAAAGGGTTTTGAAAATTTCGGCACATCAAATTTCGTTCTAAATATACTTGTAGCTAGAAACGACATCAAGTGATGAACAGTGTAACAATATAGCTTACATTAACATTGTCGTTCATGCCGCAGCTTGCTTAAACTGGAAGAAGCATTATGGGAAACCTACAAACACTAGAAATAAACAACATAAGGAAACAAGTCCGAGATCGTAAGTCCATAAATGTTGGTTCGAACTGTCTTGTGATACCTTTGTGGCTGTCCAGAATTGCATTTCAGTATTTTTTCTCCACGTTTCGGAAATAGAATCAAATTTTCGTAAGGTTGCCGTGAAAAAGTTTTTATAAATATTTATCGATTGTCTATGATATGTTTGTGAATTATTTATTGAATCGTCCTTTTTACAAAGATATAATTGTATCCTCATGTTTTGTGTTCATTTTGTGATATGTGAAGAATATTTTTATTTCACTTTAAAAATCGTATTGTTTAATTTGTTTATCCTCCTAGTTCCAATTTAATTTAAATTAAATTGTAATTTAAGGCAGTTAATTGATATCAAAGGTTATTTCAATCAGCTGTATGTTGTATGAAAAAGCTTTGCTTCATCATTTCAAAAAAAAATCTTTTATATTCTCAGATGTTTTGGTATGTATTACTGAAATTATCAAAACGAAAACCTCTAGGGTACTGCCAAAGACTCCACAACATTAAAATTTTACATGCGTATAGGTTAGGGTCACTACTAAAGGGAAAACAGAGATTATAAACATTTTTACTACTTACCTAAATCGTAATTTTTTTTTATTTTTATTATTATTATAATTCAATTTGTATTCGTAAACTGCCTCTGTGTTGTAAACTTATTAAAGTTCGAGAATTATATGTTAATTTTTATCTTTAGATAGGTACTATACACTATTCGGTTCTCAGTTCGTGGTTAGTAAACTTGAGTAGTTGAATTTCTAGTAGAATTTCGTTTTTACTTATTGAATTTTATATTTATTTTGATCAGAGATACGATTTATTATTACATTGACATTTTCTGTTTGCCAATAACGCCACTTCTGTGTTGTGTACGGTCCGTGCTAAATTGTGTTTGCACAAATTAGATTTTAACAAGATATTTTTTACTGAAGGCGACAGACGGTGCAAATTACAATTTAAAATAGCTTCAGCTATTTTTACTCAATTTTGCTTCGTTTATGAAGAAAAATAAGGTACTGAGTCAACATTTTTCTATTTATTAACTTATTTACTATCTTGACATGCACGTCTTACTGGTAGGCATGAGAACATGATTAAAAAATAAAAAACAATTCGGTGAAACTTACGCTGGTAAAAAAACTTTGTTGGCCGTATATGACCTTGACAATTTTACGTCAGTTTCTGATGAGAATAGAAGGCTCTCGAACAACTTAAAAATATTATAAGAGCAAACCTAGGGCTTCATTGAGGTCGGACTTAGGTTTCTCCGGACTTGGTTTTCTGTAATTCCAGACGTTTAGGTGAATAATTGTTTAGGTGAATATTATAATTAGGTGAATGGCTAAAGATGTTCTTCAACCCCTCCGGAGGGTCAGTGCAAAGTTCATCATTGTCATCATCATATCAGCCAACAGACGTCCACTGTTGCACATAGGCCTCCCCCATAGATTTTCAATCAAGCGGTTTTGAGCCACCTCCATCCACCGTCCACTCGCGATCATTATAATATCATCGGTCCACCCGGATGCAGGGTCGTCCTACGCTGCGTCTGCCGATTCGTGATCGCCAACCTTTATTCCTCAGCGGTTGTCGGTTGCTCGAGCTATATGGCCAGCCCGTTGCCAATTCAGTTTACTTATTCTAAGTGGTGCTTTTCATTCTTTGCTTATGCTATGTTGGTGACCGTGGTTCTTCTAAAGGTTTCCTAATTTTTGATTCTATCGCGTAATGAAACTCCGAGCATAGCATAGCTTTCTGAGCGACTTTGAGCTTTTGTATGCGACCAATAGCTAACGACCACGTCTCGGTGCCATAAGTCATCATTGGCAACGCACACTAATTATATAGACTGTCGTCTTGAGTTTAAGCGGTATGTTCGACGAAAAGGTGCAAAGGTGGAATTTACGAATTTTTGAAGTTTTCTTAACATGCACAGATCATGCTCTGTCATTTACTCACTGCTTCCTGCCTGTATACATAGTAATACCAAGTTTTCTAAACACCAAAATTTCTCCGTAAAATACGAAATGTTTTTGGTACAGCAGGGTTTTTCCCTTAACCACACGGCTCGATACAATTTTACGACGCTACCATTTGGCTCCCGTCGCTGAGTACAGTTCCATGTATAATCCATCCCAATGAGTTTCATGACCCATAACGTGGACCTGGAGTATATTGCCACAGAAATCCGGACCCTTACTCTACATTGTTATTCACATGCACACTTTTCGGAAATGACACACTAATTCCACTCAAAGCATTTATCTGCCAGATAATTCATTTATTATTATTATTGGATATCTAATTAATAGCAAACCAGTTTCATGATGTAAACTAATTTTTTGGGTCGGAATCCAGACACAAAAGTCATGTATCAAAGTAAGTGTTGATTCTTTATCTTATAGTACAAATAATAAACATTTCTTTGTATTATTACATACAACATACACTATACCTACAGCATTTACAGTAAACTAAATAATTCCACTATAATCCGACCGTCAGGACAAAATTATTATCAATTATTAGCTACTACTAGCGCTACAGTATACTTGGTGGGCTTTAAACTTTTACAATAATTATTACGTAGATAACGTCGCTTATTGTTGTTAGTTAAAATCGCCTTTATGAAGATGGAATACTGAGAAAGATACACTGCCAGAGTGCTTACTAAAATCCATCGGGAAAAATTCGTACGGTTTTTGCTTATCTGAATTTACATGTATTTACTTTTACGTAAATCCAAAGATTCCGAAACTTAGCCTGTATAATAAATGCTGTGAAGGAAGTTTTAGTAGAGCAAGATAAGAACATCTCTTGGGATGTTCGGTATATTGAAAATTTAATGAATATTCGATGGTTATGAGAGGAAAGCCCATTCTTTTTTTTAATATCTTCGTGGCGTGGTTTTGACGTGGTTTATCCACTGATATTATGTCGGGTGGACAATGTAACTTGTAAGTACTTATAAAATTAATTATAAAATTAAATCCTCAATTTTATAATTTCTTTGTAAAGTAAGTCAACAAAACGAATTAATTCTTTTACTCGTAATGCACTTAAAAATTTAATAAACAGACTTAAATATTTTCATTCCCTATCGGTCTACAATTGCTGAAGATATTACGTAAACAAACGTAAAAAACTTATTTGATGTCTTGCTTTATTTAAGACTATTAAATATTAAAAAGTGAATCATTTTTTTACATGCATACCGAAAAAGTGAAAAATAGTAAAAAAGCACTTTCTAGTGAAACTAACCATGCCAACCTCTATTGTTGCCTTGCAGGAACATAGCCATGCTCTTGACACCGTTCTGTTCACACACTCTTATCAAGAGTCTTTTGACAAGCTAAGCTTTTCAAGTTATCATTTTAGATATCTATAGGCGATAGACCACTTTTTATCAAGTAGCTGTCACTTTGTCTGCCTGAAAATTAGTTGAGTACGACCGATTCGTAAAAATGGGCGAATTATATTGCCTTCGGCCGTCGACGAGCCTTTTCAACTATTTTTCAAATTATTCAATCGTTTAAAGCTTTGACTAAGCCAAAGAAAGCATAACATAATTGATCAAGTTACGTAGTTCACCACGCCGCTCTAATCAACAGGTACGATACGGGCCAAGGCCTGGCAGTGACCTGGATCCGCGACCTCGGCCCTCAAACCTCGGGTTGCGCGGTCCGGGTGGAGCTCAAAGCTGTTGCACGGGATACGACCATCTCAAAAGTCAGTCAACGGTCAAAATTAATGTCATCCAATCACCGTTCGTCTACACGAATGTCTACACATTTCCGAGCATCCTGAGCATTGATCAGCGTTCTTGATAGGTAGTAACATTTTTTTAATCAGTTCTATTAACATGTCACTGATTAAAAAAAAACGAAAAAGCCGACTACAATAAAATTTTCTTCCGTTATATATCCGTTATATATCCCTTATAGGCTATACCCTAACATTCTAAAAAAGTCCAAGAAGGGCGAAGAAGAAAGCAAAATTCTTTTACCTGAATGATATATTTTTTCCAGCTATTTTGGTATAAAAGTTAATCTATAAAACCGATGTTGATTAAATTTCTATGAGCCGGTCTGAAAGGAAATTCTTTCAAATAAAAGATCGGTTTTAAAATGAAGGAGTTCTGACATGAAAAGCAAAGTATATATAATAATATATTATAGATCGAAATAACCCTCTTTGCAAGTCTGTTGAAAATTTCGGAATTTGCTGATTTAATTGGACTGAATGAGCAGTCCA
Organism: Aplocera efformata; assembly: GCA_921293045.1. Lineage (NCBI taxonomy): Eukaryota > Metazoa > Arthropoda > Insecta > Lepidoptera > Geometridae > Aplocera > Aplocera efformata. Next base: position 8,032,498 of record OV121045.1, read on the forward strand.
TCCTACTACATTTCAAAACGACACCAAATTAAGAAAAAAATAACGCAAATAAGCCGTAATGCTATAATTTTGCTCATGGTTTTCTCAATATTTTGTGTCTTCATTCTGACTTATGGAGACCGTTCTTCTTGCAGTGGGAACATTAGACTGATATGGAGACAAACCATGCTGCTTGCAGCATGTAAGCGTATTAGTTTGTGAGAGCTTTTATCTAGTAGGTATGTAATACGACTGGAAAACATCACTGTCGCTGACTTTTCAGTTCATGGTAGTATCCTCTCTGTAAACATCGACCTATAGTATAATTATTCTATATTTTACTTTGTGTTTGTGTTTTAAAGGCTTCGTCCCTCAGGACTCGGTATGGCAGCGGGAGAAACGGGCGGGGCTATTATTGGGTTTATGTTTGTAAAAAATTCTGATAGATTGACTACCTAGTGGCTACTCTATGTTCTGATTAAACCTTTTAAATGATGTAGTTTTTTCACTAAAAGTTGATGCGACTGCGGTGCCATTTCCCACTTACAGTTGTGTGCATTGTGCCCTACCTGCTCTCTAAAAGACTTACTCAACCGCCAGAGCGATAGAAGTTACACCATATCAAAAATAATGTAAAAGTAAATAAGTCTTTGGGATGTGTACTGTGTAATTCATTGAGTAAATATAAAAAATATGTCAAAATGAATAGGATAAGATAACTATAATTATACTGAGATCTTACAAGTACTAGAAAAAGGAAAGATTGGATAGATGTTTGTTACTCAATCACAATAAAACGGCTGGACGGATCTGTAAAAAATTTGCCAGATAGATTATAGTACATAGGCAGGCTACTTTATATCCCGGAAAAAATTGCGATTCCCGTAGGATAGCCATACGCGGTTAACAACGTGGGGCGCAGCTAGTAGTATAATAAATTACAGTGTGCCCGTTTTTAAATAGTAGAGATCCTAAATTGATGTAATTTTTCAACGAAAATTTATTTTAATATATTGTATATAATTTCAGTTTTGAGTATCAGTATCCTAACTTTAATATTATAAAGGCGAAAGCGAGTTTATTTGTTACGCTTTCAAGCCTAAACCAATAAACCGATTTTAAAAATTCTATTACCAGTGGAAAGCTACATTATAAGCAAATAACAAAAGCTATATTTGATCTCCGTATCCCCACGAAAACGGGAGCTACGCGGGTGAAACTGCGAGGCGGCAGCTAGTATTTAATAAAACATTCCATTCGTGGTAACCTGAGATTGCAAAGATGCCTTTCAACCAGCATTGAACCAGAACCGATTCAAATAAGCACAATTTCAAACATTCGGGAAACAATCGAAACGGACAAAGCAACGGGGTAAAATTGGGTACACATTAGGTCCATCTGTTTACTGAACCCATAAAGCTTGTGTAAATAAACATTTTTATAGGATTGCGGTGGAGAATGACCGAGCTAACTATTAATACCAGACGCATACACACTTTATTTATCCTCTCTCATATTGAAATAAACTTTACAGACAAACAGACAAATGGACTTACCTGTCTGTATATATAACTTCAAAAGAAGAGGAGGCTCTCATTTCAATTTTAAGTTTTTTTTGTATTGCTTATACTGTCTAGTTCTAGTTGTGTTCAATTGTGGACTGATCTGGATTATTCATTTTTTATTTCATAATGTGTTTTTCCAGCTGACCTCAAAGATTTTATTGAAAGATTTCACCCCTAAAATAAATTAGTGATATTTAAATCTAGTTTCTCACTTGTAAGTTTTTTAATAAAACCAAAAAAAATATGCCTTTAGTTCAGAAATTAAACACAAACATATTAATCATAATGGCATCAAGTCAAGCAAGATATCGAAATAATTTTCACCCAATTTCAGCCGACAATTATAGGGATGGGGGAATAAAGCGTGGGCGTTAAGAATAAACAGGATAAATCCCCAGAGATTATGGAATCACGGAATATCGTAAAATATTTAAGAGGAAATTGTTTTGATTTCAAAACCAATGTGTTTTTCATGATCTGATACTCAAATAAATTTATTAGTATTTCTTTTACCTACGTTTATACGATGGCGCTTAGGCAGGAATTACTTTATAGTTAATACGATAGTATGCAAACTAGAAGTTCCTTGCATGCAAAACCATCCATCATATGGATGGATCAAACTTATCCATGCCTATCCATCCAAGAATTTTCTATCCATCTGATTAATTTGTTATATGTTATAATATTTTACTAGAAATTATAAAAAAAAATATTTTTAATGTTAATTAGCGTTTTTTTTGCGGCACACGTGGGATAACTATCCTCCGTTTGACTTTTCACACCACGTCCTCTTGTCTACAGGCATGATGCGGCGCGGTTCAATGGCCATGGTCGGCGGCGGCGAGCCGCTGATCGTAGTGGAGGAAAGTGGGGCTGAAGAAACCGACTCTTCGCCTCGGTCGTATGCGCCCCCGCGCGGACTGTCAGTGGACCAGGAATCTCCGCCCGATCCGTACCACCTGTCGCCATGGCGTGATAACCGCAAGCACTCTCTGCCGACACCGGCCTGCACATCTGGACCAACAGCTAGCCAGGTCAGTAAACATTTTTTCTGAAACACGTTGACGAGCTTAACGATAGGTATTATTTTTGTTTAATACACCTTTCTACAAACACTTTATCGCATTTGATTATATATATGTGAAGACTGGAATCTTGAAATTTTAAAATTAGAAATGTTTGCCAACAGGTTCGTCGTCTATCTGAGCGTGGGGAAAGTGCAGCGAAAGAAGCTCGTGAAGCCGCCTTCTTGGCAACACTGAGCCAGGTGCAGCCACAGCCTGGTGGTCGCAGGTAAATTATTTGTACTCCATACTTATACATGCTTTAATTTTGATTCAAGAGTTCACGTGATGTTCATATTGTTTCAGACATTCCGTTGTCACAATATCGCGAGTGCCACAAGCTCTATTTGGAAGAGGCCGACGCGAGTCAATCGCAGCTTTTCCAGCGCTGGTTCGCTCCGGTCGTAGAGATTCGGGCTCTACCCCAGGTAAAAAATGTAAGCTAAAAATATTTTTTTTTGTTGCTGACTTACCTCCTATGTATTATTAAATAACGTTATACGAAAGGGAAATTTACCTAAAAATATTATCTGCATTTCAGGCCCTCCAGCTACAGACACTCTCGGCAGCTCGCACAATCTTCAGCTGGATATAATGGATGATATTGTACAGGCTCGTAAAGTTCGCATGCGTCTGTGGAACACATCGAGTGAAAGAGTCTGTGAAGTGCAGCCACTAGACGAACGCTCACCAATGAGTGGTTCCGTGCGGTACACAAACCGTGGACGTAGACACTCTGACTTTGTGGGTGCCGGTACCGCCCCGCTGCCGCCGATACCAGCCAGACGCCGTGCTTCAGAAATGCCACCACCGATCCCACCCCGCAGTGGCGTTGGCGTCGTATGTACCGACACAGACCTCCACCACATGCTGAACGCACTCACATCCTCCGCCACGGAGATCGATCGCTGCGGCAAACCAGAGCGCATCCCGCGCCGCCTTGCCGACATGCGCTCCAGCAGCTTCGACGCATCCTCGCTCCGCGACAAACCTGCCGATTCCGGCACGATTTGGTTCGCAAATCGTCATCAAACTCTCGCTACTAAAAAGAAGGAAGGCGAACCGAAGAAATCGAAAGTGACGTTCGCTGCCGATTCGAAGCAGGCGCCCGGCGATGCGGCTGCTGTTGTGTGGGACAAGCCGACAGGCTCCGTCGTGGATGCAAGCGCCCTGGGAAGCGCTATCGAAGTTTTTCTCAGGAAGAGTAGCATCGTTCCAGAGGCGGGACCCTCAACATCAGGGCTGACTATCGTGAAAGAGAAGGTGCCGAAGGCTGGCGAGGCCAAATCAAAGCAGAACATTCCAGGGCCGAGCCGAGCTCCTGGCCGGGGAGAAGGGGAGCGCTGGTGCTCCAGTCGGCCGGACGAAGAGGAGCCGGCGGAAGGAGGTTGCGACGCGACACTGTGCTCGTCGCTGAAGGATCTGTTCGTGTAGGCGTTTCTGGCGCGTTGTATTTAACTTGTAAATTACATTACCTTTAGATGTGGATGGAGCGTGGTGTGCGAGCGGCCGCTAGGGCTGTCCTCGCTACCTTGCGCGATTGTACTTTATGAATCTTTCAATGTGATAGAAAACGCGCTGGTGCCGGTTATCCCGAGTCGACTCACGACTGGCACCTGCTCTGCGTAAATTATTTTTAGAGTAAATTCTATTTTCATTGTAAATTTTGATTAGTAATCAGAGTATTAACTTGTTGTTAGATAGATAATTATTGTATATTCGTGATAAACGGGCACGTGCTTTCCACGCTCTGTGCGATTTCCCCCCGCGTGCCCGTCCCCCGCCCGTCTCGTTTGGAAATCTGTGTCTTGTAATCCGATATTAATAATTAATAAAAACTTTATCATAATAATAATATAGCCATCATTGTGAAGAAAGGTCGGGTGAAACGTACGCTTAATAGAAGGCGGCATCATGTCTGTCGTCTTCAATCAATAAAAGTTTATATCGATGTTATCGTGGCATTACTTAAATTTTCCCTTTAGTATATGAAAATTAGGTGATTGAATATTATAAAATGAGATTGCTCACATGGTAAAATCAATGGATTCTGGTGTTATTTTTTTATTAACATTGATTGTATATCCTACCAACAGAAGCCATTTAATGTAATTTCAAACAAATTGTTTTATGTGAGTATTTTCATATTGAACAGTTTAGATTTTGCGTGATAATGCTAGCTATTCCCAGTTTACAGGATTACTTCTGGCATGCAGACATAAAGATTGCAACCGGTGGTTGACGTAATTAGGTATAGTAGCATGACTTCTCAAGACAAATGGTGCACAGATTATTTTAATATTAAGTCCTGTTTCTAATAAAAACATACAGATTGAACATCTACGTCCATGAACAACGTAGGATGAACCAATAAAGACCTAGAACGGTCACAGCCGGTCACGTAGAGTTTTCTCGACAAAGGAGCCAGCTGAAGTTATAAGTGACATCAAATCAATTTGTGAAAGTTATCAAACTTTTCCAATTACAGGGATGCCTGCAGGTGAGGTATTCGGCCGTTTAACTTATATCAACGATGTAGCCCATGAAGCTGTTACAGAAGCTTTACTTTAAAGCGATGGAGACAACCAATTTCGTTTTGCCGTAAAGTTCTTTGCAGTTAACTACGTTTTGTTTCTCGAATAAGCGGAGATATTTTAATCAACGTTATACATACCCATGTATTCGCGAATATATTTGTGAAAATTTTAAACCACTTCTGTTTTTTTTTTTAACACTGAGTTGGCCTTTCATTGCCCTCTTAAATAAACTGATAGAGAACTCCAGTTTTGAGTGACATTCAACCTTTGTGGGAATTTTTGTCTATTGTCTGTGTACTGTTGCTCTGCCTGGGAAATTAAACATCGTATATCCAATAAAACAAAAAAAGAAAAAATATCTCTCAACATTTGGCCTTTTTGGCTTACACACTAATAAAGTACACAAATCTTCAATTTGAAGGATTGTTTCACGGATAAATCTGAAGTAAGGTTGAGTGGAAAACAGAACCGGCAAGAGCCTAACAATATGGGTAAGTATGCGAGGCTGAACTTTTAATCTACCTCATAACATCATTAGTACATATTGTTGCAATGTGGTTGAAGTTAAAGATTTATTGCCGTGTCGTAAACAATTTGAATCAGTTCAAAATCAAACTCAAATCATTAGGTTTTCAATAAATACGTCTCTTTTTTACAGATAAAAATGGAACGTCTCCAAGTAATTTTTCGGCTTATGTTCTGTTTTTTTTTTTATGTATTCCACTATATTTCATACGTTTTATGAACAGAACTTACAAAGAAATGTATACCATAGATAGATAATTACAAAATACAAGAGAACCAACCACTCGAGCTGTCTAAAGACCGATAAAACAATATATTGATAACTTAACTTCTATCTTGTATCCCACTACAAGATAGAATTATCCCTAAAACTGCCTCTCTATAGGAAGGTGCAATTGGTACACGCGTCGCTCCTGTACCAGGTGACAAGTCAAAGTCAAAAACAGTTATTTCCGTTGAATTCTTGGAATCAAGGTTGTCCTATCTCCGTTTTAAAAACGTCGTATTGTGCACATTATTTTACTCAAGTAGTAAACGAAAGAGCCATACATGCTTATGTGTATTGAAACCAGCAACCTTCATATTGAAAGTTTACGCCTGTATCCCTAAGCAACGACGCTCGCTTCGTTTCACTCGCGTTTTGAATATTAAATATGAATTTCAATTCAATTCGGGATAACAGGATCATCTCCTTCCAAATTCTAATACTTACTAAAACAGGATTTACTTGTTTACTTTCTCCCCTCGGGCCATAAAATAATAATATACGTATATTATCGGAAACGAGCGTGTACCGAAGTAATCACTTATACAATTTTACGGAAAAATAGACGAATATCCCAAAATATACATTATTATTCAATTTTAATGTTTATTAGATTGAAGACAATTAAGGATCCCACACACAGGCGCGGCTTGCGGTGATGTAGGAACTTTTCCTCATTGGAATATTAAATTATGAAGTAATATTATATAAATTAACGTACAATCATTCATTTCAAAGCATGCAGCACGCCACCACCGAAACCACTTCCGTATGGTGTAACACTATCTGCGGTGGTGGCCTTGATCACCGTCGCCACACACCCAGCCCGCGCCAGCGTGTAGGACACTTTATGCGGTTCTGGAACTAGAAAGTATAATAAATTTTGCCGTCATCAAGCAACAACGAAGTTCTTATGGGTATAACGTATATAAAATATTTTTTCAAGGCGTATGCACGAGATTACGATCTACCGTATTAAAGCCCTACCATATATTGTCGAAATTTCATAAAATTTGCTAAGCGAGATCTTTTCTCCCTTACACGTGTAAACTGAGGAATGGACGTCCACTTGTTTTTCTTCCACGTTGCACAATACTACTTAGGTTACAGTTTAAATGAATGTCAAAGATTTCTACAGAGTTGCAACACATCGGCTAAGCCTCAGGTACTTTGTAAAAAGAGATATACAATTCGAACTCTTATATAGCTGTATATTCAATGAAATATATACCTAAATCACTAAACAATTAAGAACTGCCTTTTACAAAAAACTAGTATTCCATGTCAAACATAAAATGAAAATCAAACAGAGAAATTGTAAACCGATGTCGTTTACGAGTGGTAGGTGTTACGGTAAGTGGTATGGCAGGTGAGCTAGGGGGTGAATTTATTGAGGACGACACTTTACCTGCCATAAAACCCGGCAAAGCCTCCTTCAAGGGTAGTGGAGTCACGTGACTCGTAAAAACTTCCTACGTTAAATTGAATTTTTCAAATAAGCCAGTGAGGACCCTTATTTTAGAGAAGTGGAAGCAGAGGGAGATGTCCTATGGTAAAATAAGTTAAATAACACTGTGTAGTTAGTAGTAAGCTAGTTATTTTTCTATCTGCGACACAGGGATTCCTAGTGCAAGGATATGAATGTGTAAACAATATCTTTATTATGATGAAATGTGCCCCTGGGCCAGAGGCACAAACTCACACGTGAGTTTTTCACTCAAAAAATTATGTGCGTAATACTACGTCTGCGGCTAAGGAAAACATCGTGAGGAAACCAGCATGTCTTAGAACCAAAAATTCCAAATCATGTATCACTCTCAATTATCGAGTCATGACCAGTTGTGCAATACTGAGACTAGAGATATCGTTAAAACGTTTTTTGAAACCCGGGATATTGATATTTGAATTCGTAGACAGAAGGTCAAGTGGTTGTAGTTATTAGTTTCAAAATGCACTAAAATAACAAATAGTATGTGATCAGTGCAGCTCGCTACTGCATACCGTTCAAAATAAACAGCACTCTGAAGTCAGGGCAGATAGACAGACGTTGTAGGCTTATTAATACCGCTTTAAGAATATTTGGATCGATACAAAGGCTACCCATCAAAAAAACTCATATGTTACCCCACATCAGTAGCAAAAACCTAACCTACCCCTTCTAAAATCGTCTTTAGTTTATTTTCACTTATCGTCCGTGAAATTACGACCTATTGTTTACCAATTTTATAGCCACCCCTAAAAATTGATGATAACGTAAAAAAAACATCTTATCTTTTCTGTCCATAGTAACGTACCTACCGTCTATATTTTGTACGATCCCCGCGACTTATTTCGTGTGGAATTTAACATTTAATTGCGCGGCACCCAAATTCTTTTTTCTAAATATAATAATAGTAGCCTTAATTACTTCTTATAACATCAGCTATCAAAGTCACGTCAAAATCAGGTCCAGCCGTTTCGGTGATTATCTGGAACAAACAGTTAAAAAAAAATGAGTTTTCGTTTTAATTAAAATGTATGTAGTAAAATGCTGTTATTTAAAATTACAGATATTTTTATTTTATTTATTTGTATAGTTGAATTCCTATAAACAAATGCATTTATCACGTTTATTTGGCGTGATTTCAGCCCGCGTGCCATTGCACGGGACTATCAGTAGATTTACGATTAGTTTTGGTTCAGACACGTAAATGCATCAAAAAAGTAATATCATGTTGCACATAGAATTAACAAAGCTTACTTTTAAAAAACGGCCCTCCGAAACGACCATATTAAGTACAAAAAAATTCCTGACAATTACTGAATTGATATTTTAGGGCGAAATCATGACGATACAATAAATCGCTAAAGTCTACTAGCTAAGTTATAAGTCATTCCTTAAATGACAAATATGTAATGGAAAAATCGAATAAAATCAACCATCAACCTTATAAAAATAACATTTTATGACCCTCCAATTGATTACTCTTTCATTAATAGAAAGTATATATCTCAGTTATATTAACTTAGTTATGTCTTAGTTTACAAGTATTGCTTAATTATTCAATCAGAACTTTCATAGTAAAATGAAATAACATTGTTAATTAAATATCCGAATACTCAGAATATCCGTACGACGTATAAAAATTGGTAGAAGCTGTACCATTCAAGCTCAGAGTCCCGGCTTCAATCTCCGGTCATATACACAGATATGTTCCCATTGAATAATCCTGTTAAGCAACTAATGTCGTAGACAAAACTTAGTTTCGGAACTACGTTGGCTGAAAATGATAATAAATGCGTGCCATAAAGCCAAATCGGTTGCCGAACATCCCACTAAAGCAAAAAATCTATCTGAAGTCGTTTTTCCAATCCATAAATATAAGGGGGGTATCAGAAAATGGAGCAAGGCAACTGCCTGCAAGGATTTAGGATATTTTCTCTAAACTATATCTAACTATATAGTATATACCAAAAGCCTTGTATTCGTTAGAAAGTAACTTCAAAAGCAGTCAAATAAACTACTTTGACTGCTCTTCAAGTTGTTCTCTTTTTTCTTGTTTGGAAAAAAATTGTTACTAACATTTATAATATTCATAATAGAACATAATAATACTCAGCTTGTAATGTAACGTAATGTAAGTATTCCAGCGGTGTTACCCTCAGATTAAAAGGGAAACACTTTGTCAAGCGATTTTTACAAACGATGGGGAAAACTTTCGCATTTATAATATTAGTATGATTTTTCTACGTGTTGTTTGTAGCTTATAGTAAATTAAAGTAAATTATTTCACGCAATCTACACACAAATCACAAATTCACTTCGAATAATTTCTATATCCGTATACTAATCGCCGAACAAGGTACTCAGCAATTGAGAGCAGAAGATACTTCTCAACAAACGGATTAGATCGGGCGCGTGATCAATCAATCAATTTGGGTCAATTCTTCACTCTTGGGAGACCAACCTACCTAATAAACACGAGTAGATAAAATGGCTATGTAATCGCCAAATCCAATCGCTTAAAGTCGTCTCAGTTAATATGAGTATACGTCATGAATAAATTATGTTAGGTACGAAGTTATAATATTTTTTATACTGTTCAAGTGAAGGAATGAGCTGAAAGCCCACCTGACGGTAAATGGTTGCCTTCGTCCCTAACAACGGCAATACGACCTAAGTCCTGCCACCCAAGTCGCATCTCGTTGCGCCTATCACCCGAGACGGAGTTGTTACGTCTTATGCACATTGGCGGCAGATTACCAGATGTGGAAGCATTACTTCTCCGGACAAACTTGGCACAAGTTCTGCTGCTACTTTTCGTTGCTCCTTTAGCCACCCAGGGAGTACGTGTAGGGATTATAGAGGGTTACAGTCTGACGCGCGCAACTGGACTTGAAGTCTTTTCAAGTGACTGCAATATGTGATTTTATCACTCATACCCTGATATGGATAACAGTTCTATCGATGTAGGAGACTACATACACTATTTATGTGTATTGACGGTAGCGTAACGTGGGAATAATTTATTGTACAATAGTAGAATTGATTTTTTTGCGGGTAAACAAACTGATAGCTCCAAGAAGTTTAGGCTTCTCAGTAAAACTATGGAAAATAATTTACCGACATTAACTTCAATAATATTGGGTATGTAATTAATTCAAAAAATTGTGAATTTGAATGTATGTATGAAGTGACCCCGTTGTTTTATATACTTCTCGACCCGAAAATAAATATTTGCAGATATACGAAAATATTCTCGTGCACTCTTAAGTACATTGAATAAGTTTGTGTTCAAAGCCTTGGCTGAGTTAGAGTTCCGTCACAGAATAAAAGCAATTCCAATCTGGTAGTCCGGTAATTACTTTTTGGTTTCCGTACTGGCCCCTTCCTCAACCACAGTGATGAACGGGGTGCGGCAGAGGCATCATTTCGACTATGACTGGTTTCACTGCTTAGTTGATAGTAGCTCTGTCTTCTGTGGTGTAGTTCATGGGTTCGATCCCAGGACAAGTATTTGTGTGACGAACACATATGTTTATTTTTTGCCTGGATGTTATATAATGTACTATGTGTGTTTTCACAAAAAAAGTAGAAACAAGAAGTTGAAAAACATTCCAAAATAAATTATAAATCGGCTCATTTAAATAAAAGGGTTGATTCCTAAAGTTTTTATTCATCTCATTTTTTTTTTCGATTATAGAGGGGTTCAATAGCCTCAAAATGGTAGGCCACTAAAAAAAAAACAGCGTGTTCAATCAGATTAATTAATTGTCCAAACGATCGCCAGTAAATAAAAAAAAATCACGGATGGCTAGTCATTCAATGACAGAACCTACTAGAATGATTACGTCCTTCATACACTGCAGCTTTTCAGCTTAGCCACAGATCTGTTGTACGTAATACACTCAACTCCACTCGCTTTATTAAGTTTTCACCCATCAAAGGATAATCCAGTTGCGTTGAACTTTCCCCACAACTCCCAATAGTCTGATGGATTACATTTAAAAGGGTTGATCGACTACTGGCAACTTCTCAAATATATTTAATTATTTGTAACGTATTCGTTGGTAATGTTAGTTTTTAACACATGTATAATTTTTGATCAGATTTATCGTGAAAATAATGAACAATTATACAAAAAAATAAGTAATACTTGCTCTATTATTACTAGGAAACCTGAAAAAATCTCAGTCTGTCTGAGACTGAGCGAATGCGAGCGAATGATTACGCTCAGGCAGACCAAGTTTGTAGATGGTGGCTTGCTAAAAACGTGGTTTACAACTTAATGTCAACACCGTACCAACATTTTCACAATAATCCGTTTATCCCATTTCGAACCCTCTACGATGTAGCGGTCATATAGCTACGGCATAAATAGCCTTCTACGCCGTAGCACCATAGCCGTAGGGCACACGGCACATCACTTGATTAGAAGACCGCTCATGCATAAGCGATTCAATTTAATATAATGACGTCACTGACGTTACCAGGAATACCAGCTAAGCTAAAATAGCGTACTAGAAAGTTTATTTGGTTGTGGACAGTGTCATATATATATATTGTGTATATATATATATATATATATATATATATTTTGTGGTTAAAGAGATAAATTTAAACACCGGGTCGAGCTGGCCACATCTTCTTTTAGACGTAAGCTTCATGCTTAGTTTGGGTTTCACCGCTAATTAATGAATGCATAGCTTGTAAATCTTTATTAACATTCTGAAATTCTCTTGCCTATATGACGACTGAAATCTCATCGGCTGAAAATAAATTAACAGTCTTAAGAAATGCAGGAGAACATTTTGTGTAACACATTGTCTTTTTATGTTTTTGTTTGAGAACCCAAGAACACATAACATGTTTTTTTTTTTTCGATAATGTCTGTCGATAAGTTTAATTTAAATTTAGGATACCAAACAATAGGTACTACATCACATCTCATATTTTATGCTTCTTTACTTATATATTTTCCAAACCTTTAAAATAAATCAACTTTATCCAATGTTCATAATTCCCCGAAGAGCGTGGCTCACTCGATCGTGCTTTCAAAATATCATGAATAAACTGGAAACCAATTGAGTCTCGAGGCCCCTCCACGGCCGGACCAATAATATTTGCACATTTAGGTTTATGAGTTGAGTGCTCTTTGACGTAATGAAAATGGACACTTTTGGTTTGGTACAATTTAATTACAATTACCCACGTTACAACAATTTCACAGGTATAGCTATTAGCGGGTATACACATTTATTTATAAGACTTGGGTATTATTAGAATTAGTAGCACTCCTGGCAAAGCGTACTTAGTATATTTTTACAGATCATCTAAGATAATCAACTCTGCACCGGGTCAGTTGGATGGGTGACCGTTTAATGGCATTCGAATAGAGCGAATACGTGCTTCAGAGTTAGCTGCTGCTAGTACTTTAAGATGTCGTCTATGATATTGTCATCTAAACAAAATAAAATTGAAATGTCTGTCAGTAATGTCAAAATAACAGTTCTTTACAAAATGCATTTGAAAGTATATATACGGTACATTTACAAACAAAAAAAATGTTTAATGAATGTTAAATGTTTTATTGTTTTATATGTATTTCTATTTATTAACTTGCAAGTAACTTAATTTACTTGTTAATGCACCTTCTACCAGATTTTCATGTTGTAATTTCATTCCATCCAAAGGTGATCCCCATTGTAGGTAACATCTTTTTTTGTGTTTTGTTATTTGTATTAGGTATGTTGCTACCGAGGTGTACATTAATGAGTATTCATTGATTCATTTATTTCGCTAAAAGAAAGCCTTATATTCAGTTACTGTAAAATATTCTGTGACCATACTTAAGTAATCTGTCTAGTTCAGCGAATCAATGAACGAATCACAGTAAATTATAGCAACTGTCATGCAATCTGTGTACATTGACTATTGAGTTAGTTCGTCGAAGCGAAATGCGAAACACATAGGGATCACAGAAAAGTGAATTGAAATCCGCAAAGCAGCAAGCCTGAATAATATATTTGAGCTATTTCATTCCAATGAGTTTTGCTCACTTTTGACAGAACACACGTTCTAAAAACTGTGATATTCCATAGTGTATAGCACTCATATAGTGAGTAGCACTCACTATATTAAATTTCTAGTCGGTTATGTTCGGAAAGTACAGTTTTTCACCGTATATAAATATATACAAATAAATAAATATTTATGGACATTTCACACAGTACCATCCAGCCCTAAACTTATACTATAGGAACTTAATAGCTAATAAAATACTTTTTTGTAAATACTTACATATTATACATATTACTACGAGACACAGAACATTTATGTTCGTCACATAAATGCTTGTTCTGGGTGGTAATCAAACCCACGACCTGCAGCGTCGAAGGCAAAGCTACTACGAACTGAGCCGCGAGACCAAATAAAATCCTTTGATCCATTCCGTTGCTCGCGTCCGTAGGTGTTTACTCTTTGATTCCCTACACGTACCCCCTGGGTGGTGCTAAAGGAGCAACCAAAAAGTAGCAGTAGAACTTGTGCCAAGTTCGTCCGGAGAGGTACTGCCACCACATCTGGATGGAAGGGTGTGGCTGCCGGTGAAATCACATGCGCATGAGACGTATCATCCCCGTCTCGGGTGATGGACGCAGCAGGATGAATGCGACTCAGTAAAGATTTGGATCTCATACTGAGTCGCACGCATTACTGTTGTCATGGGCGAGGGTCACCACTTACCATCAGGTGGGCCCTCAGCTCGTTCCGTCACTTACTCACATAAAGAAAAGAAAAAATTCAAGTATTTTATAAAATGTGTGTGTATTTATCAAATAAAATTATTAAAATAATAATAAACGTTTACACACTCATACCTCTGCACCAGGATTCCTTGTCACAGATGGAATGGACAAACACAGAAACACAAGACAAACACCCAAGACCTGAGAACAAACTTCATGCTCACCGTACAAGGAGTGCCCCGACCGGGAAACGAACCCGGGACCCCTCGCTTCGAAGGCAAAGCTACTACCGACTAAGCCACGGAGCCGTCGCTTAGTTGGTAGTAGCCCAACTCACAATTTAATTATGACGATCTATCTCTTAAATTTATTCTAACTTCACAATTATTGAAGCAACAAGTTCTATAATTTGCTGGACCAATTCTTCTACAAACAAGGACTGCACAGAAATTAATTAATTTGAAACTTCGCGAATTAGGAAGGGAATAGAAGGGGCCCCACCCTTGTTATCAGGGTTCGGCATCTCACTGATTTTTGGGGTTCTATATGCCTAATGCATACAGAACCCTAAAAATCTAATGCCTACGACGTTAGCCTGCCTCTCCGTTCTTGCTTTTAATTAACATTAAATGTGTAAGACGTAACAGGCTGGAATTTTCACAGAATTATTATTATATCGACAAATGACTGACTGGAATCATAGCTCAATTTATAGCTCTGCCTTTTACGCTGTAGGTCATGGGTTCGATTCCCATCCGGGACAAACTTTTATGTGACGAACATAAATGTTGAATGAATATATTTACAAAAAATTATATAAGTATTGTATTAGTAATCTAGTTCCCATAATACAATATGCTCATTTTCAAGCTAGATATCTACCGCTGTGTGAAATGTCCATGAATATTTATAACTATATTAATAATGATAACAACAGTCAGTGGTAAAGTGCCCCTAGTGTAGTCGGCATCAGTATCCTCAATGTTCAAGTTCAAATTGCACTAACTGAGTTTTTTATAAAGTTGTTTTTGTCTTGAGAATAGATAATATCATTAGATTTAGAAAAAGTTTAATTATTATAAAAGGTATTGTGAGAGTTTTTTTATGATATTTTTCTTTAATTAATTTAATCTGCAACGTCTTGGCTCACATAAAATATTACGAGAGCAAGTTTTCAATGAGCGTAAGTTTCAAGTCTCGCTCGTAGTTATTCGTCAGCTTTCGTTAAATGTCTCAAAGGAATAAGTAAAAAGATGTCGATGAGTACCTCGTTAGTACTTCCTCAATGTAGTCTGGATGAAAGTACAAAAGTTAACAGTCCAAAAGGCGTCATTTGCTAAACTTTGAATGACTTTTCTGTTTTCTTTACGATACCAATTTATCTTTTATTTATATGATACTAGCTGCGCCCCGAGGTGGACTTTCTACGGGAATCGTACATTTTTCCGGGATAAAAAGCCTATGTTCTATTCCAGACTATAATCTATCTCTGTGGCAAATTTCATCTAGGTCCGTTCAGCCGTTCTGGCGTGATTGAGTAACAAACATCCATCTATACATCCAAACATTCGCGTTTATAATAGTAGGATAATTCACCAAAAGGCATACAAACTTTAAGAGGAACTAAACGGGCTAAGTGCTCAAATGTGCTCATTAAGTGTTCTTTTTTATGTTTAATGGGCGATCTGACTGATCGTCGATGATCTGAATGAGACGCCCAAAGACTCCGACTTCGGTTCTGTCGCGGTTCGGTTGCGACTCCGGTTCTGTCGTACAGAAGGGTGAGAAATCCCAAGTGAGACACGTTGAGACGGAGATGTAAAGTCTCATACGCTTCTAATTTCACCAGCACCCACACCCTTCCACCAGAAAACAGTAATGCGAATGCGAATGCTTGACGGTGGATTACCAGGTGTGGTGGCATTACTTTTCCGGCTGAACTTGCACAAGTTCTACTGCTACTTTGGGTCGCACCACCCGGGACACGTATACACGTGACACGGACTCTGAGGGTAAATTATTTTAACCGATAAAGAGAAGGCTCTCAATTGAATGTTGTATTTTTTTTGTTTTACGCTATGCTTTCTTAAGGTGTACCCTCGAGGTGATTCCATAGAAATTTCGTGCAAAATTTAATGATGAGAGCTTTGAAGTCGTTTTATCTATATCTAAAAGTAACTACATATAACTTGTTATTATTTGTTGGGGCGTAAAGTAACACGTTCTGAGAAAAGTATTACGACGCAAATACCTATTACGAAGCAAAAGATCCCTCTAAAGTAACGACAGACAGACAGTTATTTTAGGCGTAATAAGAGGGTTTGAATATGAAATATGGAAATATCCCTTTGAATATGAAACCCTAACAAACAATTTGAACAAGATTCTTGTCACACAAATGTTTGCCGCGGCCGAGAACCGAACCTTTCTTCGAAAGCAGAACGTCACTAAACAACCGTTTTTAGCTTCATAAGTACCGATAGCTACTCTTTTCTGGTATGACTTTATTTATCTCTCACGTCTCTGTGTAAGAACGGGATAAGACAATGAAAAATAATTAGTTTCTGCGGAGGGATAATGAAATATAATATAAGTGCTAGTTACTTAATAGCGGTACATTTCTAACAAGTGAGTCATACGAGATGATGTGATCATTTTATCACTATTGTAGAAGATCTCTAAGCTATCAACTAATGAACAAATTTATTGCGTCTCATTAATCGTCGTAACTCTTACAAAACCAAGCCTTTAAACGAGAATAAATGGGTTAATGGAAGCCCAGTCCATAGCAGCAATCCTTCGAATAATAAGTTCTGCGATGTCCCGATTTTCAATTTTACGCTGTTTTGAAATTTTAACTCATATTTTTATTAAACCGGAAAACTGTTTTTTGCGCCTTATACTTAAATCTCAGATTCAATTAAACAAAACCGGGCAAGTGCGAGTCGGACTCGCGCACAAAGGGTTCCGTACCATTAACTATAATAAACACGGCAAAAAAATACCGATACCGAAAAGCAACGATAGCGCGAGCTTAAATACAAGTAGCGCCATCTAGTTTCTTCATTTGTAACTATATCCTAAAAATCACGTTTTTGTATGTATGAGAGCCCCGTTAAATATTTATTTTATTCTCTTTTTTAGTATTATTCTGTTGTTATAGCGGCAACAGAAATGCATCATCTGTGAAAATGGAATTATCACGGTTCATGATATACAGCCTGGTGACAGACGGACAGACAGACAGTGAAGTCTTATTAATAGGGTCCCGTTTTACCCTTTGGGTACGGAACCTTAAAAAATTACGAAAAAAACGACGTATAGTAATATTCATACAAATTGGATTATGTAAATATTTATTACATTAATTCTTCGTGAAAGAAAACTATGATTGAAAAACAAAGAAACCCATTCCAATGATTGGGTTCTAGATCCCATTAAGATGATTGGGTTCTCTGATACCATTAACAGAGAAGGCGGTGCGGAGGCGAAGATGCAAATTGGAGCAATTTTACACTAAACGACGCCAATTGTTGCATTGACTCTCCAGTGTGAATCGATTTATTTTTCAATTGGGTTTCTTTTTCTTATAATTTTTGTTATAAAATATTTTTTTCATTTCACCGTTTTTATCTTGCTTCCAATTGAAAAATTTTGACGATAAGCAAACATTTGTTCGGACTTAGGGCTTAATGATTGACGGCCGTAGCCGTTATTATCTACTCGAAACTGACAGGGCTTTTTACTGTAGGGTTAGGAACATTCATGGCATGCGAGAGAGTCACTGGTGAAGTTCCTTCGGAGAGCCCAGAGACCCTCGAATGCAGAGGTCGGCCACCGGAGGGGTTTAGTTCGGGTAAAATTCCGACAAACTCGGCTTTCCCCCCCAGGGCAACCGACGTATCTCTTGCAGATTCCCCTTCGACAACAAAAAAAAAAGGTTTAGGAACATGATATTTGTTGGTTGTTGACTTTTACAGAAAATATAAGAAGATCAAAAAACTGCTTAAATAAAGTTCGACCGATGTGAGCGGCTCCAGAAGAAGGTAAAAATTACACGGTGAAATAAACCGCTAAACGTGATTAACAATTTAGGACAGATAATAAAAATGTATCTACTGACATTTTTATTATTTTCAATGTTCCAGAAAATACACGAAGACTACGCTTGATACTTTGAAAAATACAAGTATTACATGAATATATTAACAACTTTTTCCCTGGAGTTTTAGGAAGAGCCTCAATAGATCTCTTTTCTACTTGTAGGTTACACTATCGTGGGACAAAAATCAAGGCGTGAGCTAAGCCTGGTCGGATAATCATCAACAATACTAAGACTTAAGTTTACTACTGATCTTAGTAAAGATCTGCTAAAGATCTTAGCAAAGACCTTTTTTTACATACATGCCCTGTCCGAAACGAACTTTTAGATTCATAAAATTTAAGCACAGAATAATACCTTATTTATAATAATCTAAAACGTGAAATGTATAAAGAATTCTTTTATCTAATGAAAAACTTTTTGATTTGCCCATGCGGTTTTCACCAGAAAAATTATTTTTGCAGTAGATACGTTGAAAAAATGTGAAATAAAAGGAATGGAAATCGGTTCTTTTCTAGGTTCAAAAATTCTATACTCTGGATTAAGCTTCCTCATCTAACCCCGTCAACTCTCACTTTTTGAGAGTAGGACAGTGTCCCTGTAGTGTGAGTAAGAACATTAGGTTGATACGGATATATTTCAAAATTTGCATAGATTTAACAAAGAATAAAATCACGGGCAATCATAAGTCTATTATTTACAGACTATTGTGAAGCGTAAAATTATACCAGCATTGTACTCGCTACGTTATGTTTATACCCTTTCAAACCCGGGATGTCCGTCCATTGAGCGAGTTGGGAAAACAGTATTACATAAGGAAACTTAATCCTCAACCGACCCGAGCGCAATCATGTCTTTTAACTATATGTATAGCTCGCTTATTTTGGGTGTAACCGATACCCATATTTGTCAGACATTGGGCTTTGATTAGTGGCGTCGGCATCAGGGTCGGACTATTAAGGCACCTGTAAACGGTCTTAAGGCGCACAGTTACTAGAATTTAATTTGCATATATAGAGAGCCGCGGGTAACACCGCGGGGCTTAGCTAGTATTATATAATATCACCAGAATAGTACGCTGACTACACGCCAACTATATGCTAGCTGCTTGTCAGTGCAGTTCCTGAACTAAAACCACAACAAGCTCATCAGATTTAAATCTAAAACCAAAAAGCGTAAGACGACTTCAAAAAACAAAGATTTATCTTTACGATATATCTATTTTTACGCAATATTTTAATGATGTTCCTTTTCTTGTGAAAATTACCATTATGACTGAAATTATGGAAAAGCCACTAATCTCGGTTTTTAAATCAATTACTTTTTATACAATACTACGGTTTACATAAGCAATGATATTCTTGCTCCGTCAATAAAATTGTAATCAATTTTTCGCGTCAATATATATAAATGACACTTCTGTGCAATCATGCAATCATGCAATCATGCAATTTGCAATATGCTCCACCGGATGTTTTTGATTGCTATGATCTAGCTAGAGTATGAACCCAGGGCTGTCGTCTCAACAAATTCATGATCAATTCTAATAAAACTTATTTGGATTATGTTTACTTACCGAGATTGAGTAATTTAAGATTCAAATTGCTTTTGAGCTCAGCGTAAATAATTAAGCAACAATTATTTACTTTCTCGCCCAAATAGTAGGTAAAGAACGTGTAAGTAATTAAAAGTCACAATGTTTTAATTAATTTAGCTCAATAAACTCAAAAGCTTTGTATTGCTAGAATATGTTTTTCTAAAACCTTCAGTTTTTATCTACTTAATCAAATAAGGCTATTATTTGAATTAGAATAAAAACTGAAGAGAACAGTTATATCATGTTCCAGATATACCTTACTTTTTTCAAAAAAAAACAATGTAGCAGTACCTTTATAATAGTAAATCAATTCAACGGAATAGCCTTTCATTAATTTCTACTTCATCAGCTAAATGCCTCAGCGGGTATCTCGACGAGCTAAAAGTTTTAATTTCTTTAAGAATTCGTAAAGTTGAGATTGTTTTTCGCGATCAAAGTGTTTCAGAGAAACCCTGAAGGGCGAGTGGGGATAAAAGGCGGGGCCCGGCCGGCAACAGGTCGGGCTCCAGACGATCGATACGGATGCTGGGGCATGCGCGCACAGTGTGGCCACCATGCGAACTGTGGTACTGCTCTTGCTATCTCTACTGGCTCCAGGTGAGTTCCAACCCACATTTATATCTTCTGTATCTGCTTGTGGTGTCCTAATAGCCTTTCTAAACATGTGGTACCATAGTCTTGGTCTAGGAAATCATCGCATGACGATTTCTTGTAGAACCTTGATAGACAAACGTCAGAAGTGTTTTGTGTGTTGTGCGCAAACTCGTCGTGCTGTCCTTGCGCCAAAGGGTTACCCCCTTTACGGGGTATAATAAGATATCCCGGAAGCCTTGCGTATTAGACCACTATGCTTATTTGAAGGCTGATGTCTGGTGTCAAATTTTACCAATATTTGTCAATTATTTTAAGACATCAATGAATATATTCAATCTCTTTTTTATACATTTCAAGCTATCTCATTTCCGCAGACAACAATATATAATTTACAAATACGAAAATTATCGTCATGTATATTGTTTTTATTTTTCGGAAACTAACCTCCTAATTAATGGTTATAAAACAGCTTTTAAAATTAAAAGCTATACAGCTGTAAATAACGCATGAAAATGGGAATTAATGACAGATGCCGTTTCACATTAACGCCTAGACGAACAGCCTGATGTTGATTATATTTTAAATGTGAGTAAATGACAAGACGTTGGCTGGCAGTTAACTGGTTTACCGAAGAAAAACACTGCACTTGTCAATCGATTTGATGTAGACTTAAGTAATTTATAACATGGGCAGTTTTTCTCTTTGTAAAATGTTGTGTTGCGTTTTTACAAGAAATATAGGTGAACTTAAAGAGTAAAACCCTATCTAGGTAAACAAAAAAATTCATCCAAATCGTAAGAGTCGTTTCTGAGATACGAAAAATTACAATTTGGTATACAAGAATTGTTTAAAGTAATAAGATATGCAGACAAACTACAATATAACTTTCCTAATCTTGATGCGCCCTAGCATTACGTTACGCCCTACGTTTAATAAAAGCTAATATCGATTTTGTAAACCATTTTATTTTATAAACATGACATGATATATATTCAAAACCTAGTTGCATTTGGTCAATATGTATATGAAGGATGAAAACTCACATCGTGACAGTCATTATAATTCATATATTTATGAATACAGAATTAAATGAGTTCATATTCAGAAATTTATTTATTTACTTTTCAAAAGAAACGCTATGATTAAATGCTTTAAAAAAAAAAAAATCTTGTTCGCTATCAAATTATTAATCAATTGTCGCATCGCTATCAAAAGCCCAGTCATTTTATTCAACACCTGCAGAGTCCTGAGTTGTGAGAAACAGAGTTGATGACCAAAACATCTCTTATTAAAAATTGCAATTAAACCAAAATAAATTTATTTTTCATTATAATACTTTATTAAAATTTACATGAAACGTTTCTCTTTCAGAAGGCGAGACCGACTTGCTCCGCGACAGTGTCCATGTGACTTCAGCAGCTGCCAGGCCTCACAATGAGCTCTGGTGCTTCAACTGTCTCACAGAGGTGCCTGATGACCGCTGCTCGGCCATCCACCGCAACGATACTGCGCTGGGCATCAAGTGCCATAACGATCGACGTGTTTGTATGGTAAGACTATCAATGACCATATCGGCCAAGCAGCATAATGAACTTGGAGTGACTATACTTCATAAAAGACCTTGAGCTTTATCGGCCTCGATCACGGCCATCCGCTTCGACGCCCCGCAGTGTATTACACTTTATGCTACCGAGTACTTGACTGTCGTGAACATGGTAATAATACTGATAACAGGGACAGTGCTGGATTTGACCATAGGTATGGACCACAGACTAGGGGCGCCAAGTTTGAGAGAGAAGCTCAATCTCGTATTTATACCGTCAAGTTCGTTAGTAATTAGAAAATGGTCACTGCAGGCATACCAGCCACATCCCGATAATTGAGAGTGAATGGGTTTTAATCTACAACAAGAGCCCAATCCGGATTGGTAGATGTCACATTACTTGGAATGTTTTGTTCTAAGACATCCGTTTCCACACGATGTTTTGCTTTCACCGTTTCGAGAACGTGGTACTGCGTACATAATTTTTTCTAGCGGAAAACGCATTGGTGTTCATGGGTTTAACGATGGAAAGTTGGTGCCACTGGACAACCACGTTCTTAAAAAAATCAACGTACCCTATGTTAAATAATTACTTATATTACCCACTTAAATAAGGGTTTACTTATAAATTTTCTCGAGATTTAAGACTGATGGGGAAGAGTTCAGTTCCTCCCATATTTTCTTGCGCTATACGTACCTACGAAGTATGAATTAATAACTTGATTGCGTGTAAATCACAGTTATCAATTAACTATTATTCAGTATGCCTTCGTGTACAAACTAATGCCATTAGACCGCCGACCTTGATGCCTTCACAGAAGTCGCCTCGTTCAATCTAGATCTCAATCAATACCAGACATAAACACCTACTAAATGTTCAATTGTATTTGACTCAACAACAATCTGAGTTTCCAAAGATATAGTAATAATTCAAGTAGGTCACTGGAGGTTACTTTACCATATCTAACTTTGCCACGCATACAAACTATTTAACGATCTAGGCACTGGTAATTATCGACTTTTTAAATAATTTACAGGACTGGCGCCAGCCAATAAATAGTTAAAGTCGCTACTGTCCCTCTACCACCAATTTATACGTTAGAAATCCAAGTCGGTGAATTGTACAAAGACATAATCTACCTGTATTATTTTAACCCTGATAACTTATTTTTCACTTATATTTTACTAAGAGTATGTATACCTAAGTATATTACAAAATTCGCTTTTAAAAGTATTAGAGTCTGTTTTTTCAATCATTACAAACAAACAGCCGATTTGAGAACCTTCTCTTTTTTATCTGGGTAATTTATCCTCATTCCTTGTTCATGCTAGCGCGTAATAGAAGGTAATATTTCTGTACAGGTAAAACGGTACTCCTACACGACATCCAACGAAAACTCTACCACCGCTCTCAAGATGTGGGCATTAGAGAGGAACTGTACGAAGCACTGCGAACCTGGCTGCATCATCATCGGAGAGAGAACCAAACTCTATGCTTGCACCACCTGTTGCAACGAAGATCTATGCAACTATGACTCGGCGAGCGCATTCCCTTCAGCGGACTATAGTCATATCTTCACGCTCGTTCTGATATTGGCTTTAACTTTATGATAAGCCACTGAAAGCGGCTCGCAGAACTCATAAAATCAGTCCTCACTATCAGACTGCATCGTCGTCAAAGAGAACCAGCCTACATTGAGGGCAACACGTAATTAGTACCAAATATCGAATATATTGCAATGATATTTTTGTTGTCCCTACCTTGTACCAACATAGATTGCTACAGGTTCGCCACGATACCTAAATAACGTAATCCATCCGCAAAAAAATATTTTATGGAGAATTCTCGGTACACCAAATGTATTTCTAAATCACAATGCAAGATATAAGAAATCATTAGTCATTGGTTAGGTTATCGCTAAGTAGATTACTAGTTCCATTGTTTGAGTGATACTGATTTCGTGGGATGTTGAATAATTTTAAAATAAGTATGATTGGGTATATTTAATACAAGGCACGAATTTGAAATGAACCAATAAGTAGGTAAATGTTCTATGGTGATAATAAAGATATTAAAACTTAAGCTATGATAAGTATCTAGGTATAGTAAAATTAGGTTAAAATCACATTATTTACTTCTTTATTATTATTCACTTTTAGCTTTAATTACTTATGTACTTACCGTTACCTCCTTTAAAGTAGGCATGTCTTACGTGTGTACCTAAGTAGGCCAGAACAGGAGAATTTAATTCACTTGGCAAGAACTCGAAATCACGCCTGTAGCAGCCGCATTAGTCTCGCTGCAAATATACATGCCCACTCCCGACAAGCGAGAGTGAAGGCGCATTATTGCAAATATTTATCTATCCGTAGTCAGGGGCGGCCTTATATATTGCGAGGCTCCGGCGATAGATCCTTGCGAGGGCCTTGGCCTAAGGAATTTAAGTGAATTGGAAGTATATAGGGCTACTGGTAATCAGTCAGCATCCTATTAAGAGCAGCTTCAGTACATGAAAACAATGATCGTGTTGTTCTGCGAGGGTGCGAAGCCCCTACAAAAGCGAGGCCCCGGGCGGTTGCCGTATCACCGCATAGGGTCGCCTGTCTCTAGTGACACGTAAACGTATTGCTTCTTTTGTAGTTTTACGTAAAATACAGTCCCAACTGCTTTTATTAAACTAACCTAGATTCCTATTGTAAATAAATCTTTATAAAGTAGGCATTGTACTAGGGTTAGGTAAGATATTCACTTAAGTACCTCCTTAATCGTACATATAATGTAACTAAATACCTAATCACATAAATAAACGATGAGTCTCATATCTCCGCTATAAGTTTTTGAATTCACTCACACACAATTACCTACATTTACAGAGCAATGAAAAACAGGTCCGGTATTGATGTCGATAATTATTTCAACCCAAAAAAGTTTTAGGTGGTACATACTTTAGCTACTCGTGTTCGCTGAGACGATTTATACGATAAAGAATAGTAAGTAGTACTACAGCGCACTAGCGCACTGATGCGTCGGTGGCAGTTTGGAAGTGTAACCTATTATAAAACGTACTATCGCGTCTTGGGACGCGTTTATGGCAGTGAGTAATTAGAACCAGTTATAACAAAAACAGAACTAGAACTTGGACACTAAGCCATGCTCCAGCTGTGCAGGCAGCCTATCTTTTTTGGTCTACGCGGTTCGAGAGCTATTTGCTCTAAAATTGTTAGTTACAGCTACCTGTAACTAACAATTTTAAGCAAAAGCGATGTCGCAACTGAACGCCCAGAACTACACCGCTCGCCCCAACGTTGCAACGGACCCCCGCGGTCGTAGAATCTTAACGCTGCGATTCGACTCTGTGACAATGTGAATAAACCTTTAGGGCGTAAGTAGGTACAATTTCTGAAGGTCATGATCTGACCTTGTTTGTGGCTTCTAGACAAAGAAGACCGCAACTGGTAGTTATTACATTGCAAATTGTGTTGAAACTAACAACATGCCACAATTTCCTGAACAGAATATGATAAGATAGGAAAAAAAAAACTTCAATACATTAAGTTAATTTATTATGAATAAACAATGCACGGAAATAAATGCAATACCTAGTTGTGTCCTAAAACATAGCAATAATAATTTCATTATCATAAGTGGAATGACCCATAGTTAAGTTTATTCTTTTGGAAACTGGGAAGGTATTATTGGGAGGACATAGTATTTAACTTAAAATATTGCGGTAATGTTAATTATAAAGAAAATTAAATTAGGAAAGCTGACCACAGTCAGAGACAATGATTTTCTTGCTGGTCTTGCCCGACTGGGAGCCCATAGTTTCAACTTGCTTCACAACATCCATGCCCTCAACAACGTTTCCAAAGACGACGTGCCTGCCGTCGAGCCATGAGGTCTTCACTGTGGTGATGAAGAACTGGGATCCATTGGTGTTGGGGCCGGCATTGGCCATGGAAAGCACTCCGGGTCCGGTGTGCTTCAAGACAAAGTTCTCATCAGCAAACTTCTCACCGTAGATGGACTTTCCACCAGTGCCATTGTGGTTTGTAAAGTCACCTCCTTGCAACATGAAGTTGGGGATGACACGATGGAAAGTGGAGTTTTTGTATCCAAAGCCCTTCTCTCCTGTGCACAGGGCACGGAAGTTTTCACATGTCTTGGGCGTGACATCTGTCCTCAACTGTGAAAAAAAGTAAAGTGTGTTGGAAGTGGACTGTAGAAATACCTAATTAGCGCACATCAAAAAATATATATACGATAAATATTTTAGATTAACGCACGCGGTAAGCACGAGTGGGTGTGTCGCTATCTGGATTGAGCTCACCTCATTTGTATCTAATTTCATTCAGACAGATTTAAAAAATTAATTCTTACTAAAATCAAGGCGTTGCCTTGCAATGATAACGATTACACACGTAACCCAAACGTAAACATAAACATCATTGATGACGGCATTTTCCACTCTATTATATAGCGATAACTAAATGATACAGTGTATTACATATATGATACAGTGACCTTCACTTGAAGCGTCTACATCTTACTTAGGCAATCGGTAACATAGACCTGATATGACACCTATACCTATTTATAGGCAACACCACATGCTGAAATAATCATCTGGCCTTAGAACTATCCCTTAGATCTCACACAATAATAAAAAGCTAATATTTTAAGTTAAGAGTACAATTAGCGTTGAACAAAAGTAGATTTCAGTTTCCAGAATAGCGTGGTCACGCCGTGCGCCGGCCGGAACGACCGGAATGACAAGTTAGCTACGTGAGAAGATTTATGGAAACTTACCTCCACAACGATTCTTCCAAGGTTGGTGCCATCGGCAGACACATCGAAAAATACCCGCGGTAAAGCCATAATGCTTTAATCAGTAGAGTCGCTAAATTATTTTCTTCAATTTACCACAATGACGGTGCGTCTCTCGGCAATGCCGGGCGGAAATGGAAAAGTGGCATAGACAAGACATTATTTATGTCAGAAATATTATGACGTAACGTCCGGTTACGTTCAAAGACTATGTTTTTATAATAGCAGCGAATACAACATACACAGTTTTAATAAATGTCTTGTCGCTCTAGGTTCAAAGATTCAATAATATAATATAAAAATTAACTAAAATAAAAATGTATTTTATGAGATACTGGTACACTCTACTTGTCCTACAAAGACCGATTTAATACCCCCAAAAATATGACATTCTATGTCACCTTTTTATTCCAATATCAAAACGCACATTCCGAACGTACTAGATTTCGATCTTGCTTTACGGGAACCATAGAGTTAGGACAGCGTTGCGGTTGGCAAAAGAAGGCGCACTACACACACACTGCACACAAAAGCAAGCCTTTGGCAGGGCTGGAACAAAGTAGCGATCGGAAGCAATGAGGCTATAATATTCCAGGCTACGTTCCTCAAAATCCTCTTAAATAGTGCCGAAAATATTTACAATTGACTGCTGCAAGCGAGCACTTTGCTCAGCATTAAATAATGATGCCTATTTATACTGCTGTGTCAATTGGAGTCGAAACAAAAGTGTACACAGTTCGATGTGAAGCAGAAAGATTTAATTGAGTGTTGCCACAAATAACAAAACTATACATACATAACAACAACAATCTTGTTGTAAGTACACTGTTAAACATTATGTATACAAAAAGATTGTTACCGTAACGTACGCGTGATACACAGGGTACGCCAATTCGAAAAATTTAAAGTTCATTTAGAGACTTGTGACGCTAGTAGCACCCGTTTTTTTCTCTATCAATAGATTTTATCGATTTTTTAGTTATGAAGGCCATAAAAGGGACCTAAAATTAAAAAAAAAAAATTACTATACTTTCAGTTCGAAAAATCCTTATGTCCTATAAATCCCTGAGTTCATTTGTTTATAACCAAAAAATTTCAAAGTTATAGTAAAAGTTAAATATTGTCCAAGTATTATATTTCACTTTAAACCCAAAATCATAGTGAAACATAATATTGAATCCTGGCGACAAATTATCAAGGCAAATACGTAGTACGCGCGAAAAAACAAATAAGTACAATACATCATACCAAACCTGATAAATGTTAGCAGCATTTATGTTTAATTCCTATACATCAATGGATACAGTATATAATTTGATTATAACTGATAATCATCACAATTCATAACGTGCATTCAAAAGTCGTTCAACATTGTCGAACGATTCATCTGATAGTCTGTGTCTTGCTTGTCTTGTTATTTTATTTGGTTTAAAGTTAATTCGTTTCGTTCGTTATGTTGGTTGTTTGTTGCCAAGAGAATATATTCTAGTCTCTGTTTGCTAAGCTAAAATTGGATATATTGAGAGAATTGTTATTATTTTATAATCCATTCACTTTAACATTAACAAGTTACGCGTGAGCGTGCCTACCAATACCGCGCGTAAGTATGGAATGACGTTAATCGTTAATAGATATTCTAAAATATGTATTATCTGTCGTACTTAAATATATATAATGGATATTACGTACAACATTACAGATTTTGTTTTTAAGACGAAAACATAATGAGCTTGGAATCTATTAAATACACGAGAGGGAGTTTAGAGGTATTGGATCAGTTACTGCTGCCTATACAAACTCGATACGTTAAAGTGCAAGGTGTTGAAGATGGTTGGAGGGTTATAAATAAAATGCAGGTAAGTGGTTTCTATATTTGAAGCCAACCAGTGTATTATTGGTTAATGATCCACCATTGGAATCTTAAAACATGGTAATGTGCGAGAGCTTTGTCATTCTGATTTGATCTTAGTTACAATGAGAAATGAAAAAAACTATTATATACTAATCTTACAGTTAGTTTATTTTTATTTGTGATACAAAACCACACATCTTCTGACCAGTACCAGATATTGAACACTTTTTATTATCTTATTTTAGGTGAGGGGAGCCCCTGCAATAGCTATAGTGGGTTGCTTATCACTTGCTGTGGAGCTGCTGAAGGACACATCATCAGACAAAAAAGTCATGAGGCAAGAGGTCAGACAACTGACATCAAGTATTGATAACAAAATGTAACTAACACTTTAATTAATAGATTGAATAATGTAGTGGAACATTATTTGTTTAAGGATAAGTAATAAGTCTCACTGTTGTAGTTTAAATGCATGTAGTATTATAGTAATTTTGAACTAGCATGTTCATTACTAGTTCTTTTTTTACTTACTTGGTAAACTAACAGATGCTATTTCTCCTACATTACATATTCAGGATTTATACCTTTAAACTTTATTAAATACTCAATTATTTAACAACATTGTTACCTGTTTATTGCAGATAGAAGGCAAACTCAATTATCTAGTATCAGCAAGACCTACTGCTGTAAATATTAAGTTAGCTGCTGATGAACTAATACAGTTATCAAATAGTCTGAGTGCTGATGAAGATGTAACACCAGAGGACTTCAAAGAAAGGTATTGAACATATTGGACCTTCATTAATATAAACCTATAAAAAGCAATATATTAGATAGTGGTGTTTTGTCTTTTTTCACCAAATTAAATTGTTAAAACTTATTACCAACCAAGACAAACACAAATTAGCTAATCTATTACTAATATAGCCTTCATTAATAAGGTCCTGTCTATTTTCTCAAACTTTCCATATAAAATACTATTGTTTGATCTTGTCTTAATCAGTGAACTTTACCTTTTCTTTGAAGTGTTGCATGCATAATTTAATAATACTTCTCATTTACTTTTTAATAATAAATGTTGTGACACTAATTGACAATAGATTCATCAGCCGTATTGAGAGCATGCTATCGAAAGATATTGAAGACAATAAGGCTATAGGAAAGTATGGGAGTGAAGAGGTACTCAAGGGCTTGAGTGGTGATGGATCAGTTCGAGTTCTCACTCACTGTAACACTGGCTCATTGGCTACTGCTGGTTATGGTACAGCATTGGGAGTAATCAGATCATTAAATGAAAGCAAGAGGCTAGGTGAGATCCTTTATTCATGATTCCAGTTTCCCTATTGGGTGTTTCACAATACCCACTATGGATTATGGAACAAACCCTTCATAACTGAGAACAATTTGGAGATGTTGTTTCCTATTATGATTAAGAATAATGAGTGCTTGTTCCAAAATCCAGGTTTGCTTCATTATTGATACATATTTGATTGTGGAGAATATTCCTGAATAAAAGTAGGCATGCTTGTACACACAAAGATTTTTAAAATTCCAAATCAAATTTTGGAGAATCTAATTACTCGTGGCAGTAGGTCAGCACCCTTTGAATACCTACACATACCCTCTAGTGCTAGTGAGTGGTGCTAAAGGAGCTACAAAAAGTAGCAGTAGAACTTGTGCCAACTTCATCTGGAAAAGTACTTCCTCCACACCTGGTAATCTTCGGCCAAGCATTGATGCACTTGCATAGCTGTGTTCTGATGCAAGGGTGTGGGTGCATATGGGATGTATCACCGTAACAGGAGATGTCTCTTTTCATACTTTGGTTGGGACGGACCTAAGTTGTAATGGGTGGAGGCATCTCCTTAACATTAGTTGCATAATAACAAAATTTTCTTATATATAATTGGTACAAGTAATTAAATTTGTGAAGACTGTTCTTGAATAAATATTAATGAGATCTTTTTCTCAAACAAGAACAATTTTTATTTACTATAAATGTTGGAAAATAATTCAGCTGTATGATACTCCTGTTCTGATATTTCCAGAACATGTATATTGCACTGAGACCAGGCCATACAACCAAGGAGCGAGACTAACAGCCTATGAGCTGGTCCATGAAAAGATACCATCAACATTAATTGTGGACAGTATGGTGTCAGCTCTA
Organism: Aplocera efformata; assembly: GCA_921293045.1. Taxonomy (NCBI): domain Eukaryota; kingdom Metazoa; phylum Arthropoda; class Insecta; order Lepidoptera; family Geometridae; genus Aplocera; species Aplocera efformata. The sequence continues at coordinate 8,063,345 of OV121045.1, forward strand.
ATGAACACAAGGAAAATTACTGCTGTAGTTGTGGGTGCCGATAGGGTAAGTTAAGTATTATAAGTGCTATATACCAGTAGCCTCTATTGCTAAGCAATGGTACTTGCATTACTATGTTGTTGTGTGAAGAGTGCTTTTTTTACTGTAGGCATTTGACAACATTCCCTCTTAATGGCAGATGTTAAATTGATAAAAATGAATCCAGGTAGCAGCAAATGGTGACACGGCCAACAAAATTGGCACCTACCAAATAGCAATCGTAGCTAAATACCACGGCGTTCGCTTCTACGTAGCGGCCCCATTGACTTCAATCGACATGGCACTCAAATCAGGCGATCGAATCAAAATCGAAGAGCGGCCAGACAGGGAAATGACGCACATCGGTGAACACAGGATTGCGGCCCCAGGTAATTACCCATTGGAAAATATATTGTTGGCTTCTGTCGGCGTTTTTGCCCGCCTGTTACCAAAACAAAAGTACCTACTCGTATATCATTCCATTTCTAAAATACCTACTTTATACTGAGTTTTTAAATGAAACGAATATGCTTTTTATTATTTACATTTGCGTAATTACTGAACTACATATCTATGACATTCAAATTAGCTCAGTAATTAGGTGTGTGAATGAGTGAAATAACAAGTTCATTTTACGAAAATGTAACCTAACCTAACTTGGTAATGAGTAGATTGTAATGAGTGGTAATGAGTTGAAATGGCTGATTTGATAAAACATGTCTAGGTCCGCTTGAAAACCTGCTATTAAATTTAAAAAAAAACCGCACCCAAATCAGAGAGTACCGCTCTTAAACGGGTGAACTGATTTGGGTGCGGTTTTTAAGCCACAAACAGACACACACATAGTGGCCAAACTTAAAACACGTCGTCGGGGGTTACTTATGGAAGACCCACTGGAAATAGCAACCCCTTCCTTCCTACGAGGAGTTACCTACGACTTGAGCTTTCGGAACGAAACCGTAGAAACAAAGGTAGAACTTATCGAATACTCGTTATTAGCCTCCACTTCTCAGTTCCAGCAATCTGACTGAACATTTATTTTCAGTGGACTATAACTCAGTATTGTAATAGCATTTTTATCACAGACTTTTCACATTACAAATGCAGGATTGTCATTAAATATTAACTTTAAGTGCGGCAAACATAATAATCATCATTAAAAGTAAAGAAGTTTTATTGCTCCTTCAAACTATGTCGTATTACGTGGAATCATATTCTGATAAAAATAAGTTATGGTTATAAAATGACGGGACGAGCAGAGAGCCCACCCGATGTTGCCCATAAGCAAAAAAAAAATACGACTCAGGTTATCTCCTACTAGAGTATGAAAAGACCCAAGTGCCTGTAATTTTACCGGCACCCACACCTTTCCACCGGCACACAAACGCGAGCACACCACCGCGGCAGATTACCAAGTGTGGAGGCACTTGGTACAAGGTCTACTGCTACTTTGGATTACTCCTTTCGTATCACCTGGGGAACAAGTGTACTAGAAACTCTGAGATTGTTGATTGTTGCTTGCGTCCATACACTCAAGCAACAATGGTTCCACAAAACTAGTTCCCAGTAAAATAATGCTAGCTGACAGGCTGAATGAATGATGCTACTTCGTGATTAAAGATAGTTGTAGTAATAACTTTGTCTTCTGCAGGAATCACTTGCTGGAATCCGTCTTTCGATGTAACTCCAGCTTCACTGATCACCGGAATCATTACTGAAAAGGGAGTGTTTGCACCAGACCAGCTCAAAGAAATCAAATTATAATATTCTGTAAAAATTTTATTGTAATATACTAAAATATAAATATTTGTCTAATAAAAGCCGAGCGTCATTTTCGACTTAGCTCTTACAGTTGGCCCCTTGTAGTTTTACCTTGGCTACTTTGATTTGGCTGCAAAAGCTTTGGTTTTTATGAATGAAACATGGAAGTTATCACTGGTGCTAATTGGCGGCCCCTGCCCATGACAACAGTAATGCGACTCAGTATAATATTTGGATCTTACACTGAGTTGCACTCATCTTGCTGCGTCCATCAACCGAGACGGGGATGATACGTCTCAGGCGCATGTGATTTCGCCGGAACATAGACTCAGACTCACATAAATTCGTTCCTTCGCTCGAGTTCGCTAATGGAGGCGTTCGTTCAAAGTTCAGGTATACTCGTGCACTAAGGCGGTGGATTGACCGGGAAGAGATGAAAAAGGAACATTTATAGTGTTTCAAATGCGCCATCTAGTGACGGCGATCTACTTGTTTGCAACTCAATTGCCCGGCACTCGCCAAACGAGGGCGTTCAAAAATATGCAACGTATATGTATATCTTTCTCTTTTTGTTTCTGTGCATAAAGCGAGATAGTAAATTTATGCTACAGTGAAGCAGTATTTTTGTTTGATGTCTGGAAGTCATTCATTCATTTCAAAATTTTTCATTCAATTGATAGATTCATCATTCATTCCATTCAATCCGTATTTCCAAAATGTCAGAAACAGAAAGCGAGAGGAGAGTCGAGTTAATAATTTATCGCATAAAAATTAGTAGTTTTTAGTTTGTTGTGTAAATTATTATTGTTAACATAACGCAAAAATCACAGTTCCACTCGGTTGTGTAGATTTTAAGTATTATTAAAGCTTTTGTGATTATTAAAATTGATCGTTTATGTGACACTGGAACTGTTCTGTTGTTATTTATTGTTTCGTGGAGTTTTTGTGTCACCAATCCTGTGAGGATTTAACTGAATATTTCCGTGTAAATAATTATTTAATGAGTTCAAGTAATATTTATTGTAATGTAAATAAAAAATATTGTTTGTACGCGCATGCGTTTGTGTAAAAACAGACAAAGGTTTTGTGTGGTTTGAAAATCAGCTGTATTTCTAAGTGCAATGACTTAGTGATTTACTAAAGTGTGGTGATAAACAGGCGACAATGTTCAGTGAAATTGGATACATAGTTTTTCTACTTCTCGCTTTGCCATATATTGAGAGTGGTGAGTAATATTTTTTAATCCAGTCTTGTGGAGAATGTTGCCAACCCAGTTGAGATGCCCTGTGGCTTGAATGGATGAATCCTTATGATTAGTACCTACTTGCCATCTATCTTTAAACCTACTTTGGAGGCTAAGCTGGAAAATAACTTTAACAAGATTCAAAGTTATATTGATTGTATTGAGTTTTTAACAGGAAGTAATGTATTTACAAACACTAATTAGTATGTAGTGAATGGCAAAAATTTTCTGTCAATTTATGATCAAATTAATTAGTAACATGTTATGGAGCAGCAATTTTAGGTATACCTTATCTTCACCATAATCCTTTAATTATATGTTGCAAATCATTCAATAATAATATTACTATGTAACTGTACTTTAGACACTTAGTGTGTTATATCCACAACAATTTAAGTAGTTGTACTTAGATTCCTATATTGGTTCAAATATTTGGTAAATCTCGAGAATGATGACTGGCTCATATTTGTCAATCAAAAGTGTCATATTAAGTGAAATGTTAAATACAACTTAACAGTAGCTTTATTGATCACTTCCTTTTCCTTAATGGTTTGGCAATATTCAACTAATTTCTGAAATGATGTCTGTATTTTGTAAACTTAGTGAGGTCATAGAGGCGAGTAAATTAGTGCCATGTAAGGGAGCAAGTTTGTCTACTGCATATTCATTGACTGACCCAATATTTATTAGATGAGCTACCAGTCAAATGTTACTCATAAATAAAAAAAACCTCATAGTTACAGTACATTTCACATTTGCCCTTGAGCTAGCAAATTGCAATCACTTATATTTAGCTCATCCTCCATCTGAGTCATGTTTTCTGTAGACATTGCATCTATCATACTTATTTTAAGAAGTAAAATGCTTGTATGTATGTTTGTTACTCCTTCATGCTAAAATGGCTCAACGGATTTGGATAAAATTCAGTACAATTGAATAAACACTGCGGTTTGCAGCTAATTAGATCATAAAGCAACATAAAAACAATTATGTTGAAAAATCAATATTCATTCTGAGTCACAGCTTTAGTTTGATATATCAGGGAACAACCCAGGTTTTACTCGGCATTCAGGGTATCCAATATTCACTCAAACTCATTTTATATTATGTCAATGTCTTCTGTCTAAATAATATAATTATCCTACAGTACATATATGAAATATGTGAGCTGCTTAAAATCTGTGCCACTTTCGCGTTTGGCGCGATGCTGTTAATATTCGATTTGCGGCGGCGAAAAACCTGTTCCGAAATTGTGACTCATCATAAATCAACTGCCCACCATATAATCCACTCTCCACAATATAGGTATCAAGTACTATAATCTATAATTTCTATAATTTGCAGTATAGAAACCATTTATGTTTTTAATTGACTTCAATAAAAAAGGAGGTTCACATTTGGCTGTACATATTTTTTTCGTTTGCTCCGTTTGCGCTAATGGCGGAGCGATTTGGATGATATTTTTTTTTATTTGATAGAATTATTCTTACAGGTGGTTTTATAAAATTTTGACGAAAAAAATTGTACTCTAAGCACGAAAGTTAGTAAAGTCGGTTTATTCCACTTCTTAATAAGTCGCTTGTTCAAATACATTTTCAATACATATCATTGTATATGTATATCAATTTACTTAAAATAAATAGCATACAATTATACTCCTAAATCTTGCATCCAGGATAATGCGCTGCAGTGAAGAATCTTCACTGTTTAGTACATGTTTGTAAAAACATTAGCAACATGTTATAGACATGTACTTGATAATAGCGATATACATTTTAGAGGATGTATCCACTTTGGTAACCTATTTGCATCCTCTAGGTCGCGGCACTTACGGTTCCGACTAATCCATCACAATAAGGGTATATTCACATACACGTGCGAAAACAATGCTATCATTCAACACAATGGGACACTCTTACCCCTGCACTAGAATTCCCTGTGTCGCAGGTGGCATTAGCGATTCAAGACTCGAGAGCAAACTTTACGCTCATCACACAAATCGAACGCCGTACAAATTTTTACGGCGTTCGATTAAAAATTGCTCGATATCAAAATTATTCAATCACGATACGATCGGCTGTTTTCATACTTTACTGTTGTATTTAAAGAGAGTGGTGGTAAAGATTATTTAGTGGTACGCCAGGTACGGTATTCATACCATAATATTTGCTTTATACGGTATTCAAAATTAAAACATCATAATGTTAGTGTGTCAAAAAAGCGGTACTTTATAAATCCATGAGTTTTGTAATTATAAAGGGTTCAAATTGTATAACAACTCAAAATATCAATCTGTAGTAGACTTGAAGATAAAATTATAAAATGTAAGCTAGTTAAAAAGAAAATAACGTTGTGGTAATTAATTTCCAAATTCAAATATTATATTATTATACATATTCATCATTTTATATTATAGAATGATGATCTCATGACTTCCCCTTGCATACTATATTAGCCGGACCATCATTCAGGATGTCATATCATAATACTTCGGTATTACGGTACATGTATTATCGATATTACCTTACGATATTATCGTGAAGTGCGGAACTAGCCATTGGCGTCTACTCTGGGTCCTCTATCCTGTTAGGTATTAAATTCTCACGAACGACTTGTTCTCATTCTTACACCTGGGATGCTTTATTTGTTAGCGTATCTCGTTTCGGCGATAGCGAGAGTTATTTGAATAAAGAAGCGGGTGACCTATTTCGGGAGATACCTACCGAAAATTCCAATTCGACGCCATCAAATAAAACTGCCGCTACAAAGTCAGCTCCGGTACAAAAGCGATCGGTGATCTGAATTTAACAAGCTGCATACAAGCAGAGTGCATAAAGAGTTGTTGTTCTTTTATTTGTGGCCCAGTTACCTACAGGCGAGGGTGCAGATCGTGCGAAAATGTCTGTTACGATAGAAACGAGTGGCGAGAGGAAATAGCGTCCATTCATGCGCGCTTATCTACGGCACAGATTATCGTATAGTATGTGGTGCCCTCAAGAACAATGATTTCCCGTCTGATAGCCGCGATGTTTCACGATTGTCGTGATGGACGCGCTTACCTTTTTTTGTAGAATTCATAAAAAGGCGGTAATCAAGTCGACAAGTTTATTTATGTGATCTTATTGGAACTGCAAAATATTCATATATGATTGATAATCATGATCTACTACTGCTTTCAAACAAATATACACAACATTTGTATACATATATATAATCTATATACATATAACCGACCGACTTCGTTAACCGACTTTAAATATATATGTGTATTAAGCGATTTCTTTGTCAATTGTTGACCGATATCATTCTTTTTTAATCAGGTCGGGTCGACCCCCAAAATTATATGTAAAATAAGTGATGAAAATATTGCAGTCGTTTATTTGATTTTAAAATAAGCCAATTAAGTTTTTATCATCAACACAGCTCCGAACAATATATTTATTATTGTAATTGTCCACTAAAGCCGGAAACACATGCCACAAAGGACTCATTATCTCTTTTGATCTCCCGTCGCTCAGCCTCGCGATTACGACACACATAATATTTTATTTCAATTGTCTAACATCTCAGTGCGTAAGAATTAAGGTCATAACTACCAACTTCTCGTTAGAATCATTGTTACACGTTTGCGCAAAATATTCCTTTGTTCTTACCCAAATAACGTGACATTCGTACTAACTTAAGTAAGTAATAAGGTAATAAACGCAGTGCAGAAATTAATTTAGTATGTCACTTAAGAAAGAAGATGGTTACTTTGCTTCAAGTCAGACAATCAAGGTACAATAGTACATAAATAAGCTTAAATTATTGTATTTAAAACTTTCTTGTTTTTTTTCTATCCCGGTTATTTTGCAGAAATAGCAGCCATTATGAATCATACGCCTAAAATAATGGAAGCCTGAAAAATAGCTTTTTATAAATAAGTAATTTAGTTTTAAAGAGTCAACCCAGACAAGGTGAATGGCAAAGTAAATATTTTATGAATTGAATCGGGCGTTGACTCCTAAAATTCGTGCCTATTAAATTTTTGGTACTCTAACTAGTTGCCATATATTAAATTTTAAAGTAAATCTGTATGTAAAGATAATTCGCCACACTCAAGAAGACAGTGTGGCGAACGCGGGGGTATGATTAGCACATGATACGAGGTTGACGCATCGCAAGCGCGCGAGCTGTGACGAGCGTTCGTTGAACCTGCGAGGTCACGACCATCTGTGACCAGACGTCGCATCGATGCCAACTGTACTCGCCTATGATACGAGCAAACCCCTTTACTGTTGCACCTTGAACCAAATGAAGGGTAAAGCCCCTATGCGTTAATCTCACGACGTTGATAAGCCCCATGAAATACATGTTCAGTCAGTCACTTTCAAACAGCACCAGATTGGATTGTCTTGCTGGATATCACCGTTATCCCATTAAGTCATGGAGGAAAAAAGTAATGAAAAAAAAATATATTATGAATTATGAGGTTTAAATAGGTATACTTTGGTTTCATAGGTACTGAAATTGTCATACGATTAATGCTCTACAGCAAGTTGGTTCCTTAGCTGTACACTCGTGAAATATCCACTTAGCTCCATCTATCTCGAGCATTAATCATTGTATGTCACACATACACAAGTCAAGCAGCCTATCTGCATAGTCACCATACAGTCTGATTTTCGTCTATTTTTCAACTTTATAAAACGGTAAAAGTGCTGGAAGTTTGGTTGGGCAGGTGACGGCACGTGATTTCTATCAAAGCCGTTTTTTGACCCATCCATCCCTTTGTTTGGAAAGGAAGTACGCGGCGGGTGGGCCACTGTCACTGTCAAAAATATTTTCGTTACGGACGCATAGCCATTTTTTTACGGTCAAGTGCGCAAAACTTCTTGCTCGAAAAAATCCACAATGAGGACGATATTTGGTGAGCGAATAATATTCGGCTTACGTGTCCTTACTTACAATTTGGCCTAATCAAATTATGTACTTTACCAGATAGCTTTATGCCAACGAAACCACATTGCGTATTTCGGAATTCTTTTGTTATTAAGTCGAAGGATGCTGGTTGATATAGCGAAGAATAAAACATAGCTTAAGTCTGAACCATTCCAAAAATAATTTACGCTGTCGGTGAAGAACTCTTTCGTAAGATTGTAGCCGATGTTTCGGTGATTTGCAAAGTTTTCACGATAGCTGATACAAAAAGTTAAAGTGATCGTTGCAAGTAAACGGTAATCCTGTGCAAAGCTGCTCGTAAAATGTTTATCGCTGAAGTGGTCTAAGCTATAATCCTTCATCGGCCTGTTGAGAGAAGGATTTGGGAAATCACTGGAGAATATTTCAATTTGATGACGAATAAAGTGGGGGTAATAAAGCGTTGATTAAAATTTGTACCTACTTTGTTTTTCAGTTCACAGGTTTTACAGTTTTCGGTTTCAAAGGATTGAAGTAGACGGTTATTATTGAAGTGGCTAGGTTACCATTTGTTATCTCTACTACATTATGCCCACGCAATGATTATAAGTAGGTAAAGTCACAGTTTTAATAATGTCAATTTTTATTCATGAAAACATTAAAACTTCCCATAAAAACTTCTTCACCTGATAGTGAAGGTATGCGCAATCCATCGCATTCGCCGATGACAACATTACAGAACATACGTTTATGTAGATCTGAAACGGTACCAATTCGACTTCACATTATCATTTAATGTGACAAATCTAGAGCGTTTGAATACTTCAAATCAGCTTTAATAATATACCATCCAATGTAGATCATTGTGAGTCACCCAACCTGCGTTGAGGTAAATTAATGCTTCTATACCTTCCACAAAAATTGTTACGCAGGTATTTCGCTTGAGGCAAGGCTCTAAATCGTGTACAGCCTTGGAGGCCGGCACGCTTCGCTGAGCATGACGTGGCAGTCTCGAAGCCCTGCGTCAATATCTCAAATCTATTGTTAGTATAGTTTCTCGGACATCGCCGACAAACCTTTTCTCTATTGTGTATTTAGCACTTTAAGCATGCCTTTCCTATGTCATTATTACAAGGCCCTACGAGGAGGTCTGATTGCGGACTTTTTATAAACTCTACGTCGAGTTGGACCAAATCGGTAACGTTTTTATATGCGTTATTTCAACATCGTTTCTAGGAAAATAGCTAATGCTCATGTATTTTTAGGAGCTTGTGAGTTTTCCCACAGTATATCTGAATAAAAAGTAGGTTATTCCTAGTGTTCATTCCAGGTTACAATATACTCGTACTTAATATGTTAAGCAATATGTTATAAAAATAATTTTATGTACCGAAGTATTTTTTAAGAATTCAACGGAAATAAAGATTTTTTACTTGGACTTTGACATTACTGACATACTATCAGTTTTATAATATTACATAGTGGTATTATATATATATATTTTTTACAATATGTAATAGACCCAACTAATATACATTATAAAAGCAGTCTTTTTTGATTGTTTAGTATTCAATTTCTGCTAGCCAAAACTTGAAGGTTAATAATGAATCGTATAGAATATAGTATCAATAGTCCTTCCCGCTGTGAAAAGACTGGCAATAAATCACTTAGCACTTAGTTGCCGAACACACAATTCATGTATCGTGCCTAGAACATATTTAAACAGCATTTTTTCTATGCTATCACGGAAAATGCTTCCGTGTTGGCGACTGCTTATTACGAAATTTATGTCCAGCCAGACAAGTAAACAGCTTGTCATTGCACTTATAACTGTCGTATTTGTCTGGGATTTATGTCTTTTATAATATTGCATAATCCTCGTGGTATTGAGCAATATTATAAAAAGTATAAATAACGTTAACACACTTATATCCATGTACTGGAATTACCTGTGTCGCCGGTGGCATAGACAAACAGAAACACAAGACGTTTGTATATGTATATATATATAATTGGTTAGGTAGGCACAATTTCATCATGATGATGATTACTATCGAATACAATTCAACAAATAACTGATTTCAATTAGAACAAATACGAGTATATTAAACCAAGTCACATTAAAAAAAGTGATTGTTTGTATTTTTAACCCCATTTTAAAACTGTTATCATTTCCGACAAAATGACCTACCCAAATCATTTGCGGAATGTACGATAATTCGTGGAATTGATGGTAAAGTTCTGTGAATAATAAAACTGTAATTGCACTGAAATCATTTACCAACGCATGAGTTTCCAAGATTTTTTTATAAATTCATATGTTATATTTGCCTTTGATAAAATTATTAATAATCTTCGTGAACAATTTTAACTAACGCCTGTACTCAAGACCTAGGAAGCACTGCGTTCATTAAAACTGTATGAGTTTGTATGCTTCGAATAACGGTTAGGTACTAATTACATCAACCGCCTGGCGGTCGGCCATACGGCGGCGGCGCACCAGGCGATCCGCCTAATATAATTCGAAGCATACACGTTTATACAAATTCCACAATGATATTATTAAGACAGGTGAATAGCTCCTCGGGCGTGGCTCTCTTAAGTTAGGTGCATGATCACAATTTGTCTTCAGTCACAACTGGACTGGTTTGTGACGAACACCAAATGTGATACAGGGATAATAATTGTCTCTTTGAGCAACAGTATGCGTACATCACTTCTGTCTTTATCATTAAACTAAATGGACTTCGTACCATTTAGAGGCGTGAAAATTTCCATACAAAAAAATATCTTTCAAAGTAGCAAAATATGCAATTTCGTTTACTTGGATGACACATTTTTTCAAGTTGATTTTGATAAAAAAATCTATGGGACCGATCTGAAAGTACATCCTTTCAAATAACAAAAGAATTTTATAGCTAAAAGATATTATAGCTTATACTGTACATGTTTATCTGTAGTGGTATCAGGTACAGTTTATGCTAACGTATTGTTAGAACGTGGCGTATCTTCCTGCTAGTTTAATTACCGTAATATATATGTATATATTACGATGTTCTGGAAGGAGGTAGTACTTCCACAGACAGGTTACTCCGAGTAAATTGTTAAGTCAGGAGAAAATTCCGCAAGTTAGTTAGTTGCCATACACTATTCACTGATTAGCTTCATACAATAATACATGAGCAGGCGTAATGGGACCAATGATGTGACATACTGATCATTGCGATACTAAGCCAATTTGATTCGACATCATAGCACAGATTAATTAATGTGCCTTCGTAAATTATAGTTGGTTTTCGATTCAATGCACATACGATTTATATCATACATACTTACACACCTTTTTCCTCGAAATTTTGAAATATAAAACTTGTCGTGGAAACGCAGACATGACATTTGGTGAGCTCATCGCCGCCATTGTTCTCCTACGAATACATCGGCTTAATCTATTCGTAGAAAAAAAATAAACGATCAACCAAGACAAACCTATAATTACCAACTATTCCGGGCGACAATAACAACATACTCCTAGTTAATATTAATTGATGTCTCCCTTTCAAGTAATTTTAAGTCCCTTGTAAAATCGGTGTCTATATAATCGGAGCCTTAACAGGAAATAATACTAAGTAATTAAACTCATTTGATGTATCAATTTTGGCGATAAAAGAACCATTCCGTTTACATTTTTTAGATGATAATGATTAGATGTTTGTTCTGTGTCTAGGTGTTAATATTAATACTAGCGACCCGCCCCGGCATCCCACAGTTGTATAGTGTGTGAGTCGTAGGTCGTAATAAAATTCCGTAGTACATCATTTTGATCTATCTCGTAAGGTTAGCCAGCAATATTTTTTTACGACATCATTACAAAAAATTTAAATTATCATTTTTATCTCTACTTTATACATATGTATTTTAAACACATATTAATCTTCCGTGCAAAATTATCTAAATGATAGCGAGAACAGCATCAAAATCCGTTGAGTGGTTTATGAGGAGTTGGGACAGTTGGACAGACGCGGAAAGCGACCTTGTTTTATATTATGTAGAGATGTATGTATTTACAAAAAAGATTATCTTCATCATTAATTAGAAGATAGAATAAGCTATGCTTCTTTGGGCGCTGTGTGAAATGTCCATGAATTAATTATATTTACCTTGTATCTTAAATGTATAATTTTGCATTTGATGCGTAAAGTCAGTTCACCTTTATGTGACGTATGTTACCTAGAAGAGGACGCATGCCATGTTTTAACGGAATTTGTCGGAAATGACTCGCCGAGACGCCGGCGCCGTTTATTCAATAATTATATTTCCACTAGTTTCTACGACATGTATTTGTCATTACCCGACTCAGACACAACGAAAATGATAATATAGATGATTACGTGAAACATGCCCTAAAAATAGATATAATAAATTGTGCTTAAGTGCTAACAACTCGCATATTTACAAAGAAATCTTGGAACGGGAAGCAGAGCAAATAATATAATATGAATTTCTGTTAGATCAAAATGAAACTGACGGTCATCTAGTTCGCGTATATGTATTTAATTTTTACTTTTTAAGGATACGTAAATAATAACCCCAAAACTTTGTTTTATATTATAAACCTTTCACAATGTGACATGGAAATACTGAAATAAATATTGTAAATAATATGTAATATGTGGGTACATCTATCTGTAACTGTGTAGTACTTCTTAAGAACCTTGTAAAAAAGAGCGAAATCTAAATTGTAAGCTTTAGCATAAGCTCTCTGGAATAAAGATATTAGAAAAGCTCAAACGTAGTTCTTCCAATATGAAGGAGCTTAGGTAGTAAAATATCCAATTCACTAATCCAGCTCCTTGTTTGCTACATCGTCCCTATCTCAAAATCGAGTTTATCCAATTGAAACACGTAGTGGACTGACTCGGGATGTCGGGTGAGCTTTAGGTATGTTGTATTAAATCGAGAGACGGAGGTGGTCGGATGCTCGGTCGTTGACCCGCTGAAGCGTCGGTCTGCTCCAGCAGGGCGGGCGGGCGGACCGTCTCTCAGCCACCGTTGCCAACTGATGTTCGTTTATTTGCATATAAAAGTGGCTGGAGTCGTGAAAATTACTCCATCCATATATTTGAAATCATAATATTATAAATGTGAAAGTTTGTCTGTACCTACGCATGTTACTCCTTCAAGCTTCAACGGCTGAACGGATTTGGATGAAGTGACTTAGAAAAACACAACTACTGTCAGCTTTTTTTTTTTATTTGTAATGTTTGGTACCTCATATCTCCGTCATTTATGAAACGATTTATAATTTTTATTTATTTATTTTAAAGTAAATGATTACAGATTAGTCCCATATAAAAACATTAAAATCGGTTAAATAGTTTCGTTGTTAACTCAAAATAACTAGAAAAGACATGTCATCCAAATATTACGAAACGAAATTCCGTATTTAGCTTTCCTTTAAATTGTATTTTGTTTCCCGTCCCTTCATGTTGACTTTTTGACCGTGGGGGGAAATATAATATAACATTGGAAACGATGAATGTACATCAAGTTGTAACAGATATGTCATGACTTTCACACGAGACGTAATAAAGCAACAGTGGTAAATTGTACAATCATCAATAACATCCAATTTCCATTAAATTACTTCCACTCTTCAAACTTTTGTGTTTAGCTTAACTTCTTACCATATAAATCAGAATGACACGTTTTTGAATTGACAAATGTGATTGCATTATATACATAGATTTGTTTAAAAAAATGATCTATGTTTAAATAACTTAGTTTTTACCTTATTCCTATTCCCAAGGTTTATTAATTCTTTTGATTTAACGAGCTAGGGAAGATCTCTGATTCTACTTGGATGAATTGCCTTTGTGGTTATCTATGTAAGGATGAGAACGTATGTAGGGTTCGTCTGACCAAAACTAACTTGACGTTTATTCAATTTTACTGAAACTTGGAATTCATGCTAGCAGAATTTGGATGAAAATTCGTGAAATTAATCGATCTTCAGATAGAGGGAATTATTTTAAGGTGTTATGTTAAACGTGAATAGTTTTTATTTAAAAACATTCTTCCAACATCAAACAACAAGCATTTCATAATTTTCTTACTCGGTTCTGGTAATTTGCGCTATAATAACAAAGTATGTATAAAGTTTTTATGCTATTAAGTAACTGTGATGTGCTGTCGTCTCTTTCTTATAACACCTAAAAATAGGACGACTGTATCACATTAAATGTAAAATAAGAAATATATCTTAAACTATACGAACTGCAGACAGTGGTAAAACAGGCTCTTAGCTTAGGTCCAAAGCATATATTTAAATACAAAGCTTACAAAATACGCTCTTGATCAGTGTCTGAATGGGAATCCGCTTTCCAATAGTCAACGCCCTATAAACGTAAACAAATATCTGTATGAATCATAAGTAGCTCGTAGCAGACAATGTACAATACAACTACCAGCTGCCAACCAACGCTTGTAAACTGAGACACAGTCTGCAAGCTTTAGTTGGCAACTGGTTATATTTTATACGAATTTCGAGGTTTGTCGTTTTAACGGTCGTTAAACATGACATTTTCGTGTAGAATGCTCTTGCAAGACCCACGATAATGTTTGTACTGGTTGGGAATTCACCTCAAATTGTCATGCGAAACCTCTTAGTAGTATAAAACGAGAGGTAAAAATTTCGATAGAATTAAACTCTTAAGCAAAAATTGGATCAAAATCTTTAATGAAGTCAATTTAAAACCAGTTCCGTACGGAAGTTCGAAGACTTCATTTGATACTTTTGAAGTATTAACTACATATTTTCCTGCCTCTGGTTTATCTCGTTTGCTAAGTTAGGAAAGATATTTTTATACCCGACTCTGGGACGAAGAATAATTGGGTCACGATACCTCTTGGGATGGTAGTTTTCATCTCCACATCCACACCATACTTACTAACTGCCAAGTGTCCTAGTTTTTCAGCAAAAGTAAAGTCTAACATTCAATAAATTTCGAAGAACCTAAGTGAGAAGACTCGTAAAAACGTGAAGCAAATATCCCTACCTCCTAAAGCAATTTAAAGTTTCAGTTGCCTGTAATCTACTTCTATTTTATTTTCCAGAAAGTTTTAACTCCCCTACGTAGGACAATTAACAGTTAGTGCGTTGAGACGACAGCGTGTAACCATTTAGGGAACGTTGTGAGCAATTCGGCACAGATATACAGTGTAGGATCGTAGCTAAAGGTAAAAGCCAGCTCGTTACATCCAAGCGGTAGAGTCCACGTAAAGTTTTACGCTCTTATTACATAGTTTGTAACTGAATCTTCGTATATATATAGACTCGATCACTTCCTGTTGAGGCGTCCATTAACGAAGCTACTACCTTTATACTTTTTTAGTTAACATTTTGATAGTCGTGGATCACATTCCAACGAAATGCTGACTCCAATTCAGCATTTCGATCATTACGCCGAAAGTGATGTAGTATCTAAAGTTTAATTTGATCCTGTGGTTCTCAACAATCTAGTTACACAGGATTGGTTTCTTATATCATGTAGACAATCTCCTTTTAAAACGGATTCAAGGAATTATTGTTAATAATATATATTTCATGCGATATTTTTATTATTGAAACTTCTCACAGACCTTATCGCAATTGCGAATGCTTCTTCTTCTTTCGTATGAGCAAGTGACCAAACTTGGGATCTGAGTTTTCAAGCCGCCCAAAGGCCTCCGAAATGGCTTATCGACACGCTAAGTGTCTTGAGCATGCTGATGCAGTGCATTGGCTGTTTCCTCCCGGCTGTGCTTGAGTGTAAGCTCGGAGTTGTCGCTGCCCAACGAAGGCAATTAGCGGCACATGACGTCACCACTCACCTCGCGAGTCCTCCAACTTGCGCGTCCACTAACGCTAACTTCTTACTCGTATTTACAAAGAGATCTTTGTTTTCTACACTACGCGTTAAGGCGAAACGCACGAAAAACGCTCTATTATTTTCACTGTCCTGACAGCGCACTTGGTAGTAGTTCTGCCTTCTGCGCTGTAGATTGTGGGTTCGATTCCCACGCAGGATAAGCATTTGTTTGACGAACATAGATGATGCTTAGTTTGGGGTTAAAAGGCCAAAATTAGGTGCATGCACACAATTTGCCTTCAGGCGCAATCAGACACCTGTAACAGAATGCGAAGTACGGATAAAATGTAATCTCTTAATAATAATAATAATTGTTATCTCTTTTGCGCTTTTCTGTACATATGTCTCTTTCTGTCTTTATCCGCATATGAAACACGATAAAAATGCAAATAAATAAAATTGAAGCATCTGTTCGTCAAGTCAAAATTATAAAATTAAAAAAAAAAAATCTTTCTCCCAATTAAGTTAAGTTGGTTTCGGCCTATTTCGACGGGACTTTTTGCTAGCTGATGTTATAAGGAGTAACTTACTACTTTTATTTTAGAAAAAGAAATCTTAAAATTTCGCGTAAACAAATTGTTAAAATCCACGCGGACGAAATCTCTGGGAACAGCTACTTGAAAATATAGTTGCTGGTATTATTTATAACTTATCTTCCTACATATTATAATTAAGGTAGGTTGATTTCATTTAATTTGATTGTGTTAGATATCTGATTGTAACGGTTGAAATTAGTAAGTATTCGGATCTGAAAATGGCTAAAAATAATACGGTGATACTCCACCTTAACGAGTTTGGGACCAAATTGTGATATACTGTGACAAAGAGTGAAGATAAAATGTTTCTAAGTAGTTCTCCCGATTTAAAAGCTCGCTTTTACTGTGTCTGTTTTTGTCGGGTAGAGGATTTTTACGAATTTACTCGGATTGATGGTTGCGAATGGAATGAAAGTACTGCATTTCCATTGCAGATGTGCTTACTTTTTTCACTTGTGTGATATTATACTACGCTTAACTACCTCACCTACAAAATTTCAGTCGATACAGTTAATTAGCCGCTTATTAGGTAAGTAAATAATGATGATACAAGTTTAAACAGGAAAAATACTTTATTCTATTTTATATTATATTTTTAGTTTTATTATAATAATATATTTTTTTCTTTGTTAAAATTGTATCCATCCAAAGGTTGCCTGGAAGAGATCGCTCTTAGCGATAAGGCCGCCCATTGTGCCACCAATTTTATGTTCTTTTTTTGTTAATTTGTTTCTCTGTACAATTTCTGGTGTAACAATAAAGAGTTTATCTATCTATCTATCTATATTACGTATCATGAGACGTATCATCCCCGTCTCGGGTGATGGACGCAGCAGGATGAATGCGACTCAGTAAAGAGTCGGATCTCATACTGAGTCGCACGCATTACTGTTGTCATGGGCGAGGGTCACTATTTACCATCAGGTGGGCCCTCAGATCGTTCCGTCATTTAATCGCATAAAAAAAGTGAATAATTTATAACTCGAATAAACTGACGTCAAAGATTTCATCCCTTATTTTTCTCTTAAAATTTTTTACTATGAAATTTCTATGGGACCACCATCAAATAAAACAAAATCACATAAATAAACAAAAAAAAAATCATACAGCTGAAATGAGAACCTTTTGTGAAGTCGGTTAAAAACTGTAATCAAAATTGACATGTTCCTATAATCTCCGATCTTAGAGGGCTAATAACTAGCAGTCTACATACTCATATACACAAATACTATCTTTTTATTAAAATAACTAACGAACTTGCAGTGCAGTGATCTTGAAAATGTGTCTTCTTCTTAGTCGTGGACTTAATAGCTGAAGGTAGTGTCTAGTAATGGTGATTCGCGTGTATTCAAAAAATGTGCCCTATTTACCACATAATTTCGTTTATTCAAACTTAAAATATTGCTATTTGAAACCTTCGCTTGAACATCCATTGAGCCGAGTCTACAGCCAAATGTCCAGAGAAACAAATTTACAGCTGCTTGGATTGGCTTGTGTCAAACTAATTGGACGAAGAGCAGTACAAATTGGCTTCGCTCCGTTGTCCGCAGTCGGTACAGAGTGTATCAATTAGGTCGTATTGCACGGTAGTTAATTCCCATCAGTATTTATATTGACCACTGATCGGGCAAATTCAGACCAAGTTATTGTGTCACTGGCGGAACGTGGCCATTTGTGGAGCTCGCTGTTTAACCATAGAGAACAAGCTATTGTAATTTGAATAGAACTTAGCCACGTTTAGTGAAAATTTGTGCAGCTGGATCTAAGATCTGCTGAGACTACTTTTTCTGAATTATTGAATTAAATTTCTGTTATTATTGTTTGTGTGATTTTTAATTCTAGAATTTCACAATGAAAAGCATCATTAGTAACATTTCCAGCGGCTCAGAGCAAGTTGGGAGTATTGATTTTTCTTTATATTACGTGTTTGTGCCGAAGGTTAACTCCGGGTCGATTTGTTTCTCCAGTGTATCCCGCCTTGATTAGTTTTTCAGTGTATCTCCCTTTAACTAATTAACAAGTCTAGAGAAGATTTACATTAATTAATTAAATAAAGGCACATAACAACTAGGTAGCCGTCCCTTTTCATTATTTTATCATCCACAAAATATATTATGGTGTGTGAATATGACTCCGCCCCTTTTTGTCAAAATAAAACACATTTGTTCGCTTACAAAATTAAAAAAAAAAATTATTGAAAGTATGCTCCATCTGCAGCTACAACCTTCGCCCATCGTTCAGGTAGTTTTCGTATTCCTTGCTGGAAGAAGTCCTGGTCTTTTGAGCTTATCCAGTTGTCAATCCAAATTTTGATACTTTCACATGAAGTAAACTTTTCTCCAGTAAGGTCTGTCTGCATCGTCCGGAATAGGTGGTAATCCGAAGGAGCTATGTCTGGTGAATATGGCGGGTGGGGTAACACTTCCCAGTCCTGTCCCTCTAAATATCTTTTTACGACTTCTGCGGTATGCGGTTTGGCATTGTCATGCTGAAGAACTAATTTGTTATGTCTATTCACCCATTCTGGTCGTTTTTCTTCTATGGCTCGCTTCAAACGCATTAGTTGTCGTCGGTAAACTTCTCCATTAATAGTTTCAGAGGGTTTGAGCAACTCATAATATACAATACCTTTCTGATCCCACCAAATACAGAGCATGACCTTGGCACAGTGAATATTTATTTTTGGCTGTGATGGGCCTGGTTCGCCTGGTTTCACCCAAGCTTTTTTGCGTTTAGGATTTTCGTAGTGTATCCATTTTTCGTCTCCTGTGACTATCCGATGCAAAAATCCTTTTCTTTGCTGTCTTTGAAGCAGCATTTCACAAATGGTTTTCCGACGTTCCATGTCTCTTTCTTTTAAATCATGTGGAACCCAGTAACCGGCTTTTTGAATCATTCCCATCATTTGTAAACGCTTTGCAACAGTTGAACGATCAACATTTAATGCTGCAGCTAATTCTGATTGAGTTTGGCAAGAATCTTCCGCCAATAATGCTTCCAATTCAGCATCTTCAAATTTTTTTGGTGGTTTTCCATGTTCTTTATCCTCAGTACTAAAATCGTTATTTTGAAATCGTCGAAACCATTCCTTGCAAGTTGTATTAGACGGAGCATGCTCGGCATAAATCTCCACAAGCAAACGATAAGTTTCCGCTGCAGTTTTCTTCGCAATAAAATAATGTAATAACACTTCCCGCAAATGACGTTTATTTGGAATAAAAACCGACATTTTCGAAAAGGTGAAAACAATTGTTGCTTACACTTCAACCAAATATCATAAAATGCGTTAGATAGCTGACATTCAGTACTATCGAATACAAGTATGGTCATTTAATTAGTACACGTAAACAATACTAAAAACGACATCTGTTGAGAAAGGGCGGAGTCATATTCACACACCCAATATTTTCTCTTTGGAAACGTAAATAGTAGTCAACAGTTTTAAACCTCCCTGTTGCGTATGTTGTGTATTGTTATATTATATATTTATTATTATTAAACTCTAATTTTAATTGTCGTTTTTATTAAAACCGTTACAACAAAAACACACAAATATGCCAATATAATCCCACAAAAAAAAAAGTATTTAGTGGGTAATTGATGTTATGTGATAATTTACCCAATTGGTTAGTTTATCCATATAATAACTATACCTATACAATATGGGTACCTCGTCAAGCACCAGTTTCCAGGAAGAGAACCGGTTTTGATGGATACATTAGAAGCTCATTGCAACGGGTTTCTTTGACTAGCGTAGCTAACCAGCGGGGAAAGCTTGTATCGGCGTAACTGGCCAATAAAGTTATTGGTCCCTTCCTCTGGTTATTATTATTACGTGTTTTACAATAAAGCGTTGACTTTCTAACAACGGCAATTACATCTACCAGTCACCAAGTACATTGACTATTTTAATTTAACTTTACATTACTTACCTATAGTTTCAAGGCTTGTGTTTAGTTACACAGTTTGAAACAAACAATTAAGGAACTTTCAAGGTCGGTTTGTGTTCTTGTAACTGTTCCTCTGAAATCTATTGGTAATTAACCAAACAGCTCTGCATCACGGATACTGAGTAAATTGCTAAGTTTAGATAATCCATTTATCCTTGATTAGCAACCCAGATTATATCTGCTCATGAATTTATCTGGCAACCTTTATTCTTGTTTTCGGTTATTTTATCCATAAATTTTGTAAGTTTTTGAGATTATAATTATACTCTTTTTAGTTATGTTTAATAAATTAGCATGATTCTTTTAAGTCGCCTTACTTTAAAAACGACTACCTCTTAAAAAATGTTGGACGATTATAACGATGTGTTACAATATACAGTGTAATTAACGGTGTTCACTATTTTATTATTACCATAATGTATTGGCGTAATTGGTTAATAATTAAAGACTGCATAAAAATGTCTCATTGATTTGTAATTAATGAAACTGCACGTGAATCTACTTTGTTTCGTCGTAGTAAGTAGAATCTACTTACTACGTCGTTTCCACGTCCCTATTTCTCAAGTGGAATTCACTTTCTGTCTTTAAAATCTTTTGATATGCCAGCGTTGCTCCGCCAGTTAAAATATATCAATATAGGTAAGACTGATTTAAAAATCTAACAACTTCTAACAACAACTAGCGACTTCAATCTATCACTTATCATCCTTAGTAATAAAATTTCTTCATGAAATTTATATGACACTACCCCGGTAGTATACACCCTACTAGATTAAAAAAAGAATCTTCATCGGTTCACAATTGGCGAAAAAGAAAAACATACAAAAAGAAAGAAACAAACGCCTGAATTTAATGGAATTACTAATATAACAAATAGTAACCGTATCAAATTTTTGTAATAAAGCTTTTCAAATTAAACTTTGTTCACTTGAATTAATATTGAAATTTTCAAGTTATTCAGGTGGCTGAACATTATGTTACTTTTAATAAGCTTAACTCGAACCGATAGCCTTTACCTCAATACGCAAACACATTGCCTCGACCGACATGCACGTGTACAATTTTAATTACTATTGTTTCCCTTAACAAAATATATAGCTTAGTAAATGTAATTAATTCAAATGTTCATTAGTGATTTAAATTTAATGGTACTTGCGAGACAATTAATGCGAAATCGATTTCTATACAACTTGGAAAGTTAGAACTTCAAGTTCTGAATCCCGGAGGTGTTGCCAATAATGCCTAAACCTGTGAAGTTGGTGTACCTATCACTTCTATCAATATTTCTTCTTCTAGTGCGGTTCTAATCTTAGTTTCTAGGATAGTTGGAGCGTGCACTATTTTGGTACTTGCTTTGTTCAAGTTCACAACGGTTAGATTTAGCTTCCAGTACGAGTAACAATGCACACTTGTCAAATTGGTTCACTTTTAAGAGATGTGTAAGGATCCGTTGCCATCGCTTAAGTATTCAATTTGAGAAAAAGCTTCACCACTGCCTACCCAAAACAGCTTTGGTGAAAAGCAGCTAAAATTTACGTTATTTTTAACTACGCACTTCTATGATAAAATCGTCCTTAACGTCACAGGGATTACGTCTGTGTGATTACTTCCAAATTGAGAGGGGGGGCCTGCCCCACTGACCCGGTAACCTCGCGCTTATAGCCCTAAGCAAAAACCTCTGCACAAGCTGAACAAATAAACGTGAATATGTAAATATTCCACTCGAATGACCAGCCACAAACGCTACAGTTGACTCTATCACCGCTGATGAATGATTAAGCTAATGCTGTTTTATTTATGACTCGGCGCGCAAACGATTTTCACAAATACAGGGTAATTATAGCATTAAGCGCTATTTATTAGAAACCACTCAAATAAATTCTTACAATTTCCCGGGAAAACAAACAGGTCGACGAACGATTGCTAATTCTGTACACATCTGTGTAAAGAGTTAGCTAACAACTAAAATTTATCGGCGTTTCTATAGAACTATTTCCATTAGAGGTTTTGAAAGCAATTTTTCTTGGTATGTACTTGACTGTGATCATTTGTTTATGTTCCGATCAGACTAGATTTTGCATGTTTATGACTTACCTTGTCTGCCTTACTCTAGTGTCCGGACTCGTTGGATTTCATTTCTACTTTTCCTCGTTCATAGGTGAGAAAATAGGATTTTACATCAGGTTCTGGTAGCTCAGCGTTTCACTTCATGCAACATTTTCTGGAAACGGCCTAATGAAAACGTATTGGCTATTTACTTGTCGAGCTTCCTACGTGCTTTGAACTCACGCCACGTAACAACTTGCATATATATAATATATATCTGTCTCTAGACACCGTGTACATAATATATACTGTCAGTAATACAACACAATATTTAGTGAATGGACTGTGAGAGTATTTGTTTAGGATGTTCATCCGTGCAGATGTCTTGTAAAACTCGTGTTGACGGATAGAACACATGTTGCACTGCACATTAACGTCCCCAAAATAATTATCTATTCTCTAAACAGTTTTTAGAAACTATAAAAAAGCAACTCACTATTTCAAAAACACAAAATTGTTTCCGTTGAAATATGCAGGAAAACAACAACTCGAGACAATTAAATTATAACAAATTTTACTGTCCAACTTTGTCGCATTCATTATCCTCAATTTAAATGTGATTCAGCACGGAAATACAGGAAAGTTTAAACTCTACAAGAGGGTTATATTATTGTAACAAGGGGAAAATCGAATGTCTATCGGTCCTGTTCGACATCAGTTTAATCAAACGGGACGAGTTGGACAGAAAACACGGCTCGCCATTGTGTCTCGTAACAATGAATTCATTCAATTTAAATGTAGAGTACATTTACATTACCCTCTCTGAAAGAAAAACTTCATAGAGGAAGACAGACGACCTAAATTATGAATGATGGAACATTTTGCACGCACTTAGCTCTAATGAGACATTTAACGTGCATAAAATTTCGACATTCTCCCTGTCTTTAAAACCACGTAAAATATTTTTAATCTGCATCATCTGCGTTCTGTCTGGTTCCTTTTGTCTTTTTTCGTTCCCAGTCAAAGACTTATCTTTTTCTGCTCTTTATTCATATTTACGGTTGGCGCTTTAATGCTTACCAGGGAGTCTATTTCAAAAAGCCTTTTTCATTTTTTCATCTCGTGGCAACCCCAAAAGGGACGGTGATTTAGGCCTAGCCTAAAAATGTTTTACTTTGAAACAAAGAATGTCGATAGTAACAAACAATACACAGCGGTAGTTACTGGCCTTACGGCCAGTTTTCACCAAAGCGGAGAGGATAATAGTAGTTGTGCGGGGATGAGAGTAGATGAGCGATATAAAGGGGCTTCTATCAATGTGGAGCGCACTTACCTATCTCATGTCTCCACCGCACATTGAACAAATCTCCGCTGCACATGCGTTTACAAAAATAAGACATCTCCTCTCCTGTCTAAAGCTTTCCACCGAAACTACGCGGAAAGATTATGTGGAAATACCTATATCTGAATGGTCACTTTCAAAAATCTTTGCTCCTCCGCTATGATGGAAACTAGCCCTAAGAGGCGGCGCGGATGAAGGGGCTTTTGCCCGTAATTCTGAAATGAAAGGGCAAAGTCCCGCCGGACGTGACGGTAGTCGTACCCGTCACTCCCCAGGTAGAGAATACACGTGGACGAGGCGCTCACGAAACGGAATGCTGCAACTCTGCATAGGTCTTTAGCCATGTTTGCTGGAAATCGATCAAGGCGCCTCCAACTCCGATGCAAACGAATGTAACTCTTCATTCAAGCGCTAAAGTTCTGGGCTTAGAAATATCTTTCAGTTTTAAGTTTAAATAATATTTGAAATATAATCAATGGTTAGAGCAATGATATTGAAATTGTCTATATCATGAAATAGGTGTTCTTCAACAAAAATAAAACTTAGGTTTCTTGGAAAAAGGATTCTTAATAATTCATCCCCAACAGAAAATGAAAGTTTGTATAGAAGTAGGTTCCTGTGATGTTATCGATGGGAAGTCCCATAGGGAATTCGGCCAGCATTCTATACTTTCTACCAGAGATGTGCTAAGCTTCGGAGCGAGGGTGTGTGTATGAAATCAGTTAATATGATCGATGTATTTTCATATATTATATGAGCTGAGAAAGGATTCAATGAAGTGTAGTTCTTTACATACTCTGTAAAGCGAATGAATAAAGAATGCGTGATAAGGATCCAATCTTAAGTTGACGCTAGAGATACGCGAATGATGGAGCTATCTGAAGTACAGACAGCATAACCAAATAGAAGAGACGACGTAGAGACGTGAAAAGCGCATCTTCATATGTATCTTACCCAGCTAACAACACTTATGGAAATATTGTCGTATTCATCGTTCCGAAAGTTAGTTTTAACCTCAGTCACCGTTTAACTTAGAAGGAAAATATGTCATTTGCTTTGTAGATCGCTTTTTACACCGCTATTTTGTGTTTAAGTACACAAAATAGCGGTGTAAAAAGCGATCATATACCACGCGCATTCTTATCTCATTTCATTCGACATCTTTCGATCAAAGATAACAAAAGAAAATAAAACGATCCTATTGGTTGATTTCTTCAACATGACTATGCAGTTTAGCACCACTTTGGTGGAAAGGCAGCTTCATTTATGCCATTGTTTTACATATTATTACAATTTACCGCGTAATACCAAGTTGTTTACTAATAAGCATTGTCTCTTTCTACAAATAATGATTGTTGTTAATATAAACATCTATAATGTGCCAGTGAACTTTTTATTCTAATATTGTATCAAAAAAGGCTACTTACTGTCTAACAGGTACGTGGTGTGATAATCTACAAAACGAATATTTTTTTATGTAATTATGGTGACGGAACGAGTTGAGAGCTCACCTGGTGGTAAGTGGCGAGCCCTGCCCATGATAACAGTAATACGACTCAATATAAGATTTAGATCTTGCACTGAGTTGCATTCATCCTGCTGCGTCTATCACCCGAGACGTCTCATGCGCATGTAATTTCACGGGCACCCACACCCTTCCACCGGAACACAGCATCGCGAGCGCCACTACTTGCCGGCAGATTCCAGGTGAGGTGGCGGTGGATTCCAGGTGATAATATTTTGTAAATCAATTTGTTTCAAGTTGAAAGGTGCCCTATGTCCTTTTCTGTACCTCTGACAATATGCAAAGTTTCATGATGATTGGTTGAGTAGTCAGGCGTGACAGCAAACTAACTAACTCACATTCGCATTTATAATATTAGTAAGGATAATATCTAATGTCAAATGCTTTGTCTTCTTATAAAACCATGTACTATAGATATCTATAGGTATTTATAAGTACGGTCCTTCTGACAACTAACAGATGAATGGATATTACCGGCCTCCTCACACGAGTTTGGAAGCGTTTGGTTTATTTTTGTGTTTGTCCCTTTTGTTTTATTCTTATATTTAATAAAACCTTAACCGCGTTACGGAAGAAACCATACGAAATGTAACGAATCATTGGTATTTTATGTGAAATGTCAGACGATTCTTTCGCGATAAGGTTGAATTTCTAAGTTATTCGTAGTGACTTCTAAATGTGATTATCGTGTGGGCGACAAGGCTTTCGCGTGAAAAGTGGCCAGCGAGAAAACATTTTTCTTTCTTTTATGTAAATATCATCAAAGTCAAAGTCAAAATACTTTATTTCCGTTGAATTCTTAAAAAAGTAATAAGGAAATGTCATTATAAAAAAAATGTATCTACAGGATCATGCTTTCTTACTAAGTTTAGCACTTGTTCAAACCCTATCCATCATCGTTTAAAAAATACATGTGAAAGCTATAAATTCGTATATTATTATTTTACTTGCAGCTTCTTTAGTCTTTTTGAGAAATTATGATAAAACTTGTTAAGTTTTCATTGCAGATTTTATTCATAAAATATTTGTCGTTTGTTTCAGCATCTCGCCGAAAACTAAATGAATACATAGAACATTACGAAGGTCTAGACTATGATACTAGTGCATTACACGAGCAACATGTGCGATCGCGGAGATCCACTGACTCGCCAGATCTGCGGCTCAGCTTCCGAGCCCATGGGCGCAGGTTCAGCATCCGACTGCGCAGAGACCTGTCTGCCTTCAGTGACGACTTCAAGGTGAGCCATTTACGTTTAGTCTACACATATTATATCTATGCACTAAAGATTATATATACATATGAAGACACTATAACACTTTTATATATAACATTTTTGACACTATATTTTTTATTCATGTAGCAAAGGTGATGGGGCAGGCTGAAGGCCCACCTGATGTCAAGTGGTTACATCCGTCCATATATGGTTAGATTTTTGTCCAACTTTACGTTATGTACAGCAATGCCAACCCATGACCATATTAATTTCAAGAAACGGTAATTGGTCATGTCATGTAGCATTGGGTGATTAATTGTGTTAATTTGTTTCAGATTGAAGGCACACAGGGTCAACAGCACGATGTCGATACATCACACATTTACCATGGAGAGTTGACAGGTCTGTAATACATCCTTGTTTAGCTTTACTACAATATAGATATTATTTGATGCCTTCAACTTTCCCTTATATAGAGAAAATCTTTTCAAGACAATAAAGTATCACTTAAAAGCAAAGTAAGCAACCACTCACATATTGTCAAGACGGGCGCGCAAACTTTGTAGGTGGCCTGACGGTGGACTGACAGCCGCAACTCGCGCCCGCCACCGTCGCCCATTGTACACCGGGAGCCGAGAACACCAGCGTTATCTACACCCAAGATAGACGCCATTGTTCGCTCTCACCCCGAGGGAAAATTTAATAAGTCCCCGCTCGGAGTATGTCGACCGCGATTGTGTTTCTCTTTAATCAAACAAAAGCCGAACGTCATCTCTCGCTCCGCATCTGCCCACCTCGCTGTTCTCGATGATTTTCCCGTTCCAGCATTAATAATACCTCGAGAGCACTAAAACATATTTCTTTTTGCAATTACTGGCGGGCGGGATAGCGTCAAAGTCCCGGCTAATTGGGAGCTTTCGGCGGGCACTCGACTTTTAATGTCGACGGGCACGAGCGGTGGCCTCGCCGATGGGCTCAGCTCTGTAGAGTTACCTATCCAATGGACGCTGTGTAAATAATTATTCTGCTCCAAATTTTCCCCGTATTCCCGTTTCAGTAAATATGCAAAACCGGACCTCTCGGTATTCGTTCGCTGTCGTTTACAAAAATAGAATCAGTCAACGAATTCTTATTGACGAAACTGCGACATCTCATTATACAGTTGCGGAATCTGACGTCTTACATTTGTTGGTATACGACAGGCAAACATTTCCGTTCGTCGGATTTTCCTGTACAAGTATTATATATATCGCTAGAGAGAGTCGGGAATGAGAACTGACGTGTACATAAAGAAATATAGGAGCGATGCGTGTCGCCAAAGCGTTTGCGATTGTGGCTACGAACGCCCTGGTGTGGTTGTTATGATCGCGAAAGTTTGGAACAGTGTAAATGGATAAAGTTGTGCGGAGGGCCGGCCGTCATCGATCGCAGTTCGTCGCCCTACTTACTGCGGTCTCCGATGCACTTAGCTGCTGAGTTGCAACCGCGTTTTGCATACAAAACCCCTGACGGGAGCCCTATATGTGCACTTCACTGCTTCCGCTTTGTGGGTTTGTCAAATAGCCAATACACATGTATGAAATCAAAACAGATGTGTTTGTTATTTTTCACTCCGGACTAAAAACAAGGGTGGTATAAGTTTGATGGATCTGTATGTCTGTAGTGGGATTTGTCCTTTAATCATAACTCGTAAATTCTAAATGTATCTTCAAAACGGATTGTCTGATTTCAATGCTGTTTTTTCGTGTAAATGCTGGTATATTGGAGATAGTTCTCAGATATGTTTGGTACAAAGTGTGATGCATGAGACGTGATATCCCCGTCTCGGGTCGTACATATCGCTGTTGTTATGGGCGGAGATAACTTACCATTAGATTGTCCTGTCATTCCAGTAGTAAAAAAAAAACTTAAGCGGTTGTATGTATTTTTGTTAGTTTGTTGCGAGATATTCTCACCAATTGTGTACCGATTTAAATGTTTTTTTTTACAAAAAGTAGCCTATAGCCGTCTCCAAGATCGCATCTATCTCTATATCAAAATTCATCATAATCGTTTTAGCGGTTTAATCGTGAAAGCGTAAAGAAAAAACAAACAAACTCACTTTCGCATTTATAATATTAGGATAGCAGATTCTAAGTATACATACATTTTCGAGAATCACTTATACAATAATTACAAGGTTATCTTATCATTGTAATTAACGTAATATTTATTTTAGTTACAGCCTTACTATGTATTTTTACGTCAGCACCTTACGTCAACAAGGCATATGGCAGTACAATACACAATGATGAAATAAAATGTTCGTGATCACTTGACTACAATTAATGTAACGAGTATTTGCACTGGCGACACTCCTTTTAAATACTGAAAACATTTTCGGAGTCCTGTGGTTTCGCTGAAAACATTTCGCGTCTCATGCCTACATCTACTCGTAATTTTCTCGCGCTGAAATTACTTTGCTTGGATACCCGTAATTATTCTCATAGCTTCGCTTTAATAATATTAAGAGGATGTGAATTTCTTAAACATAATTTCCTTAATACAAATCAATTAATATTAATTACTAAAATTTAAGTATAATGTATTGTAGGATGTCACAGCTTTGTCGACTGTCTGCTGTAACGACAAAGAACAATAGGCAATGTTTATAAGTTTATATCCACTTGGATTCCATTCATGCCATCAGCTTGTCCACACTACGGTAACTATCCAGTATATTACGTATAACGACATGTTATACAGTTCTAGAGGGATAAGTCGAGAGATCACCGCGTTGAACCTGCTACGATCCAGACATAATTATAATAACGCTGCATTCCTGCACGGGGAGCAAAGACACGACAAATACAGAAACGCACATAAATCTAAGACCTGACAGCATGGATATGCTCGGGGATCGAACCGAATCTCCTCATGTCGAAAGGAAAATTACTACCAGCGAGGCGCCGTCATCTACATAGATAATTTACCTACATACTTCCTTTGTTTCAATTCTGATCAAATAATAGCTTCTATATATAAATAAACTAAGCATACTGTGGGAACTAGATAGCTGATTTATATAGCACTTTTATAGCAAAACTTATATAGCACTTTTTTAATATATATTATCACCCAGACACAGAACATACATCTATGTTCGTCACACAAATGGTTGTCCTGAGTGGAAACCGAACCCACGACCTGCAGCGCATAAGGTAGAGTCATTACTACTACCAGTCATTTATAAAAATTTGGTATTAAAACGTGGTATTTTAAATTATCGGTAAAAATGCTCTCGTAAAATAAGGCCTTTGTCGAACACTGACGATGTTTGATCCATGACGATTGTTATCCATGTTCATGTTCAATCCGCTGATGTTACAAAACTGGCGGACACGACAGACGTTGTCTTGAATTGATTCACAATTTAACAATCAGCGTCAAACGTCTCTAGGATAAGTCTTAGAGAAAAAACACGACGATTTTTCGAATTTTCTGGGCAGATTTTTATTCCCCTACAAAATAATATTGGGATAATTACAAGCATTGAAACAAATTGTCAAATGGGTCCTGGTGTTCTTAACTGATATGCTTACCAACGAACTGCATTTTATTTTTTTTATAATCTATCTATAATAATAAAAATAATTTGCAGCATGTAAAAAAGATCATCAATTCAGAACGGCTCGACGGATTTGATTGTTTGTTTTTCTTGTGTTCGTAATTTGTCCGGATAAAGCTTGTACGACAGAATTTATAATAGATGTAATTGGTTAGTCCTTTTAATTTAAGCATGTATTACGGATGTCATTTTATGGTGCTGACTTCCTCATTGTCCATGCTGCCAGCTGCCATTCTAGGAAGAGTGACCTCGACAGGAGGTTCAATACGCTATTGTCTTCACCGAATTGGTGTGAACCAACTGGCCTGACATGCCATTGTTTGATCGAACGAATCGATCGGTCGCGCTTTAATTTAATTGCTGAAATGTTCGTAAACCTATATCGTCTTCAATGCTTTATTTTTGGAGCTTCTTACTTAATATATCAGCAGCCTAGCTAGTGTGAAATACATCGATCCCAGACGGGAAAAAACACTGTCTATTTAGATAGGTATGGTAAACACTACCGTCAAATGTAAAGACAAAGACAGACGCAGCACCACGGAGTAAATAATATGGGCGCTTCTTAGTGTCGGCAACTTCCTTTGTCCTTCCGTGGGTTTCTATAAAATACATGTTTATTACTCTGTAATTATTATTTCAGTCACAAAAATGTTTTAATGTCACGCGTTGTTTTTATTCAGGGTATTTTGCATAATTTATTCATATTTAATCCATTATAATGCGTATCTGTCCGTGGAAAGATTTAAAGTACACCATTTGTTTTGTGAGCAGCGCTTTGCAAACATTGTCGATTTATTCAACTCCGAAGAAATCATTTACGGTAATATATGTATATCCGTATATCACTGAAGCATGCAATCGTTGATCGATTCATGCAGGTTCATGCAGGATACCAATACCATCAAAACAAGTTATATACACGTAAACATATTCCTTAGAGAAGTTTGTTTGTAAGTTGTCAGAGTTTTTAAATCTTTCGATAACTATTTCTAGTTGTCGCTGCATCTGTGTGATCTAATTGTCGAACTCTTTAGCAAAGATTATGGCTGTATTTAGAACATAATGGTCACAGTACACAGCGACTCCGTGACATCGGCAGATTAATATCGCACAATTTTATAGCTGACACAGCACTAGTTCGTGCCCCTAATTGCAGCGTTCGATGCACGGGGCCCTGGTATTCTATTAAGCATGTCCCCCTGCCCACAAATGAATGAGTCATCCGTACAACTAAATGCTGCTATTATTTCGCTTGTAGTTTCAATGTTGGCATGACTACGACACGATATCGTAAAGTAGTTAAAGTTTTATAACTTTGTCCATTCATTAACATTGAGTAGTAAATCGAGTTTGGAGTTTTCTTTTTAAATTACTTTTCAAGTACGTGCTCGTTTTACGTTTATATTACGGAGTAATTTTACGCTTTTCGTGATGTTTAAAATATACCAAGTTTTGAAGGACGTCTTATATTTTCTTTTAACTTCGTTATTTAATCATGAGAACTTTATGAAAAATCATAATTTCGAAGAATAATTCGTAGCTAGCTGATACTTCTTATTCATTATATCGATGGAAATCATTGCTTATCTCGTGCGTCTTGTAACGTATTCTTGCATAGAAGCAAAGGTCAAAAGTATTTTTTTCATGAACTATTAGAAAAGTAAGTAGTCCAGAATATTTCTGTCTCCTCAGCGAATTTAAAAAACATTTCAGTTTCATTTCGTGCTGCTTGTTTAAATTTTGGCATCAAACTTAAGCTGTTTTGAAGTTATTTGCAATAAATACAATAAATTACATTTTCTACAAAAACAAAATTATTAAATTGCGTTACGGTCTTCTTAACGGAAAGAAAAGTCTTGAAAACTGTTAAAAGTTGGTGTTATAAAATATTTAGTTAAAACTGAAGCTTTTTCCTAAGTATGACGGCAGCTTATGTGTCTATCTGGGTGTTTAGTCAATACTCATATCTTTATGATTTCATAAATCAAAATGGGATTTCAGGATTTTTTGTTTTCAAAGCGTGTTTGTATTATTATAACATAGTGCCTTACTGTCGCTGACTCACGTTTACAGGATGCCTAACAGATAGCACCGAGGCGATTATTGACTTCGTTGAAAAAGTTATCACGTTCCGCAGTCGTCATAATACTAACGATGTCCTGCTCTACCGCTCTTTAAGCAGTTTATTTGGACTTTGAACGGTAAAATACCTTATGTAACCGTAGTGGTTGTTTTATGCTAAGCAAGACAAGAGACTTTACGGTTATATATTACCAGAATTGTTATATAAATGGTTACCAGAATTTATAGCGATATTAACTTCCTTGTTAAGCTTCCGACAAAATGCTTTCTAGGAAGTTTTCGCTTCCAGTGTGATAGACAGAAACTTCTGAATAATTAAATGAAATAAAACAGCATCAACCTAGGTACATAAAAAAGCCTATCCATTTTTTAACAGAGCGTTAATCTTGCGATGTCTTAGTTAGGCCTCATTTCTACTTCTTGCCCATCCAAAGGTTGTCTGGAAGAGATCGCTTTATAGCGATAACACCGCCTATTGTGTCACTTTTTTATTGGTTGAGATTTCTATTTTTAATCTATTGTTATCTTTTTGGTGTGCAATAAAGTGTTATCTATCAATCTATCTAATTATCTTGCGCCGAATGTGTAGCCCGCTTCGTTGTATTTTTTCTAAACTGTTTTAATCTAAACTGTTTGCACCGAGTTTCCACATCGTGTTGCCGCTTAATGCACAATCATCCAATAATTCTATAATAATAAAGCGTGTCTCGTATGCAGGGAATGTAAGTTAATATAACTATTGCTGTTCGTTAGTCTCGCTGTATTTCGAAAACGGCTGGACCGATTTGGCTGATTTCTATGTCGTCGTGATCGTAAAAGCTAGGACAGTATTCATATAATATAATTTCTTTGGAAAATTCACGGGAACAGTTGGAAATCCTGAAAACTGAAAGAAATTTTTCTATGTGATCTCTGCCACCATGTCCTTTGATAGCCAATTGTGAAATTGTGAATCAAAATAGGAAAACATCTGTCGTGTCATCTAGTGTGCTTTAATTTTCTTTGACATTTGATATTTTTTCCACAGACGATCCTCGTTCGACGGTGTTTGGTTCGGTGACAGAGGGCGTCTTCGAAGGGAAGATCGTCGCTCACGATGGCTCGTACTATGTGGAGCACGCGAGGCGATATTTTCCTCCCAACAGCACTCGCACTCGGGTACACTCAGTAATTTACAAGGATGGTGATGTCACTGACCCTTACGCCAACCGAAGACACGGTAAGTGATAATTTTTTTTTTTTTTAACAGAATATATTCGCCCCGCTGTAACCCGCGCTTAAAAAGTAAACATGAGACTAGAAGTTGGTTTTTGCAGGTCACAACAAAAATAATTCTATTTTTCAGCATTAAAAGTTAGCCTACGTGTTAATCTAGGGTACCCAGGTATTGTTATGAAGATTCATAACAAATTTCATCCAAATCTATTGAGGTGTGTATTAAAAACGTACAAACCGACAAACTGTCGCTTTTATTAGGAGTACAAATAAGATTCCGCCGTTTTATTGTAGATGGCGCGGCACGGAGTTTCGGTTAGCTTTCGCAGATGATAACCGGCTTAAAAAATAGTTTGGACATTCAAGAACAACATAACCTATTAATATCATTGATTTTATATTGGTAAAATATAATTTTTATAAGTTGAAAATGTCAAAATTTGAGCCAAGTAAGCGTCATTTGCGGGAAATATTAGTTTACTTCTTTAATTTAAAGAAATCTGCTGCTGAGGCGCATCGATTGCTCGTAGAAGCATATGGTGAGGTTGCTTTGAGTGAGAGAACGTGTCGAGAGTGGTTTCAAAAGTTTAAAAATGGTGATTTCGACGTAGAAGACAAAGATCGCAGTGGAAGGCCAAAAATTTACGAGGATGCAGAATTGGAGGAATTATTGGAGGAAGATTCATCTCAAACACAAAAAGAACTTGCTCTAATATTAGAAGTCACTCAGCAAGCAGTCTCACATCGTTTAAAATCATTAGGAATGATTCATAAACAAGGAAATTGGGTTCCGTACGAATTAAAGCCGAGAGATATTGAACGCCGATTATGCTTAAGTGAAATGCTGCTAGCTAGACATAAAAAAAGGGTTTTTTTACATCGTATCATAACTGGTGATGAGAAGTGGATACATTATGACAATCCAAAAAGAAGAAAATCATGGGGATTACCTGGCCACGCGTCAACATCAACAGCAAAACCGAATATTCACGGAAAAAAACTTATGCTGTGTATTTGGTGGGATCAGCTAGGTGTAGTGTATTATGAGTTGCTTAATCCGAGCGAAACAATTACTGGAGCCCTCTATCGAACACAATTGATGAGATTGAGCCGAGCTCTGAAGGAAAAACGCCCTCAATACTATTCTAGACACGAAAAAATTATTCTTCTGCATGACAATGCTCGTCCACATGTTGCGGCTCCCGTGAAAAAGTACTTGGAAACACTTGATTGGGAAGTGTTACCCCACCCGCTGTATTCACCAGACATTGCACCGTCCGATTATCACCTGTTCCGGTCCATAGCACATGCTCTGACGGCGCAGCGGTTCACATCTTATGAGGATACCAAAACTTGGGTTGATTCGTGGATAACCTCAAAAGACAAGGAGTTCTTCAGACGTGGGATTCGAATGCTGCCTGAGAGATGGGAAAAAGTGGTTGCAAGTGATGGGCATGATTTTGAATAAATTTATATTACCGTTCTTCTACAATAAATATTTAATTTGTGTTAAAAACGGCGGAAACTTATTTGTACTCCTAATATAATATTAGTATGATAACCCAGCATTAAACGGCGATTTCATCTGGTCTGTATAAAGTAAGAGCGCAGCAGAAGGCATGTCCCTGACCCGTACTTCCTGTCTTGAGGCTACTGGTTATCATCTCACCTAGCTGTGACACGACAAATCGTTTGGCGGCATGGCTTTCGTTGGGTGGTGACAAGCCACCTGTGAAACCTAGCACTACAGTTGATCCATTAGCACCACCCAGGGGACACGTGTTGGGAGTTAAAAGTTCATCGCCTACGGACGTGAGCAGCATAGACTCCCAACTAATCTTTGATTTGGGTGATTCACTGAGTGGTTCGTTTCAGTCGTGTCGTGCATAATGTAATCTGTTAGATCTATACGTGGATAAGTCAGGCAAAATTATGTTGGTTCGATCCGCATAAAACATTATTTGCTAGGGGTTAGCCAAATGATACATAGCCCCCCTTCCTTGGCCAAGGGAAAGTGGTTTCGTAGACATTGCGTGCGCCAATGACAAATGAATAGTAAGTAATTAATTATGCGCATACGTAACTAGAATGATCTATCGTTCAGGAAATTCTAGGAGACAGGAGTTGCTTCGAAATGAAACTAAGGAATAAATAGCGCTGAATAAATTGTGAGTGTCCGCCATTGGTACAGTGCATTATTATACGAATTGATGATCTCACTAC
Organism: Aplocera efformata; assembly: GCA_921293045.1. NCBI lineage: Eukaryota > Metazoa > Arthropoda > Insecta > Lepidoptera > Geometridae > Aplocera > Aplocera efformata. The sequence continues at coordinate 8,098,916 of OV121045.1, forward strand.
ATACAAATTTGAATACATTTTCACTGTGTTTTTAACCGATTTCAAAAAAGGAGGAGGTTCTCAATTCGACGTTATTTTTTTGTATGTATTGTATGTTACGCGATCATGAATGATTATGAATCAATTTTGAGGATTCTTTTTTTGTTTGATAGATCATACTTCAGAGGTAGGTCAGATATGAATTTTATATAAATCGGTATAGCGGTTTTTAAAAATCAACAAAAATCTAAAAATTTTATACATCGATGATATTTTCGGTTTAAGGGCGAGAAATAAACGAATAATAAATGAAAAAAATAAAGTCGGCTCTTTTCGAATTTTTAATCTTCCACTTGTAATTCAATAGGTTTTCTAACAGTTCATTATTTCTAGCTAAATTATATAATCACATACATCTGTACTTCAGCCTACTAGACACAAGTCCTAGTAGCCTAGTAGATAGTAGAAACTAGAGCAAATACCGGAAATCTATATCGGTAATTGCAGCAACCCTTAGTTTTTATTATGTTATTCCCCTCTCACGATCCTAGTCTTAAGTATTTCAATTCAAATGAAGATACTGTTTTCTGCTGTAAGAGCGGAACGCGGCACGTTTTGAATATTTACCATCATGCACTTAAAGTTCCATTTTCCTACACTTTGCAAGTTGATAAGAGTAGAACTCCGCTTATCAATGCTGTGCACGCTTTAGCAGGAAAACTATATACCAGCGTTTGAAATACGTGAATCATTGCAAATTCGTTCTGATCAATGTGACCGCGCTTATCTTGCACGTGCATTACCTCCGTAAGATTGCAACGGTTTAGATTAAATAAAGATTAAACAAAACCTCATTTGCTAGCAATAATTTTGACTTGTGTCGAATGAAGCAATTAACAGTATTTTAATCCCATTACGGGGTACCGTACGTACAATTAAGTTCTGTGCTCGCGAACGTGCAATAACGAAATTAACTGGCAGAAACTCGTAAACTCCACGCGCAGTTTGTGGACTATGAAAGCAGGAGTGGAAGTGCATAGGTAAGCGTATCGCAGCACTGTGCAGGCAGCTCGTCAATTTTTCATTAGTAACTAGCTAAGCGCCTGTCACTATGACATAAATTATATTCGTTTCGATAAGTTCATTAACATTAAACATGTTTTTCTTTTACTTTGGGAACGGAATCATAACATAATACTTCAAGGATAAAAAAGATCTTCCAATTTTCGATAAATGAAGATAACAATATGCATTTTTTGTCGTGATGAAACGGAAATTGCATCTTATATCTCTACCGCATTTCACACAAGGGTTTGCCGTTCGTGGAACCACTTCGTCACCGAAGCAGACTCTACATTAATTTTGAATATCACGTATGTGCGCTTTAAACACGTAAATATGCGATCATCATCTTTTTTGACCAACTTTTTTGTATATATCGCGGTGTTACCTGCATTTTTCCGGAATCAAAATTAGCCTATGAGCGTGAAGGTGGTACAAACACACACACATACATACAAACTTTCGCCTTTATAATACAAGTACACAAGTACTTGTCTAGTAAGTTAACAAAAAAGTATGTACCTAAATCATCAAAGTTCATAATATGAAAAATTATTCCGTGCCTAAAAAGCAAAGGCGACTTTATTACTAAGCCTTGTCTGTCTGTGTTACTGCTGTATCTTTTGTATCATAAGTCGCTTCAAACTGAAAGTTTCCCACAACAATTGTGAATAATTATAGTGGAAATCCTAACAAAGAATAAAATACAATATATGATAGGAAAACCTCGTTATGGAACCCTCGATTTGCAATTCTAAATCGCACTTGTCGGTTTTTTCACTTTTTTGCACATAAGATTACTACAAAGTTTCTATTCCTAATTTCCAAATAGGCAGGTACTAGCACGAAGTCATTTGAGAGACCATTGCGTTTTATGACTGAGTTGACATTATAAATGCGTGTTAAACATTGAATAATTTAGTCGAATACCAAGTGCTCCGAGAATCCGAATAGATTCGAATAAATAGATTAGTCGCCATAAAAAACATTGAATTCAAACTTGCCAGTAAAAGTGAGCAGTGGAAGATACTACCTCACAGTGACAGTCACCATATGGAATTAACGCTGTAGGTATGCACGCAAGGTCGTTTAATCTCATTAGCTCTGCCACTGATTGCAGCACGTATTACGGATTAGTTCCCGATTTGTTGCAGCACATTGAATTATTATTTGCAATAATTTATGTAGAGCTTGTCTACCCTAACCCTAGCTCAGATCCCATAAGCTGCGGGAAGTGGGAGACAAGTTTAGCCACAGAGTCGCGCACCAAATGGATTGCATGCTGAATGCACGCAAGGTCGTTCAACAAAGTTTAATCTCATTTACTCGGCTGTCGACTGATTGCAACACGGCTTAGGATTCGCAGTAGTTTATTGTTGTTCGTTACGTCATCGTACACCCATTGGCATTGGTTATATGCTACTGTCTATCCCAGTTATGCTTGTAGATGGCAGATTATTAAACTGTTCCCATAGGTTACGTTATCGTATTAGGTTACTTTTAAAGGATCCGTACCGTAAAGGACACAAAGTCTATCACTAATTCTACATCTGGCTTAGTGATACACTAAGTCTACGTGTGTCTGTATGTCATACAATATATTCAAAGGACATATATGCCATAGCTGGCTGAAATTTTCACAAAATATGTCTTTTTATGGCGGATATCCTTGAAACGAACTTGGCCGGTATTTTTATTAATCAAAATTAATAGAATAAATTAATAGAGTCAAAGAGCGGATGTTAAGGATTGTCCTGTGTTCAGTCTCTATGCGTTGAGGGGCAGACTGTCTGTGGCATGAACACCTACCTATATATGTAACTGTGTATTATTATATATTTATTATATATGTAATGTTTTGATTTCAATCGTTTAATCGCTTGTTGAAAAATGTACTAATTTTTCAAAAATATAGGGTAATGGGGTATTTCTCTTTCCCTTTTATAACGATGAGACCAAGGAGAATTACTGAAACCTTGCCATACAGGCTCACCTGAGACCTAGAGCAGGGGACAGAGCTAAGTCATGTACTAGAATCGAATCCAAAAGTATAAATCCTTTCCTTAGTAACCATAACGTACCAAAGTACTATAAGAACTCAACAAAGATTACAACTATTGTATAAACTAGCTAATTTTTCGTGACTGTCCACAAAGACCAAGTAAAATTTAGGCTGTATTTCTCCCGTTCTGTACCATTAAATCATTTATATTTTCCGCCTAAAAACCTACACTTCCGAGCTTTTCCGCATCCACCAGCACCTAATTATTTTTGTTAAGCTGCTATTCAACTACGTCATGCTAAGTCTCTGAGGACTCGTTACCTTACTAGTTAATGTCTAGCTCTAGCAAAACCTATGTACTTTCAATTATTTATCTTATATCATATGTGCAAATATCTTAGAAACGACAGACAGCCATAATAAACTTTAAACATTTCGTAATACAGAGCTTTTATTACGAATTCTAAACAATGAGCATTGGACTGGTCCATACCTACTCAATGTCATTAAACCAGTTCAAATAAAGCGTTACATATTCATTCGGCCGCACCGCAGTTTGTAGGCAGCGCCGGAATGGTAATTTCGCGTCAACAACACCGCCCCCGCCAGGCGACCTCACCCTATGAGTTTGCATTTTTGTCGTTTCAACTGTGTTGTAGATGCAATTTCGCAGGACAATTGCAGCACAACGACCCACCTGAATATGCGAGACTCCACCGAATCGCATAAATACGTTCCCCGTACCACGTTCCAAGTTATTATGTCACCTCGGTAAGGGCGCGTAGGTAGTATACACAGACAGTAAACAACATCGGGCGACATTAATATAATTCATGACTATATTGATTAGATACGCATACGTTCTACATTTACATGCCTTTCTCAGAATCGATGTACTTATCGTGTACTTATTCACAGTCTGCTTATCATATGAATGGCTTTTTGAGGGAATACTAGGTGGTATCGTATATTCCCTTTCAGAGAATTGCGTTATATTGGAAAATAAATGTATCGGGTAAATAGGAAGGGGCGCGTCCGTAGCTACATTTTGTTTTCATAACGATGAACAGTGCTTCCCCGTCTCTCCAAGTGTTCTCTATGGAACTTTTATTTGAATATGAAATACCAATCACCAAGTAAACACCTTTTCCACCACCAGTCTTTTGACGCATACCAAAAATAAATTTACAAATTAAATTATTCTGCGAAGGTTTGGGGAGCGTTATATGCCCATGGTTAATTCGCAGAAACGAGCTTGCTACTAAAAAAGTTAAATGTCTTGACTTCCTTCTTTTAGCGTTTGCTGGCACAACTTCTTCGCGCTTGACTTCGCTACGAAAGTCCGTAAATTATTATTTATTTCTCATTAAAATTTCCACTGAGGAAGTGCTTATTTACTTTAATTACCGAGCTTATTTTCTTTTAATACACCGAGAAAATTCTGCTACGCTCTGACTACTTATCTTAAATTCAGACGCAGACACCTTGCGGTTTGGGGTAAATTACAATATCCTCCAGCTATTCATCTACCCGCAAAAGCGTCGCGAAGACATTTTATTAACATGGAAAGTTGCAAACACATCGCTACGTACAAGTGAAATCTTCTCGTAGATCACTAATTTAATTTACCAAACTCTCATCTCTACATAAATAGAATTTGTACAATTTAAACATCTCTCGCAACGCGGCGAAATTCTGAAAAGTTCTGTATCAATTTCGGAGCTGAGAAGTTGACGTGCCAAGTGCTTAGATTTGTAACGTGTAAATATGTGAATAACCGTGCTCTGTGTACGGATTTTGGCTCGAATATTTGAAATCTGAGCGATTTTTTTTAGTTTCGAGATAGAAACTATTTTACACAGAACTGTGGTTGAATGTGATTTATTGAATGAATACTACAAGATAACGTGAATATAGTATGGTTTGTTTTAATGTTAAATGATTAGTCCCGAACTCAATCGTTCTAAATAAAGATTAAAAATATTTGAATCCCGCGTACATACTACTACACTACACTATCTAAATGTTAATAAGGGGTTTCTATTTGAAAATTGGTATATACATGTTGGTTATTGGTATACTTTAAATTTTTATGACTTAACAGAGTGTTGCTTAGAGCTGTTTTTATTGAATAAAACTATATTCCGTCCGTACTAGCCTCTAATGTTACCACTGCAGGGACACCGGCCTACGCCCGATAATTGAGAGTGAATGGGCTCTGATCGACCACGGCAGCTCAATCCGGATTGGTAGATGTTGTCACATGTCTTCGAATATTTGGTTCTATGACATGCCGGTTTCCGTGACAGATTCCAGAACCTGCAATTGCGCACATAATTTTTTCAAGTGAAAAAATTGATCAGTGCGTGGTTTGAACCAACGACCTTCAGATTGAAAGTCGGCGTCTGTGCCCCTGGGCCATAGTTATAAACAAATAATAAATATTCATGGACATTTCACACGGCGTCATCTAGCTCCAAATATGGTTTTCACTATCGTTTAGAGATTGTTTTCAGGAAGGTTTATATGTATAATGCATGAATATTATATCAGAGAAAAACTGAGGATTTCCATGAATTGTAACGATGTCATAAATAACGTTATTATTAGCAATGTAAGCGCCTTACATTGCTAATGCTGGCTAATCAAAATGATGTACGGAATTTTATTACGATCATCACACACATGTACAACGGTGCGAAGGCAGGGCGGTTCGCTAATATATATTAGGAGTACAAATAAGTTTCCGCCGTTTTTTAACACAAATTAAATATTTATTGTAGAAGAACGGTAATATAAATTTAATCAAAATATTGCCCATCACTTGCAACCACTTTTTCCATTTTTTTTTTTCTCTCAGGCAGCATTCGAATCCCACGTCTGAAGAACTCCTTGTCTTTTGAGGTTATCCACGAATCAACCCAATTTTTGGTATCCTCATAAGATGTGAACCGCTGCGCCGTCAGAGCATGTGCTACGGACCGGAACAGGTGATAATCGGACGGTGCAATGTCTGGTGAATACGGCGGGTGGGGTAACACTTCCCAATCAAGTGTTTCCAAGTACTTTTTCACGGGAGCCGCAACATGTGGACGAGCATTGTCATGCAGAAGAATCATTTTTTCGTGTCTAGAATAGTATTGAGGGCGTTTTTCCTTCAGAGCTCGGCTCAATCTCATCAATTGTGTTCGATAGAGGGCTCCAGTAATTGTTTCGCTCGGATTAAGCAACTCATAATACACTACACCTAGCTGATCCCACCAAATACACAGCATAAGTTTTTTTCCGTGAATATTCGGTTTTGCTGTTGATGTTGACGCGTGGCCAGGTAATCCCCATGATTTTCTTCTTTTTGGATTGTCATAATGTATCCACTTCTCATCACCAGTTATGATACGATGTAAAAAACCCTTTTTTTATGTCTAGCTAGCAGCATTTCACTTAAGCATAATCGGCGTTCAATATCTCTCGGCTTTAATTCGTACGGAACCCAATTTCCTTGTTTATGAATCATTCCTAATGATTTTAAACGATGTGAGACTGCTTGCTGAGTGACTTCTAATGTTAGAGCAAGTTCTTTTTGTGTTTGAGATGAATCTTCCTCCAATAATTCCTCCAATTCTGCATCCTCGTCAATTTTTGGCCTTCCACTGCGATCTTTGTCTTCTACGTCGAAATCACCATTTTTAAACTTTTGAAACCACTCTCGACACGTTCTCTCACTCAAAGCAACCTCACCATATGCTTCTACGAGCAATCGATGCGCCTCAGCAGCAGATTTCTTTAAATTAAAGAAGTAAACTAATATTTCCCGCAAATGACGCTTACTTGGCTCAAATTTTGACATTTTCAACTTATAAAAATTATATTTTACCAATATAAAATCAATGATGTTAATAGGTTATGTTGTTCTTGAATGTCCAAACTATTTTTTAAGCCGGTTATCATCTGCGAAAGCTAACCGAAACTCCGTGCCGCGCCATCTACAATAAAACGGCGGAATCTTATTTGTACTCCTAATATATATATATATTATCTGCTACACTCAAAAGTCTGTAGTTACGCGATAGAGTGGAATGACATCGTTAAAGTTCGTTTCCGAAAGGTTCGAAGAAGACTTGTTAGAGGACATCCAACGTGGATATTCCGAGTTGGAAAAGTAAATATGGAGCAGAGCTTACTTAGCTTCGTATAATACCGTCGGTCGCTCTCGAACATCATTTTCTAATACCTACAAAAATGTTTGAAGTATTACGGAATCTTTTGAGGAGTTGGATTGTCAGTTTGTAAATAGACTGGATATAAATGTTGAAACTATAATGGTTATGAACACTTTTTTTCGAGGTACCGAGATGTTAATCATGATTAGTGAGTTTTCTTTATTCTCGATATATCGACGCAGTTTCATGCGTCATGATCCCGGGTAAACTTATTTAGTGTCGAAAAATAATATATAGAGGCTAAATACATACACTAAAGATAACCTAAAGCGGATATAGGCGGAAATTTTCACATTTTTAATTATCACAACACATAATAAAAGTCAGCGAATTGCGGTCTAGACTCGACCACAGGTTCCGTGGTGATTGGTGGTGACCAGTAGTATTATTATTATAATAGATATTTGTAGTATTAGTAGTATTATTATAATAGATATTTGTTAGGATATCTAATGTTGATAGTACCTGGGTACAGAAAATGTACATTGGTTTATCAGCTGCGTAGCTTATTTGGCAGTAGCCTTTCCTTTGAAGCGAGGGGTCCCGAGTTTGATTCTCGGCCGGGGCAAACTTTTTATGATGAACATTAAGTTTGTTCTCGAGTTGTAAGTCATTATCTTTTGTTTCTGTATGCCACTTACACAGGGAATCTTTTCACACGGATGCTTTTTTTATCCAGTCCAGTCCAGTATTGAGTGTAGATTTTATCCAGTCTACTTCACTAAAAAAACATTAAAGCTTCCCACAAATGGCTCTAAACGAGGCAAATATGATATTTGTAGAGCCGCATTATTAAGCGCACGCCCGAGGCACCGGCGGCGTCACTGCACGCTCGGTCCGCCACCAGCCGGTAATTTCCGTTATCGTACCTATTCCACTCGTGAAGCTACCGAACGCATTATTGTTGATATCTTTAGCAAATTTGGCAAATAGTATATGCAGATCCTGCCGATGTTTATTTGCGCAGTCGCTTCTGCGCACGTTTACGCTTTCGTTCTAGGTTTGATATCGCCAACATGCCAGTTGGTGATATCATTAATTATTATCTATTCGTACTTATTTCACTAAATAATTGGTAGTATCGCTGCATTATGTAGGTCGTGGATTCGATTCCCTTTCACGATATGTACATGTGTTCGTAACACCAATTATTTGTGTGACGAACACCATGTTGTTCTGCGTCTGGGTGTTAATATTTATTATATGTATTTACAAAAAACACTATGCTTGTTTGGGTTAGATGGTGCTGTACGAAATATCTATGAATATTTATTGATTTATTTATCCTGTATCTGTTGAACAACATTATTTATATAAAGCCTGTGAGAGGGGGTCCAGTTGCTCGCGTCCGTAGGCGAATGGTGCTAAAGGAACAACAAAAAAGTAGCAGTAGAACTTGGGCATGGTTCGCCCGGAGAAGTACTCCTTCAAATTCCTTTAAATGGTGAAAGTAGCACAACTTAATGTGAATTATTATGTTTCAATATGTGATTTATTTAAAAATAAACCGAAATTTCTGTGAAATCACCTTATAGGTAAACAGTGCCGTCTGGAAAATAGAGGATTGACGAAAAAATCGCGTAATATTTTGATAATTGAGAACCTCTTCCTTTTTTTGAAGTAGGTTAATGAGATAAAATTTTTTATGTTTCTTAGTAGCCTCCGGGTAAGCAGCTGAGGCGTTTCTCAGACCACTCACTCTGCTGAACCAATATTGTTAGAAACTTATTCTAAGATTCAACAGTTGTAAAGACATTTTATTAATGGTTTAATCCTTGTCTAAAACATAGATATAGTTTTACATGAACTCTATTGAACTGGTTCTCTTTGAAAATTATAATGCTATTTGAAATTATGTACATTTATTTACATAAAATATCTGTCTGAAAGAAGCTTTGCTATCGCGTTTGTTTACTTACTTTACTCAACGAACGAAATCTGAAGCGCTTTTGTCAGTTTATCTATACAGAATTCTGAATAAATAAACTTCACGAGTTTGTGCCGTAATTGGAATTAGTGCCCAATAAAACGAATCTATTCCCGAAGCTTTCGACTTATTTATATTTCCCGTATTTCATTCCGCCTCCCGGTAAGCTGGCGTAAAATAGGATTTGGTAAAAAAATGAATTCTCACAGTTCTCGTAAAATACTTCCATCTCCTAGCGTATAATCGGACGGTCGCGCAGCGGCTTCGTTAAAATGCAGCGCTGGATGCGAAACGCCAATGTGCTCTAACACGACACACGCTCACTGAAAAAATCTACCATTCACTAGTTTTAATTTAAAATACGAAGCTTTTCGTTTGCATTGTACTTTTCATGCGTCATTATAAATTTCTACCTACCAGTCTGTTCGTGTTTAAATTAACACTGCCCATTATATTTTGTTTTATGGATCATTTTTAACCGCAATCTTAATGGATGTTTCAGGTTATTCTGTAATGAAATATTTTCCCTACAATTGTTCATGCCGCAATCGAAATTTCGAAATTAGAGCATTTTTGTACATGCAGAAGAAATGTAATAAATCGAGTTGATTACATAAATTTCTAAAATACGAAGAGCGAAAAACAAAGAGCTGGATAAATGTGTGTTCTAGTAATAAATCTTCCACTAACTTGGTTGATAAATCTCGGAATAACAGTATATAAAGAGTTCCGTGTCGTCGTTTCGCTATTTATTCGAACGTGGAACCAGGACCGTGGCGATACCTATATTTCTCCCAACTCTGGAACCGCAAAACTTGGAATTTATCATGAATTCTAAAATCCGCCCGTTAATATTGAAATGCGAAATATTATTACTGTTCGCGGACATTTTGTACCGACAGAAACGTTCCAGAAGTTCAAAAACTCCGTAGGTATAGGGTATTAACTCGTTCGTTCGACTAATCCGGATTATAAATCTTAGTAAATCGTCTCGACGTATTCGGGACACGTACGGCTTGCGTCTGTTTGCGATTGTTATTATGTCGGTGATGTTACATCACGCCTAGTCCTGGTGGGAGCCCCCTATATCGTCTTTTATAACTAACTAGGTGTGAACCCGGTGACCTGCACTAATAAGTCCTCCCACAGAGTATAATAAACAGCAGGAAACGCAATGAAACACGGGACTTCCATCCTTACAAAAACCATCATTTACAAAATTGTTTATGTTCTCTATTGTTATATCTGTAATTTTTGTGCACAGTTAAGTTAAAACAAATTAATCATCCTATTCTATATGAGGTAAAGTTTCTCTAGAATAACTGTACCTACTTCTAAATATGAAGTTATATCGTGTTTTATCGGTCTACATTAGAGCTGAGTCAACAACCTTAGGATTTAAATGAAGTGACCAATGGGACTGATGTAGTCTTATGAAAGACCAGTCATAAAAAAATATATATGAAGTCTGTCGTAAAAAACATGAACTCGATTCCACAATTGCTTTAATTTCTTCAGGTCACGTCGGTGGCTGTGGAATCACAGATGAGGTGGTGCAGTGGATGGAGAGAATCCAAAACTCAGGAGTAGAGGAGGAAGTATCCTCACCAGCTCCATCCCAGTCCACACCTACACACAACAACCACGTGCCGGTCTCACAACCCCCACATCCCAATAGCTTGAGGGACGACCCTCCAAGGTATGTTTCAACGAGGATTATAGAGCCGAATAGCTCGTTTCTATAATATTATGCGGTAAACAATTTTTTGTATAAGAGCCTAAATCACTACGTTTTGCCATAACCTAGTTTTAATGATACTACTATTTTTATTTTATGTGACTGTTTTTCCTTTGAAGGAATGACCTGTCGGCCCACGTGATTTAAAGTGATTCACGCCGTCCATAGCTACAGCAATACTACTCAGGTTCTATCCTACCAAAGTGTGAAAACCAATGAGATGTGTCATTGCACCCGTCTTTCTGCGACGGCTCATGCGCCTGTAATTTCACTTCAATATTTTTATTTTTCGCATTTGGGGTTTATTTTGCCAATAAATTGAATCATTTGCCAAAAAGAATCATCGAATTTAGTCCACAATTAGCAATACGCAATGTTATGCTGCACAAGTCATCCCGTACCTAGGACCTCAGTTGTATTTCTGTTGTTCTGGCTAGAGCAGGCTGTTTGCTCGTTCGTTCACTTCAGAAAACAATTCCATTAATTAAAGCGTTAGATGTCTCACGCTCGTAACTTTGAGAGAGCTATTTGAAGCAGATCAATAATTGGCAGGCTTAATGGGTGATTGAAAAGCCTCCTGTTGCTTGTGTGCTCAGCAAATAAGTCTTAATAATAGCTTGACTAGCAAATAAGATCAGTGAAAGAAAATTATATAATACCTTCATGTAAGTTGCCAAGAGCAACACTTAATGGGGAAATATCATATGTATTATTTTTGTTTGATGGTTTAATAAGGGTGTCCCAAACTATATTTTTGTTTCGATATTGCACACATTGCGAATATTGTCGACAAAATGTAATGTATGTTTTGAACGGCGACAAAACAGTGAGGTTTATTCATAACTAGATCATGAAAATACACCGATTGTAAGAATTCAATAAATAATTCGATTAGTTTATTACTAGACTGAATAATCATTTAAACATCGACCAGAGTAAATAAAGTTCATATATTTGAAACAATAGAAATGACGCGAAATTTCAAAGGTTTGGGACACCCCTGGAACAGGTACATTATATCCAAAGCCTGAGATCAATTCTAAAGATGTGAAATTAGATAGTAACGACCTTCTTTACTTATTCAGTGGATACGAACTATTCTGTGTCCTTTGGCAAGCGTGGGCGTTGTCTGTTACAAACCTAACGAATGTGCTCTAAACAATAAATTTCTATGATATTTTCTATTCTGAACTAGTTTTTATGTCTTTTTTTAATGTTTGTTACGATCAATTTGGCAATTGTGGATCTATTTTGGATGATTATTTTATTATACACCTCTGATGTGGTCCCATATTGGTGAAATCACCCCGAAGGGAGAAAAATCGCGGCTGAAGATATTGAAGATTCTAATACAAATAAGTTAATAGGCTAGGATATGCAATGGTGACTAGCACCTAACAAATTTTATATCAAGACTTACTGACTCCACGCATTTCATAATTACTGTCTGGGGTTCCAAGAATCTTGTCTAAATTATTGGGTGTGTGAATATGACTCCGCCCCTTTTTGTCAAAATAAAACATTTGTTCGCTTACAAAATTAAAAAAAAAAAATATTGAAAGTATGCTCCATCTGCAGCTACAACCTTCGCCCATCGTTCAGGTAGTTTTCGTATTCCTTGCTGGAAGAAGTCCTGGTCTTTTGAGCTTATCCAGTTGTCAATCCAAATTTTGATACTTTCACATGAAGTAAACTTTTCTCCAGTAAGGTCTGTCTGCATCGTCCGGAATAGGTGGTAATCCGAAGGAGCTATGTCTGGTGAATATGGCGGGTGGGGTAACACTTCCCAGTCCTGTCCCTCTAAATATCTTTTTACGACTTCTGCGGTATGCGGTTTGGCATTGTCATGCTGAAGAACTAATTTGTTATGTCTATTCACCCATTCTGGTCGTTTTTCTTCTATGGCTCGCTTCAAACGCATTAGTTGTCGTCGGTAAACTTCTCCATTAATAGTTTCAGAGGGTTTGAGCAACTCATAATATACAATACCTTTCTGATCCCACCAAATACAGAGCATGACCTTGGCACAGTGAATATTTATTTTTGGCTGTGATGGGCCTGGTTCGCCTGGTTTCACCCAAGCTTTTTTGCGTTTAGGATTTTCGTAGTGTATCCATTTTTCGTCTCCTGTGACTATCCGATGCAAAAATCCTTTTCTTTGCTGTCTTTGAAGCAGCATTTCACAAATGGTTTTCCGACGTTCCATGTCTCTTTCTTTTAAATCATGTGGAACCCAGTAACCGGCTTTTTGAATCATTCCCATCATTTGTAAACGCTTTGCAACAGTTGAACGATCAACATTTAATGCTGCAGCTAATTCTGATTGAGTTTGGCAAGAATCTTCCGCCAATAATGCTTCCAATTCAGCATCTTCAAATTTTTTTGGTGGTTTTCCATGTTCTTTATCCTCAGTACTAAAATCGTTATTTTGAAATCGTCGAAACCATTCCTTGCAAGTTGTATTAGACGGAGCATGCTCACCATAAATCTCCACAAGCAAACGATAAGTTTCCGCTGCAGTTTTCTTCGCAATAAAATAATGTAATAACACTTCCCGCAAATGACGTTTATTTGGAATAAAAACCGACATTTTCGAAAAGGTGAAAACAATTGTTGCTTACACTTCAACCAAATATCATAAAATGCGTTAGATAGCTGACATTCAGTACTATCGAATACAAGTATGGTCATTTATTAGTACACGTAAACAATACTAAAAACGACATCTGTTGAGAAAGGGCGGAGTCATATTCACATACCCAATAGATAAAAAGAGTGCGAATTTCCCTATAAAGTTCCAGCCCAAAAGTTTCGTGACTTGAAAACATAGTCTAACATTTGAATGTTTTTGTCTAGACTAAAGTACTTCAGTTGTGTTTGGATCACGTGAAATAGTTCATAATTGAACCAGGCCTCACTGGCGTTATTATGATTATGTATAATGAATGTAGCAAGTCTCTTGTACCTAATTTAGAAACATGTACAATACAATTACAGACTAAGTACTTGAATACAATTAGTGTGAATCCATTCACACTAATTGTATTCAAGTACAAGCTGGCTTTTGCTCGAGATTGAAGCAGTTTAAACTTTCAAGTCGTTCGTCATTTATTTAAGGTTCTGTACCATAAAGGCAACCCTATCGAAGTGCCGTAGCAGGCTGTAATTTTCACTAAAACAATAGAATAGAAAAACATTTATTTTGACACGACATAAAAAAGTAAGTACTTGCAGTGGACAGAATAGTTAAAGGATGAAATAATATGGTAAATATTGTACAACACAGTTAATAACCAGATAATTAAGAACATGTTTACACCGATTTCGTACAAACGCTACAGAGGAAATAATTGTATCTGACTTTTACGTCCTATAATTTCATAGTAGTCTATGCGCATTAAATACAGGATAACAAATAAAATAGGTGCTTAATAATATAAATTAAGTAAATACATTAAACATATTTATTTCCTGTAAGAATTTCCACCCGACATTTATGGCGGAAATCCTAACAAATAACTATTTAATAATATGGCGGTGCTAATTCCTATTTGTGCAAGTCTGAATCGAACAGATATTTTTATTTAGTTCAATTTTTTTTCATTTCTTTATGTTTTGAACACGGCATTTTTCTTCCAGGCATTGGGACTTCCACAATTACAACAAATACTCGCGAGCGGCGAACACGGGCGAGCATTCGCGGTCGAAGCGAGCGGCCACTCCGGACAATCCGGCGAACACGTGCTCGCTATACATACAAACAGACCCGCTGATCTGGAAGCACGTGAGGGAGGGATTCCCAGATGTGAGTGATTTATAAAACCGGCCGTAAGGCGCGATTGAAGGGTCGATTTTACAGAACGAGAGTTAATTATATTCCCAGAATATATAGTTACGCGAAAATAAATCAGTTTTATGAAATCCAATTCTGAATATAAATAGTTTATTTAAACTTATTTAACGTTTTGGGTGAAATAATAATTTCCAAGATATTCCAATATATTTAAAGACCTCCGCACGCCAATTGATATTCAGGCTTTGGTTAGAAGCCAATTATAAAAATAAACATTTAAAAAGTTTTATTGAATAAACCTCCTCCATGGTGGAGAAAAGAAAAAAGGCGACAGTTAATTTGGACTATCTTCTCGATTATTTTGACTCATTTATATTTATATATGTATATATTTCATATTAACTTAAAACAAAGCAGCGCCACACAAAATCATAAAACAACCGAGGAATCATAAACGTTTGCCCAGCCCTGGAATTCAACCTAGGACTCTTCGCTTCGAAGGCAGGGTTACCACCACCGGGCTAAGGTCTTCGACGCTCACAGCTATTGGGAAATATATAACGATAAAATGAAAGTTGACATGAATTAAGTATTTACATACTCCCGTTGTAGAACAAAAATCAGTTTCAGGGTTATAATAGTTCATTTATGGTATTCGCGTAAATAAATTCCAACCTACTTTAGAATGCATGACAGGATTTTGATTTACTCGAGGTTAATATGGTAGATTTTATTCCGAAGAATAATCCAATTTTTCGTATAGTTACTGGGATATAAATTAAAGTTTCTTTGAATCAAGTTGAATTAATATTTTACAAATTTTGACGAACTATTATTATTTGGCTGTTTGAAAATTAGTCTTACCATCAATTAATTAGGTGGCCTTATTATAGTTGATGGATTCAGACGGAAAAGACCCTCTTCAGGTATATTAAATATTACCTTATTCATATCATGTTTTTGTTACAATATGCATAATTAATTAATTTCAATGTTGTAGTCTGGTTTTCATTTATATTATTTTGATGTAAGTATAAGGAAACTATTTTATTATTGGACGTAGTAGTCGTCGATGGGATTTCCCGATGGCATAACAATACAATACTAAGAATTTTATTGTAAAACACAGTTTAAAAATAATAACATTAGCGATACATATCATTATGTACATTAAATATGGACATACGATGGGCCGGTCTTATTGCAATGAGAACTCTTTTCTTGTCCATAGTAGTGCAATGAGCATTACTATGGGCAAGAAGAGAGTGCTTTATATTACGATTTATAGGTACGATATATAGACAAAAAAATCTGTATTACAGCACGGAGATCCAAGTAAAAAAAGCGAGGTCGATATGAAGACGAGAGAAGAGATCCTGTCCCTGATCTCTCACCACGTGACGGCAGTCAACTATATTTATCGAGACACGAAATTCGATGGCCGACTTCAGCACAGGAATATCAAGTTTGAAGTTCAGCGGATAAAGGTGATTATTGATAACAAGATGAATAAATCTCTGCTATTACAATATATCCAAAGATTCACACATTTATAAGACGCATCAGAATAGGAATCAGTAGATTTAACAGATTCCTTTAAATCTCAAGTATCGTTTGGAAAAG
This sequence comes from Aplocera efformata, assembly GCA_921293045.1. Taxonomy (NCBI): domain Eukaryota; kingdom Metazoa; phylum Arthropoda; class Insecta; order Lepidoptera; family Geometridae; genus Aplocera; species Aplocera efformata. Next base: position 8,115,260 of record OV121045.1, read on the forward strand.
TCAAAATTTACACGCAAATGTAATCATTTTAGTGTGCATATAATGGTGCCAGGAGATTCTTTGGCACATTACATGCACACAGATATATCATATTACAGTCAGTTTTCATGTTTTAGATAGCCTTATTTGTTAAGTTTACGTCTGTTCCTACCCTAACCGACCAACCCGAGCGGAAGAGACACACAAGTATTACATATTCGCGAATATGGTTCTGCGTCTAGAGTGGAGCAAATTCATTCCCAAGCTTTTATAATATGTCATTTAGGTAATCTGATATCTTATAGTACCTAAGCTTTTGAAAGAAGTTTACGTTTCATAAAAGTTTTAAATTTATTTATTGACAGTATTTGAATTTCGCTCGGGATTTTGTTAAAAAAGCGTACACATTGACCTTTGAAAAAATTGGTAACCTTATGAAACCTAGAAGTGGGCACAGCGAGTTTATTTTTATGCCTGGTATTTACATTATAATTATCAATTTTTTTTTTGAACATGCTTATATGTTTACGAGTGTACATCAAATTCTCGTATATGTAACAACTGAGCAATCATCGCTTTATTCCATGACTCGATCCCATTTGGTAATGGCAATTATAAATCATCTTTTTCTTCACAGATTGATGACGAAGCGCTGTGCAAGGATCATTTCTACCCAAGCGAGAAGAATCAGTTTTGTATGGAGAACATTGATGTATCAAACTTCTTGAATTTACATTCCCTGGCCAACCACGAAGATTTCTGCTTGGCTTACGTGTTCACTTATAGGGACTTCACTGGGGGCACATTAGGTATGTTACACTATCGAAATATTGCTGATGGTTCGCTGTGTAGTAATAATTGGCCGAGCGAGGAGACAAGATAAATAGAAAATTGGTGTGTCCAGCTCCTTAAATCTACATTTATCGGCCAACTACGAAGACATAGCTACTTCACTGGGGCTATACTAAGTATTTCACATTTTATTGATGGGTCCAGTTGCTCGCGTTTGTTGCTGAGAACGCTCTAGTATCCCCTGTACTCCCTGGGTGGTGCCAAATTAGCAACTAAAAGTAACAGTTGGACTTGTGCCAAGTTCGTCCGGAGCCGTACTTCTTCTACATCTGGTAATCTGCCGCCAAGCAGTGATGCACTCGTATTGTTGTGTGGAGAGGCGTGGGTGCCCGTGAAATCACAGACGCATGAGTCGAGTCACCGTCTTAAGAGATGGGCGCAACGTCATGCAACTTGGGTCGGAAAAGCTTGGTTTTATTACTGTTGTTTTGGGCGGAGGTAAGTACTTATCATCAGGTGGGTCTGAAGCTGGTTACATCACTTCAGTACTTGTAATTTATTGTGTATATAATTTCTAGCCGGATGAGAAGATAAATTTATTTAAGTTGAAATATAAACAGCTACTTGAATCTACATTCCCTAGGCAATAATTTATGTATAGGAACTTCACATACGCTTAAAATCCGTACAATTTCAGGGCTAGCGTGGGTAGCGAGCGCAAGTGGCGCCTCCGGCGGCATTTGCGAGAAGTACAAGACGTATACTGAAACCATCGGAGGGATATACCAGAGCACGAAGCGATCGCTCAACACAGGGATCATTACGTTCGTCAATTACAACAGTCGGGTTCCGCCTAAGGTCAGCCAGTTGACCCTGGCTCATGAGATTGGACACAATTTTGGCTCGCCGGTAAGTCACAAAACAAGTGGTTTGGTAGAACTTGTATAGCACATTAGAGAGAAGATGTGGGGTGATTTTTATATTGTAATTTTTGGAAGGTCAAATATTCGAGTGATTATTGTGAAAACAATAAAGAAATATATGTTTATTTCACACAACGCCAGCTAGCCCCAAACTAAGCATAGATTATATATATAAAACTTACATATAATACATATTAATACCTAGACAAAGAACAAAGATATTCGTTACGCAAATGTTTGTTCTGGGTGGAAATCGAGCCCACGATCTCCAGCGCAGACGGCAGAGCTACTGCCATCCTGAGCTGTGATAGAATTAACAAAACAGATACACAAAAAAGGAGCTTACAATGAGCGGCCTTATTGCTAATAGCGATCTCTTCCAGGCAACCTTAGGATGGAATGAAATTAATTATGAATATTTATGTACTTTAGACAATTTCTGCCGGTCAGGTTTGGGACGAAATAATGTAACGAGGTTAATTTTTCTAGCACGATTACCCGTCAGAGTGTCGGCCGGGCGGCCAAGAAGGCAACTTTATAATGTTTGCGTCGGCGACGTCTGGCGACCGGCCGAACAACAGCCGTTTCTCTGCGTGTTCCGTTGGCAACATCAGTGCAGTGCTGGACGCAGTCAGGGACGGCAGGAAGCGGAACTGTTTGACCACCAGTCAGGGCGCCTTCTGCGGCAACAAGATCGTGGAGGTTGGCGAGGAATGCGATTGTGGTAAGCTCATCGTTTTTGTCGATTCAATTTTCAATAAGGCTTTTCAATAAGCTTAGCTTGGGGTTCAAAGTTAATCTGCGCAATAATAGATGATATAATTTGTTATTTAATCTTATTGTATTTTATAAAAATAATCTTATTGGCAAATAAATAAATTTGATTGATTTGATTTGATTCAATTCTTCAAATCACGCGGTTGTCGGTAAATTAAAACTAATTTGAATTTCAGGCTACGATGAGGCTGAATGCAAAGACCACTGCTGCTACCCAAGATTGGTGAGCTCCTTTGATAGAGAACGGAATATCACCGCCAAAAGGTGTACAAGGAAAGCGAACACACAGTGCAGGTAAAAATATATATTTAATACTAGCTGACACCACAGATGTTTTCCTGTCTTGATTCACAATTAGACAATCGGCTGTCAAACGAATTGTTGGCAAAAATCCTATACAAATATGTACTTTCAGTTTTTCCCGATTTCCTAATTTTCCCGAGAATTTTCCACAGAAATTATATTATCCAAACCTTGTCCTATTACGAACACATCGAAGTGCAATTTTTGAGTCTTAGCCAGACTAATGAACAGCAATTGATTTTTATAAAAATAATTGCGTTGCTCCGTTCCAAGAGAGGTGTCTTAACTCATTTCAATGTGGAAACCTCTCTTAAATATTCAACTGTTTGGATAATGGTTGCAAGATTGAAACATACGCAATAAGATTAAGCTGTAATATGATATTTAAGCATCAGATTTTTTTTTAGCGTTCTACTATGCTACAATATTAATTCTCGTTACAGTCCATCGCAAGGTCCGTGCTGCAACTCCCAAACGTGCCAGTTTGTGAGCGCGGGTCGCAACCAGACTTGCCGCGAGGCGAGCGAATGCGCACACGCATCCTACTGCTCCGGACGGAGTGCCGAGTGCCCCTCGCCGCGAGCCCTGCCCGACCACACTAAATGCAACAACGGTAAGCGACATCACGTGGTTGTTTTTGTTTTTTTCATGTGAATAAGTGACGGAACGAGCTGAGGGCCCACTTCGGAGCAAGGGGTTCGATTCCCGGCCGGTGCACACTTTGGTGGCGAGCATTAAAATTAGCCGGGATCAAAATTAGCTTATGTGTAAATCCAGGATATAAGCTATCTTGGTACCAAATTTCCAATTTCCAAATCCGTTCCATTTGACCATGAAGGAGGTACAAACATACACACACATATAAATACATACAAATTTTCGCATTTATAATATATCTAAGATAATTAATATGCTATTTGCAACATCTGACTCGCAATATTATTTGCAGAGACGCAACTATGCATCAAGGGTGAATGCAGCGGGTCGATGTGCCTCGCTTGGAACATGACGGAGTGTTTCCTCTCGTCCGGGCCGACTAAAGTGGCGGACGGTGTCACCGCGGTGGTGGACCGCCGCGCGCTGTGCCAGCTGGCCTGCCAGACCGGGCCCTTGGCCACCTCCTGCCAGAGCACCGCGGACTTCGCGGCGCGCGTCGGCTTGCCGCCCGGCGGCATCAGCCTACGCCCCGGCTCGCCCTGCGACAACTTCCAGGTATATACATTTTTTTTATATTATCACTTTAAACGAGCAATTCTTGTGTATATCTACATCATCAATGGGGACAATTTTCACTTGTCGCAAATGTAGTCGTGGCTGCCGCTCCCGAATAGGCCTTTACACCCACTAGAAAATGTGCCTATAACATTTCCTTTAACTAACGCCGTTTAAATCATCTTTCTTACATATAAAAGCCAATTTTTTTATATTTTATTTTATGTATTTAGACACACATTACACATTACATTACATTATGATGATGATGATGATGATGATTTATTTATTTCGCGTATCGCGTCGGAGCCGTTTCGCTAACCCCTTTAAACCCTTTCTAAACACATATTTGGATAAAAATATGTGTTTAGAAAGGGTTTTGCTGTTTTAAGTTTATCTGTATAATTGTATTTAATGTATCAACGCATTGTCTTACAAAAAAAAAAAGTTTTGATTGTTAGGATGCACGTAAATGACTGAATATATTAACTAATTTAATGAAATATTTGTTTGAAAGAACTTGGCATCCAATTGGAATCCAATTTGTGTGATACCCCGACGAGATTTGCACTAAAGTAGGCTATTTTCACAGTGATGTTTTTGTTAGTTAAAAACATCTTGCTTTTACAGGGTTACTGCGATGTCTTCCTGAAATGCCGCGCGGTAGACGCGGAAGGCCCCCTGGTCAGACTGAAGAACCTCCTCCTGAACCGGGACACGTTGCAGTCCCTCCAAGCGTGGGTGACCAGCAAGTGGTGGGTCGTGCTACTAACGGGAGTAGCGCTCATAGTGTGTATGGGAGCCTTTATCAAGTGCTGTGCTGTACACACGCCTTCCTCCAACCCGAAACGACCGCCGGCTAGGTAAGAATATGGTCATGTAACAATTACAGTTAAATATTAAGAGCGTGGTGACCCAGGGGCATAGACGCCGCCTTTCAACCTGAAGGTTGCTGGTTCAAACCTACACGCGCACAACAATGAGTTTTTTCACTTTTTTTTATGTGCGCAATACCACGTTCTCAAAACGTTGGCGGAAAACATCGTGAGGAAACCGGCATGTCTTAGAGACAGATTACATTTATTACATTGTGATTTATTACAATACAAATAAATGTAATCTGTTTTTTACGCGTTCGGGGTTTTTGTTGTTCTCAATAACATGTTGTATGTAATTGTGATTGCAGACGGTTATCGGAGACGCTGCGGAGGCCGATGAACACGTTGCGGCGCATGCGCCACAGTGCGGCGGGTAACGCCCGGTCGCCGGGCCGCGGGGCGCCGCGTCCGGGCCACCGCCGCGCCAGGAACCACAAGTACGCGGCGCCGCTCGCATACGCGCCGCGAGACATGGGTCAGTTACACTCGATACAACATTCATTTACAGACTTGAACATCGAGACAAGATTGAAGATTGACTTACTGATTACAACCGATATTAGATTAATTTAAGACTGCTCTAATTCTCGAAACCAAAAATAGACTTTAGTTCTTTCATTCTTTATTTCCCGCCTTTACCTTACCATTTTAAAACAGAAACATTCGGTATGCAACGGGCGAAGGAAAACATGCAATTTTGTGTACTTGTATGACATATTTTTCTAGTTTTTTGATTTATCTACCAAACTATTGAACTGTTTTTATAAAATTTCTATGGGACCTATTTGAAGGTATATCTTTTCCAAATCGGTTGATAAATGACGGAGAACTGAGGCAACAAACATTAAAAAAAGTACAGCCGAATTGATGGCCTCCTCTGGAAGTAGGTTGAAATTGAAAACCTTCAGGCGGCTTGTCTGACAGGAGTTGATCAATTACTCACATGAGAGAAGCACGCAGAACAAGGTGAAGCTTCTGACTGTGTAGCTTTTACATTAAACTCTGGCCAAAATGTTGGTGCTAAACTACCAGTCTGATACAATACGCGCTCACTGAGCCGCGACGCCCCGCTCGGTATACAAACGCGCCAGGCGCCAGGCTATAATAAATAATAAAAGAATAAATAAGTCGGCTATTTTTATTTATCTTTTCTGTATTTTATTTACTAACCGTTTAAATTTCAGCGAGCGCGCCGCCCGGTCCCAGCGCCCGCCGCGAACCATACGCGGGCGCCTATCCTCAATCGTACGAGATGCGTCCCCCGCACAAGGTCTGACATTACGAGTACAGCGGCGAGATCGAGTTGGTGGCATTAGCGCCGGCCGTCCCGCTCCTACTAGGCTACGTGTGCCGCGACCGCGACCGCGAACGGCCCAGAGTCACGCGGGCGTCGCAAACCACTATCACGCTGCATTCACCGGACGCGCTCACAGTCACCCCTCACCCGCCGAAGCGACAGGATATCTAGAACGTTCTCATGCAGTGACGAAGATAAAGTGCCGTAGCGATATGTTATCTAGAACAATCTAGAAACAAAGTGACGTAACAGGATATCCAAAACATTCCCATACAGTACGAAGAGAAGAGAATACGTCAAAAAGTGAGGGAACGACGGGAAATCTAGACCCATTCTCATTGTTTCTTATATAGTGATGTTATATTACCGTGCCGGAGATAATAGTCTTCTGGCTTCTACATTATGTATGTGCCAATTTAGAAGTTTCGGAATTTCAAGGGCGAACACTTTCTTTTTCACTTGCCTGTAACATCACGTGACGACAATTTTTCTCGCATCGAGATAATGTCGAATCTAAATATTAGTCGCCATGGAATTCGTACAACATTATTTGGCGATCTTGAAGTTAGCTGATAGAAGTCAGAATATATTATGCTCCATGTTTGAGATGTAGGAAACTAACTAGCTAACAGCTAACTTCAGCTAAGTTGTGATTGTGGCATTGTATATTCGGCCGATGATATAAACACAAGGCGAATAGAGATATAGAGAAAGCGTACTGGTCATTTATAGCATCAGCCAATTGCACATGTGGCAAACATACTTCAATTGTATACACGAGTGCTGTGCCCCAAAAATACATTAAAAATGAACCAGCGAAATATAATATATATTTCTTGCTAATATCAAATCACTGCCAGAACATGTCTGTCTCAAGATTACGACGCCAAAACTTCCCAATATGAATGAATGCTTCTGGCCACAGTTAGGAATGACTTTAATTTGCGAGTGTCGGGTACTCGAGGTATCGATTCCGTTAGCATCAAAATGAGTGAATTTGATGGCCCTACAATATTTTCAGTTTGTTTGTTTTGACACCAACGGAATTGGCACCGACTTGTTTCCATGTAGTGAAAACTCATTTGCTCAAGGACGGACGCGGGTCCTCTTAAGTGAGCTCAAGTGTGATGCGAGCGAGGTGTGTTAAATCATTATTTTTATACATAACAAAAATAAGGAACTCTCGGAAATGGCAAGACGTTCGCGCTAAAGTGATACCATAAGCAGTTCAGCAGAGTATTACGCCGACATTTATGTATATTTTTGTATATATAATCTATACAATATGTAAAAATATCAACATAACGCAAATATTTAAGTATTATAAGTGACTACGTTCACAGCTGGTTTTACTCGAATCTCCATAATGTAATTTTTATATAAAGTTATTTTTAACGTGTTTAATGTTAACGTAAGTGGAATGTCGAGGTGCCATCATACCAATTTGTATTCCTGTTCCTTTATTGTTATAGTAGTGTCTTGTTTTCATTTACTAAGGATAGTTGTTCCATTCATTAGAAAATTTAATTAGTCATGGGCTCAAAGTATTGAAGTAATGTCGAAAATACGCATTTAGTCTTCCTATGGCAACTAAAGTACTTTTTATTTGGTTATTGTAGATTTTTTTCTATTGTTAAGTAGCATTACGAAATTGAACAGTATTGCCAAATGATCAAAATGTTATTAGACTGAAATATCTAAACATGCTTATGATATGACATTGTAAATTATAATGCATTTTTTATTTATAGCTGTATGCGTTACTCGTAATGGCTCAAAAAGACATGATATTTTTAGACTATCTGGAAAGTAAAGTTCTCCTTGTGAGTATATTATTCTATGGTAAAGTTGCATATCACAATTGTCTATTTACCCTCAAACGTTCTGTTATTGTTCGTTTATTCACAGTTGATTTGATCTCTTTGATAAATACGAGATTTTGTTTATTGTCGGTTTATATAATAAGGTTATTTTCCGTCGTGCAAGCCAAAGAGCATGATGTATTTTTTATTATTTCTATACGTTTATTGATAAGGATACCATGTTAATGCCATTTTATTAGTAAATGTGGAAACAATACGCAAGATCTTGTAATGTACTATAATATTGTATATTTGTATGTAAATGAGAGGGTAATGTTTCTTGTAGTGTGACTTGACCAATCGTATAATCGATGGAAGTTGTATCCATCATAAGTAGTACAGTACCTACTCAATGGCATTATTTCTCCTAAGTATAAGCTAGATTACCGTAATAGATTATTTAAATGGCAATGTGAATATTTTTAATTAACAAGATGAATGTTACGACATGTGATTTCAAAATAATAAAAAAATACATAAATTTTACATGATTCTTGTGTTTTACTTTTATATTACACTACAGTTAATAATTATAATCGACTGATTTAAAATTGTTATGAACTGGCTAATACTGTCATCTATTTGACGCATATATATATAGGTATATAGGTTAGCACCCTATATATATATTCAAAATCAAACGGCATTTCGTGCACCTAAAATTAATAAAAAAAATACTGCTTGATTTCCTATTTATTTTACAAAAACACGATAAGTAAATATAATTTTGTGAAAATTATGACACAACTAAATATATTATCAAAATCAGGGAATAATAATTAAACTCAATTAGCATTTGCTGAATGATAAAATTAAACTCATGTTTTTTTGTAAGGTTTATTAAATGAATGTATTAATAGGTACAAAAGTATTGCTTAACATAAATCTTAGATCAAGTGTACATTACGAGGGTTATATATTTAAATTATATAATATATGTATTTTTATAATTTTAACCAATGGCTAGGCTACTACAATAACGATATTAGGCATACTCATCCAAGCCTAATTTACATTATTATCTTGCGGAAAAGTACCTTTGCGTAAGTATTAACACTTACTTATAATATTATGGAATTTGTAAGCAATAATTGCCGTAATTAAAATCGGTACAGCAACAAAACGAAGCCTTTTATTATTGCCGTGCCTGCTTAATATGTGCATCAATACGTGACAATAAGTCAATACTTGCGTAAGTAGTTACGCTACCGGGATTTTACAACGATTCGATTTGATACCAAGGAATACCCGTACCAAGGAGGGTACTGCACCTCTTCAGCTCATCATAAGCCTCATATGATATTGCCATATTCGACTGTTTATTGTCTTCAGTTGCCTTTTTTAAGGTGGTAACAAATTAAATTTCGCCCGTTCTGAACGTTTTACGTAAACATTAGAACAAAAAAAAACGTTAAGCTTTTCCATAGTCTTTTATCGTCATCCTTTAATGATAATTATTTTGATTTGCTTTAATACGGTCCCTGTGAATACCACTTAAATCTAGATAAACTTAACAAGGACCCATTCAGAGTTGGTGAAACAACATCAAACGCGGACTGCGGAGTGCAGTGATCCGCCGAGTCTCCAAATCCCTTCAGTAGGTACGAGTGCCTTAGAACTGTGTATCAATGAAAGAAGTTCCGTGGCATTTACAGATTAACGAATTGATGTGAGAATTATGGAAAAACTTCCTCAGTTAAAAGCTTTATGTGAACAGGCGATTAGATATTTATTATCAGTAATGGGAATTATCCAGGCAAACCAAAAAGACTAGACCAAATCTTGTAAAAGTTATTTTCGTAATTTAACTGGCAGTAGTCGAACGTAGTTTAACTGGCTCTTAAAAGAGTGACTTGGGTATGCTAAACTATTCAATTAAATGCCACGTATTAGGAATTAGGAATTTATATTCCTGATAAAGGAATGTAAGGATGTTTAGAGATTGTCATTTAACAATTTTACATTACGTTAATCTAGATTATGAGTGTTTATTTGACAAGAGATAGGCCAAAGAAAAGATCGTTGGATTGTGTGAAAGATGACATTTGTAAGGAATGAGAGTAGGTACTGAGATGTGACAAAGGGATATGTTGTGCCGACCCCACTTAGTGTGGGAAGAGATAGACCTGTTTACATACATTGCAAGGCCGCTGGAATAAAGCCACCTTGACACGACATGACTCGGATTGTGTCACCGCGGCTTAAGACATATAATATTTAAATATTTGTCACATTGATAACCAAAAAACATTAGCCATACTTCAGGTAATAATCTATACCAAATGTATCAAAGTGAATATTTGGATATTGCTTAGAACTATAAAATTATACTTAACCACAAGTCTTCATAATATAATGTATTAGTAACAAAACTATCAAATAATAAATAACTTCTGTTTAACGAGTCCTAAGCCTAATAATCGGTGCATATTTGTATTAGATAATACAATAGTCTAAAAATAACCTAAAGTAGCCACTAACATAATTAAAATACAAACATTTACTTTATCAAATATCTTAGTTCTCTCAAAAACAGAGTTTTGGCAGAAATAACAGGATGCAAGGAATTTGTCAGCAGTCTCATTTATTCAAAAGGCAAAGGACTATGAATTTAAAAATAGGCAATAGTATAAATATAAAGCAAAGTGCATTTAGGTACATTGAATTAAACTTTAGTGTTTGCTTGTAGAATAATTGTATGAAAATGATTACCTCTATCGATAGCCATACTAGCTAGCTAGGCTATAAAGCTTTATTTATACCTATCGGAATAATCATATCCTGTCTTTTATTAACTTGTGTTCAATGCAACAGCATCTGTTCCTGTTTGTAAACTTCGTGATACGCATTTCGTATTAAAACATACGGGAAACAGGATTCTAGCAAATCCATTGTAAGGAATGGCGATTCCTGAACAATAAGATCCAAAAGTAGATATACAGATTCGCGGTTTCTTATAGCTTCTTTTTCAGTTTCTTGCCCGAGACGCAAAAGAGACGATGACGCCAGAGCTAAAAACTCCTTCATGCGATCCTCAATATCTCCCTGACCGCAAATTGTAAACAATGCTCCAAAGATGTGGTTGATAGCTGGAGCCATGCAATGGATGTTGTTGGCGTGGCCTTCTAATGAAGCTCGGTAAAACGATCCGTCACTTCGAGCGAGGCGGGGGAGCGAAACGGCCACGAATACCATCAGCAAACATACAATCAAATGTTCCTCCTCTTCAACTTCCGCTTTATGTTGCCGCAGAGCTGTGGCCAGCGTGGGGTCAACTTTGCACGGCAACCCAGCCGCCGAGCACATCTCTGATATCACCCGCATGGGATCCCCACTCGGAAGCTGCTGTTGAAAATCTTTTATGGAGCTTATCAAAAACGGGATTCGTCGCTCTAAAACATCCAAAAGCGATTCCTGCGCTATTTGTCGGAAGCTTAAAATCACTCCAATTATTGTCATTCTTTGCAATACATTATCCACTTGCTGCAATCTCTTGAATTGTTCTCTCATTATTTCCGGTTTGTCGAAATTAGTTCGCAACATTTGAAGCACTTCCTTATTTTGTATGACCAACTTTTTCAGTTCTTGAACTTGGCTAGCGATGTGCCACATCAGTGTCTCGCTCAGTAGCTTCATTCCATAAGGCCCAATCAGTTCAGCCAGCGCTCTGAGTTCGTTGATATCAGAGTACTCCTCTGCATTAAATGGAATAGCGCCTTCCGCTGTAAGACTGACAAAAGCTTTTTGGTTCATCGAGAAACAGATACTGCCTGCACTCACTCGTCTAAGTAGAATTTCGGAATACCATTGCGTGTACAGCGACGCTATAGTCTTTTCACCGTGACTGTCCATGTTTTGAGTTTGCTGTAGAAGGCAGTTATTGAACACCCTTGTGATATCGATGTGCACATAGTTTTCCACAGTTTGGAGAACATTCATGTATGCTCGAACACTGACTAGCAGTTCTGAAGGCTTAGCAATTTCACTGGTGTCCTGGTTAAACATGACCATACCTACTAAAGCCTTTGAAAATCGAGTTTCGAGATGTTGATGAAGATATTCTCTTGGCGCAAATGTGTACTCCCACACATTTACTGTAGCACAGTAATTTATTGCAAAACATAGTTCTGTCAGTGCCATGTGCAACTTATCCATAGTCGTTAATTCTTCCCTTGTTTTCCGGTAGCTTTCAGTACCAGGTACAACCAACTCAATGGTGTTTTTCTTGCTTTTATCCTTTTTCTTCCTGTTTGCTAAATGAGCAATAGTTTGTGCACAATGTTTTGGGAGCAGTTTGTCGCTCATTGTGCACTGTTCATCACAAATTGTCGTGATTATATTTTTAGCCTCTTTAGCCATTTCATCCAAGAATATATTCACTACAGAGAGACTCCTTTCTCTGATGTGGTGTCTTTCTTCAGGACACAAGTCATGTGTACAGTTTTGGAAATGACTACAGATTAGAGGGAATGCAATAATGTAGCGATTCTGTGCTGGGAATTCCAGGCACATGTGGAACTGATTCTCAAAGATCTTGTTGTAGAAGCAAAATATGGACAGATCAGATGTCTCAACCAATATTTCATCAAGATTATCTACCATTTTAGTGTGGAATACCATCTTATCAATAAACTGTGCCAGCTCTCTTTGATCAACAAGGCTCAGTAGAGTTTTAGCTACAGAAGTGAATGTCTGCAATCTAAACCAGTCCAAACGGAATGCTCGGAAATCAAATGTTTGGTTATCTTCAACTTGCTTGACATTTAAGCCAGCAGCTGTATTGCAGAGTGACGACAATATGATACTCTCATCTTCAGGACACACCTGTAAGTTCTGTATCATTAGGTTTAATGCTACTGCATCAAAACCTGAAAGGTACTGCACATAGTATCTCTGCATAACTTGGCTGTACTTCCTCACTAATGCCCTCAGTTCTTCCATGTGGAACAGCAACTCGGGGAGCTGTCTATCAACTAGATCTTCTGCAGCTTTTCCTTTTACTTTCTGCGGTGGGTTGTCATTGTGGCGTAGCAACCATAATACTTCATCTCTTGCATAGCACAAGCCAATGAATATCAGCAGAGCTTTTGGGCCCAACAATCCAGGTTGGTCAGTCAAAATTAGACCAAGTTCTTTTAAAGCAGTTCTCAAGAACTTCCTTCGTTCTCTATGCTTGTATCCAGCCTTCTGCACTGCATGATGATAGCAGTCTTTCACTTCTGATATTCTCTTTCCATATCCTTTGATCCCATCAAAAAAGCTTTGAATATATGTGTGGATGTAAATAACTTCATCTCGGAAGAGAGCTACAACCCATCCTGATTCTAAAGCACTGACCCACATTTTGTTGGCATGGTCTTGTTGTAACATGTGATGGCACAGAGCAAAGCCAAATATGACCCATCTTTCCAATGACTCTAATGAAATGTACTCGCAAGACATTGTATTAGTTTCTGATGGTTTCAGAAGCTGAGCTGGGTTACTAACCAAGCTGAGTTTCTGTTCAGATCTCCAGTGTTCAGCTGTGAGGTTCCTTGCAGGATAAACATGCCACAAAGAGTTCAGAGCAGCTGACAATGTTTTTTGATGAGGTGCAAATTCTTCAGACAATTTCTTGAATGGAGCGTCATAGTCAACAATAAGTTGACCTAATCGAGGAAAGCTTGGATCAATTTGATTGTGAACCATTTCATGTGCAGCATTGAACAACCCTAACACTGCTTTGCGATCTTCTACTCTAGATAGCAGAATCATGAGAGAGACATAAACAGTTACCAAATCAAGGTAATTTTTAGTTAATTCAAAGTTAAGGGTTAAATCTAAAGTGATCTGACAGGCATCCAAGATATTAAGAAGTTCACAAACATTATCTTTGAAGTCTAATAAATCTACAAAAGTGTAGTAGTACAGTGAAAGTGACTTAATGATTTCATTCCTAATGTTTGTGATAGCCTGGAGGCCTTTAACATCAATGTTAGGGAATCGTCTTACAATGTGTTTGATGGAGGACTCCAATGACTTGTCTGAGAGAAAAGCTGGTTTCGACTTGGCATCGCCGCACGCTTTTTTTATGTTGTAGATTCTTGTCAGCATTCCAATACCACGTTCATTCAGTATCACCAACTTCTCAGCCAGCTTCTGCTGGCTGATGTTAACCGTCCTGGACAGCGTAGACATAACTCTGAAATAAATTAAATCAGCGGATGAGCTAACCAAAGTCACCATAGAACAAGTTGGGACATCGGTAATTGCACGGATATCAACATCCGTATGATTAAATATTTCAGCGTAGCTAAATAATTACGATATTACGATATGTTCTAATATATAGCCTAAAGTACTTTCATACGTTTTAGATATAGCGAATAAGATTCGTGATGTAAATAAACTATGAACTCATTTCGCAGCGGATGGATCAAACGGAGAATCATACCTTGAATTCCACACAGGCCCAGCACAAGTTCCAATCACACCGAATTTATCATTTTACTTGGCATAAGTAATAGCGTCAATGTAATGGCATTTTTAACTCTATATGGTAAAGTTTTTCGTGTATTAATTATCTAAAAACCAGGAAATGGGAGTGCCAGTAACGCTATTTTATCGCATTGTTTGACAACTTCCTGACTTGACAGTCTAAGTGATTTGTTTGGCTGACACTGACATAACATTTGACGTTTTCTAAAATATTTTCAAGAATTTCAACATTATTCACTGGCCACATTTTTTGTACACCAGTCAGAGAAGCTAATATATTAGACTCAATGACGATTCCTTTCTCACTTACACCTGATAGAGATAGAGGGCGAAGATTAAGTTCAGAGATATACAATTATCATTTTTTTTTTGTCATAACGTATTCTCAAGCTTTGCTTATTTATAAAACGATTCCAATCCATTGATAAGATAGAGAAATTATAGGTATCGAAGAGTATATAATGATGCATTGTCGTGGAGTTTCATACTTTTACATGAAACAAGTCCCTTGGTCTATTTGTTTCTTTATTTACACTTATGACAAAAAATATTGACACAGTGGCAAAGCTCCAGTGTGCTGTACTGTCCTAGTTGGGAATCCAATCCACAACAACCAATCAACAACATAGAAGGCAGAGCTACTATCAACTGAGCTCTGGGCGTCTTTTTGCTAAGTTTAGCTTATTAAATTTCCCTACTTCTAAGTTTTGCTCTAGTTCAAACTTGTATCTAATTATCCAATTTTAAATAAAAAAAAAAATACCTGGGCTTATAGCTATTAAGACCACTGGTGTATAAGGTCATATTTTTGGCCCAACCACTCACAGTCACTCACACAATATCCACATTGAAAATATCAATCACTTAGCCAGAATAAATAAAAGCCTATAAAATGAATTAGCATTTATTTAATAGTTCTTGTAATGTTTCAACCTGTACAAATAAGCAAACCCTTGATCAGTACCTAAACCCATATAACCACTGTTTGGGGAGAAGTTCACAGTCAGAACATTATTCAAATCAAAGTTGTGCTCAGGAAAGTTCTTGAAAACATGATAGGATGGAATATGAACCATTTTAACAGCATTTGGATACTTGTCTGATGCTATTGACAGAATTTCAGTAGTAGGGTTAAACTTCAGGTGTGTTATTGCTGTTCTGAGATTGGATATTATTTTGAGTGGAACCGGTTCCCTGGTGTTCAGTTCAGATGTATTATATATGTTGACAATGCCCTCCATACTGCCTGTTGCCAGCAATCTCCCACATACACTGCTGGAAATGAGTGAAGCTCTCACACATCCATTGTCATTGAACTTCTTAACAGGTCTATAGGTAGACAAGTCCCAAACTGTAACTTCACCCGTACACCCAATGGTATACAGTTCCTTATCATCATGACTAAATGTTACTGACATCACATTGTCATTGTGCTTTAGACATCTCAATAACTCATAAGATCCAGTACAAATCAAAAATACATTGTCACAGTCATTTTCACAGATAGCTATATACCTGCCATTATTAGACAGTTTGAATTCAGAAGGTTCTTTTACTCTCATTGGTAAGTCAACTAATTTTGGTTCACCTTTCATGAGATTATAAACACAGAACTTATGGCTTTTGGAAGAGGATAGGTATGCTTCAGACCCATCTGGTAATATATTAGCTGTGGAAATATTTTTCCAACCAGTAAGTTTAAAGTTATGAAGTTTGTTGGATTCACCTCCAATGGAGAAAAGCGTCACTACTCCAGAAGAGCCAGCAACAAGAGCTACACTTGCTTTGGAATGGAATTCAACACATGTCAGTTTAGTTCCTTCATTATGAGTGGATTTGTTGATTTTTGCCAGCGGTTTGATATCAAGATATTCATTTTTGAGTCCATAACTTTTATTCTTTCGTAAGTGGCCAACTGTGCGCAGAATATCATCATTTGTTCCATCATAATCTTCTGATTGAGTTTTATTCAACTGTGCCCAGCTAGGCGTGCCCATCAAAGTTTCATATTTTTGTTTTAGCCTATCGTTATTGAGTGATTTATTCTTAACATTATTGGATATGTCACTGGGCTCAAATTGGCAATCATCTTCATCAACCCACGCTGGTTTGCAATCAGTGCTATCAAAGTTATCATGGATCCCATCATTTTTTAATTTTTTAGCTAAGTTTTCTGTTTTGTGGAACAACAGCTTTGAAGACCTGTAAAACAATATAGTAGTTACTTGAAAAAATACAAAATAATGCATTTATATTATAAAGATATAGATGTGATATAGAAGAGACCTTTGTAGAATATATTTAAAAGCTATGCTTTTATGTCAAACTAGAAATGTTTCTGGTTACAGCCACTTATATTTTTTTTCTAGTTTGTGCTGAATATGTTATCAGGTTTAATTTTTGCAAGCATATTCTTATAACGGGTTATGTCTCCTTTGATGTTTAAATCAACGATTTGCATTGCACCCCATGACAGTCCTATTAGCATCTAAAAACCTTGCCTCCAACTCCAAGTGTTATCAAATTTGTATCAGTGATTACCAACTGTCCATAAATAATTTTATGATCGCATGATCTTCAAAAGATGAGCCATAGAACATTATAGGTTAGAGGTTGATTTTTCACTTACATCGACTCTTCATCATTAATATTTGCAGAATTTCTCTTTTTCATATTAATCAACGATAATAAGTACTTTTAGTCAGTAAAACTTATCCCACTTATATGGTTAAACTAACCAAAATTTTTAGGTACACAAGAGAATATCAAAATACAAATAAATGTTTTTCTTTTTAAATTATTTGTAAGAATGTGGACATGTGGACTTGTGTTTGGACTTGTGAGCAGAGCAGTGCAGTGCTGCAAACTGTGGAACTCAACTCAACTCAAAAAAGAAAAATTTTAGGCTCTAGGTCTACACAATTTAGTTATAAAAATCTATAATATATAAACAAAATTGTAAATATATACATTGGAAATTATGGCATTTCAAATGTACATAATTGATTATTGAAGATATTTTTATAAAAATCAACCTTCACTGTAAGTTATTACTTGATATTTATATTTAATATAACAATCATTTATAATTAACTAACTTGCAATTATAATTAAATAATTATTATTTAATTTACATTGTACTATTTAATCATTTCATTTAAAATCAGTATCCGCTGTAAAGAACCTAACTACTAATCAACTTTATCATGTAGTGGCATAATTATTGGTAGATCACGTTCGTCGTTCACGCCGAGAAGTTTGATTGAAGTCGTACGATACGATACATTTTATTGTAGGTCTCTTAGTATGGACGGGAATCAAAATAAACCATAGACCAAAGAGGGATACTCGGATTGGTCAAAGCATGATGCCAGGCATCATGACGTATCAAGAATGCTATTGCTATTTCTTTTATGCCGCGCCAGATGCCTCAAGAGTGAAAGAGAAAAATATTAATATAGAAGTGTGCTGATGTGTGGGATTGAATGACGTATGTATGTGTTTGTCTTTGTCGTTGCTTTCATCGTTCGTTTTTCGCAGTGTTTCGCTTTGTAAGCATCGCTATTTGATTGTGAAATTAGTTCTCTCACAAATAAAAACTGTGATTTGTTGTTACAACAATGTCAAAATATGTTCATGTGAATATGAATACCAATCAGTGAGATAACTAACGGTGAAAGATCAGATTCACGGATAAGTATCCGTATAATAGAGATGCAGCGAACAATTCTCATTCGGTGACCTTTTTACATTTCCAATTTCTGAAGTGTGTCATTAAAAGTGCTAAATACTCGCAATAAAAATAGGGGATATAAACAGAGCTACCTGTTTCTTTGTGAAATGTCGTAAGATTTACAATGGAGCCGATAAGAGCTCCACCATAAACTTATTAGTCAGTTTTATTTGTGTCGTAAACCCATTACGATTCATGAGCCCCAAAAAAACATTGGAATACGATGGTGCAGCGGCTCCTCGGCGAGAAGCTACCGAGCGATGCTAGGAGTTCGGAAAGCGATGCCCGGTGGAGCACCGTCGGCTCCGCAGGTGGATCGGTACGCGGCGCCTTCAGGTAGTGAGCAGTCGGGCTCCGCGGCGTGTGATGTGTGTGCACGATGTCGGGCAAGCCCGCCAGTGTGGGCGCGTCGCGAGCGGCAGTGGCGGCGCCGCGCGTCCTTATGTACGTGGAGCCGCCGGCGCGCCAGCTAGAGCCCGCTGCCGCGGTCCGGGACCCACCGCCCTCCACCGACCGCCCCCCCGCACCGCCTAGGACCGCCCTCTACAGACACACAGACCAGAGGAACCTCACCAACACTCTCTACTACAAACCTGCCAGCGACGACAAACTCGCAGTATATTCCTGCTCAGACAGCGTCACCCAGAGAACAGAGTTCTTTCCCCTCTCCCAACAATATAAGGATCAATCTGTGAAACCACAAAACTCAAGAAACGAAAGGAACTCTGGAGGAAAGCAGGACTGTGCAGAGCAAGTGGGTGTTGAGTTTTCAGGTGTGGATTCATTTCAAGGTAGAACACCGGTTGATTCTACTGAAGTGGGGTATCATACAAGATGTACGGGACCTATAGCTGATACTATGCCCTCTATGCAGCAAATTGCACTTCGTCATGGGCATAATCAGTTCAGTGAGAGTGTGACGTTACATAGTGAAGGGCCTGGTGAAAGAGAGTTGTCAGTGGGCAAAAGTTATATGAACTATCAAATTTTAGAACAAAGTGTGTCACATCAGTCGATTGTGAACCAGAGTATAAGTATACTGAATCAGCAAGTAGGTGTGAGTAGAGGAATTTCTAGTGACAGTGATGGTGGGAACTCCCCACAGCTTGTGAGAACTGCCGATGGTGTAGTGTTGGCCGTGCTGCCCGCACCTTCTACGCAGCAATCAGACACTCAAGACAGCCCTCGGACTGTACAAAGTGATTCTCCGCAGGCAATAACTGTGCCCCTAGGTTGGAGGCGGATTATATCTGGGTCTTCAGTACTTTACCTCAGGTGAGAGTTATTTTATAAATCTTAGATTATATGTATTCATTACAAAAAATTGCAGGACAATTGGCAATTTAAAAATAAATGTAGTTAAATAGTAAATGAAACAAAGTTTTAAGTAAAGTGTGTTTTCTTTAGGGAAGAGAGCCTAATAGCTATTGAAACAATTTATATGACAAACAAATTTTGTGCATACACCCACAACCTACAAGTTTCTCACAAGTAGGTAAATAAAATAGTAAACAAAGATCATCAAATCAATGCACACTTAAGAAAGCTATTATATTTTAATTAGAAATATGTAGGATCCTATCCTAGCATAGATATAGAAGTAAAAGTCTTCTTAATGGGTTCTATATATCCGACTTAAAAAAGAAATGGAGAAATCAAGACTTATGAACAAAAAATACTTTCAATATTAGGTACATGTTTTTCCTAATCCTAATTCCCTATCTATCTATAATCTATAAAAATGAATCCCTATTTCCCTTGGTCACGGCATCTCGTGTAAACGGCTGGACCGATTCTGCTAATTCTTGTTGTGTTTGTTATTATCAGGAGAAGGTTCTTATGAAAGAAAAAAATTAAGAAAGTTGCGCAGAAAATTCCCGGAAAACCGCGGGGAACGCCGCGGGGCGCAACTAGTATTACATAAAAAAAAAGTGCTTTGGATGTGATGGACCCTCAAATCAAACCCTAGGCTGGTTTACTTTTCAACTATCTAGATACATTATTAGGTGGGAGGAATTCAATTAAAAAAGTAAACATATTTGTAGGTACACACATTGACATCATTAACAATGTCAATATAATATTAATGTGATACAGATGAGACATTGGTGCTGTTTGCTTAGAAGATTAAGA
The DNA here is from genome assembly GCA_921293045.1 of Aplocera efformata. Lineage (NCBI taxonomy): Eukaryota > Metazoa > Arthropoda > Insecta > Lepidoptera > Geometridae > Aplocera > Aplocera efformata. Next base: position 8,135,626 of record OV121045.1, read on the forward strand.
TTTTAGCATTTTAATCAATAAAATCCTAATCAAGCGTCTGCTACGTCTTAAGGTTGGGGGCAATCACCAAGCCGTCTTAGCAAAACCCATTTGCCTGAAGGGTCAAAAATACCCTACAAAAAATAAAACTCTGGTTATCTCGCCTGATAAAGGAAACATACAAATACAAACCTTTCAAGTCCTTCAAGCGACGCAGCTGCTAAAAATGGGTCTCCGCCAAATTAGTAAGAAAAATAATATATGTACATGTGTTTTTCTGTCCTGAATCGTCGTCGGTTCTTAGCGCTCTAGACGAAGCTTGCCTATTATAGGCTTTTTACAGATCATCTAAGTTATGCATCATTCTGCCCGCCCAGTAGTTCGATGGGTTTAGTCGTATTTCCAAACACAATATGATTCACCAAAATTAATGATGATTACTTTTTACTTCATAACATAAAGCGTTATGAATAAAGTAGGCTTCGCCGCGAATTACTGGGGTCGGGGTTTTAAACTTTCATTATTTGAATTGTCGAGGTTCATTCAAGTCCATTCTTCAACAGCCCGCTCCTCGAAAAAGGTTTACTCATAAAATGTCTTGAATAATTGAAACCTCGATGTCCAAATCCGAATTTTCCCAGTCGGTTCAGAGCAAGTTAAATATCGTGATTTGCTTGAATTTACTTAGTGTTATGTTAAATAAAAAAAATAATAAATATTCATGAAAATTTTACACCGCGCCTTCTACCCACAAACTAAGCGTAAATCACCATAGCTTGTACCATGAGAACCAGATCGATAGAATTTTTATACCTATAGTTTTTGTAAATACATTTTAACACCGAGACACAGACCAAACATCTATGTTCAACACACAAATGTCTGTCCTGGGCGGGAATTGAACCCACGACCAGCTGTAGGCAGAGTAACCAATTGAGCTGTCAGGCCAGTTAGTTTGCTTGTTATTATAACAGTGAAGAGTGTAATTGAGGCAGGAACGTTTGAAATACCCTAACACATGGCCTTCATCGTCGAGGTGGGGCGAGGTCGGTGCGTAAACCTTATGACCTTCAGGGAATACCGTTTCTCACTGTTAGGTATTCTGTTTTTAATGGAACATCATCCCGGTTGACGCTATTTTGATCTTCAACATATTGTCGATGAGTTCAATACCTCCTTGAAATATCGAGTACATTTCAGTTCGAAGAGTCGGTGATTTCGTCATCAATGAATTCAAACTCAAACTCATTTATTCCTCTAGATCTTAAGTATCGTTTGGACACTTCAAATGTTACCGTGTCACAGGAGCTCCTTAGGCATGTTACATGCACACAGATATCTCAAATTACAGTCAGTTTTTTATGTTTAAGCTAAACTTTTATTGCAATTACTTATTAGTTACACCGGTCCGCTGCAATGGGTGCTTAGAACTGTCACCCAGTCTTTAACACACACGAGAGCTAACTAGAGAATATAGAGTGTAAGTGGCCAAGTCTCGATCGAAGTTTTCAAGCCGCCCGAAGGCCCCCTACATTGCTTATATACACTGAAACGTATGTGTAATTATCGGTAGTCTAAAGACCAATCACACTCATTGCGTTGATTGGTCCCTGGACCAATTGAAATATTTAACTGGACGACCTGAGCTTGTAATCGTCCACTATTCAATTAAAGGATTACTGTGTGTCGATTACCATGGCAGCATTGCTTATTCATCATCCAATATGTATGAAATGGAACCTTTTGACAGATTACCTAACACAACAATATTAATCTATCGTTAGTTAAATATACCTGAACGTTAGCCCAAATAGTTTATTTCGCCCGTTTAGCTCTGTAGTTTAACCGTTAATCAATGGTTGAACCCTGTGTAAGAAATCTATGTGTGAACCGAAATAATTATGAAAATGCCCCGTAGATGTAGGTTATGCCTTTCCTTAAGCTAGTCTCAATTATTTTGCAACCGATTACCAAAAAATTTGAACCAGTTTACCTACTTGATGCAACTTTGGTAGTGTTGTTATGCGAAGCGTCGACGGTTAATGACGAATAAGGTATGACTTGTGATACTGCGCATAAGCTGGACTCGTTAAAATGATCAGATGTTAGGGTCATACATCAATTATATCACTAAAATATTTCCGGGAATATGTTGAGGATAACGAAACTTTACGAAAGGGCCTGATTCATTCCTCACAGACTACTTATATAGGAAAATAACCAAGATAACTATATTATTCTGTTTAAATCAACCACCATCCATATCATTCGTGTGTAAGCTTAATCACTCGCATCTTACGGTTGCTTGGAAGATATTTCTATAAAAACTTATACAACTGCAAATTAAACCAGAATTTATTTCAATTTGCACTACTATGATTTTATCTTGTTTGGTGCTTAGAAATATCTTTATTGCGTGAAAATAATAGCATAAATTCGTCAGCTGAACTTAGCTAAGTTTTTGGATACCGCTAGCTCTCTTTTACTTAAAATTTTCACTGTCCGCACAAGTCGACTGTAGCAAAATATATCTGCTACCTAAACTGGCAAGATTTAATTCCCTCTGAGCTTAATAATATCAAAATATACTCCTAAACATAAACACATTTAAGTATGGAAATCATCGTGCGAACGTGATTACTGTTTTGAGGCTATAAGTAATTCTAACTAGCCAACAAAATATGAATCTATCGGTTCGATATTTTAATAATCAACGATCAAGATTGTTATGCGGTAATGAGCACCTCAGCAACGGCTCGCAAGCTCGCAGCGAGCGCAGATCAACGTTAAATCAATCCGGCACAAGTGGACAAACCAGTCGGGCAGCTGTGTGCGGACGTAGCTCTCGGCACAAGTGAAGAAAGATGCTCTGTAACATGGCCCTGAGTACTTTCAAATCGACTATAATTTACTGTGAATTTATTCACCGCTCTCGAATCCTGCGCTGATCTTTATTTGGTTTCATGCAAGTTAATGGCTAACTCTAAGCTCAAAAATATAACGAGTCTCCTATGGACAAGACTCGCTAAGGAGAGACAGTGGTGGTAAAAGCTGGAGGAGTTTTACGTCGACACGACGTACTGACGAAAAAACGTAAACCGATGTGCAGTGTTTATTTGAATTTATAGTTTGTATTATTAAATATAGGTTTAATTTAATAAAACAAAGTGCCCAATTTGATTCTGTAATTCCTTATTTTCGATCCATCCGAAGATCTCATGCGATGGCATAGCTTATCGACTAGTAAACGGAACCAACATCTTAACCGGTCCTCTGAAGTACGGAAGTGCCCAGTTCAAATATCACTAATCGGTCAACCATATAACTACGGTTATCAATGTTCCACATAGAAGAACATTCAGACATAGGCGAACATGGCGACTTATAAAATTTAAATTAATAGAAAAATGTGCGCCGTATCTTGCCGGGTACAGGTCCCTAATACAGGGTATAAGCGTTACGCTATTTTTGTTATTACATGAAGTAAGTACGAAACATCAGACTGATATTCTTCTCACAAATTCGCCGACTCTTGTGTCTTAATATGGATCTGGAGAAATGTCGCTTACAAGTTCCGTCGATGACCCGCCCGACGACTGTGTGACTGACTTAGCTTATATCACAATATAAGCTAAGATACTTACAACGAAAACGTTACAAAATACGAATTCTTGCTACTTATCACTTATCAATAAATCAATCGTTTGATTTGAAATTAATCGGGATTTGGGAAGAGAAAATTAATATATCTGATACCAATTAAATCGAAGAGAACTCAGGGATTAACTAAAATAAACCTTCTGATATTCTGACATGATATAGCTAATGAGTAATTTAAATTTGTTACTTTAATTAGTTAATTTGTGTCCACTGCTATTTTTTTTACAGCCTCTAGTTAAGGGCAATGCATATTTTCATGTGTTCTTTGTAAGTTTGTAATTTGTATTTAATACTATTCATTTCATGACATGAGAAATTGTTAGACGGGGAAATACTAAAGCGAATGGTGGGAGTGGATTGAGCCCAGGAGATTCCATTGTAGCACGCCTTGTGCTCATTACGCGGCTCTTATCTGTCATTGGCAGCACAATGCATTACTGAACCGAACAATACCATAACTCACACCTTGGGTAATAAATGCTTTGAACGCTTGTTATACTCTAACTGACGAAGACATTTTGAAAATAATAGAAACCACCATTGACTGTTTCCGGCAACCGAAAGCAAGTTCGAGCGGGTAAACAACGGTACGGGCACGGGGTTAAGTAACTAAGATGATTGGTCTTCACCCGGTCAGTAGGTAGTTGAATTGGTGATCGTTTACTGGTATTTGAACTGAGCTCATCCATGCTTCGGGGGGCATGTTACGATGTCGTCCCGGCTATAGTAGTCGGTAAACCATGTCGGAGGTCTCCGGGCGGCTAGAAAATTCCGACATCTGACAGTTAGCCACCAAATTACACGAAAATAAAGAAGAATAGCTTTGAATAATCCAATATTTTTAAATCGAATAAACCAATTTCAATAGTTTTATCTCTTTTTATTCGCTATTACGTGGATTACTTCTTCAAATTTATTTAGGTACTTGGTACCTCCAACGCCCCTAATAAATTTGAAGAAGATAAAAACTCGAATAACAAAAAAAAATTCTATGTACAATATATGAAACAAAAATTAATCATTAAAATCGAGTGACATTTGACATACCAAAAAACCAGTCCAGTTGATAACTTCTCTTCTCCTTTTTTAAGGCGATTACAACATTAAGCGTTTCGTTGTCAAATCCATTTACGAGCGAAATGCAAAAACAAAAATGACACCGGATACAATATTTTCTTAGCAACATCCTTTTGAGGGAGCGCGTCTTGTGTTGGGGATAAACGATTTAGTTATGTTGAGATATCACTTTCAATACCATGTAATCGAATCTTTTGTAGGGAAGACTAAGTGACAAATCATAAAATACGTATTCTATAAAAATACAAAACGCAAAAACTTAGTTTTATTTTTCACATAAGTACTTAATAAGTTGACTGGCCTCACTGTTCACTTTGTAGTAGCTATGCCTTCTATGCCGTAGGTCGTGGGTTCGTTTCCCATTCAGGATAATCATTTGTGTGACTAATCAGTCCACAAACGACGAAGATATTGCGTAACACACGTACATAAGAAAATCGTAGAGAATCCGCTTCCTACATCAGGAAAAAAAACATTGCATATTTATCTGTGCACAATTTCTGTGCACTAGATCGGTGTCCGGCAAAGCACAGATGACTTGTTATATATGGGCTTTTCGTATTCTTCCGCTTATTGTATTTCGCAGTGGCTTGGCTATTGCTTAACTGATTTACGACCACCGTCAGAGGCGACCCGGCAAGATAAAGAACGCAGCCTACTTTTTCGAAAGTCGCATTGTAAATAGTTGGGATTTCTCTGGCCTTCTTTGTTGCGATGAGTTGCACAATGTTCGCTTTCAATGCCCATACGAACCGTTTCGATTGTTTCGATGGATTTGATGGGCGTCACCCGGTGCCCTGATCCGATTTACAATTCGTTCCGACTTTCCTTTAACTGAGTGAACAATAGCACATGGGATGGTTAAATTTTTTTACTGCCACCCATAGAGTTGCTTAGTAGTAGTATTCTAAAAACTTTTTTCTAAAAACTAAGTGGCTCATTTGTACTTATATTTCGCTCCTAGAATTGAAATTTTCCTATGATCCATTTATGGGAACATCTCGCTGCTATAGCCTATCAAATAAAAAAATAATCTTCAAAATTGGCGAAACTATAGCTTAGCATACAGCCGCATTAAGACTAAGACTGGATCCCCTCGCCTTCAGAGCTTTAATTCTACTTAGGAAAAAATCGGCCTTCAACGTATTCCTTTTCCAATCTTAAAATTATTTGGTCTAAAATAGGTATCTGTAATGAGTTAACATTAATTTTGCCTCGTAGACATATAAACAATCCCTTGGAATTAAAATTAACCCACGTTTTTTGTTTTCAAAAATCTCACTGGTTACAGATCTCACTGGTCAGATATATTGACAATCACGTGCCTAAAAAATATTAAACTTTAACTAGATGCCGAAAGGAATTTTCAAACAACCACTTACAATTTAAATATTGACATACGGACATGATAAAACATGTACTTATTTCCACTAGCTTTCGTGTATAGCGTGAAATCATTCAATTTTATCGACATCCAAGGCATTGTTACAGCTTTTACGAAAAAGCAGGACTTTGGTTAATTCATAGTGATTTTTTTGAGTTAACTCTGTTTAAAAAAAAACATGGACCGTACTTTGGTCGCAAGGAGTCAGTAAAACTTTACAATGTCCCTAATTTCAGATATATGGTCCCTCTGGTGTTCTGGTGATAAATGGCTATTAATGGCCTATTGTGAAACACAATATTTGGACCAATAAAAAAGGGCTGGCAACTTTTGTAAAAAATGTTAGCCTAACAAAAAATTTGGTACGTTGATTTTTAATAAATAGTTAATAAGTAGCGTAAATTACTAAATACATTAAGTAATTTACCCTAAATGCATTTAGTAATTTTAGATGAAATTATTATTAAAGTTGGTCGTCTTACTAGGAGAATGCCACCGAGTCCACGGATGGTAATGTAGGTTTCATTAATTTTTAGGGTCTATCCATGCCGTTTTATTATCCGCTTTCGAAAATCTGGGGGTGTTATTATAAGACTGGTGCCTACGCATACTTACGTCTGTTTTCTGTGGCTTCGTAGCTCTCAAACCGATGGCTCGATTACATTGTGTTTTTTCTTCAGTTGAAAGCTCTTTTAGACGGATTTGTTCCTAACTGAAGGTATTTATTAAGGCTTCTTTATTTTCAATTGTGTGTCAGAAAAATATAAAGCCACTATACTAATCCCGGGTTTAAAGGCATCATTGATATTTGCAAAAATATTTTGTATCTACTTGGAGCCTCATATTCTACCTATTTTCTGTGAAAAGGTGTGAAAAGTAGTGCTGCTGTGTATCAAACAAAATACCGTCTTTACAAAAAGTTGTGCAAAAGTCTATTTCTCAAACAATGTTCAATATTTTTCGAAGGTACATTTAAAAATTACTTTTTATGTATACATTTTCATATGCTTATTTTACATAAACATCAAAATTCCTACAATTTATTTGTAGTTTTAACAAACCTTGTGACCCAGCGGGGTACAATACTCCGTGGTCAGTGTGCTACTGAGCTAGCACGCTCCATCAAAAGCGAATCAGTGTAATTGCATTATTAGCCAACACAATTTAAATCCATGCTTGATTTTATACAATTCATTAGTGCCGCTCACGAGCTGCCTTATACAATAGTGTCATTGGAATATTACTAATATATAATTATCGTTAGATATTGTATATGACACTAAGGCTAGATCATGCGTTGACCTCCACAGCAGCTTTGACGCGGAAATAATACGGATTACGTAAGCCAAGTCGAACATTTTTTATTGCTCCATTAAATGAGGCACACTGTCGGAGCTGGGTGGAGAGCGTCGCGAACAAATAAACGAATTCAACATCTATGATACAGTCATTAGGCCAGGCTTATGTCAAAGCAAATTAAACCTCTCCAGGTAAATCAATTAGGCGCATCAGCATTGCCTCTGGTGTTGCAGATGTCCATGGGCGACAAATGCAGTACTAAGTGCCAATCGTGACAGGACCTAATAAGTACCCCATGCACCATAAGTAACTTGCATTACTTATTTGTAATCATATGAATTGTAATATTTATAATAGTTTTGTTAATATTCAGCCATAAATATCTCCTCTTTTTGCCTATTGGCCCCTAGTTAGATGAATTTAAAAACTAACAATGGCGTTATCTCCGCTTCAGTATCATATTCTATGAATGTCATAGGAAATGTATGTCTAATAGCCCACAAATTAGTTTGTTTGCTTGGAGGAATCCGTTCATGTGTTCGATAATTAATCCCCTAGCATCTTATAATGAACGCTGATAATAAACATTCTTGTCCTGTAGGATGTAATCCACGGTGCCTGCGCACAATCCACCGGATGCGCTTGCTCTTGCTCACATGGGCTCCAGACGGCACAAACAAAACGTGTACTCTCTGTTTTTCCCACAGAAATGTACTCGAGGGGATCCAGTCAAGGTTGCCATGCGAATAACAAAAACTCTTTGAAATGAAATATGCATTACAAAAACTAGGCGATATAACAAGTCCCAGTTCAGTTCAAGTGAATTTATTTGCTTTCCGATGCGATGCGCTCGGCTCCGGGGGTATGTGGCAGGTGCTCGCAGACTTGAACTTGACTGTACAACATTTTATTCTCTTGACTGAAATGTCCAGTATCGTTTTCTTTTAATCTACAATTAATCTGTAGTGATGGTTGGTCCGTCAGGTAACTTAGTTGCGTTTATATAATACACTAGCTGCGCCAGGCGGTGTTACCCGCGGGTTTCCGGAAATTGTCTGTGCCAATTTCTTATTTTTTTTAGTTCCTGACAATAACAAACACAACAAAAAAATAATTAGCATAATTGGTCCAGCCGTTCACGCGTGATGCCGTGACCAAGGGAAATAGGGATTAATTTTTTTATATTAGGAGTACAAATAAGATTCCGCCGTTTTATTGTAGATGGCGCGGCACGGAGTTTCGGTTAGCTTTCGCAGATGATAACCGGCTTAAAAAATAGTTTGGACATTCAAGAACAACATAACCTATTAATATCATTGATTTTATATTGGTAAAATATAATTTTTATAAGTTGAAAATGTCAAAATTTGAGCCAAGTAAGCGTCATTTGCGGGAAATATTAGTTTACTTCTTTAATTTAAAGAAATCTGCTGCTGAGGCGCATCGATTGCTCGTAGAAGCATATGGTGAGGTTGCTTTGAGTGAGAGAACGTGTCGAGAGTGGTTTCAAAAGTTTAAAAATGGTGATTTCGACGTAGAAGACAAAGATCGCAGTGGAAGGCCAAAAATTTACGAGGATGCAGAATTGGAGGAATTATTGGAGGAAGATTCATCTCAAACACAAAAAGAACTTGCTCTAACATTAGAAGTCACTCAGCAAGCAGTCTCACATCGTTTAAAATCATTAGGAATGATTCATAAATAAGGAAATTGGGTTCCGTACGAATTAAAGCCGAGAGATATTGAACGCCGATTATGCTTAAGTGAAATGCTGCTAGCTAGACATAAAAAAAGGGTTTTTTACATCGTATCATAACTGGTGATGAGAAGTGGATACATTATGACAATCCAAAAAGAAGAAAATCATGGGGATTACCTGGCCACGCGTCAACATCAACAGCAAAACCGAATATTCACGGAAAAAAACTTATGCTGTGTATTTGGTGGGATCAGCTAGGTGTAGTGTATTATGAGTTGCTTAATCCGAGCGAAACATTTACTGGAGCCCTCTATCGAACACAATTGATGAGATTGAGCCGAGCTCTGAAGGAAAAACGCCCTCAATACTATTCTAGACACGAAAAAATTATTCTTCTGCATGACAATGCTCGTCCACATGTTGCGGCTCCCGTGAAAAAGTACTTGGAAACACTTGATTGGGAAGTGTTACCCCACCCGCCGTATTCACCAGACATTGCACCGTCCGATTATCACCTGTTCCGGTCCGTAGCACATGCTCTGACGGCGCAGCGGTTCACATCTTATGAGGATACCAAAAATTGGGTTGATTCGTGGATAACCTCAAAAGACAAGGAGTTCTTCAGACGTGGGATTCGAATGCTGCCTGAGAGAAAAAAAAAATGGAAAAAGTGGTTGCAAGTGATGGGCAATATTTTGATTAAATTTATATTACCGTTCTTCTACAATAAATATTTAATTTGTGTTAAAAAACGGCGGAAACTTATTTGTACTCCTAATATAAAGACTAGCTGTTAGATTTTTAATCGAAATTCGATCGAATTCTTTTTTTTCTAAAGTTTCCTAAGTTATTCCTTATAACATCAGCGATCTGCTGGTGAAAATCCCGTCAAAATCGGTCCAGCCGTTTTGCAGATGAGCCGGGATTTTTTTAATGGTTTACTACTAAATGCATTTAGTAAAAAGCTGTTATTTTGACATTACAAACACACTTAATTTTTATTTATTTGTATAGATAAATGTTATTCAACTCGTATGAATTTAGTATGTTAATTTTAGTCGGCAAATTGTTGTATTCATTGGTTAGGTAATCCATAAATTGATCATAACTGATTCTGTGAATAAAATTTGGATCGGATAACTGAATGTTCGCAAATCGGCGAAGGCAACGCGTTCTTCGCGTGCCTGCCCACTCCGCTCGGCCATTCACCTGCTTCTGTCCTATGGCTATTGGTTATGACAGGATTGGTACTTATAAATTAAATGTTACCGAATAGAGAGAACTTATAGAACGAGGCTCGCAAGATTTTTTTAGAAAATTTGAGTTTTCTCTTGTATTATGAGATGAATGAGTAGGTAAGCTAAAGCGGTGGCAGATTTTACTTGTGAATATTACACCACTAATGAAAGATAAAATGTTACCTACAACTTTATTTGCAATCAGGTTTTAGTTTTTAAACCTATACTTTTCTAATAGGTACAAGTTAAACAGGATATCACATGCATCGGTAATGTTATGTATGCTACAACAAATCGTAAAACCGAACAAAACGTTGTTATTCTTATTATCTTCATAACACGAACATATCCTTCATTTTAACGACGTTAGAAATACGAGAATACGACCAATTACGCAGCAAAAATGTTCTGAGCTAACACAAATAAAGGTGAACCGACAGCTCATGAAACCAATAATCTTAAAAAAACTCACACACGATAATTTTTCAAATCCACAGACCGTGACTGTTTTTATGGCATGAGTGTGTGTATAATAAATTGATACGCTATGCGGTAATAGTTCTCGTGCCTAATGAATTCATCAGAATAGGAACAAAACGGATCGATTTTCGAACCACGTCCGTCATACGTTTTTGCGCAGGGCTTGAGGAATGTGTCGAATGATGTGTCAGTAAAACAATGACGTGGGTACAGAAAGCTTTAGCGGGCTCCAAGCTAAGAGTCCTTTATTGAGCGACCCCGACCCATATCAACCTCGTTCCCCTAACATGAATAAATAAAAGCTCAATTTGTAGCTCGCGCGCTTAGACGACGCATCGATATAAATGCTTCTGATCTAAAATGAACTCCCCCACTGGCTTCCCACAAGTTCTAAACAGAATATAAATGGGGTTTGCTTGCACTTTGCAAGAGGTCCTTTTTACTGGACACTGTCAACAGGTTATGTAAAACCAATCTTTATAGTGACCGCCTCTGCTTAGATTTGTATTGAATATGCCACGGAGATATTTATAAATGGCGGTGTTGTTTTTTATAATAGTATCAAAAAAAACTTGTCTACTTTAATTGCAGTACATTTAAAAGAGCGAAAATATGTTTCCTTCGTTCTTTGTAGCTTATGTATAAGAGGTATTTGACTGGATGAAAATTGTCTATATTTAACAAATTGTAATTAATTTGCATTGTTAATTTAATTTTATGAGTGAACATCGTTCACACCAAAGGCTGTGCTAGCAAAAATAAGAAGGATTCTTATTAGATTTAAATAATACTAACTGGTGTTATTGCTATTTTGTATGACATTTTTGACCCTATCGATCATAATTCTTGCAGTTTGTTGGTCTTTTTTTCTACTAATTTTCATATACGGTGTGGGAATTTCGCTTGGACAAACCCACATAAATATCCATATCTACTGCCGATTCGACTAAATATCGCTCGCTTTGTCGGTCAATGAATGTAGACATCAAATAATCAATCATTGTGTGCTGGAGTCATGAGAAGTTGTGACAACAAGGCTTATACACGAAGTACATGTTTCATTCATATTAAAGGGCTCTCGCCTTACTCGGGGGAAGCGTTCGAGGCAATATCCAATTACTCTGTTTACTCCACCGAGCTCATTTTGTTGTAAAGGGGAACCGATGACGTGCGCTGTCGCGTCTAGTTTAGGGTAAACAATTGAATACATATGTCAACACATCCAGAATTATTCTATTAGACTTTGATGCTTATAAGCTCGTTCAGGGGATACTGTTTATTGGTATAATAGTTGTATTTCCGTGGTTATATTGACTTTATGAATGCAATTCAGCTAGATAGAGTTCATACTCAAAACTTTGATTAGGTACATTTCGTAGAATTAATAACCGTGGCAATTTCGTAAATAAATATAGTGATTATATTGGTTGACTTCGTTGCTTTGATCAATCTAACGATACTTCTGAAGTAGATGCACTCTTTACCTTATATGCGGTAATGAAGATGCCATCCACCTTAACGATACATATGACATGTATAAAACCTTTAAACGTATTGTCAATAATATGTAGCATTCATTACCTGAATAAAACATCGGTTGTACCAGAAAGCACGCCCATGCCGGCTTGTTCTTTAGCTTAATGAGCTCCTTCAGGGCTTTAAAATTACGCACATTGATCCCTTTTAGTAAACTGTGGTTGAACATTGCAAACTACTACTTAGTGAGTCATTGAGGGAAACCCTTCCGTGACTCACGTTGTTATCGGTGCGCAGGCATCGTCTCACCCCGTGTTGATATTGATAATGTTGTTGTCGACAATTTGTTATTTTGTTTGGTGTGGCCGAACAATCAAGCCTTTACACGTATGCCTGTATTGTTTGTCTTAGAAAACTTCAAAGAGTGTAACAGAAACAAATTGATTTAAGTAGGTAAACAGGCCACGCTAAAGCCAATAACAGAGATTTTCCTATTATAGAGTTTAATTAATCTGGTATATTATCAAAACTTTTATTCTATTTTCTATGTTTCTATTTATAAAAGCTATTAATCAAGGTATAACATTAATGACCCAGTTTCCCCCGGGTCAGCGAGCGCGAGACTAATCTTCCATCAATACCCTTCGTGGAACGCGTAGATGTTAACGCTGTTGATGAACCCATTTTAAGTGAGTAATAGGTGTTCTTGATCTCAACTAAGCTCACTCCGTAAATAGTCAAAGAGATCAATTCAAACTTATTTCAAGCGTAAAGTCATTTAAATAACAACAAGACGTTTTATCAGTTAAATAAGGAAATATCCTCGGCTTGACATTACGTTTTCCGTTTTGATAAGTCAGAGTTATTTTGCTACAGTTGAGTGTTTTGATTCCTTCAGAGTCAAGATTGCAATTACTACTCATTAACCTCCGAATGAGAAAAGCAACCCTCTTTTGTTTTTGTTCTAACATTAATAAGTTTGATGGGTGTGATTGCTTATAAGTCGCTTAGGTCTTGTGGCCTAATTCTTAAGAGGCAACTGAAATCAGAAGTAAATTTAAAAGTATTTTTTTAAAAATTCAATCAAATTAAATTCAAAATTCAATGTGTGTTTCTCTTAGTTCTAACACAACAGGGTCATCAGCTCTGAACACATTTTTAAGGGATCTTGAGGATTTTTAGACAGTATAATAAAGACAATAAAATTCAACTAAAATAAATCGGGTCGGTGGTATTGACATTTACGTAAAATGACTTGTTTTTTTGAAATATAAAATGCATTTATTGCATAATATTTGTACTATTATGTTTTCGAATAGAAATTAGGGCGCGTATTGGTCCGAAATACTTCCGTTGAATGTTTTTCTCAATAGAGCGAACGGTCTTCGAGTCATGTTAGTCAGCACACATTGGCTTTGCGCCAGCATATTTCGCCTATTTACATGACGCCCTGGCAATAACGTAATATCTGATCACTATACCTTAGCTCGCGTTGATATCGCGTCTCAAATACAAAATGTACACGTTTGAACTAAAACAACCGGTTGCACCGGACGCATAAGATGTTTGTGCTTACATTTTTTACTCTCGCAGTGAGGACATATCATGGAACTATCTAGGTGTCTAACAGTAACATTACTTTGATATACCTAGACATTCCCATCTAAACACTTAGTGTAAAGTTAGGTTAAATTATAAAATTTATAGATATCACGAGCTCATAGAAACTTGTACTAGAAAACATAGCTGTGCCTTCTGCGTTGTAGGCCGTGGGTTCGATTCCCTCCTGGGACAGTTGTTTATGTGACGAACACATATTTGTTCAGTGTCTGGGTGTGAATATGTATTCTATGTTGGAATTTACTATCAAAGATGCACTCTTTGTGTAAGTATGATCTCAGTTATTTAGTTCCCATGGAACAAGCTATGATTTGTTTAAGACTAGACGTGTTTAGGCGCAGTGTGAATTTTCCATGTTTTTTTTAAAATATGTATTCACAGAAAATTACTGCATAATATTGTCTCACATAGTACAAGCTTAAGTTTGGGCTAGATGGCGCTGTGTGAAATGCCCATGAATATTTAATATTCTTACGTTTTGTAAATTATTCATTTAACACAATTGAATTGAATGCGTTTGAGATATACGCAGATTAGAAAATAAGCTCTATCTTTTTAATCTCAAAGTTTGCTTCACAGCGATGCTCTATTAGTCATCATATGTGCACACTTCAAGGATTAAGGACAGTTTGTTAAAAAATGCCTCATTCATTCACATTCTTGGAATGGATCTATGACACATGAGCAAGACGTGTCTCAAATAAATTTAAAGCAGCTAATATATTCACTGCGCAATAAAAATTAAACATGTATCGGTATTTATCAGTCTAGTTAGAAATGTGGGATCATAAAACATGTAGCATAACATTTATTCCAGTTTGGTTTTGGTAAGACGTGGGAAGTAATATATTCTTTGTCCTACGATTTATATGATTTTTTGTGTATACTCAGAGATTCCCCTATACATGATTTACTCCACGCACTACTTTTTACGTGTTTAATCGTATCAATATAGTGTTTTATAAATAACAAATTGTATGGCCATTTATTTTTCAATCACCACTCAAAACTTATAATAATTTAAGTAGCGGTGTGTACGCGCAAGGTGCGAAAGGGTATTCGTGTTAAATAATACTATCAGCAGCTGTCTCAATAATCGGAAGCTCCCCTAAAAACGTAGCACGCAATGCTATAAGCGAATTTACCCGCGTTTACTCGCTACTCCACCGCGAACACTATATAATAGTGGTCAAAGCCGCAGACTCCGCGAATAAACAAAACAAGCGGGCAAACTTAAAATTTTGCGGTCGCGGTGTACCTTTAGCGTGTGTACCAGACCGTGAACAATCACCGTGAATTATCATGTGGCGCGTTTATGAAAGAGCCTGTATGTTTAGCGAATACACTAGATATGGTAGGCCAGGGCGTTGTAAATGGAGGCTATCGATGCGTGTTACTTAGAACGAGTCCTATCATTGCGCTCGTCTGCTCTAGCTCGCATAAATGTGGCGCAATTTTATATTGAATCGCAGATAGCTATTGTGTTTAAGGAAACACAATAGTTATCTGCTACTTGTGTCTTCGTAATGATTATTGCATCTTGTATAAAATATTTTTTATGGATAATTCGGAAATTTGAATGGTATATTTGTATGGAACATAATTGGAAAATAATTAAAAAATATACAATAAAGCCATATTGATGGCTTTATTGTATATTATTCAATTATCAAAATGCGTTCGGAAATTCATGTCCGAAAATTACAATACCTTCACATAATGTTTACTTATTTAAAAATGTTTTGTTCGTACGGCATGGATTTCTATTAACCCCATGAATGTGAAACGATGCGAGGTAAAGGGTCTAGAAATTAAATATCGATTGAGCGGGGCGCAGTTGGCCGAGTGATTAGCTCCACTCGAGTCCACAAACACGGTTGACTAGGTGCTTTTGCATTGCTTTTCAGCAAATATCCTCTCAGTCGTTTACACGAGTCAATGATTTTCGCCCCTGTGGAGCAGTGAACGCGTTTATTGCAACCTGACTTTACTGAACTATCGGCAATAAAATGAATATGCAAAAGGTTTACACAATTTATGCAGGCAATCTTTTCGACCGTGTTAGATGGACCTTTGAACCAACTGTAAAGTTTGTGATGGGCTCACACTGTGGCCCTAGTTAATGAAGACGAACTGAGGCCGCGGCCTAGTAATCAAGTCACTTCGATATCCGCTCTAGCCTTGAATAGTTATGACATTAGCGCTTATCGATTCCTATGGATCAATAACTGGTTTTACTTGATATCATTGATATGATGTTAGTTTAAATATACAATAGTGCAAACCTTTTTACTCAAAACTAGGTGAACTTCGTATCAACTAAAATTGATTTGAATGTAATTACCATTGATTTGGAGACTGTTTATTTGGAGATTTCCTCGTTTTTTCTCAATCCACGCCATTTTTGATATTCAAATCAGTCGAGTTTTTGCGAGACTAACGAATGGCAATTGGCTATTAATATGTGTACTATCAAAATTTTAATTATAAATACTGAAACCTATAATGGTGATTATCAATGTCTAAAGACAAGTATTATATTAACTATATATATTCAAGCTTTCTAGGGTACCGTAAAAAGAACCCTTATGGGTTAGTCCTGACCGTCCTGACCTAGGCTATTAGTATTACATACATGACGAGTGGAGTTTTAAATTGTGTGTGAAAATTTCATCAAGTCACAGTTAAACCGACTTCAATAACCTATTTTTCGTCCTTAAGAGTATAATTTTCTGATCAAATTTATAGAACCATTATCAAAAAGGATCATGCAAAGATTTCGCGTAAAAAACATAAAAACATACAGCTGATAAGAGAACTCTTTTTTAAGTCTATTAAAAAATTATCTTATACTTTGTATGATTTTTGAGATTCAGATGCATAAATATATAATATCTATACATAAAAATAAAATTAAAGTGTCTGTTTATAAAGCCGAATAACATCTTTTTAGTAAATATATGTAAAAGTATATGGGTGATTCTACGATAAGAGGTAACTTGTGCGGCAATCCATTTAAAACAGTTTTTTTATTCTATATGTTGCTATTTTTTACTTTGAGACACAACATCTTAATATACTTCATTAGATACTGTCACGATTGAATGCCTAATTAAAACACATTTTTCTAAAATTCCTTACAAAGTCTAAAAATGTCTCTACCCTGGCCTGTCCCCTTGCCGGTTTCAATTTAACTTTCAAACAATACATATGTTTTTTGTGTCAGATACTTAACTAAATTATGTTTAATCGGAATTTAAGAAATAATACATAGGTATTGTAAAATAAAAAATAAAATAATTTTGTTTATTTCAAATAATTTTTAACATTTACTTTTGTCCCGCTTTTTTTGTGTATCTACCCTGCCAAATTTCGTTCCGCTATTACAAACATCAATTCAAGGACGGCCATTGTGGAAGTAGTGCTCAAGGATATCTATCGGCATGAAGTTAGCCATACTAAACGCGCAAGCCGATTACGCTCCTCCATTTTCTAGTTGTTGCGTCGCGACTGTGCGCTGTAGTGGTTTCGCAAGGTGATAGTGTCTCTCCCCTGGTAAGTCATAAAACTTATAATATTGATTTAATTTATTTGCATTTACTGCCCTAATTAAATAATACAGTAATAATTAAAGTGTGATATAAAATCATAGCTAAAAGTAATTTAGTGAGTTAAATCAATTGAATTTGTCATGAAAACGTCTCTCCCCTGCCGTCTTTCCCCTGTCAGGATAACTGCCAGGGGAGAGATTCACTGACCAGGGGAGATAATATTCATCATAAGATGTTATTAAAAACATACTAACTTCTGTCAACGTCAGTTTTAAACGACTTAAATTAATATTGTTATTATATTACTGTCATTATTACAAATTATGGCACCCCGGAAATAGTTGACACGTGAAGATTACAAGAAACATGAAACAAAGAGAAGCTACGATATCAAATGATTTAAAATGGTCCAGAAACGTAAGAATTGCAATAGAAAAGAAAAGGAAAAATATTTAAAAAAGAATGAGAAGGGAAACATCAAAACTGTCGAACGAATGATTTCTAAAGAGCATCGTATGGCGAAAAAGATATAGACTAAAAGCAAGAGAGCGTAGGCAACGACTTGCTCTTAAAAATATAACTAATATTTCGGCAACACCATCACTTTCAGATGTTGATCATCAGATGCCGCAAAGTAATGTTCGTAGAAGAGTTACAGCTAAAGTTAAATCTATATGGGCACACTTACAGCCAATTTTACAGTTTACAACCCGAAGTAGAAATCCTCCATTTTTGGAGCGATTCATGACACGGTAAGGGGGCTGATGGTGTCGGTGCTATTTGCAAAAGAACAGCTGACCGATTGGTGGCTAGGGGCAAGTATATATTGTAGCATCTCTGAGCGATTTGTCAGATTCAGAAGAACTGTCCCAACATCAGTGTGTTTGTAACTGACGAAAAAAATATCCTTCAAAAAGAAGATTTGCTTGCAATTGTTAAAGAACACAAAGAATTTTTATTTATTTAAGCTGCTTTTGCAATGAAATTATAAATTGTAATCATTTAAAAATTGGTGGCATGACATATTCGTCTAATAAAAAAATCTCGTCTCCGGGTCGAGGATGTTAACGGTCCTGACGCAGAATCCGAGAACAATTAATAATGACAATGAACCAATTAATACACCAAAAGGTGGCAAACACCAGACAGAGGATAAAGAACAACCGTCGACATAGCGAAGAATATTCAAGAACGGCGACTTTATTTTACTCTAAACTATCTTCAAGAACGCAGAGTACTGTTACGGGGCTATGGGTACGGGTTTGGAAGAGGATGGCGTGATATAGATAGTTTTCTGTAAAATAGGGGACAAAATCGGAAATTTATTTTAATTTGATGAACTAACTATTTCATTCATCTCAGGTCAGGTTGTCCAGACACTTCCTATGCCAAATCTTATTTTGAAAGGGCAGATGATGTTTTACTCTTTTAAAAAGTTAGTGAATGTGTTTGATAAAGCTTAATTTTATCTATTGTTTATGTACGTAATTTTTAATGTTATTTTAATAAAATTTTTGTTCATTATTAATAAAAGATTACTTTATTATTTGTTGTACCTTACAAAGGCAAGATAATTTACATATGTGTATTTTTGGAAGTGATACGTTCTTGTTTTTAGATAAAAGGCTGTAGTATGATAGTCTATAATTATAAATATTAAGAACAACGTTTAATGAAAGTTGATTTTATTGATTTTATTGCTTTTATTTAGTATATTATTGTGGCAAATTCTCTCCCCTGGTGAAATAAGTATCTACCCTGGTCCTGATGTCTCTCCCCTGTCCGATATATTTACCCTGGTCTTCGAAAAAGTAATAATTTATGTATAAATTGACTTGCCCTTACGTGAAATGGTAAATAAACGGGACATAAATCATAATATAAAGGTTTCATGAAAAAACTCCAACTTTTCTTCTTGGCCGCATCTTCTATGTAGTTGAAACCTCTTATCGTAGAATCACCCATATACGGTATCTATAAAAAAAACTGTTTGTTTCGGGTAATCTCCAAAACGGCGGGACCGATTTTCGCGGGACTTTCACTGATGTTACAAGAAGTATCGTAGGCTACTTTTCTGAAAAAGAATTAAGGTTATTCGCAATAAAAAAAAAATCCACTGGTACGAAGTCGCGGGGAACAGCTAATATTGGTGGTACGGGACCCTCAGAGTGCGAGTATGAGTAGCACTTGACGGTTTTTGTAAACCATAAAACATGCACGAGCGTTAAATGAACATCTGCCGCTAAACGAGCCTGCTTCTACCGCAATTAAATTTTGGCAAATTGAATTCTCAACATGTGTTTACCACAATCGTCTGTTTCTTATGAAGACAAAATGACTGAAGATAACGTTTGAATTGATTGAATTTTACTAGCCTCACAGCTGCGATGTAGCGAGGAACGAAGAGTTTCCAACTGTTTACAACAATTTTTAGGTGGTGGACCCAGGACATGTATTTGTGTGACGAACATACATGTTTGTTCTGTCTGGGTGTTGGTATTGTATGTATTTACAAAGTAAATAGGGAATGTCTAATTTTTTAATTTTGAAAATTATTAAACACTAAAATGTCTTTCAAATATAGTTGATGATGGATTTACTCTTTATAGAAAAGATACTTACCGAACTTGCAGTCTTTTAAATACTTTACGGTAGTTCAGATATTTATAAATAGATATTCTATCTAGTCTGGTTTCCATTTTACAGACTCTGCTTAGTTTGGGTTATGTGTGTCAACATGGCTGTGTGATAAGTCCATGAAAATTTATAATTGTTTTTGTTTGCAGTCCAAGTGGTACGGCGTTGAGTACTCTACCGCAACTGCGGGAATACCTTCAGACGGCGGGGACGTGTAAATGTGGACTACCCTGCCCACTTAGGCCCGAGACTGCTTTTAGTTTCGATTCAAAGGTATGTAGCATTTATTAGTTAAATTTTTTTTTCCTTATTTGCTATGTATTCGTCACTAGCGGATACCTGGCGTGTGCTACTACGCTAAAAAAAGAAATACATTTTGTGCCTACATTGTTTTAGTGGTCTAAAACCATCTTCGCATTATTGCCTTTCTAAACGGGTTGGAGCACATCGGTTGGATGGTTTCGAAGTCTATACCGGACATAGGTAGAAACAATTTTTGTGTTTTATATAAAACTAGCGACCCGCCCCGGCTTCGCGCGGTTAGTAGAGCATTCGTATCAGAAACTACCCGTGCGAAGTCTACTCATCGTGCACTCTATCTATTGCTGAACACTGCATTAAAATACGTTGCGTAGAGCGACTTTGTTTTATACTATGTAAGGATATTAGGATTATATATCTTCAAGTTTATCTCCTTTGCTTGACTCGTGTCATGAATAATCAAAACAATCAGTCTACCTACTGTGAAGCAAGCTTAATTGATTAGTTAGAGCATTCTGTTCGCCGCTTCCATTTTGTTGTTTGTATAATGTTTATGTCAGTTTGACATCGATACTTCATACAACTATAAGCGATCTGTACACAAGTACGTTGTAAGCGGTGGTACATCGTTGCGTTCAAGTATTTTACAAAGCCGAAATAAATTTGTTTAAGGGTGATTGATTCAGTTGCTCGAATTTATTAGCACAGTTATTGCGTGGATTCAAACAGCTTACATTATATTTTTTTTCTAAACAGAGGTTACTTTTTTAGAAGCTAAATAAACAATACAATTAAAATCGCTTACGGACTCATACCCCTCTACTCGATGTCCTGTGACACAGAATGTGGCATGGAAACACAAATCTGAGACTCGAGAACAAACTTCACGTTCACATACAAAGTTTGCCCCGTCCGGCAATCGAACTCAGAAGGTTTGATGGCAAGGCTACTATCGATTTAGTTATGCAGCTAGATAGATATTTAATTCTTTAAACCAAGCGATGTCGTGTGGAATGTCTGGCACGGAGAGCTACACACTTTTTGTATTGTGAAACGTGGTTGAGTAGCTGTTGTTTATATCTTTATGTCTTGTTAAATTCTATTCAAGTCGTATGTTCGTTTGCAAATACTTGTTTGTATCTTTTATCACACTATAATAATATTATAAAAGCGACATTTTGTACACATTCATGTTTGTTACTCCTTTACGCTCAAACGGCTCAACGGATTTGGATGAATTTTGGTATCAGTATAGCGTATATCCTGGATATATGCTATATACATACGCTATTTTTGATAAAACGTATATAA
Source organism: Aplocera efformata (assembly GCA_921293045.1). Classification (NCBI taxonomy): domain Eukaryota; kingdom Metazoa; phylum Arthropoda; class Insecta; order Lepidoptera; family Geometridae; genus Aplocera; species Aplocera efformata. Next base: position 8,157,298 of record OV121045.1, read on the forward strand.
GGTACTTAAAACGAAAACGATTTTTTTTTGTCTCTCTTTTAGTCCGTCTGTCTGTCGATCTGTTAATTATTTTCGGGTAAACTCCGAAGCGGCTGGACCGATTTTGACAGGACTTTCACTGGCAGATAACTGATGTTACAAGGAGTAACTTGGGATACCATTGTTTTAGAAAAAGAAAAAAGAATTAGGGTTCCTCACAAAAACACTGTTAAATTCCACGTGAACGAAATCGCGGGGAACAGCTAGGCTTCTATAAAAATAAAAATCAACTGCCGCAAGTATGAATGATCATCACTTGAGAACTGCTCGACAGGTTTGACTGATTATTTTTGTTGTGCTTAATTCTCAGGATAAGGTTTGTATGAAATAAAAATATAGCGCACTTCTTCATTAGTTAATTGCACCCGTGTAAAGCCGGGGCGGGTGGGTTGCCTTTTTATAATGTTTATGATACATACAACGTAAACGCCAGGTAGTCACAATACAGATTTGAAAAAAATATAAAAATGCGAATATTATATTTTTATAGTTTTTGTGACTGGCCTCACGGCTCAGTTGGTAGTAGGTCTGCGTTATGTAGGTCGTGGGTTCGATTCCGTTGATAAGTGTGGCATACTTGCAGCCAGACCCTATAATCTAATAACAGAACACTGGAGATAGGTTACCATAGCAACATTGTTATTTGTGATAAAGCTCCATACATTTGTGACAGACAATGTTGCCATGAAAATATATCTCCAGTCATCTGCTAGGGGTTTGGATGATAATCGTATGTGTTAGTATACTGTTTGCACTGAAATGAGGTCACAGTATGATTCATACTGAAGCGTTGAAGCAAGTCCACAATGTATATTTTGAAAGATACATAAATGTCGCAGAATTATCGAGTGAAGGGTCGACTTACAGATGGCGAGGCAGATATTAATAAATTAGGGCAATTTAACTTGCCAGTGTTACCTTGACACATCGTGAGAACGATAAATTATGTGCTTGGTAATATTATACCATCCGGCCGCAACAAATGTTTTTATCCAATAAGAACATAAATACAAATAAATAAATAAATAATAAACGTTAACACACTCATACCTCTGCACTAGGATTCCCTGTGTCGCAGATGGCATGGACAAACACAGAAAAACAAGACAATCGCCCAAGGCCCGAGAACAAACTTCATGCTCACCACACAAAGTGTGCCCCGGCCGGGGATCGAACCCGGGACCCCTCGCTTCGAAGGCAGGGCTACTACCAACTAAGCCACGGAGCCATAAATAAAATGTTGTCTATCAATGTTTGCGAAGTCGGCTAGATTTGATGTGGAACATCAGTGGAAGTGAAATGGAGCTTAAGGATTTATAATGAGGGTCGGATAGGGTCGCACAAGCGCTAAACTAAGTAATAACTCGTGATCTTGTAGATGCATAAAAAATCCGCTCAAGTTCGACTTGGACTCGCGTATCGAGGGTTCTGCACGAACTAGTAGGTAAACGTGTAGGCTCTTCATGTATTTTTGTGAGGGTACTACAAATTTATGGTTTTCGGATTTATTCTTTTACATAAGCTACATGACAGTGCTTCTTGCCAAGTTTCATAGTTGTAGGTCAACGGGAAGTACCCTATAGGTTTTGATTCTCTTGCGAGAGTCAAAATAAGCTGCATAAACGGAGGATAAACGGCCGTATCTTTTGTTTGCGTTGAATTAGAAGTCTGATTTTTTCACTACTCCTAGGGATTGAAGTCCTCCTGAATATTTGATAATATTAATTTCACTTTGATACCTCCAACTCCTTGATACCTCTTGATACTTGATACTTCGTGATACTACGTGATTCCTGTGACACGTTATATGCTCACGAATATGTGTGCATGCATGTGTAAAATTTGACGTGTCCAAATGATACTTGAGATCTAAAGGAATAAATGAGTTTGACTTTGACTTTGACTTTACTACAGATGGAGAGACGATTACGAAGTGATCCTTTAAGGGTTCCGTTTTTTACTTTTGAGGTACGGAACCTTAAAAAGAGAAGATTCCAAGTTTATTTCGTTAATAAAGATATTTTCCTTGACAATAACCTGATATATAAGATGTACGCTCTAATGATGTAGTCCCAAAGTATAACAAATAGAATATCAAATAATTTTGAGGATATTTTAATTATAAGGGTCATTATTTTTAATGAGTATAGTAGCGCTTATGGCGAGGCTTGCTTAGATGATCTTTCGGATCATATAAGTTAAGCAAATATCCGACCGGTAACTGTTTAAGAGAATTGAACAAACAAACAGACTCGCTTTTGTGTTTGTAACCCTGTAATTCATTATATAATTTTATTTGCTTCTTATTAAGTGTACAAGCATCAATAAATTCGTAGGCTAGGACACTCTGTCTATGGAAAATACAACTTGATAAAGACCAGTATTTCATTCAAATTATGTTGTTAACTCTGTCTACCCTACTTACATTCCATTCCAACTAATCTAATATTGAAAGGCTGTTATTCACCAACGTACAGTGCCCGAGCAGACTACTCTATTAGATGCGAAGCCACGACCCACGTGTCAATGATAACAAGAAAACCATTATAAAGAGTTGAGCGACCACGTTATATTTATTCAGAGCACACTACCACTACCACTACAAGCTAACATTGACTCGTTATTTTACTCTACTTTGTCCCACTTTGTTTACAATGGTTTCGCCGTGCCATTTGGTTTGCTAGCCATTACTTCTGTATTTTATTCGCACACAAACTATACCTTACTAGTTTGTTAGCAACTTTGTGTTTAACAATTCAGGCCGGGTAATGCTACGTTTGCATATTTTAAATAAAAATAAATGTAGAAATATCAATTTTAGCACATTTCAAGCGGGCTGTTCGTATCAGACGATCCAATAAAGGTGAGCCTTCTCAGTTGTGCGACAAGTTAATTCTGTCAAAGCCTGCTGCGACGCGACCTGCTCGCTTCGCCTTTGTGTGCACTTGAAATGTACAAATTGCACCGCGTTCCGTGGGGAGGTGGGGGGAGGTCGGCGCATTCGTCTCCTGTACCCACACTCCGGCAATTTCATCGATTCCTCTTTGTTCCGAGCATTCGTCTTCAGATATGTACACTCTGCATGATCTCGATTTCACATTCAGTCTGAGCACTGAATTGATCCACTCGAATCTTTTCGTTCTGGTGGCGCATATAGTTTCAGGGAGGCACATTCGGATCAGGATCTACATCTGGAATGCCTGTGCCTTTAAGTCAAATTATTCTTATAGTTACGCTGTTATGCAAAGTTTCATCGATGTATTTAAGTTTAACAATGTTTTTGCGTTGGATGTCTTGACACTTGATTGTACCTAACGTCGTATTTATCTATCTATGGCTATCGTTATTCATCAAGGTCATTATTTTGTTTAAACTCGGTCCTCGGCATAAACTTGTGCCTTAGACGATATTCGCCATATCCCAATCATCGCCACTCTATGAAACGTTATTGTGAAATTCGATATCGTTTTAGCAACTAACAAGTTTAGAACTCGTTATAAGTTGAAAGTTTGGCGAAGTTGTTATGCAGTCCTCGCATTGAATGATTGCCTCGAGAAATTTATATTGAACTAGGAAAAGTATTATCGACTATTTTGTGTCATTCGCATTACTTACTGCGGATCAGTAACATGACAGATATCAGATTGGTGTTAGGAAAATACTATGCCATTATTATGTGGATCCAATAAGACAAAGTATATAAAGTAAACCAGTAATGGTTTATTTACTGTCACATGCACATCATTATTTTAATTATGATTTAGTGTTTTTTAACATACTCCTCTATGTATTTTTGGTTGCATTGGTTTAATTTATCTAATGGTACCTGTTATTCTTAAGATCATTAACAATGAGATGTTAATAACGTGTATATCAGTGAACATTAAGTTTCCTTTTAATCTCCTTAGAGTTGTTATTTAAACAAGTTTTAGTTCCGTCAAGGTCGTTAGTTTAAATGGTACCTACACGTCGTGTACGTGGGTATCCTTGATATAAACGTGTTGTTGATACTTTGACTAATCTTTTTTAGGCAAGCCACTAGTTGTCTCAAAATTATAATTATTCAGTTCGTACTATTATTACTCGAAAGACCTGAAAAATATTCAATTTGAATATTTTTAAGGTCTTTAAGGTTTTTAAAGCCTTAGTACAATTGATTTCTCATGCAATTTTTTACTTGCTAGTTTCAGTTCAGTTGTTGGGTTTTGTTTTTATTCAGATGGATACAATCAAATGTCCTTATCGAAGTGTAAATCAGCTCCAAACACTTGGTTTCTTAAGTCTGATCAAATCAAAAACCTTTGGTGAGAAACGTACCGTACTCGCGTACCGCGGGTCCCGTTCCACCGATTGTCTTTGTTATAATTTGTGAGGTCACAGGCTCTAACGGTGATGGACAGACAGACGTAGGCCTAATTATAGGGTTTTATATAAGGGTTTATATAAACCCTTTGGGTACGTGACCCGTGACATTAGGTTTGACCGTTGCTTAGTTAGTTTTTGAACCTTGCATCAGTATCATATGGAATTTCTCAAAGATACAACTTTGTGAAATTCAAATTATACTTACAATATGGCCATAAATAATCAAGTATTTACTTCTGGCTTAAACAAGCGTTGTAACTAGCAGAACTGTTCCATTCGTGTTCACTAGTTTTCTTTTCTTTTTGTATCTGGCGAAATCCTGTCATAAAGTTCACAAACGTGATGTCGCTCTGTCAGCAGTGAATCGTGAGGTAGTCGCTGTCCCTCAGGCGCTGCGCAAGCACCCCGCCCGATACCATCGCGTACACTTTCAGCTGTTGGCAGGACGTTTATAGGCCATTATTTACTATTTATTGCTTAGGCGATACGAGGTACAAAACATTGATTAAAATTTTGATGTGAACCTTTGACGATTTAGCGCCTTGGCAGTAAAACAGACTCGTATGACGTGACGGCTAACGACATGACGCTCTCTTATGCCGTCAAGTTCCACATCTGCCGGGCGTGAACGCCAAATTATTTTTATGAATTATATTTTTTCCTGTATTCTTTCTCGCGATGACCATTATTATGACGTATTGCATAAGTAACCAGAAATAAAAATGGTAATCTTTTTTTTATATTGAAACCCGGTAAGTGATACAAAATGGCCATGACATTTCACTAAATCATACAATCCCTCCGGGCGTCAGTTAAACGATTTCCATTTAAGTATCGGAAAGTTCGCACTGTTACCGCGGAATCTCATTGTGTTGTCTTCTTCGGAGAACAAAGAAAACGTGGCTCTTCCGCGTGGCAACTACGGCAAGTGACATTTAACCGATCGATCGAGGTCATGATCCCTGTATTCAATGTTGCTCTCCGTCGATGCCAATCACAACTTTCGACTTACTGATTAATATTTATTGGTTATTTCTCAACAGACAGTTCTTAACTCACTGCTGATTTTATACCGCATTATTGGTACGTATACTAAAACCATATTTGACGTTTTGTATTATATGTATTGTAATATACCGAGTAAAACAACAAATACGCCAATATAGATGGTTTGAATAAAGTTATAGTCGGTTTCTAAACGCTGGCAACTTTCCCACAGAGTGTGGTGAAAGTGGCGACCGCGCAGAGCTCAGGGCAGTACGTAACATTCCAAACCGATATGAACCTTGTTTGGTTTAGAAACTAGAAATCGGTGTTATAAATTGTATCATTATGAACACCTGTAATTAAAATAATAACTCTCTATAACCGTTTATGAAATACCAACGGCCCGCCCCAGCATAGCACGAGTGAAATGTAGAGTTGTAATTTTAACGTGAACCTAAAAAATTAAAATGTGTTGGTAAATAGACTAATCATAGGGATGTTCGCTCACACCGCGGCATTTTTCTTACTTTTAAATATTTGATACCCGTCATAATTTCTAAACGAAAGTTATGACTCGAATAATTTGAAGAGACATTTACATAATCAATGATTATGAAACTCAATTTAGTTGGATAATGATTAATATCATGATATGAATGTTGTCATCGTATCATGATATTAATCCTTATTATTCTTATCCTTTCGATTTATTCGTGTTTATTTTGAATAATTTGAACGAAAAGCGGTTTATGTTATATAACTATAATAGTTAAACATATTGCCTTGCGGACTTTTTGTGGCTAATGATGAGCACCGTAACTTATCATTTTATGTACCATCAATAGTTTTCGGAGCGCACGCCAAATAATGACGTTACGTCATTTTTTTTGTTTGGGTTATATTCGAAGGGACCAATAATAAAAAAAAAAACTATGTTCCTCGCTTTAAAGTTGCTTTCTATAGGTGAAATATCTTTTAAACGGTTATGTAGTTTTTGAGTTTTTCCATCACAAATAAACATTCGAAACTTGTCATTTCGTAATACTAGTTTAAAATCATTAGATAAAAATAAAACTTTTAGTTGGTAAATGATTGAAAGCTTTTGAAATCGTTAGCACCTTGAGATTGACGTTTTGTAAATTTTCAACCGCAATTTTAAACATGCCTGGCTAACTGTGAAGGGGTAGTAACTGGTCAGCTAAATAGCATGCGGTGCGACGTATGTTGCATGTAACATCCGTGCATGCATATGGCACAATAAATGTATTTACCGACAGCCGTAAGCGACACGCTCCGCCGCGCCGCCCCTGTGATGGTGAGATACGGCAGCTAGCCGCCGACTCTGGCTTTGTCTACAATCTACAAGCTTTGTTTATTGACCATTGTAAGTCTGAGATCGGCTCCCGATGCGGAATGGAGCCGTATACATTGACAGACTTATGTGCCCCTTCGACCGCTCCCTGACGTGTGTATTGTTCTTTTAATCTAAACTATATTACTTTTTAATGTTTTCTTGTTCATGAGAGAAAGACAAACTATTGTGTTTTTTATTCACCTTATCTTAACAATACAAAAAATGGACTGGTTAACCTTCACTGCTTGTAAGTGTAAGGCCTCCCAGGTTGTTCCGCTGTCGTGATCGAACGAAATGTCTCATTCGCCCCCCGCTGTTAGCAAATGCCTTAATAATCAACCATCGAAACTGCTGAGTTAAGAATCTACTATGGCTGTCTCCATTGACGAAAAATTGGCTAAGTGCCTTGGATTAAACAGAATGGATTAAGCAATGAAAACATTTGTAAAGAAACCGGTTTCCATTGTGCATATCAAAAGTATACCCTTTTGTGGTATTTAATCATCCCCCTTAGCCATGGTATCGAGGTCAAGGCCGTCGATATTCAATAATACGAAGTTGACTACCGACCCTCACCCTTGCTACTCGGTATGTAATTGTATTTATACAAAGCGAAGTGTGTATTTAAAATCTTTTTGCTTAGTAATATTTGCGACGCGAGCAACGGGCTATTATCACTTTGCAAGAGTTTTCAAATGAGCGCTCCAGATTTAAGCTAAGTGCTAAGGGGAACGCTATTTACATTTACGCCCGCTTGACTCTTTAACTAACAACGCTCACGCTTAGAGCATAACCATTTGCATTTTCATATCTTTTCTAAATAGATTCAGATCAATCTGCATTTTAAGAGTTGTTCGGCACAATATCTATTTAAATTTTTCCATTTCGACCGCGGTAATAGCCGATAATGATAAAGTTTTGTAATTGCGAAAGCTAGTAAACTATTCCAGTCTAACGTAATTAAACCGCGGCTCTCCTGTCGGACAGAAACACAACTCTTTGACAGATAATGCAGCGAACCGCCGCTGTGGAGGTGGCAGGAGGGCTGAGCGGATACAGGCAAGTTTGGCAGCCGTAAATGTCCCCGTTAATTAGTGGCGAGCTCCCAACGATACGCCGACAAATTACTCGACATTCAGCTGCCGCACGCAAATAAAACGACCGTAATGGTTTCTCTGTCCATCTTTACTTGCGTTCCATTGGTTAGGACTGCGAAATAATTAAAAAGCCTAACTCTCCTTATCAGTGACGTAATGAAAGTTTTTTAACTGCCTAAATATAACATACGGTAAACAGTTTTTTTCTGAAATCAACTGGCAAGAGCTGTATACGGCCCACGCAAATCTCTAACAAACGCGTTGTTGCGTCTTTTCGTTTTTTTTTTATTGGCGATAGACCGTCGCTTGACTTCAATCTCACCTGATGTTGAGTGATGATGAGATCGATGATGGAGCACGAAGGTCTAGAAGATACCTATTTACCCTTGCCTTAAAGAGGCCCAGGTTGTAGTAGGAAATCAGACGGCGGCAAAGTGTTCCATTCCTTAGCTGTTCTAACTTTTAGGCATAATTTTTACGGCCACTTAAATATTAGTATTATAGTTACTAAATAATATTACCTTAAGTCGTGCCATTATTAATCACTACACAAATAATCTCTTAACACCACAATGACTAGCACTTTAAGCTGCGTGTTAGACAAACAAACTTGGACATTAAAATTTAATTGAAAACTTTTTTATTTGCAGCTATTATGCAATATAGCTGGAAAACATCGAACCATTTAACATTATTTATCGTATTTTGTATACAATATGTTTATACCGTTGTGCAGTATTCTGTTGATAGAACCACAGATAGTTATATGGACTAAAATATTATTGACGTCAAATGTCTCAAGTTTTGATAAGTTACTAAAAAAATTAAGTTCTACTGCTTTTAATCTCACGGTTTAGGATCTGGCGATGGAGCGCAAATCACACTATCCTAACTTTTTTTTTTTTTTTTTTTTTATGTGTATGAGTGACGGAACGAGCTGAGGGCCCACCTGATGGTAAGTGGTGACCCTCGCCCATGACAACAGTAATGTATGCGACTTAGTATGAGATCCAAATATTATAAATGCGAAAGGGAGTTTATTTGTTTCTTTGTTACGCTTTCACGGCTAAATCAGTAAAACGATTTAAAAAATTCTTTCAATAATGTAAAGCTACATTATCAGCGAGTAACATATTTTATCCCCGTAACGGGAACTACGAGGGTGAAACCGCGGGCCAGCAGCTAGTAATATTATAAATGCGAAAGTTTGTATTTACGTGTGTGTATGTTTGTTACTCCTTCACCTTCAAATGGCTCAACGGATTTGGATGAAGTTTGGTAATATGATAGCTTATATCTTAGATTTACACAGGCAACTTTTGAAACCAGAAAACTGCGCGTAACATCAACATCAAGCGCTATATAATGTTATTACTGATTAATGACATGCAGGATCTAATATACCACTAGAATTTCCACGGAACGATCTCCCTTTTTGTTCAGTTTTAGATGGACGTATTCCACAACGTCCTCTGAATCCTATATCGGAACATATTAATTAGTGCAGTGTCATTAGTTAGCGCGACATGTTCCACGAGAGACGAATGTCGGCTCCGCATCGAATGTAGCGTCCATCGCGTTGATTGGATTCATATTGAAATGACCCGTCGCATTGTGCTCGGCTTATCTATCTGTCCACTCAGACGAACATCCCATTAAGGTGGATTTGCTATTAGGTTTCGCATCGACAAAGACTGTATTGTCGTTAACGGTTCCCGATTGTGCTTGTTTGTTCCGATCATGTAGCAGACAATACTGAATCCGTGTACAGTCGACGACTTAAACCGAAGTATTTATTACCGCAAAGACGCTTTTAAAATAAAATATTACGATACATCAAACAATGAATAAGTTGGAAGCAAGTTTTTAAAGGAACTTAACTCAGACGCCTCAATGAATCGCTTCAGAGTTCTTAACTTACATTGCAGGCTATCCAGGGGGCTAACATTCTGCAGCAAGTACAATTTATTTTTAACTTCATCGTCTGCTAATGATTGGACTTATTAATGTAAATTCCATAAATAAGTCCAATCATTATGGAATCATACCTTGATCCAATCATCTCAAGATTACTAATTCATCTGTAATCTACTTTTGTCCATTTATTTCTAATGTTGTCTGTACAAAAATGAGCCACATATCCATGAGTATTGCTCATTAGAATTCGAATCGATAACATTTGAATGTCAAATGGTTTGTCGAACAACGCACAAAGCGCCTTCAATTTATGACAGGCTTGTTGTTGAATGTAATTAACGTTTAACCATCCCCGAATTTGTCTGTACCTAATTGGTTTTATTGATTGTTCCATGGTATTACATGATTAATTACATTAAATTTATATTCCGTGCAACTATCACTTTACAACTCTTAAACAAATTCTGAACAGCCAATAATCTCAAAAGTTACTTAATCAACAACCAAACCTAATGTCCTCCAAGATCAATTAAAATATCGGCCAATCAGTGATCTTGGCAGGCGGTTAGCTAATTTTTTAATTGATCAAGCATTCAGAATCTGTCTTAATTCTATTAGGTTAAGATTCCTAAATAGTTCTAACTTAGGCCTATGTTTCCTGCGACTTAGTCCACGTGGACTTTACCTTTTTATTTTGCGTTGAACCCTAATTTATTTTCCTAAAATGAAAGTAGCTTAGGTTACACCTTATAACATTAGCTATCTGGCAGTTTCCGAGATTAGCCGGAACAAACAGACAGACAGTAATTTTATTGTTACATTTATTGTATATACTTTCTAATACATTAAGTAAACAGCTATTATTTTGATATTATATACACTTCAGTTTTATATATTTGTAAGGATAAAATAATATCGTTTCTATAACAAGCTTCCTGAGAATGGTACAAGCTTCCGATCCAGAGATTTGAATCATATATTAGGAACAATTTAATAGATAAAGCGTATTTACTTAGTTAATGATTATACAAATGATAAAGCTCCATGTGTGATGTCGCTCTGCTCCACGACAAGCAAAATATTTTGTAATATCTATTTACATCGTAATATGGAAAATGTTATTTAAATTTAAGTACTTACTTTGTTAAAGGGAGCATGCTCGCAAAATGAAAGTAATCCTTCCATTACTGAGGTTTCTTGTTTCTCCCCGTGGAGGGTCAAATAGTATTTGAAGAAGCGCTAAACTTAGTTTTGAGAACGCATGCTCTCGTAGGTACTTATTTATTAATTAAAGAAAAGAAATTGACGTATCCAAGTATATTTAAGATTAATTAAAGATTTTTGACTTGAATAGAAGACAAGATTACATTTTAATTAAAGTAAACGTACAGTATTCGTTCACCAATGCTATTTTTTTTGCGTCCTTACGAATATATCATATTATTAAACACTGTATAGTAAAATCAATCATTTACCTTTTTACTTTACTGATTGCACAATTATCTTTCCAGCATATGTATTAGATAGATATTTACTCAGAACTACAATCGAAATTACCAACTGTTCGTGTCCAAGTTTTCTCGACATTTTTCTCTGAGAAAGAAATATAATAGAGAAAATATTCATTGTTATGGATATCGTGAAAGATAGTCTGACTGACGACATCTATAACCGTGGCTTTTATTCATAACTACCTCTGTAGCATAAAATATTGCATTCATCATGCCATTCCGTTGTTATGTCTCATAATTCGACGTTTAGCTGGTAATGTAATTGTCCGCTAACTGGCACAAGGACGGACGGACACGACGACACAGCCTTCTGTTCGTCGCGAGGCACTTCATTCTGCCTTGTTTATTACTGTCGTGCAAACGCAAAATTGGCTTGATTATCTTATAGGTAAATTTGGTGAACTATTTAACAGGACTCATTCTTATAAAAATCCTTCTATTTTTGGTGGGAAGTCTTATTAACACCGTTCCATATAGGAATGATTTATTCTGACATTACTGATATCAGTGTGAATTTTTTAATATCATAGTCATAAGCCTGTATAATTAATGTCATTTCATCTATCAGAAACTCCGAATCGAATATTTTTTAACAATTGCACTAATGAGTTTCATAGAAGTCTTTTTGCAGTAAGGTCTATAAAATTAGGGTACTCGTCTGCACTCAATTACTCATTATTTCAGAGAGTTACTAAGAATGTTGTCAGGCCATCCAAACGTTATATAATATACTAGCTGTGTTCCGCGGTTTCACCCGCGTTTTTCTCGTTTCCGTGGAAACAGAGCACGCAAAAATAGGTTTTCGATTTTACACCTTGTGTTACAAAATAGCAATTTTATTACGGATCCCTAATTTTGAAAAAAAAAAAAAAAACATAGTCTATAGCCTTCCTCGATAAATAGATTACCCAACACTGAAAGAATAATTCAAAACGGACCAGTAGTTCCAGAGATTAGCGCGTTCAAACAAACAAACAAACAGACACTGCAGCTTTATAATATTAGTATAGATATGTTACCACATTCTTACTTGCATTTTGGAAGCCTTAAACGTATGTTCAGTGCTTTTTGTCATTGAAGGTCTGAGCAACCTAAGCAGCAACCATAATATTTATCTTTAATTTATAATATTTAACATCAACAAAGGTGACAATTGAGTTATGGAATGGTGAAAGCAGGCTTGTACTAGTGTTCTTGTCGCTGGTGCCATTCCATTTTTTTCAGGATCATTTTCTTCACAATAAGCATTTTAAATCGTTGAGAAGTTAGGGTCTCCGTGCTAAAGCATCAGTTACTTATGAGGACGATGGCAATTTCCCCGTTTTGTAAAACACTATGTACGTACAAGTCGTATGCAGCTGTGTCAGCGGGCGAGCGTGGAGCAATTTGCGTGTTCAGCCGTGCACAGTGGGCGTCCGTCCGTAATGAATGGCGGACGCGTTTACCGATCTAGCACAACCGTTCACAACACTATCGCAACCAAACCCAATAATGCATACTCAGCTTAAAACGCACTCAACCCAGACCGCCTACAGTTAAAGGTGCTTTGCAAACGCTAGCACAGTATGCACCAATTACCGATCTCTATACACGTTACAATTCAAATGTGGTGTGTTGATTAATGGAATCGAGGTAATGGAGCCATTTGCAATCTTGGAACGGATTGCATAATACAAATGTTATCATCTGCATTGCATGCTCATGTAGAGTAGTGGAGGAAGCAATTTGTGAAATTGTTTTATTTTTACACTAACCTGTTCCATGACTCATGTGCATATTAGATCTGTGAACTAGATCGTAACCACTGGTTTGTTGGCGTGAAATCAGGAAATGCAGCGCGCGATGATTGGTTGATCCAATGGCTCTGAAGCTGTCGCGGTTAAATCGATGCCTAATTACTATTTGCTATGAAAATTAAATTATACATTCATACATAACATTATTTCTAGCTTGATTCGTCGTCGTGAGTAATGTTTCCGTTCCGGTATGATTTGTAATTTTATAAGCAATGTTTCTACTGTGTAATTATCTTTTTATATTATGCATTGTTCTTTCGTGATCTACCTAGTTTCTATGTAACATTTTTGTATAGTGACTATTTAATAAATACTAATGTTTTCTTCTAGGTCGTGAGTAAGCCGTATCAAGCGGCATCTGGCGCAGAACTCACCAAACTCTGCAACCACAAGAGGAAACTTTTAGCGACGTTGCAGGCGCGTGCGCAGTCTCCAGCGACTCCGCCCCCGCAGAACATCGAACCGAAGAAAGGTAATTTAAATTAGATATTATAATTGACACTTATGAAAAGTTACATTTTCCGCCAATATGATTATTACTTATACAATAGTATTTTCATTTGCTCAAAAAGATTGAGTCTAAAGGAATAAACAAAATTGAGCATTTTTTCTAGACACCATTTCATTTTGCACACCTTTGTTACAAGTTAACGTAGTTATATGAAAAATACGTAACGAGTGGATTCCATAATGGCGCGTGGAACCGAAATCGCGGTGTTGAGTAACGAACTGACAGTACGTGACCGATCCATCATGTACACTGAAATGTTGAAATAAATGTTCCCCTAAGATTAAAAGTTAATCTTTTGAGCAGGTACTTGATAACGAAGCGCAATCCATCATTCTAATGAGAATTGTTAATTACACAAAATTTATCCTCCAATTTCCCTCAAAGCTAAAAGGGATGCTAAATAAATAGCATTACTCAGCTTGACGACTCAATCTCCAATTTGACGAATAAACAATTAGAAATGAGTGAACAATAAACAGATTATTATTCATGTTCCAACGAATGGGGTAGAAATCGGGAAATACGAAGAGATTTGCTGGAGAAGCAATAAAGGATAAATTGTGTTTAGCAATGCATCAGTATTCATACGACGCAGAGGGAAGCCCGAAGCGGGTTTTTTTTCCCACTTTATTTAATTTTAGTTTGTCATTTAGCTCAGATTGTTCGGCACGCGGTCTTTAAACTTTCATAAAGCAATTCTAGAGCTTTTATATCCAAGCGCGTCTGGCTTACGAAGCTAAGAATTCATTTAGCTACGCTTTGAAATTCTATTGTTTGAATAAAGTCCAATGGTATGACGATCTCACATTACTTTAGGTTTATGAAAATCGAATGATTTATAGTTTTTCAAATTATTATAAGTTTGTACGTGTTATTTCACTGCGAGAGATTTACAAAACCTCAACTCTAATCTCAACAAGGAATTATTAGATTTTCCAATGTTTAGTCAAAATCTAAACATCACGAGAGTGATTTATCTCAAACTTGCGAGTGTCGGTCCTAAGCACTAAGCTTTATTTTCACCATTGAAAGCTAACACTTTATGATCATGATCCATGCATTCCGATCCCACCCACGCATTATTGAGCACACTATTGAGTACACGCGAACGGTATGCGCTTTTGGAATGCTCAAAAGGCGAAGTTAAACGGCACGGGTTCATCGTCACAGTGGGTTCATCGGGAGCATTATTATCCGATTAGCGGGCGGGTGTTCCGGGCGCAATCTCCGCGCTCGGCCCTCCTTCATCCAATTACATGAGTGTGAACCGAACGGGATTAGCCGGGGAACCGGCGTCCCGTACATTACCGGCCCGTGCCGTTGACACTAACTAGATTCTCTCGTCTTTTCTCATTACCAGCTGATGTTCCATTCGAGTTTAACCAACTATTTTGCTAATGTAATGGCTCGTTTCCTCTCCTAATACGGCTTTCGGGTTTTAGAAGCGTCTTAGGGTCGTTTTGTTCGATCATGTTTTAGATTAGCGTTACGGAGCGCGGGCTCCGCTGAGATAACGCCTTTGTCTTTCGATGTGATTTTGAAAACAGCTCTGCATATTCATTTAAGATGATTTTCGCGTGGATACGTTTTATTCAAAACAAATCTAATTGGACATATGATGCCATTATAAGTTTTAGAAGAGCAAGGCAACAGTGAAAAGTGGTTGTTCGAGGAACTGAGTTGTTTCTTGTAACAAAGAGGGTAGAGCGGTCTCTTTGTTGTTAAGTGGCAGCTAGAGAGAGAGAGAGAGAGGAAAGGGGGTGAAGGGGTGCATTTAAGACTCTTGCAGACGAGCGGCACTTTCTGGTGGCAGACGATGCGTCTGCGGTTATTATTGAAACTCTCGTCCAAGATTGCAAGATCCACTACTAGACAAAATACACAGCTCTTTGTTCAATATACCAACTTATCAGGAAACATTATACTAGGTTTGATTTTTATTTTTTTTTGGTGAATCTTCAATTGACATATTCAATTCATTCAATTGACAATTGACATGGACATAGCAAGAAACAAGTGTCTGATTTAAAAGATCGAAAACACCCGACTTCAATTCTTTCATCCCTTATTTCTTGCCCTTAGGGGTTCATACACCATGTTACAAAAGAAATATCCAAATCGGTATACACTGGGCGAAAAAAAGTCACAGGGGCAAAATACGCATTTTCGTTAACTTGGATGACATATTTTTTCCAGTTATTTTGATATAACAACTAAACTATTTAACCGATTTTAATATTTTTTTATGAAACCTATCTGAAATCATATCCTTTCAAATAATAAAAAAAAAAATTTCAAAATCGGTTTTTAATTGTCGGAACTTACAACAAGAAACATAAAAAAAAAATACAGCCGAATTGATAAGTCGGGTGAAAATAGGATTCCTTTAAACAGTCACTTGATAATTTCTCAAGTGTGTCGCACAGCCGTTTACACGTGTCTGCGCCTTCGATTATTGGCTGCAGTTACCATTACCGTCTGCTAAGAGCCGCTCGTCTGTAAGAGCCCTGTGCGGCATGAATAGCGGGTAACTGCACTTCGTCAACCGTCCGTCCGGGAGTAACAACCTGCATTTCTCCCAACACCCCCTTCGCAATCCTAGCTGCCTCGTCTCCACCTGTATGTTTGTACAACAACCAGCTTTAATTTTAAATGTTTTCAAACATGCTTGGCTTCTGAGTGTTTTAATTATTTGTTTTATAATTTCGTACGATAAATTGATATTCTTTTGTTATACCATGTTTTGTTGGCGATTATCGGTACTCGAAATTTCTAATAACACGTCACAAAGTTTGTCATGGATCGTAATATTGAGGTAAGATTATAATGTCGTCTATTAGTCATATTATCTGTTGGTAATATTATGTTTAATATTGACTAGTCAAAATAATATAATCTTCATGAGCGACACTTTTTTATAAGCTATAGGCAATTTTCCCATCATGAGATTTCTAGTTTAACGTCCATTAAATTTCCATAAAAGATAAAAGCTTATCTTGTAGATTCTGTAACTGGCCCGAGTAACATTAACCTCAGGGAACCTTACAAAGTCATAGCTGTTGTACATTATATGCAGCTATTACATTCATTGTAAGTCCAATAAAAATGCTCCGATACCCATTTCGATAGGGAGATAAGGCTCGTAAATAAGATTAAGCATCGGGAGCGAACAGGCGATCGGTAAATCGGGAAGTCTATACGGGGAACCGCAGAATTGCGTAATTACCGTAAAGGAAGTCGGCCGTTTAGAGCAAACAAAAACTGTGGCGACTCGATCAGTGGCGGGAACAAAGGCGGGTGTAATTTGAAACAATCGGCGGTGGTGCAGAGCGGCCGGTGGCGGTGGCGTGGGCGCGCACCCCGTCGACTATTGATCTGACGAGCCGCGCCACCCTCGGCCGCGCCGCCCGCTCGTCCGCCCGGCCGCCCGGCCGCCCACGGCTCCGCGCGCCCCTACTCCTGCCACGACGACGCCCGACCGACACTCCGCATACAACCCGTATTTTAATTGCAAATCTGCCAGATAATGTGCAAATAGATAACGGTATTATACTCGGCTCTCGGCTCGCTAACTAATTATGAAGCGTTATAGAATTACGCCGTCGACTTTCAATTTTAAGGTCGACCGACTCGATTGGCCCGATATCGAAAAGTAAATTATCCCGATCGGTGTATGATTCGCTTTGTTTTAGCGTTTAATTAAAAGTTATATTCGAACCGGTGCGGGTATCGATCGCGCCCGCCTGTCGAAGGCTGTGATGTTTATCGTCAGTATCGCTTTACATATAAATAGGTCAATCATTGGCGCTCTTTTCGCTTCCTATTTGTATTGAGACCGCGTATTTTCTATTTCCCTCGTTCATAATCTGGCCTTTCGCGTATTTCATTGGTCGAGATTTTGGTTCAATAAAGAAGAGTGATTGCGTATTTACTTACTCGACTCCTGGTTGACTTTTATCTGACTTAAATAATATATTAGGAGTACAAATAAGATTCCGCCGTTTTATTGTAGATGGCGCGGCACGGAGTTTCGGTTAGCTTTCGCAGATGATAACCGGCTTAAAAAATAGTTTGGACATTCAAGAACAACATAAACTATTAATATCATTGATTTTATATTGGTAAAATATAATTTTTATAAGTTGAAAATGTCAAAATTTGAGCCAAGTAAGCGTCATTTGCGGGAAATATTAGTTTACTTCTTTAATTTAAAGAAATCTGCTGCTGAGGCGCATCGATTGCTCGTAGAAGCATATGGTGAGGTTGCTTTGAGTGAGAGAACGTGTCGAGAGTGGTTTCAAAAGTTTAAAAATGGTGATTTCGACGTAGAAGACAAAGATCGCAGTGGAAGGCCAAAAATTTACGAGGATGCAGAATTGGAGGAATTATTGGAGGAAGATTCATCTCAAACACAAAAAAAACTTGCTCTAACATTAGAAGTCACTCAGCAAGCAGTCTCACATCGTTTAAAATCATTAGGAATGATTCATAAACAAGGAAATTGGGTTCCGTACGAATTAAAGCCGAGAGATATTGAACGCCGATTATGCTTAAGTGAAATGCTGCTAGCTAGACATAAAAAAAGGGTTTTTTACATCGTATCATAACTGGTGATGAGAAGTGGATACATTATGACAATCCAAAAAGAAGAAAATCATGGGGATTACCTGGCCACGCGTCAACATCAACAGCAAAACCGAATATTCACGGAAAAAAACTTATGCTGTGTATTTGGTGGGATCAGCTAGGTGTAGTGTATTATGAGTTGCTTAATCCGAGCGAAACAATTACTGGAGCCCTCTATCGAACACAATTGATGAGATTGAGCCGAGGTTGAGCCGAGCTCTGAAGGAAAAACGCCCTCAATACTATTCTAGACACGAAAAAATTATTCTTCTGCATGACAATGCTCGTCCACATGTTGCGGCTCCCGTGAAAAAGTACTTGGAAACACTTGATTGGGAAGTGTTACCCCACCCGCCGTATTCACCAGACATTGCACCGTCCGATTATCACCTGTTCCGGTCCGTAGCACATGCTCTGACGGCGCAGCGGTTCACATCTTATGAGGATACCAAAAATTGGGTTGATTCGTGGATAACCTCAAAAGACAAGGAGTTCTTCAGACGTGGGATTCGAATGCTGCCTGAGAGAAAAAAAAAAATGGAAAAAGTGGTTGCAAGTGATGGGCAATATTTTGATTAAATTTATATTACCGTTCTTCTACAATAAATATTTAATTTGTGTTAAAAAACGGCGGAAACTTATTTGTACTCCTAATAATAACAAATTCATATCAAAAGAAAAATAATATAAATTTTTTGAAGATGTTGCTATATAGACATTAAGTCTCTTTATAGATCAGAATTATTAGGTCGTCTGGAGAGCAGTACAAAGTCACCGGGTCGGCCTCCCGACGCCCAACTCAATGACGTCGCGTACGTTTGTTTATTGAACACTTTAAGTTCAATTACTTTAGCAGATTGGTGTTCGTTCAAATTGAACAACTCCAAAAGGTTATTCAAATTGAAACCTATTTTGGTTTAACTCTTTCTTCAGTTATAGTACAGTTAATAGATATATTGTCTCTACACGTCTTGATTTAAGTGTCAATAGTTTTTTATTATTTTAAGATCATAATTTGACATTTGAAAACAAGTTATATCCAAGAACATGTTTCAATCACCGCATCGCGCATCGGGCTGTAAATATTTCCAGAGCTTGTAAAAGTCATCAAAAAGATATAACATTTTATTACGTTTCCCTTTTCAGTTATGGGCACTGAAGTAGCGGTACTTAAGAAAAAAATGAAGAAGAGACCCGGTTTCCCGGCAAATGTGAGCGTGTCCCAACTGATGGTGCAAAGGGAACGACCTCTCGCCGAGTTCAAGGTACGTTTGTGTGTATTAAGTATTCATAGCCGTGATAAGAGCTGAACCGTTGCCAGCCGCGGCCGCGGCGCGATGCTTGCCCAGAGGCGCTCCTTTATTTGCCCTAGCTTGCCACTTGTGCAATGCATCATTTCGAAATTGGCGAATGCCCTGTTTGCTCGTTGTAATTGGTTTTCGGGTGTAAACCATGTTCCTACTGGACTAGATTCTGATTATTTTAATTTGTTTCCTGCCGTAAGTTATAATTGAAATTGGGGCGTTAATTTTATTGAACATCTTGTGTATCCGTTTCAATATTATCCGTGAGAACGATTCATTGTTATAGTGTAATCATGATTCATTAGAATTCAAGAACGCTGTTTTAATTCTAGGATGTTTAACGCGCCGTAATTGCTTTATTTCAAGGCAACTGATTTCAATATGGATTTGTTATTATTTCAGCCCCACGACAACGAGCTTCTTCGTGACACGCCGGGAATGAACCAGCAACGTGGTCCGAATGGGCAGGCGTTGTCTACATATGCGCCGGCGCAACATATGCTCGCGGCAGGCCCGCAGGACACCGACCACAAATCAGATTGCCAAGTCCAAAAAAGTTCCCATTATATAACGGTTAACAACGGCTGGATATCGCAACAGAAGCTAGATGGGCAAAAACTCAATCAACCAACGGCAGCTCATCCCAACAATCCTAACAATTCCTCCGGAATGCCCGTGCGAGGAGCTAACGGCCAAATAATAGGCATCAACACGGCATATACCAAGCACGGGAATTACAAAGCAACGCCTAATACAATAGTTCCGAATTCCGAACCTGAACAAAAAGAAGAAAGAAAAGATATGCCTATGCAACAAAACATGCAAGTCAAATATCCGCTCAAGGACGAGGAATCGCAAATGTTCTGCGGCCTGAATCAACAGCTGACCCCTGAAGTCATGCAGAAGATAAACGAACAGCAACAGATATTCATTCAACAAAATCAGAAACAAATTGAAATGGCAATGAAAGGGTACAGAAGCCAAATATCAGACAACACGAACCAAAGCAACCCTCAAAGTCAAGGCCAGTACACTGCGCAAGGTCAGCTAGTCATACAGAATGGTGCCGTGGTCAAAACGAATCCCGCGAAAACGCCTCCATGGCAAGTCAAGAGAACTGACAGCGGGAGTTCCAATCCAATAACCAGCCAGAGCCCCAAACTTCAAAAGTTGGACAATACAGATTACGAAGATTCTAATGCGAATATGTCGGAGGATTCATCTAGTTCGTTCAGCTCTTTTTCGAGTAACGAGCAAACCATACCTCAAGGAATGTGCTCCCGCGTTCCACCTCTACCCCAACACTACAATATGATGAGTCAACAGTGGCCCGCTGTAGAAACTAACACAAAGAAAGGAAAGGGAAATGCTAAGGGAAGTAAAAAGAAGAACAGCTCCACCGAAAATAAAGTATTAAATTTCGGCAACAATGGCATGAGGTTAGCCCAAGAAATAAAAGGCAATTCGTCTGAAGACATGACTAATAATGGCCCTTCGTTCATGGACGATCCCAGCGGATATTTAGCCCAGCAAACTGTATTACTGAACAACACCATATCGAGACAAGGGGGCATGAATCCGACGTACGAAGGAAACCAATTTGACAGCATGAATCACGCCAATTTCGGACATCATCAACTTGATAAAATGAGAACAATTCCGAAGTCGAGTGAGGTTCCAAATATGTACAGAAACAACGTGCCAAACGCTTCACCCTCCCCCAACACCACGCCGGATAGCAGCGTCTTATCCGACAAAATGCCCGACAATATTCCGCAATGCTGCAAAGGATGCAACGTGTCATCGAAAAGTAATAGCCCCGATTTCGCCGATAACCAAATGCGGCTCAAATACATGAAACATAGCATGTATCGGATGGAATTAGACGGTGGTTCCACGTCGAGCCCGAAGCATGGCTTCGACGACAATCCTGTGACATCGTCCACTTTTGATAGAAATCCGGGTTTAAACGAAAACTGCAGCCCGATCCAGGCAGGGACAGTCAGTACCAGCAACGTTTCGGAGACAATGCAACAGCCAGAACCCTCTCCGACCCTGTCTAACAGTTCGCGGAATACTGACACTCCTCATAGCAGTGGCAGCAATGGCTCGCAAGTGCCTAGCTCCTATCACATTCAAAACCCGGCGGCCTACTGTAATACTTACAGAGAAACTTTCAACAGCAATCCTTCAACTCCGAGCGGCGGTCAAAACTACCCTTACAGCTCGCCCGGACCGCCCACCACGCACTCGATATCCGGAACGCAAATGATGCATTTTATATCTAATCATAATGTCAACAAGAACCTCATGGAAGTGGATAACATATCGATGGTCGGAGTGAAACCCGCCGTGAAGCCACAGGAACTTATGAGGCTGGAACCGAGAAGAAAAATCGAAAACTCGATGCCCGGGTACTGCCCGCCTCCGCACATGGGAGGCGGTCCCGCGTATTCGTTGATACAGGCGTGCTATGTTCAAACATTCGTGACGACTATGGCGAGTGGTTTCTCTGTAACGAGGGATACGGTCACATCCGTGTTAGCCGGCAAAGCGAATACAGCAACCACATCCATAAACGCATCGCAAGCTAATTTCATAAGGCCACCCCCACCACCGAGCGTAAACATGGCCACAACTTATGCTATACCGAATAACCAGCCCGATCCATTCCTGAATTCCGTCAATCTGCCCACGAGCTATCCGCTCCATATCGCCGGCACGACGGCACAGAACATGATATCAAAGTCTCCTCTAGAAATGGTTCAAAACGTTATCGGCAGCATGCCATCAAAGTCTGAAACAAACAACACGCAAACCGCATCCATTGCCCACGCTCAGGTAAATAAAAGAACGTCGCCCGGACAAATCTTGATATCGTCGACCGGGCAAATAATGTTGTCGAATAACCAAATGCCTCCACCTCCTCCGAAAATGATCACTACTGTAGCTTCGGGGCACAGCTCCGGGTCCGTGACTAATGTCAGCGCTTCTCCTAGCCAAGGTGTGGCACCCGTTGGTGGCGTGCAATCTATTGTCAACCAACCGACGGTTGTCGTCAACGCGCTACAGACGCCGTTCGTCATTCAGCCTCCGATGATGTCTGTAGACGGTCAAGTAGTGCAACAAAATGTACTACCGCAAATAGTCGCCGGCGGTATAGTTTCGGGGCAGGCTAATAACGAAAACAATAGGCAAATCGACGCTAAAAGCCATCGTAACTTTATGCAGGGCGTGGCTATGCTCTCTCCCGAGACTTCGAAGAAGAGGAGCAAGAAGAAGAAAAGTCAAACGACTAATATAACAAACGTGCTGCAAATAACCGCGCCGCAACAGAATCAGGGCAACATAATGGTGCACTCCTCGCCTCAGCACAACACGAGTCCGCAGTTCTCGCCGCGAGGGTTCCAACTGTCTCCTAACAATAATATTTCGCCTACCCCCATGTTGCAGGCGTTGACTATCGTTCCCGGAAAGTCTGGAACACCGGCGCACATAGTGATGAACGGGCAGGGGAATACGAATAATTTTGGATCTCAGCAAATCATAACGAACACGTCACCCTCTCAGCAGATCAATCTGCTCCAACCCGTAAATTTGATCAACAACGCCAGTGGAGTGATGCCCAACTTCCCCACGTTTCAGCAGTTCATAGTGCCAAATTTGGGTGGGATGGTGATGACGGCCGACGGGACCGCCATCATCCAAGATAACTCAACGGGAATGCCCATGCAATTACAGCTGCAGACCGTAAACGGTCAGAACGTTTTAACTCCCGTACAGAACTCTAATGTGTTCACTGGCGCAAACGGGGGCGTGGTAATCAGAGCCCAGAATCAGCAAGGGAAGATAATTCAATCGCAACACAGCCCAGGCGCACAGTTCATGTCGCCAAACAGCCAAGTGATGATGAACAGCCCCAATTTCAACGGACAGCTCAGTCCACTGCTCGCAAACCTTAGCCCGACGAACGTGACCTTCAATACCGGGCAGCAAGTGAGATCGGGCAATGTACAGACCCAAGAGTACATCCAGACTAATCAAATGGGTCAGGCCGTGATGGTACCCGTCTCTCCCAAGCAAGCGCCGAATCGAACCAACTCTACATTCGTCCATCAGAACACGACTATAGTGCAGCAACAGACGACACTAGTATCCAACTCACACAACGCTCAGATGTCGTCGCTGAACCTTCAAGGGAATCAGTCGCGACTGAGCATCGATCCAAACGTGTTGATCGGGAAGCAAATGGTGCAATCCACAAATAAGACCCGAAACTTTGCCGAGATGCCGTCGGAGAACGCGGTGCAGGATGATAGGAGTCAAGAGGATTTGAGAATCGAGAACTCAGAGGGTTATGCAAAGTTTATGAGTGAATTCGGTCCGTTAGAGGGACACGTGCGGCATTCGGTGTCGACGCAGACGCTGCGCGCGCGCGGGGGGAAGTCCCCTAGTACCCAGGCGGTTTCTGGCAGCAGTCCGCCGGATACCACCACCCATAGTCCGTTGGGCGCATTGGAAGCGGCTGCCAGCCCTCGGCTTTACGCTCAGCGCTGCGTATCCACGCAGGGGAACTACGCCGACACTACCACCAAGTCGCCAGAGCCGGCGGACGCCAACTCATCGGTGAGTCAAAGTAATCAGTTAAAATTATTATTATGGTTGTGACCAAAAAAAACTGACAATTAAACCAAAAATACATTGTAACAGTGTTTTTTTTTAACGTTTTTGTTCGTATATTTGTACGGTGTGCTGATCACCGTAGTGATGATGATGATAGATTGCTAAGTACGATGGGACCGGATCGGGAATGATAATAAATACGACCGTTTTCTTTGAGTTTAAGTTTTAAACTGTTTTATTCATATTAAGTAATTAATATATTAGTAATTCTATGTGCTACGTATGCACATATACGTATGTACATATTTGATGACTGCGGTAAGTACGAGTCGGCTCGTGCAATATTTTAATATATAGATGTTAAAATGGAACTACACGTACATTTTAGATATAATGCTTCCAGGCCATGGTGCAGTGTGTGTCGAGCAGTGAGCAGGACATGGCTGAGGCACGGGACCACTGGCCTGCACCAAGAAACGATTTCCACACCGACAGCGAGCCTCACAGTAAGTCACTTAATTCTTATTTCATGTCAAGTTACGCTAGTCGACTGCTATAAGCCTTTACCAGTAAGTGTCACTGAGGCCGGTTATCGGTCTTCACATCTTCACTTTCTGCCAATCTTAGAACAGGTGTAATAAACAAAAAGAGCTTCAAATTCTGAACTGAAATTTCACATTATCCATGTGTTTATGCAGAGTGATATGTCATATACACACCCGAAGAGAATAAAGATCATTGAGTGATGTCATGTCATCTCTTTAAATTTTTTTAAACATAAGAACGCGGCATCATATATTACCTAATATATCTGTCGATTAAATTATTTTTAACCAAGACATATAAAGCGTGATTGTTAGTGTGCTATATGTAATTATTTTACAATAACGTAAGTAAACTAAGGGCATTTCGCAGCTGGTTTGCCGATAGAGATGGAAAGTAGCACAGAAAATCAATTGTAATAAAATTCCGTAGGACTTCGATGAGTCACTGTTCTCGCTAAAGTTTCGTTTTGAATATTTTACTGAAATATCATTCGAAAAAGATCACTTCGCACTCAAAGGAAAACCATCGTGTTCTATAATTCAATTCCTATAAATTCTGTTTACATAATAATATGTATTTACAAAAAAGAAAACTACCGTTTTATCAATAATCTGGTTCCCATAGTACCAAGGTATGTTTAGTTTGTAGCTAGTATATAGCGTTGTGTGGAATGCACATGATTACTATCAATATTTTTTGATTTATGCGTTAGCAGTAACGAAACAAGCTTGCAGCCTGACGGATGTCAAGAACCATAGAACAGCAATACGACTCAGGTCCTTACCGAAGTATGAGAACATCCAAGTCGCATTGAGACAGGGATGGAACATCTCTTGTGCCTGTAATTTCACCGGCATCCACAACCTTCCACCGAAACAAAGCAACGCGAGTGCGCCACTGCTTGGCGGGATATTACCAGTCGTGGTGGGCAGTACTTCTCTGACCGAACTTTTTACAAGTACAAAGTGGTACAGAAAATTAGGCACAATTTTTAATTTTCTTTAAACCAACTGTAATGTGTGAAATGGATCTATATGAAATCCACATTTTCCAGATATGATGAGCAACATGCCGATGATGCGTCAAAATCGCCCTCACAATCCCGTGGAGTCCACTGAAATACATTACAATCAGAATATGAACGCTCCACTTCCGCACAACTCTCATACCATGGAGCACGTTCCAACTAACTACTACGAGCGACCACAAACGTACAAAAGGAAAAATGATTTCGGAGACGGTTCCTCGTATAGATCGGACAAAATAATGCGCTCGAATAGTTACAACATGGTGCACGGCCCTAAAGAGCATGTGCACAGGGAAAATGATTTTGAAGGCATTGCAATGTCCTCAGACAAACAAGCCAGACATTACCAACCGTCTGGCTCCGGATCTGAACCCTCTGGACTTCAGAGAGGGTTCGATCGACATAATTTAGGCTCTAGCGATGGTAAGTAACTTTTAAAATATACGCTTCAATACTCATAAACAATGTCTTTTTACATTTGCCTACACGTGCCAACACTACGGTCACAGAGATTTACTTAAATTGGATTTAAAATAGTCAACTATGTTTCCAAATTAAATATCGCGAGTTCCCAGCACTTGCAAAACGGCACTGAAACAGTTCCTTATCTCCTGTGTACAAAGCTTTGACCTTTCATGATCTCTAATGTCATTAATTGGTGTGCCATTGAAAAATCTGCCACAGTATCTACTAATATCCAGAACCATCTCACGCTTCAGTCACGGCTAACAAAATTCAAAATTTTATCATTATGTTGTGTCTTGTATTGGTTTTGGATTGAGTATTGGTCACCAGAAAAGTAGCAGTCAGCCAGTCTTTGTCCCATATACGTACAGAGGATGGTAGGATAAGTAATTAAAATCCTATTTATTCTATACATTCGTTTTTCTGATTCGACTTCTGAATAAATGTCTAATAAATGTTTGTAATAAATGTTTGAATTGATTGTCATTTCG
Organism: Aplocera efformata; assembly: GCA_921293045.1. NCBI lineage: Eukaryota > Metazoa > Arthropoda > Insecta > Lepidoptera > Geometridae > Aplocera > Aplocera efformata. The sequence continues at coordinate 8,183,957 of OV121045.1, forward strand.
TAAATTTGTTTCAACGGATGAAAATAGTCACATGATTCGAATGAATTTGTTGCGTTCAGAAGACATTTCGGAAATCGAATCAGTAATATGTTGCTCCTAGTTGGTACATATGTATGTCGCGATTTGAAAGACATTTTATGGATGTTATAGGAACAAAAAAACCTATTTATATCTCCGAGCAAATATTAAGTGGACTCATGATGTCGTCAACGCGAGCGTTTGCAGATATTGCTTAAGATAAATTGCAAAAACCAAAAACAGTTAGGATGTGACGTTCGCATAGACGCCACCGATTCAAATGCTTCCTTGCACGTAAAACAAAATCATTGTAATGTATAATATTTAAGGCCATATATGCAAACGCTCGGTGTCGACTTTGTAAACCAAGCCATACTTTATGGGCTCATTCATAAAATTCAGACAGTATATTTTTAATTCAAATTGCTTAGGAACAACGGGTGATTTTAATCTTGACAAATATCTGTATTGTATACTTTTCCGGTGACAAAACAAAATTGAACTAGCTGATACGATCATGAACGTTATAAATTAATATATTGTGGTATATTTCAGCTTCTACATAATGCGATTGGTCATTGGTTTTCTTTCGGTTGGGTTAATACAAGATACAGCTGTATATAAAAGGGTGTACTGGAAAACTAATCAGAATCGGTCAGCGATGTGCAGCTCAAACGTTCTCACCCGGCTTTCTGTCGCTTTCCATTGCACCATTCGAAAGTAACAAAAATTGGCTCACAACTATTGGGATTCCATTACTAACGCATCATTGTAAACCCACCATCATTTCATCTGTTCATCGTTGTAAGTAAAGCACAAATCTCATTTACTTTACCCGTGTAATCTAGACAATGGAAAAACTGCATTCATTCAGATATAAAATAATATACCTACTGTGGCGTTATCAACTGATTATTTTAAGTTCTCTAAAACTATCCTGGTATGCAGGATGTTTGCAAGGATTATGAAATATCAATGAATATACATGTGTATCTTTTCCATTGTCACGCTAAAAATACATTCATATGAAATTGTTTTCAATTATTTATTCAAATGTTAATAAAAGCAAGCCGACTTCAGCTTTATCAAATTCACAACGCCTTTAAAAATACAAACATATGAAACTGGCAAATCATGGTGACGGATTCGTGGTGAAGGTGTGCAGGAAAAGTAAAAGACGATAATGAAATAAACCAATCGCTTGGTAGATGCGAACGATGAAGAAAATCCAAAGGAAGGTGAAAAGCCTTCTCGAAAGTTCGACGTCGGAGACTTGGTGTGGGGTCCAGTGAAGGGGTATCCGTCGTGGCCGGGAACGTTGCAAGCGCAAGCGGGCGACGGTCGCTGGACCGTGCGTTGGTTTGGCGGAGACAAGGCGCCGGGGGAGGTGGACCATTCCCAACTGCTCACGCTCTCCGAGGGTCTGGAGGCGCATCACGCCGCGCGCACCAAGCATAGGAAGTGAGTCACAGGAACGAGACTGTGTGGAGCACACTCGCCGCGACGAGTGACGCCTCGGTGCGACTGCAAACGAATTGTTGACGCACGGGATATTATATCGTATCTGTATCTTTTGGGAATGTTTAATGGGCGATAAGTCCCCTCACAGGTCAATTAACAGTTAGTGCGCGTGAATATAATTAGTGATGTCGAAAGCTAGAGCCAACAATTACACGACTTTCCTTCGTAGTAGCACCGAAGCGCATATTCTATTAGTTTTACGACTTACTAATTGTTAACTTGTAGTGAATGTAATCGTTATTGTCAAAGCAAACTATTAACCCAACCCAAAGTTAACAAATTGCCTTTTAACAGATTGTGTCGAGCTGAAAACATCCACACAGGTACGCTTTCGATTTCTCTTGGTACCATTTACTAAACCAATTTTGTTTATTTTGTTAGGAGTAGAAAACTGAACACACTTCTCGAGAATGCAATTCAAGAAGCCATGGCCGAGTTAGACAAGAAAAGCGAACGGGGAGATGTCGCTACCGAAGGTTCGAGCGCGGAGGTCGACGATTACACCATATCGGAAACTCCCAAGCGCAGCAAGAAACTGGACAAAGTAAAGGGAAAGGAAAGAAACTCCAAGAAGAACCCGGTGAAAATAGCGCCTAACCCGCACAAGACGGGCGATGGTGCAAGATTGCGCAGCTCTCGATGACAACACTGGACCGACAGCCTTAAGTGGAAACTTTAGAAACGCGTATTTAATTATTGTTTCGCTTTCTTCTTGTGCTAGATTTAAAGACACGAGCCTTACGTTCCGACCGAGTAAGTTATAATGTAAGGTCCAAATCCGCCTCATCAGTGTAGGTTATACTGGGATATATTGCTAAATAGTGCATACTATGAGACTGTTTGAAACGCGGGACATCACAATTTTCATAAATGTTTTAGATTCATTGTTGTCATTTGTAAAAAATGCATTACATTTTATCGATTTCTTCATATTTAGATACTGAATAATGAGTATAAATGCATAGAAGTAGCTAGAACAATTTACGAGATTCTATGTATTAAATTAATTTCAATGCCTAAATAGATTATTACCCGACAGTGATTATTTACCATTCCGTATTATATTTAGTTTGATCACTGTACGTATAAATTTATTGATGTTATGTATTTGAATTGTGTCATATTGGGTCAAAATTCCTTCTGAGCGTCGGAGGTTCCTAAAATATTTTGTACAAAATTATATTATCAATCATTGTGTGTTGCAGACGATTAATTAGTAGATGTTTAGATATCGCGAGGCGTCTGATTCTAAATCACCGCCGCCGCAAGTGTTAGGTTAAGTGAGTTGTCTACATAAGTAGAGATTTTTCGATATCAAATATATAAAGAAACTAATAATATTATTAATCAAAACCTGTCATCGATGTATTGTACAATGCTAGTAAACTGTAAATTGATAAGAAATTATGCTATATAATACATTGTAAATTTTTATTTCTTTTGTTAGAAAATTAATAAGTATAACATGATTTCTAGTCAAAATATTGAGCATATTAAATTGTAGATATTATAGAATGAAGTAATTGACAATAACACGGGCCTGGGGACTGCCGGCGAGCCATCGCCGATGGTATCGCTTGTTTAGGCGATAAGTACAGAACACTTATTATTTTTGACATTGCGCTATGTACTTGTTTAAGTTAATAATTTTATATGTTTGTTAACGACTTATTTATAAAAAGGAGGATCTGTCGAACTTATCCCTCGAAATATTTCCATCAAAGTAAATGTACTTATTTATTCTACAAAACAAGTACTGAATACCACAGCCATAGTTAAATTTTCTACAAGATTTTTATACAATATTCATAAAAGTATACAATATACATACATATTATATATATCATATTTTATAGGCCTACATTTCACGTAGTTTAAAATAGGTGCGGGCATTCGAGATTGAATTAATTGTATTGTATTGTATTACAAATGCATCACTCGTATTATCACAAATACTTTTGTTTGTTATCTATCGATGTAGGTAACAAAGCGAATCTTTAATTTGTTATTTTTTTTAATTTATTATTATTAGTCTTTCACTCTAAGTGTCGCTTTATCGAATAAGTGTTTGTTTGTGGTACAAGGGAGATTATTTATAATAATCAACTGTAAAACGCTTCAATTATTCACAATTGTAATAAATAATAATAGTTACTTTTAAAAGTGGTAGTAGTGTAATGCGAATCTGTAGGTAATTTGTTATTGACATTGTTAGGATTTATTGAATGTGCAGATTTCCAACTTATACTAATAATGATCTTTGGATGTCCGGCAAATCATATATCATAAAAGTATCATAGCTTACTGTTTTTATACTATCGTATTTTAACCGTAGAGATTCCATTTTTTCCTAAATAGATATTGTGAATCCAGATAATGGCTAGCAAGTAGGTATTTAATGTTAAATGGATATTGTTAAAATTATATTTAGAAAAATAGACAGCACTTCCTTCTAAAATTGTATTATGTACATAATCCTACTGTAGTTATGTATAGTATTTTATTTCAATGAAATTAATGTTTTATAGACTAATATACAACATAAGATTATTTATTTGTTTTGCTGTGTACATATTTTTTTCAATAAAATGTACCTGTTTTATTTAATGTCTTTGTTATTTATTATTCGTTTTAATTCTTAATTGGGTGTACATTTAAAATGTAACTAGAAAAACTCTTCACCGATAGAGAGATCATTAATTTGGGTAACCGGCTTATATCTTACTTGGGTTTACCATGCTTCGAATTTATAAAAATATTAGGGTTAGTCGTTCTTAAGATATTACTTCATATTTTTAATACCCACTAAAACCAATTTAGTATTGATTAATATTAATTTGTTTTAGTGGGTATTTATTGAGTTGTATTACAGGAAAATCTCATAAAAATATCTAGCAGCTTCCACTATCGACTTATGGAAATGGCTGTCCACGTGGCTTTCTTGTACAGCCGGTGAAAATACGAAACGGCTGGCGTCACGATAAATAATCTTAGTAGACTTCTAACTAAAAAGTCGAGTTGATTTTGGCGAAACAAGGCCAACAGGAGCTTTTTCTAAATATAGGAGTTGAAAGCGCCTATCCGGCAAGCAAGCATGAATAACTGAACTATATCTCCGAATATATTTATTTATTAATTCAGCAACGAATGATACAGTCTTAGAAATAAGTATTTACAAATAGTTAATCCCTGAATAATAGGCTCCGAGGGAAGAAACACCTTAAAATAAATAAACTCGACTCCGTGGCTTAGTTGGTGGTAGCCCTGCCTTCGAAGCGAGGGTTCCCGGCCAGGGCACACTTGGTGTGGTGAGCATGGAATTTGTTCTCGGGTCTTGGGTGTTTGTATGTTTGCCCATGTCATCTGCGATACAGGTAAACCTAGTGCAGGGGTATGAGTGTGTAACATTTATTTATATGTGATCACAGCATTCCCTATTCTCAATTAAACCACAACTAGGTACATATTTTATAAGCTAAAAATTCGGCATGACAGTGATATTTTAAACTTACAGGTATAATTACAAAAATGTACTTATAAAAAATAGTGAAATGGCGTAAACCCTTCCTGGGTTTACGCCATTTCACTATTTTTTAAGCGAGTAACATATAAATAGTAAAAAAAATCTACTAAATAATATCTAGAGTATTTTTAAAACTGTTTCACAATTTAGAATTTCATTTAATTAAATTCAGATTACACAGTAACTCAGTTCATTGGGGTGCCACTTGAACTTTTGCAGTGGTTCAAATAGATCTATGTCACTATTATTTGAGAGGATTTTGTAGAGCTTGCAAATTTTCAAAAGCAGCATTTGACCTAGTTTTGTTCGTTGAACATGTTCACAACTTTAATTCTGGGAAATTTAGATGGAGCATTGAGCGAATGAAGTGTGTTTTTCAATCATAGTTGCGAATTTTTGGTCCAGAATATCCACATACGTGACAGAGGGGATAGAGGATAGTATGATCACTAAGCGATTTCTCTACATTTCGTGTCTTCCGTAAATTCTTACCTGTTAGGCGTCCAATTGTTTTAAAGAATTTCTTTTTGGTTGATAACATCGAAGTTCGATCAGTAAATTGACCAAAGTAATTTTCGCTGTAATCGTACATCGCTGAATGTGTACTAAATCTAAATCCTGTACTAACGCTGATGGATCTTGAAAAAGATTTGTTTCAACTGGTTAGTGTCAGAAGGACTTGCACCACCAAACTAAATAGTGGGTGTAGAGCACCACCCGGTTGATGTTATTGATTAGGTAATACCTCAACAATATCAACCGTTCGCGGGTCAAGATGTCTACTGCTCCTTAGACTATTCTATTGTCTAAATTATCTTCTAACAACTAAGCGAGACTTTGTTTCGGATTCTCTGCTATCTCGCGAATATTCAAGTTTTGACCCTTAAATCCAAATTCTACTGCCATAGGTACAAGACGTTTTCGCATTTTTATAAAATTTATTATAATTGTTGATTTTTTATCACTAATATTGTGTAATTTTATTCTGTTTGAAACGTTGATCGAGGAAGCCGTGCTGAGATGGTCCACGCTGAAGATGAGTGTGCTATGGAGTTTATAGGTTGGTGGTATATTTTCATTTACCGTGCTGCCCAGAGCTTTTCGTCCGCAATATGCACGAACTTTATTTTTAGGTAGGTACTTCTAGTTACGTTCGAAGTAGATAACCGAGTGTCCGCATACCTAACTTACTTAGGTAGGTACCTAAGTAGTAAGTAAGGTAAGTTCTATAAAAGGACTAGCTGTGCCCCGCGGTTTCACCCGCATAGTTCCCGTTCCCGTGGAGAATACGGGGATAAATTGATTTTATTTTTTTCGTTAATTTTCCAATGTTTTAATAGTTATTCTGCTATTCGGGACGGAAACAAATCCAACAAATCAAAAACCATGGCAATCGGTCCAGCCGTTCTCGAGTTATAAGTGTTGTAACAAACACGACTTCTTTTATATATATAGATTTTATAGAAACCTCAAAAATTTTAGCCTATATGTTATTCTGATGTATAAGCTATATTGTGGTAAAGTTTCATTCAAATCCATTAAGTAGTTTTTACGTGAAAGAGTAACAAACATCCATACATCCATACTTACAAACTTTCGCCTTTATAATAGTAGTAGGATATACGTAAATATAGTTTTTCCCCAAAACTAGCACAGTTTTATTCCCCAGTAATATCGAAAAGCATACCGTATGCTGTTTGTTCGCACAACATGTCCAACCATCGCTCTCATTTCATTCTAAAAGTTCAACGACAAACAAACCAAACATGCCACTGACAAGTTGTCCCAAAAACTTGTCGCTTGCAATATGTCTGGATTAAAAAATAATATTGGTTCTGTTTGCTTTCGGATAAACCGAAATATAACAGGCATATTTTTCTTTGATATTTGGCCGGCTTTTCGATTAAGTATGCAAGAAAATATTAACTTTTGTGTTTGGTTTTAGCGCATAGATAGCCAAAGCCTACAGGTACATATTACCATCATCAGCAGCACAAAAGATCTATACTACCACTAAATTAGCTTCGCGGGCAGAAAATCATCGTGAGGAATCCATACTCGTGATACTACTCTCAAGATAACTATAACAGGCCTGTAGGTTTTGATTAAGTACAGATCGCCATTATGTTGGACTCCATAGACGGGAAACTATAAACTTCTTCTGTGGATTCGATTCCCACCTAGGACAAGCATTTGTGTGACGAACATAGACGTTTGTTCCGTGTCTGGGTGTTAATCTTACTTATATTATTATCTTATTATATTATAATTATATATATTATAATGTTTGTATGTATGTGTGTGTATATATGTTTGTTCCACCTTCACGCTCAAATGACTCATCTGATTTGGATGAAATTTGGTACCAGGATATCTTGGATTAACACATAGGCTACTTTTTATTCCGGAAAGCCGCGGGTAACACCGCGGGGCACAGCTAGTATGTATTTACAAAAAAAGTACCTACTATATCAGTACTGTATTAGTTACCCATAGTACAAGCTATGCTTAGTTTGGGGCTAGATGCCGCTGAGTGTAATATGCATGTCCATGAATAATTTCTGTGGTACATACAATGTTTGATTTGTTATGTGTTCGATTTACTAAAACACTTGTAAACAACTATTATATCATAATTTGGCTCTAGCTACGTTTATTTTAGGGCTAGATGGTGATGTGTGAATTTTCCATGAATATTAATTATAATATTTAACTGAAATGATATTATAAGATTAAAAATATCTAATCTTTACTTATGTTTTAATTTCGTTGTTGATTCCTTGTATTGCAAAATTTTATATACCTTAGCTAAATTGATAGATAGGTACCTACTTTTTAAAAGCTATCTTAAAGGGTTCCTCTGAAATATATTGCTGTCAAAGACGGAATATATTGTAGGTAGCTCTTCCGTAAGCACAAAATCGAATCGCCATTAATCTGGCGGAAGGACGGGAACACCGCGCCGATCGCAAATGAATGGTCATTGAAATGAAGATGTATGGACCAAACATATCACTCGAGACGTTTTATTTGCGAGTAACCTGTCCCAGAACGTTACCAAAGACGTTTATTTGTTAGCCGCCAAGTGTACCTAAATACGGCCGACCCGCGCCTAATTCGCAACTTTTCCAAACATTTTTCTCTCTACTGTAATTGGGTAAAATGGAGGTGCAGTTTGTGGAGTACTCTGCGCTAGTTCCGTAAAGTTTTCGTTTGTAGGTACCTTGTTACTAAGAAGGATAAATTACCCGCTAATGCGAAGTAAGAAAGCTATGTTTTGAACAGGGCTGATGTGAACTGTTTGTAACTTAGAACCACTGACTTGGAGAGTAGAAGCGATTGCGCAACATATTCTTGGAACTATTGAATATAAAGTAGTGAAATCTTTACTTCAAGGGCTGTGGCCTCGTGGGTTATAATTCCTTGAAGTTTCCTCAGTCCAAAGTCACCCGGTCAGACTCTTCGTTTTTTAGGGTTACGTATAAGAAAGAGTGCTAGTATCAAGCCACTAACTATTTCATAGCTATAATATCTGCAATTAAAACAAGTCATAATTAATACTTTTTATAAAATATATTGAGTTTAGGTATAATATAATAGGTTCATCTAATATGGAACAAAAATATGCAAATGTCGAAATTCCGTTAAGCGGATATCGTGTAATTTTAATACTCTTTTAAACCTAGTAAATGTCTCTAATTTAGATGCCATCTGAATATTAGTAATAAAATCTGGAATGTAGAGTAATGTAATTTTAGAATAATACCTTCCTAGCTTTTACCCGCGGCTTCACTCGTGTTAATGTTAATTTTGTCAAACAATTCCTGTTGTTTCACACAAAGTTTACCCTCCCGCTCACCCCACCCCCTATGTTTTTAGCGAAAAAAGTAGCCTATTTCCGTCTCCAGAGTCCCATCTATTTTTATATTAAAATTCATTATATTATAATTAATCAAAACTTAGCGGTTTAGGCATGAAAGCGTAACAAACAAACAAACTCACCTTCGAATTTATAATATTAAGTTAGGAATAGATTAATGAGACAAGAACTCAGTCGTTTTTTTCAGGCATGGCAAATTTGGGAATGTGCCTTTACACTTTACATGTTAAATTCATACATTATTAAATTTGATATTTACGAAATTTTTTAGACTAAACCAAGTTATTGGAAATTGTGTGTCGACTGACTACGTAATGGTGTATTTATTTTTTATGGTATAACTGGCATACTGTTCTTTATTTTGAAAGTGTAGTTGAGTTACATAATATTATTTATTGATTATGACTGGCCTCACCACTCACTTGGTTGTAGCTCTGCCTTTTTCACTGGTTGTTCGAATTCCACCGTGATCGAACATAGATATTAATAAGTATTATATTATGGTGTCTCAAAGTAAAGTCAGTTTTCATATGTGAAAATTCCTACGCCTCAATTTAAACGTCGTAACTTGTTAAGACTAGTCTCTAATTCTCTGAAGAGTACAGTTGACACTTGCTTTACTTTCTTTTAATCATTCTCTCTTTGTTTATTGACGACGCAGTACGTTTTTATAATAAATAGTATGGAATGCGAATAATGTCCTAACACACACGAATTTCATATTTATCGCAATCCATACTATTTATTATAAAAACGTACTGCGTCGTCAATAAACAAAGAGAGAATGATTAAAGCCATCCTTCTGTAGCAAATATTGAGTGGCGGCCGATTGCACACGCCTGTATAAATGTTTACTTGTATTTTGTTTTAATTTTTAAGGTGTGGTACGAATAAATATTTTCATATTCTTGTTCTTAATGAGGTTCCCATACCATAAGCCACGCTTAATTTGGGGTTAGAAAGTGCAGGGTGGAATGTTCGAGTTTTTTATTTTGCTCCCATTTAGGTTTACCGTTAAATTATAGATAATATAATCTGCTATTCACTACATATAAATATCTAAACCCGACATGCAGTTTCTAGAATCTTGAACCGTCACGCTTTGAAAAAACTTTAGATATATGAAATGGTTGTTTGCTCTATCCGTTACTTCCTTCATTCTAAATTTATTGGACCGCAATAAATTGATCATCTCATCTCACTTGTCGCTTAGAAATCACCGATATAGAGTATAGGTACTCTACCTACGCTAATTTACCGCTGGTCTGTCGGCCCACGTAAATTCTGCGAAAGGTTGCCTGCGCCTAAATTCAACACGATTCCACTCGTGTTTGTCTGCCGCGAATATTTGCCAAATGCCAAAACGTTTTATCACGTAGGCCCATTTAGAATTGGTAGGCACAAGGCACCTCTATGTTAAGTAGGAGTTTTTCACTAAAAAGCGTGAAGAACTCCAAAATGGCAAATCGGTTCTTAAGATACTCGTAGCATAATAGCTGGTAATATTCCAGAATGGTTTCACTTATGACGTGTCGGATAGGGTTTGAACAAGAACTAAACTTAGTAATAATAAAAATAAGAACGCATCATTTTTTAGGTACATAATACTTTAAAATGTGACGATTTTTTTGATGTCACAAATATGCACAAAATTATAGTCAGTTGCACTGGCAATTGACTTTAATATTGCGTTTTGAGTTAGTTCAGAAACAATGAATGCGCTAATGAAATATAAGCAAACTAAAAGTCATTTGATGATGCAAACGTTTGTGCCGAAGTGAAAATGTACACGTGACCATTGCTTTTCAGTCAATGCCTGAAATAAATGTAACAGGCATTGACGAATGAGTAAACGAATCTATATTGGACCCCAATTTAAATTAGTGATAGGGAGGTACATTTCACTAATCTATCTTTCACGAGCAGCTCGGCAGGTACAATTATTCAATGCCGCAATAAAGGATGATGGCCACCGGGCCTGAACCCTGAGCCTATTTGAAGTGGTTGCCAATGCGCTGTCATGTCTCGTTATACAGTATGTTAGGCCGGTAAAGGATGGAGGAGCTTGCCGCAGACCGATTCCACGATAAATGGGAGCGATGCTCAAACGAACGTTTACAGGACAACTATTTACTGTAAAATATGGGGTTGCGTCGCGGGCCCACGATCAATAGTGCCGATTCTACCGACCTATATCGGAATGGCCCAGTGGAATATTGAGACGTATTTTGAAGATAAGATATTCCATTCGGTGTATGGCCATCCAAAGTCATGAAATAAATTCGTTATATCAAGGTTAGATCAGTAAACGCATTTTGCTAGGGAATCTTAATCCAAAGGGAGCTAGCTATAGCTAGCTCCCTTTGGATTAAGATTTATAAATTCACATAGTGTGAGTGTAATCAAAAATACATGTTTGATTGACCGTTACAGACCGGTCCCGTTCACACCAAATTGGCGAAGAAATCGCATAAAAAAAAGATTGAAATGATAGGACTTCAGATACTGTCCAAGGAAAGAAAAACATTTGGTAATTATGTGTTATTTCATAATTAATAATAATTACCGTACCGTACCAGCCTCTAATGTTCCCACTGCAGACAACGGCCTACTCTCGATAATTGAGAGTGAATAATAATTAATTTGATTTTATTCGTGGATTACCATACCAGCTTCTAATGTTCCCACTGCAGGGACACCGGCCTACTCTCGATAATTGAGAGTGAATTAATTCCAATTAATTCGTGTCCAATCTCGAACTCTGTAGTATGTTTTGTTACGCACGGGGTGCGTAGAACCCGAAGCGTAGCTAACCCTCCGTTTTCACAATTCGAGACATTACCAATTTTTCCTTGAAATAAACTTTATAAATGATGTTTATGTTCGTCATTACTCCCAGAGTTGGATGTTATAACAGGGACATTAGTCGGGGTCCCTAATGTGGTGTTGTGCCTGGTTGTGCGTTGGCAAGCGCAGCCCTGTCGATGTCCCGCGCGAGATTTATCGTCCCGGATCCGCCCTCGCGAAGCTCGACTTCATTTTAAGAAAGACGATCGAGTTTCATTTTTCTTTTCCCTCTTGCGACGGTAATGGACGGCTGAATGTCTGTCCGTCGTAAAGTCCACAAAACCGCAAAACGTCTGCGGTGCGGTGCTTAGTTAAGAAGAAATAAACGAGAAGTTCGAATTGAAAAACGTTGAATTTTCCGATTTTGCTGTAGCGACCGTCCCGCTGCAAAATTGATGCTACAACGGTGAAATGTTTCACTACAGCGCCTCTTTCAAACTTTTTGCGGAGTACGTATCTATTTGAGAATTTAGAGCCGTGAGAGGTTTTATGGTCGCTTGCTGCCAGTCGTATACGGCGTCATGGAAAAGTCGTAAATGTTGCGTACTAGCTTGTACGAGTGAAATTTTCTACTTGAGCGACCGCGCGATCTACGGAACATGCAAAATTTTACGATTCCTGCTTCCGCTCACCGCTGCCTCTTCGTTCACTTCTATTCCTGTTTTATGAGCTCAAGATGTTTAAATTATATCTGTTTGAATTCACAGGAAACGGAGTCGACATAATGTTCATTCTGGCATATGGGTAGGTGTTTTTAGTGGAAATAAATGACTATTAATGTTGCCCGCTAACGATGTTCTTTATTAAACGAAAATTTAAATTCGTGATATTGAGAGGAAAGTTATAGAATTGTCATATATTGTGGGGATTCAGTTTTTTGAAACATTTATATTGTTGGTTAGGTATTCCTTGCTCTGAACTTTTTGTTACATACTTTGGTTATCTAACAGCCTCTAATGTTCCCACTGCAGGGACCTAAGGTCTTTTCTCAACAAACGAAAGTAAATAGACAATTTATCTACCACGGTAGATTAAATTTATCTACCCAATCCAGCTAAATAGATGTAACTTGTCCTTCGACTTTTTGGTTCGAGAACATGCCAGTTTCTTTTCGATGTTTTCACCGTTTAGAGATAGTGTAAACGAAGAATATTTTTTTAATTTCGTGTAGCGTGAATATAATAAAATTGACACCACTCTGATAGGTAAGTAACCCTACAGTTTATCTAGTTAGTAAATTTTAAGGCAAAATCACAACCACATACTAATTGAGTGTGATGGTTTTGATTAATTTATTTGGCTACCTGTTATAATTTTATATTGAACACTAGTGGGAAAAATTTTTTTGTTTGTCAACCGATTCGGATCATTATTTTTTTTTATTATAAACTTGATTGGATTTGTGTGCACTGTTGTCTAATTGTCTAATTTACGGAACAATTCTATCCCTAAGAGCGAAATGAAAGTATTGATATGGGTTTCTTCCGATTTTTAAATCATCACGTGTACTTCTTCAACATCAACCTTTAGATTAAATGTCAGCGTCCTTACAACTAGCCCATTCCAGCATATCTCAAAAATGCAGCATTCATGTGTTTTATTTCAGAATATTCTCAAAGTACAATAAACAACGGATTTGACGTCATTAACCGATGGACAATTAAAGGAGGCGGTGTGTGCCGCCGCCACATGTTGCAACGACGATCAATATCAGGCCTAGCCTAGCTCGGTTTTGCGAGCACTAGCAAACCTACCTGGCTTCAAAACATACGCTTACTAATCGTAGTATTCTTTCATTCATTTAAATATGAGGTGAGGGGCTGAGGAGGGGGGCGACTGCGAGAAAGAGTGGAAGTGGCGAAATAGTCTCCTTTCCAAATAACCCAAAGCAGGGATGATTGGAAAGATTGAAGAGGGAAAATTCAGGCTTATAATAAGTTTAGAAATATGTTGTGTACGTCCCTACGTAAAATCCTTAGAGGAGGGATTTCTTTTCTTTTCTTGCCTTTTCTTTCCTATGGAGAGTTGCATACGGTTTGACAGGCCCAAATTAAGCGATAGTTACATTTTTATTACAGACCCTAACGCTAAGCCTACCTGATGTTAATTGGTTACCTTCGCCCATAACAGCAGCCGTTTCCGAGATACGCGAAATAAATATGTATACGAATTGCTAGTTTAAATAACTGGGCGACCGAGCTTCTCTAGTTTATTTGTGTGAATAGTTCTTTTGTAAAGAAAAATGCATTTTTGCAAGAAAACAAATTATATAGGTAAACTTAAACAGAAACACTCTATCGAAACACAAAATTTCATCCAAATCGTTAGAGCCGTTTCCGAGATAAACGAAATAAAAATACAAGAATTACTTATTAAAAGTAACAAGATAGGTATACGTTGTAAAGTGTATATAGTTTTGAAACATGTAAACCGTTTTTGACCACCGTTTGTACCTAAACATTGTAGCCTAATAGTAGCCTTATTTTTTGCTCCACAAAAGGTTTGTAATTTTGCCTTGTTTACGGGCACCAATTTATACACCCGTGCGGTAGTATAGGTAAGGTACGTAGGCAATACACTGCATTTTTTTGATGCTCATGTCAATAAAAAATTAAATTTAAAACGAATTTTGTAACTACTTTAAACTTTAAAAAACTAATATAAACGAATAATCACAGCTCATATGTTATGTAAATATTTAAAACCATGGGGTCCGGTTGCTCGTGTCCGTAGGTACCCTTTAAAGTCCCTACACGTACCCCCTGGGTGGTGCAAAAAGAGCAACTAAAACGATCAGTAGAACTTGTGTCAAGTTAGTCCGGATAAGTACTGCCTCCACACCTGGTCCGCCAAACGACTTAATATCAGATAATACTTAACGAACCAATATAAACTGAAATCCATTCTTACTACAGATTTACCAGACAGACAAACACTTCGATTCCACTAGAACAGGTCAGTTTAAGAGCTCTGTTTAAACGTAAGCCTAATATGCTGTAATGTTCTGTGGCTATCCCATGTCGAATAACCACAACCTCTAACAACTAGGTATGCATTGCAATGAGAGCAGTACCTACGTAACCGCTCTATCAAGGTAGTGAATATGTATTTTCGAAGGTTCCGTAGCCAAGTTAATAGAAACCCTACTTTAGAAACAAGATTGTTCAATCAGCGGCCGGGGAAACATTTGTGCGATGAGCATTAAGTTGCTACTCATGTTTTGGGCGTTTGTGGAGGTGGAGCGACGAATTGACAAGGTGCTCAGTGGCGTTTTCTGGGAAATCCAATGACGGGTAGTGGACTAAAATGGGCTGATGATGTCAAACTCAAAAATCTACTACTAGCTGCGTCCCGCGGTGTTATCCGCGGTTGGACTTCCTACGGGAACCGTATATTTTTTCGGAATAAAAAGTAGCCTATGTGCTATTCCAGACTATAATCTATCTCTGTACCAAATTTCATCCAGGTCCGTTTAGCTGTTCTGGCGTGATTGAGTAACAAACATCCATCCATACTTACAAACTTTCGCGTTTATAATATTAGTAGGATAGGATTAAGCAGTCGATACTAAACACAGGTAATGCTCTGGTAATCAAACAGCCTTATGTTATTGTTATCTACCGTAATACGGTAGGTGACCGCTCGCCATCTAGAGGGCCGTATGCCGATTGCCATCTTAGTGGCTAGACAGGAAATTCGTATCACTATTTATTATATGGCTGGAATATGAATATCAGCACAGAGTACCTGATGGATATCACCAAATTATGTTACCTTCATACTTCTCATGTTTCCCAAATTGATGTATAGAAGAACATTGAACGCATTTTGTATTCCAAATATAAGTCACCTATAAAGCCGCCAGATTTTCTCAATATTAATTTACCAAATGGCTAGTACCTATTTGTTACACATATGGTACATATGGCCTAGTTCCGTGCTCTATCATCCAGCCATGCATCATCATAAATCACGCTAAACGCTGGGCTGGATGTTTGGCGTCTCCTCTCATGTGCCCTCGATTCGAGGCTGCTGGCCGACGTCTACCGTGCACCTAAACTATTTCAATAATATTTGACGGCTCCGTGGCTTAGTTGGTAGTAGCCCTACTTTCGAAGCGAGGGGTCTCGGGTTCGATTCCCGGCCGGGGCACACTTTGTGTGGTGAGCATAAAGTTTGTCCTCGGGTCTTGGGTGTTTGTCTTGTGTTTCTGTTTGTGCATGCCATCTGCGACACAGGGAATCCTAGTGCAAAGGTATGAGTGTGTAAATGTTTGTTTTTTTTTTGTTTTTGTTTTAATATGAGGTCCAGAGTAAGTTAAAACCAGAATACGAAGACTCGAGAAAGTGAACAATATAAACCTTTGTACGGTCTAAAGACTAACTAGTCAGAAAATAATGAAGGTTTGAGCTTAAAAGTACAAGTTCTACAACAGGAGGTATTTGTGTCAAATTACCAATAGTCACTACGTAATATTATTATTCGAGAGCTTGGTGGCCCAGGGGCATAGACGCCGGCTTTCAATCTGAAGGTCACTGGTTCAAACCCACAAGTGCACCAATGAGTCTTTTCACTTGAAAAATTTATGTGAAGTTTTTAAAGAATTAAATAAATAAAATAGACTGTCAAACAAAACACAAAAAAACACACAAAATTTGTGCGCGTGAGTTATATTTAACCAATAAACGAGTTAATTAGGTTTTTATAGTACCAGTCCAATAAAGAACATTTCGTCAAAAGTAGTGAAAATTTGCTTATTATATGATATTTTAAACTATATATTTCATACATACATAAATAACTCCTTTTTCCCTTGAAAGTAAGGCAGAACGTCAATACGCCACTTTTCACCTTGTGGGATACACTATCGAGCTCATCGCCTTCATTGTATCCCTACGAATAACTCGGCTGAATTTCTTCTGATTCCTGTGAAATCAACATTCCTTAGTAATCCGGCAGCCGGGACAAAACTTATACCAACGATAATTACCAGCAAGCAAGATTATTCCGGGTAAAGACTATATATTAATTTTATGATTAAAGACCTTTTTCCAAAATTTCGTCGTTATTGGGAAAATACACTATTATGAGAGTTGATATGAGATGAAATTGGGAGATGATATTTGGCGCGTCCTACTAATATGAAATTTCTCATGCAAAATTAGACAATACGTAGTTTACTTAGTCCGGTGTAAGGAATTCGGAATGTATCGGGCAGGCGCGCATACCTAATGTGATTGAACACCGACCCGCGGTGTAAATGCGAAATATTTCATGAGATCCTACATGAGGGATTGCTTAGCAAACCTTTGTTACAAAGAACTTCTATCGTATTGAAACGCGTCCTAAATAAATTAGGTTACGTAGCTCTTCAATTGAAAGCACATAAAACACTCTTTTTCTCACTCCCTCCTGAGTTCAAAGCCCATAAATATCGATTTTACGCAACAATCTTGTAAATCTTTAAATAAGTTATTTGCAAAAGGATTGTTACTTCTTGTTCCTTATTTCAGTCGGTATTTATTCATGTTACTTATAAATTTGAAGAAAAGGAGTACAGCAGTTTCGATAAGGGTAAAATATATTGTTCTAAGAAAAATATAATCAAACGAAGACTTCATTGAAGCGTGAATGTGAATGTCACATATCTTCGAATTTTTTGGTTCTAAGACATGCTGCTTACAAGTTTCTCCAGCTGATATTGGTTCAAATAATTCTTGCGACTCGACACTGGCAAATCATGGATAACTTCAACACGTAGGCCATAAATAAAAGAAGAAAACATGCTGCTTTCCTCACGATGTTTTCTGTCACCGTTTCGAGAACGTGGTATTGCGCACATAATTTTTTCAAGTGAAAATCTCGTTGGTGCACTTGTGGCTTTGAACCAGCAACCTTCAGATTGAAAGTCGCCGTCTGTGACCCTGGGTCACTTTTTTTTTTAATTAATGTATTGGTTAATACATAAATAATTATTATTAGTTAAATGTAATGGGGCGGCCGTTCGATACCAATACTACTAATAAATTACCGTGATCTCGCCAGGCTCGATTAATTAGCCGTGTGTGGACGCCTTGTATATATGGATGTCGTATTAAAATAGTTCTTGTCGATTACCCCGTAACTGTACACATGGTAAGGTACATACAAATAAGCACAATAACAAGGTACATACAAATAAGCACAATAACAATGATATGAGACAAGGAAATAATTATTGAAAACTCAAAAATATGACGTAATTACTTATCTGGGATTTCACGGATTCGTAGCTCAGTTGTAGTCGGCCTTTCCTTCGAAGTGAAGAGTCTAAGTTCCTTGCTGGAGGAAATTTCTTGTGTCAAGTATGAGGTTTGTTCTTGGGTCTTAGGTGTATCCGTAACCCAGGGAATCTTATATCATAGGTATGAGTGTTTAAGTGTTTACTTTGCTAGCTACTTATATTAGGTATTTAAGGATAAAAACTGGTACTTAATGCATACAATTCGGTAGGTGTAGATATGAGTATAGTTATCTTTCCTTCTATTTATCGAATCCATTCCCCTCGCCGTATAATCTTAAGTATAAAATCAGGCGCGCCAAAAGTGTGACTCAGCATCTTGTGCGAAAGAAACTCCCCCACTGGTGATTTAGCTCTGGTTCTTTTCGGCTGTTAAATATAAATCTAACTTATGGATGTTGAAAAATCATTCTTCGCGTCATAAATTGTGCCGTACCAGCAGGGGCGGCGCCTGTGAAAAATTGCACACGCCTTGTAATCGTTGTGTCGAAGCAGAGGGTGCTAATGTTGCAACTTAAATTTATCTAGTATCGCATTTGTTATGACGAAACTCCACTACTCCCAGACAATGACGCAGCGTCGTGCCACCGATGCCAATAAAAATGAAAAGTCGAAGATATTCGTTCCGATAGATATCGCCGGGGAAACTAGGACCTACTTTGTGGAATTGAAGCAATAAACCAAAGTGTCTTTATGATAAATTCGAGAACGTTCGATGGGTAATTCAATATGGCAGGTCCACTACGTAATAAGGTCGTTATATAAGTACCTACAATGGCCGTCGTTGAGCGGAGTTTGTGTTTTGTTATGTCCGTCTGGTCTATTTTACAAGGGCTGACAGGCCGAGGCTCGAAAGGCCCTTAAGACGTGTGGGCGCGTCACCGGCGTCCCTACGCCGCACCCTCGGGCGAATTATAAGCCTACAGCGGCTGAATACTAAGAAGGAAGGATAAAAATTCACCCCTCAGGTAGCCACATCTAAGCCGACAGATAAGTTCTTGCAACTGCGAGACAAGGACGAAATCCTGAACGAACAAATCAATCCCTCGCGTGTGGGATTGGCAGATCAAGCGTACAGGTAAACAAAAATGGTGTACGAGATGGCTTTTGAGTTGATCCTCGGCTAACAACGTGGAAATAAGGGAGACGAAGCGGCTTGATCTGTCGGGTAAACATCGGGGATATTGTTTATAATGTGTCGTGAATAACGAGCTTGTATTGTTTAAGGATCCCGGAGTGCGGCGTGGCCTATTTCCTGTCACGTAGAAGGCGCAAACGAGACTCCACAAACGAGCTGACTGTGCCGCTTGCGAACCGCTGCGCTAACGAAATGTGCCCACTACAAATGATGATGTACACGGCTACATATTGCCTAACTACCGATATAAATTGTAGTCTGTTCTAGTATGGCATGTTAGAAGGTATTCCATGATGTAGGTCAGTATAGTGTTTTTATTTCACTAAAGGTTATGCTTCATAATGTGAAACATTGAGTGTTGATTGATTTATTGATTCCAAGTCAGAGTGTAATATTGTTTGTCATTATAATTGACGTATAATGTCTATTTATCTACCGATATCAAAGTGAAAGTATTGGTAGATGCTTTCAAAAATGTATTATAGAGATATAATGAAGAATTCTTTTGTATAACGTGCATTTAATTTCAGCTACTAAAGAAAGATAATTATTATACTTTTAAGAGTTAGCTTGAAAATTACAACTCTCACGGTACTGTACAAATTAGTCTGGTCTACAGAATGCATTTACATGTTTGGTAGCTACACAGCAAAAAAATCTAAGTTTAATTTACCTCCCTGTAGGTACAGCAGACCTTTGTGAAATGTTGATCTTTTCAAAAATCACATTCGTATTGAGTAAAACCTAAATGGTAGAGAACAATAACTATCATTATATTAATTTGGGAGTTATTTCAGAGAGGTAATTTACTGATATGGGCCAAAAACTCCCAAAATCTGGGAGCGCTTAAAATAATACCATACTCACCGACAATTATTAATTAACTGTTATAGGTGCCCAAACCGGAATAATATTTTCCCGAATCGTTAATTAAACAGATAGCGCAAAAATAAATTTCGCTAGGTGAACTCATTTTGTTCGTTTGAATGGAGCGCGGTTGGTTTTGAATTTCCTGAAGAGTGGAGTAATGAGGTTGTAAGCATTCTCGATGCACTTGCACAAAACTAATTGGCTGGCGTAACTTCAACGGAATAAAAATCCATTCGGTGCGCCGTTTCACTTGGTCGGGTCTAGTGTTGTTCGGCTGCACAATTACACCGTTATTCCCCTGATTGCGTACCGCTAAACGATAAATAATAATGATTTTATCGGACGCAGTGAACACATTGTTATTTACATGCATTCGCAGACATTTATTAGCAGAACCTTCATCTACAAATTTATAATCGATTAGTTTTAAATAGCTGTTTGAATATCGCAATACATTACTCATCGCGATTAATTAACTCGCTTCGTTGCGCTGTGCTGTAATGACAGGACAAGCAAAATACGGTGTGCAGTACACTAGGGCTATGTTTTATTTCACAAATGCTTGAAATAAAACACGGAACACGGAATAAAGCGATGAAGATCGATGATAATTCTTAAATTATATGGGTGGTGGATAGACAACTACGCGGACCGTAGACCGTTGACCGTAGACACCGTAGAAAATTAGAGGTTAATACAGATTTGTATTTTTACACCTTTATCCCAGTAGAAAGAACCACGAGCCTCGATAGACCTCTTCTCTCTGGTCATTCGAATCCTAAGCTGAACGCACACGCGATCAGCCAGAAACAAATTGATCAGATACGCAGTAGAGGCTCTTACTGGGATTACCGGTGTCTGTTTACGCGTGATCGATAGTACCACAGCACTAACCGTCAGCAGTCCCGGCACGCGCGAGTGAGTGAAGGACCTCGATCCACAGCCGCTCAAGAGCATCTTCTGCAAGTTGTGGTGCAAGTTATCGGAAACAGTAGGTATAAATTACATATATTTGAATGGAGTTTACTGAAATTAGTTTACGCTTGGACGATAATTGCACAGTCTTTGCTGTCACCAACCAAATTCTAAGTTCTTACATAATTCTTGTTACATTTTCTGTAAGTTGCGGTTAAATTATAGGAAATATTAGGTATAAATTAAACTCTCTAAGTTTCTGTTTCGCATCCATGATCCTCATTGCATTACTTTGCGTTTTAATTCCAAGGAAAATAATGAGCCCACAAGTTTCAACCGCCATAGAGGGAATATTCCAAGTGTGTTTGCGCACTGCGGTCGTCATAAGTCACCATTTATTTTATTTGCGTACTACTTCAGAAAGTTGCTTGCATTGCTTCGAAATCGCCACATAATACATCGGACTACGACAGGAGCCTTAGACTGAAATCGCGAATCGGTGTCAAACACTTCACATACACGTACTGCGGAGCATATGCTAAAAAGAAAAAGGCATGTAATGTAGGTTCGCGTAGTCGACGAATATTTCTACGAATGTTAAGAACGAGCATCAAGTGAAACTCAACAGCATTTGAAAGGATGCATCTCTCCGGTATAATCTCCACACATATGACTTGTACCACATACCAAGAAGCTACGAGGTTAACTTAAAAGAGTATAAATGGTAGTGTCGGGAATTAAAAGCAGAATGCTGTTTCAATTACAAAATTGCGCACTAAATATATATTTAAAAATACGAGAAAGCTCCATTTATTATGTATGGGTTGTCCGCAACAACAGATAACTGTGGTACGGGGCAAGATGTTAATCAGAATTCGATGGCAAATCGTTGAATATGTAAACGGAGAATGACAATGTGCGTGTCGGCAGATGGTGTAGGTACCTACTTAACTACGTCGAGGCTCTATCAGATGGCAACCCTAATGTAATGTTTGCGAATGAATCCGAATATTAGGTACACGTACGCAGTAAGTAGTAGGTACAGTTATTTTTTGTTATACAACACATTGTTTTTTTTTTTTTCATATTTCTTAAACAGCAACGAAATACGAAGAAATATTGGTAATGTGCCTGATCTTACAGTTCTGCCTTCGATGATGTAGGTCGTGGGTACGATTTCCACCCAGGCCAATAATTTGTGTAACGAACATAAATATTTGGTTTTGTATCTGTATATTAATGGGTATGTTTTTATGAGATGATCTGAAAGCCTAACTAATGTTAAGTGGTTGACACCTGATATAAATATATGTATGTATTAAAAAAAAACAACACATGCGACGTAATATATCCGTCTCAAGTGACGAGCGCAACAGGACATGAGTTTTCTCTTGGGGTCGTCCCCGACCGGAGGGTCGGGGGAGACCTAAATCGTATAACTGTTGTTATTGGCGTAGGTAACCACTAGGTGGTCCTCCAGCTAGTCATGTCACTTTAATAACATCAAAACCGTTTTAAGCCATTACTATTACAACCAAGACGGGGGTTTTTACATTTTCGTAAAATTAACTCACAGCCCTCCTCTATATTTGTTAAGTCATACCTTCGCAAACCGTGAATAGATTTTGATGACGCTTGTACTAACCATTTAAAAATCCACCCTTGTATGAAAACATTAGGGAGAAATGTATTAAGTGCTACTAGTTTGTATATTACGAATGACCGCCCTAAAACTATAGGTACCCACTCGAACCCACTGACGCCATTGCCCTGATTAGAAAGGTACCTTAGAGATGAGGATTTGGGTTTAATTCAGCGGAATTCGAGGTCGTACTATTAGAGGTATTTAGAAGATTATCTTGCTATTCATAGGAAAAATCGATAGACCCAAATGCAAATTCTTGAAATGTATAATAAATTAAACCATAATAGTACTTAATGATAATTATTAAAACGAACATCAAAAAGGGCGTTGGCGTTTTAATTTAAATGTTATTTGAGCCATGATCTTAAGTAATTTAATACGTAGTTTGTCAGTTTGTCTGTAACATACTTTACAATTAATCAACGCGGTTTTTATAAGCGTTTCAGTTTATTTTCAAACGTGGCAGTTACTTGAAACGTAGACCATTAAAGTTTTACTTTCAGTAACTTTCAGGAAAGCTAATATATTGATTAAACTGTGAAGTAACAGGGTGAAAACGCGTGCAACAGTTAGTAACCGATAAATGTCAGTAGCTTTCAAAGGAACGTAATTAACATGTCACATAAGTACGTGCGTAGGTAATTCGGTATGAAATTGTCTACAAAAGTTATAAGCGATTCACCTAATATCCCAATTTTCCGAGCTATTGAATCTCACTGGGTATCAGGGCCTTTCTTTATGTACATTCAAAAGTAGGTTACATTACTTATAGCTGATAATATCTGAGAAATATATACTTACTAGAGTAATAGAATAATACAAAAAAGCTTATCAATGGTACTATTCAAACCTCATGTTTCCCTCACAAATACCTACTATAAATATACGTACATAAAGACATTACAATAATGTGTTATGTATTTTTCAGTTTCGCTTCAATGTATGAATCTTTAATAATAAGAGTGGGTGGAAAACTGGGGAAGCACATATGTAACCAAAAGGCAAGTTCCAACAAAATAACATATTAAAAAGGGTTTTCTGGGAAATTATATTGCGTCAAATTTGTTTCTGCGAATCAAAACGTCCCCAGCGTTTTGATTGTGAAATAAGCTTTGGCAAGACAAAGCCGCGCGGTAAGGCTTTGAACTGAACTAAATACATAGTCCTGGGTTGGAAGTGGACTACAGCGTGAGAATCGTATTTCTATGTGCCTTATATTATCACAGAGTTTCTGAGACTCTTTGGAAAACGGTTGTCTCATACTCGTAGAAGCATTGTAATAAAGTACCAACAGAATTGAACGAGGAACGTTGGTTGGATTGACGCCTCAAATCTATGTTTTCATTTAATCACCGTGAGATATAAAAAAAATATCTCACGGTTTTATTACTGTTAGGCTCTTGTTCAAACCTTATTTACGAGGAAGAGATTAAAGTTACATGCCTATATGGTGATAAGTTGATAGTAAGCCATAGGGTTAGCTGAATCAACTGTCCCGAATTGACAAACAATACAAGCGAAATAGGAAAATATTTTGTCCGATAGCTTTATATTCGCAAAACGGCCCCAGGGGACTGGTCGTGGAAATGTCAGATGCGTTTTGTACGACCAACCACACTTGTATAGCGCAGTATGATTTCGACATCAAAAAATAATTACAAAATTTTATGTAGGAGGAATTAGTATCTCATATCTTTGTAATAGCGTAATTTATTTGAGTGAATTTATAAACAGCTTACAGAAGTTCATTGTTATCAACGGTGATAGACAACATGTTTGTATAACCGTACTAGTATTGATCTATAATATCGGGCAAAATATAATTAGGTAGCTACTTATTATATTCTCAATACCTATGAAATAAATAGATAGATTCTTATTTTTGAGAAAAAATAGCATAGAGACACGTATGTCAAAAAGATTATATGCATACGTGTTGGTATTATATAAATTAAAAACTTTATTGAAAGGATGATGCAATGAACGCAAAATAAAAAATTCGGGGCGTCTGTATGGTTATTAAAAAGTAACAAGGTATTTCGGCCGGGCTATCATAAAGAACAGAAACATAAATTATACAGGTTGTTTCCTCGTAGCACGCCGTAGCGCTATCTTAGTGCCTCTACGATTCTACGAAGACGGTTGATGTCTACGGACAATAGAGGTGCATCGTAACCGAGCTCACAGGAACGTTCACGAAATCTTTTGAGCTCCCGTCAGATGGAAGAGACGCGAGGTTTCGTCGGCAAACATGCCTTGTTGTGCCAAGTGCTTAGTAGTCTGATTCTAATATCATATTATCCTTTGTGCTTGTGTATTAAGTTTGTTATTGAAATTTTATATATATGGCCCAAAAATAACGCATGTTTTTTGTAAATATAGTTTTTGAAATGAAAGCTGCTACACGTGGCAAAATAAGTTATTCACGAGCTTTTAAGTTGGGAAAAGTTTGGGTTAAATATGGCTGTGAAAAATCTGCTCTCGAGTCGTTAATTTGTTTCATTGCGGCGTCCAAAAAATAAAGTAATTAATTTCAGCTCATTTTTTGCTTTCGGTTTACATAAAATATGTATTTTTCAGCGGCGTTTTACGGAGTTAGCAACACTTCGTAATCTACCTTTGCGGGGATTAACGTGGAATCGAAGGTAGCGAAAAATATTCCGGTCGGAACCTATCGACGAAGCGGCGCGGCGGTTAATTACTCTTGAATATTTATTGGTCGTTTGAATAAATCGCCCGCAGCGGATAAGCCTTTAACTTGTATTATATTCATTTTTTTCTACAGCGAATTTTTGGTTTTCTGTTTGATCTGACTTTCGAATGGAATCAAATGATGCCGCCTGCGGGTGGCGGATGTTCTATGTAACGGGAAACCGTGGAAGAAAAAAAGATATTAATAAGTTTTGTCAAAATATAAAAATATTGAAAAAGCCAGACGTTGGATGAAAGTATCTACATTATAATATCTCTAATTCTGAACAATTCAACCGAAAGAAAATTGACAATCAAATTTACTCACAGTTCATCCAACTCCTACGTATGAATAAAACTTTGTCTTGTGTGGGCGGTGTATTTTGGATTTCGGGGAATTATCGAAGATTGGATTTTAGATCAGTTCGTAAAATCTAAGGAGAAAGGCAGCAGATGCGCCCGACTGCGGCCGGTTACCGCGAGCCCTTCACTCGTCGCTGTTGTAAATAACCTCTGTTAAGCAAACTCCGAGTGCGGAATTACTTTCGCTGATCCCTGAAAAGTTACACTATTACGGAGCGCAAGTGTGATCCCTTTCGTATTACTTTTATGAGTACGCCAGCAGTTGACGGGACCTATGCAAATGTTATTGCGTTCACTAAAACAACAGCGCCTGAAGACAGTTTCCATACAGTAAACCGGTAAACCATATAAAATAGCCCATAGCACGTGATACGTAAAATTATTGTTTGCTAAAGGCGAGTGTTGACGCGTATTTTAAAAATCCTCGTTGTTAATTGACGAGGCATGAAACTGAATCGGTGTTGTTTGTTCGGTCGAAATAGATTGGCGAAGTGACGATTGTCCATTTGGATAAATTACACTTCGAAGCAATCAGATAAATTGTTCCTAATTTTAGAATAAGTATTTTCTGTTACAAATCATTCGAATAACTAAATATTTACTTTTGTCTGGGAAAGTGCAGAGTTTCTAATATTTGCATTCTATACCCATGTTGGCGACTGCAAAAATGTCTAGAAAGCTAAACGGGTGCCTTCTTAGGGTTTCATGCGAGACGAGACAGGTCTCGACTAGATAAATATTTGCTTACGACGAGGTACTCTCTTAGTCTTGGTATTTGACTAGAATTCCGCATCATGGCATGTATCCGTTTGTAGATAGTAAGCTGTTAAATTTGCACCAAATTGAGAACAAATTGAGGAACTCGTTGACAGGCATGACAGCGTGCAATCTATGTATATTGCCATTTTGCCAGCTTAATTTTGATGATACTCTTGAAGTTTTCGAATGCAAACATAAATTCTTGATGTTGAAAATCTGAACGTATGTGATGCGGCGACGGCGTAAGCAGCGTACATCGGGAAACGAAGGGGCTGCGCAGCGCTGATAACTCGTAATATTTTGGAACACTCGACTTGCAGAGGAACCAGTCTGCAGCGACGTCGACGCCCGATACTAATGAATCAACTTTGGTTGGCTCGCTGCCCGCCGAATTCAACTTTTAATTGATTTCACATTATTCCGTTTGTGGATCCCAAAGCTATAGCGACGCGCTCCTCCAATTATGACTCATCTCTGATGAAATTATCAAATGAAAATTAATTTAAGAAAGTTAAATGAACTTAAGGGATTTCTGACGAAGTTGTCTGCGACGATAACGATCAATTTTAGTTTGGCAGCAGAATTATCGCGTTTATCCGTGCGTGATATTGGCTGTGCACCAATTTGTAGTGCAGCGCCTGATGTAACAAAAACGATGGAAGTGATTACAATCTGTGATACATGCCAAAGATGCTAGCGTCAAAAGGGAATGTTTTTTCCGATGCCTAGAGATTACAACTCTGTGTTTATCGGTGTTGTAATGTTAGCGACGTCACCGGGTCTCGTTCCACATTCTCCATATCGTTAGTAGGAATGGTGAAGTTGGCGCGACAGCAGACTGTCGTTTCGAACTTTATGATTTAGGTACATTTTTATGATGTAGGTACATTTTTAACCTGTTTCAGTGAGGTGAGCATAAAGGACAGAGGATGTGGGAGCTATGCCTACAGCTATAGGTAATACCTACGTGAGTTTCTCGCACGATTAGTAGCGACCCGCTGAGTTTATCGGCACCGATTCTGCTTGAATTACTTTTTAGCGGAATCCTAAATAACGACGTCTTAACGATTATAAAAGAGAAAGCAATATACACCGTGTGGTATATACTTAATTACTTATTATACGTTCTAGAAAATTTTATTTATGAAAATGTTCATTTCATATTTTCAGCCAATTCTAAAGAGGAGGTTGTATTTTTTTATATTTGTTATCTGTAACTCCTAAACCTATTATAATTATAGGAAAAATTCTTATGGAGCATTTCCGCAACCAACACGCTGAGGCGATGCCCTTAAAATTACATTACGTTCATTACAGCGTAAAGTGTGGTTAGAACCATTCGATTAAAAGGGCCCATATAAAGATAATTATTCTGTAGAAAAGCCGCGAACGTGGCCTCATTAAGACGCGATATCGGTTAATGCCTCGCATAAGTGGCCTGTCTGCCACTAATTACCTTATGAAAGTCGACAAAAGAATCATAGATATATCAGAATGAACCTCTACCTGAAGTTTATTGATCGATCTGTTACCTTAATAGTGAATAGTGCTTACTTACAGTCTCCGTTTTAGTACCTATTATTAGTAAATTAGTACTTTTTGTTCTGTTTACACATGAATCTCATGTTTTTGACGTAGAACAATCAACTTAAATCAATCAAGTTAATCATTATTTTAATATTAAGCTCATTATCAAGCAATCTGACATTGAGCAGTCGGTCGCTAGGGCTATTTAGGATTCCGTACCCAAAGGCTGCTGGGCAGACACATGTCGTTTTTCAGCAGTTTCTTTAATTGTTCTGTGCATCTATTGGAATTAATTCAATAAACTTAACTGAAGGCTTTATGAAAATATCAGAGAATATGAAAATAAAAATATAAATTTTCAGGCTTAAAATTGGTCAAGTCACAAAAATATTGGATATATCAGCACTTTATCCACGTTGTATAGTTGTGGTGGTGTTTGAATACGGAATCGCCTATCGGTTGCATAAATTTGAAACGTAGGCTGACCGTCAACAATTCAAAAGTTATGAGCCCGCGTTTGGGTTTCAACCGACAATGGATCAGGCACAAATTAAATGTTTAAATATTCAATGTTTTCATCCTACTTTTTCTATTTACTTTCCTATTAAACTTTGTTTTCGGATACTCCCGTATCTACGATGAGGTAGACTCGAGATTTATCTACGCGATACCGTTCTTTTTGGCCGAGGGAAAATTCAATTTGGTTTTTACCTGAGGGTGCTTCGTGCGAACCCTCGCATCCTCTTTAATGTTGTCGGATTCTTTGCGAGAAAACATAAACGCGCTGTTTTACTGCAAATTATAAGTTTTCCATTTACGGGTATGCTTTTGGATTAAACCTGAATTTCCTCGGGTTCTAGCTTATGAAAATTATTATTACAATGTTCAAAAAATATGAAATAATAAAAAGTTTAGCTTATGGTAATTAATAAAAAATATAAATAATACAAGTCGTAAAAACATGAACTACCACAATCTTTCGAACTATCGAAAAAATCTTGAAGCGTTGAAAACATCCACAAACAAAACCTACCCAGTTCATAAACAAAAAATCATCAATAATGTTCCGAATACTTTAATGCACTTAATACCAACCACGTCAAAATATGCAAAAAATCAATGAGTCGAAGCTTAATTTCTATCTGTGTACACCGCATATTTGACGATGCCTAAAATACTATAATACATACAGCAAATACTTAATGAATCCAAAATATTACGCATCCCGCATTAAAAATTTTTTAATGCTATATATGGTATGAACATCATATTTCTTCTCAATTTCAATTCCGCAAAGCAGCTAGCTCAGTATGTAGAGTATTTTTTTTTTTTTTTTTTTCTTTTTTTTTTTTTTCGTGGGGAAATGCACTCGCATACCGCCCTGCCACGGGGAGACAGAGCGGTTATGTGGGACTAGACCCACTAAAACCCCACGGTGTCCTCCTCTGCCGCTTAGTGGCGGGAACACGGGAACGTTTTGACACACATCCGCGAACCCGCCGCGGCTGTCCGTTACCGGACCCCTCTCGATTTGGCATCGAGTGCCACGCCTTGATTAGCGACACGCCAGAACACATAGCGTGTCGCAACCACCTCGGGGATCTGGCTAGCGGAAGGGCGTTAGATGACCCCGTATCTAAACGCCCTAGATCCCCATGTGACGGGTCAGATTTGTGGCCCCGTCACCTGCCACTACGGCCGCAGAGGATAGGGAGAGTGGCGCCTCTCAATACCAACACTCCTCTTCCCCTGCGGCCCCACCGCGTCCGCCATCTAGCGGTGGCGACCCCGCCGTGGCCGCGGAAGGTAGGGAGAGCGGCGCACCGCTATACCGGCACTCCTCTCCCGCCGCGGCCCCTAACCCTCAGCTGCGGTGCCGCCCATACGACACCGCAGCCCGCCTCAGTTGCGGTGCCCCCCATAAGGCACCGCCACCTACTGTGGCCGCTCCTAGTCGGCTTGGAGGCAAAGCCTAAAGGAGCAGCCCCTCCCGGGTTCCTCTTGGCTTCACCGTGGGCAGCCTAACCACGGTTACTAAGCCCCCCCGCCCCGACAAGGCGGGAACCCGCGGGGGGGAGTATGTAGAGTATATGAAAAGTCATGTTAACACAGTATGACTAACGCGCAACATGTGTTTATTGTGCTGAGAAAATGCATTTGGATCCTAGAAAATATAAAATATTAAAGACATAACTTAAAGCCTAACATGGTAATGTACATTAT
Organism: Aplocera efformata; assembly: GCA_921293045.1. Lineage (NCBI taxonomy): Eukaryota > Metazoa > Arthropoda > Insecta > Lepidoptera > Geometridae > Aplocera > Aplocera efformata. Next base: position 8,214,157 of record OV121045.1, read on the forward strand.
TTCTTTCTTTCTTATTTCTGTTATTGACAAATCATGTTTTGTTAATTACACGGCGGCAGGACGCATGTAATTACTTCGCTTACTTAAATATCGCAACTGTATAAAACTCAAAAATCGTTATATTTACGATAAATCATTCTATCACGTTGAATTGTTAAGAAAAATTTTTACTGTAATTTTCATGTTTCTCGTCTTTGATGATCTGACACTATGGCATTTTGCTAATAAAACAATTAAATCAAATTCTATATTATATTAATTAAATCAATAATACCCATCTATTTTATATTTAATTTAGTTATATATTGATACAAGAATTGGCATTTGCAATAAATTTTCTCGGGAATCATTGTACATGGTAAGTATTTTGTGTTCATTATTATATACATTCATTACATATATACATCATAGATCTTATATATATATATATATATATATATATATATATATATATATATATTATACATACCGAATGAATTATTCAGTAGAATAAAATAATTACCCCGTTAACTGCGAATCAGGCAGCTACGTATATATATAGGTATTTGAAATGAATTGTTATTGTGTTCTATCCTCAATACGAGCTGATGAAGCTTATTATTCAACTTGCGAGTTTACCCTGAAGGATCTTTGAGAAAGGGTTGAAAGTAAAACTTCGATATTATTTATTATATTGTAGATACCTACCTACTTTTCTCTCACAAAGTTTGCCCAAAACAAGACCCAACAGATTGAGAGACAAACTTTAGTAATGTGATTCATGTTGTTCATAATAAATTGTACGACGCATTGATTAGTTGACAATTCAGTGAGAAATTTGTATAAATTTCTTAACAAGAGCCTCATTGTAGTCGAAAATTTTGCAGTTTGATATGGAATGCCGGTTATATGACAAGCGCATGAGACGTTACGAGCTTTGGTCTCATACTAAGGGTCTAAGACGTATTGATGTTGTTGTGGCAGAGGTAATCACTTAAATTCACATGGGCCTGCAACTCATACCGTTACATAAAGGTTTCACAGAAACATTGGAAAATAAAATAGTGTAAGATAAAAATAGTAAGTAAAACATTAGGAACCCCTATAAATATATAGTTACATATAGGTATATATATATATTATGTGGTGTAGAAAGTTATCATAAATAATAAAATTAGGCTTCCACGTATTTTGTAAGATGAAAAAACCCCATATAAATCATGGACATTTTGAGGAAAATGTGTGAACGTCCTTAAAAAATAGACGTTATAAATTCATCTCCTGAATACGCAACGTGCCATACTTCGACTCTTTGTGTATTTAAGGAGTTTTTTTACATTTCTGGGTGACGACAATGGTGAAAGAAAAACATTTGACAAAAGCGATTTTGCTGTTTTCATTTACTTTCCATTATTCTTTTACTCGTTTGTCATTCTTTTCTCTCCGACCCGAGGCGCGTAAAGAAGAAGAATGACGGTTGTTTATATTTACGCAGTTAAGTGACTACGGCACAAATAAGAAACATTCGCGGCAACGAGATTTGCACGGTGTTGTTTCCAACTTTGAAACACCTACCCAAACCAACGAGTTTTAAAGGTGCCTACATAATGTAAGAGTTCCAATGTATTTCGGCAATTTTTGTCAGTGGATTTGGGAACCCGTCAGAATTGATAAAACGACACTTTACATCAGCCACGCGTAGGAATAATTTATTTGTGAAAGGGCTTATCGTCGCTTTACTAGTCCAATTGATTTAAATATCAGTTGAAGTGGAGTTCTGCGAAGCCCGAAATAAACGAGCTGCCGCGAGATACCTATCTGGTGCACGGCACTCTGCGCTCTGTACTCGGTTCACTATTACTATCTTCTGTTCTCGTGCGAAATTAATCACTTAGTAAGACAAGTCTCTCGTCTGCTGAGATATCGTTAATTTAACACTTAAAGCGTTTTTATTCGAGTGGATAATTGCAAGGGGGCGGCAGTAATGGGCCACGTTCGGCCTCGGCAAAGATTGATGGCGTGCTGTGTTAAAACATTAAAATAGCTCGCTGAACATTTGAATAAGAAATACTCGCAGACTTGATCGCCCGCGGGATTACGCGATCAAACGATCGTTTGTATTTTTTGCCGTCATTTGGATAAGTATTTGGAGAGCGGGGAACTAACAAAATATTTAAATAGGAATCAATCTGAGATAATAAATATACAGACCAAAAATATTGGAGCGTTTCGACGGGTCACCTAGGTACGGGTGAGCCGGTTTCTCGATAAATATTTACGTATATATTCAGCATTATTGGTTAAACTCAGCTCAGGGAATTTTGACCATTGAATCGGTAATTTCGCTCTATAAAGTTCGATTTATTGACAACTACATAATTAAATCGTACCTTCGACATTTTGCAAGAGCATTAGGCACGTATTGCTAATCGGTAGGGCTTATCCCGGTGAGTCGGTATATTAATATAATGTCGTGGTACCTTTATTGTTTACTGTGTACACGTAAATTTAAATGTTATTTCAGGTAGCTTTTCCGCCCCCGGCGAGGGTAGCTTGTTTACCATGTTAAGATAATGTTAGAAAAACAACGATACGTTTAGGGGTGGGCTGAGGGCGCTAATCTGATGCTGAATGAAAAGATTTGGTGCACACCCTACGATATTAATCTTAAGAGATTGTCATTTATAAACCCTCGTGCACCGATCCAGATAGGATTAAGGAAATCGGTATATGCAAAAATACGAGCTCGTAATGTTCCGCATATTCTGCGTAATTGCGAGTAGGAAAATCAACAAAGTGAAGGACTTAAAAGAGATTTTTTTTATGCATGTTTAAAAGTGTTGACAATAATAACATGAAGTTAATACAGATTGGAATTAACGGCGCTTCAAATTGCTTTTAACATTTCATGTAACGAGCACGTGAGATTGAACGTGACAATGCGGGTTTAACAACATGATGCAAGTTTTAATGGTTGATAAATGTTATCCCAACGGGGAAGTAGGGCACACGAGCTATTAAATAGCTGGCACCAAACTACTGCTTACTATTACTTTTTTTTCTATGTACCTACTTTCTTTTTACCTAAATTTAAATTTGATCAATCGCAAAAGAAACAAGTTTTTACCTAATAATGGGAAAGGATAATCAATATTATCCTATTAAATTTTCATTCAAATTAATATCAATCGACTGCATTAACCAGGAATACATCAAACAAGCCATTTTTTGGTGGTACAGTTTAGGTATATTCAAGAGCAAGAGATTCTTATATTGACATTTTGGAAAGATATAAATAAATAAATATTGATGAACACTTCACACAGCATAAAACTAAGCATTACTTGTAGGTACTAACTAAATAACAATAAATACTTATATTGTATTCCTTTTCGTAAAGAACAAACATTGTAAAAAAAAATCAGAATAAAATTATAAAGATTCGATTTGAAATAACGAATCAGTTATAATATATATATACTACAATATATATACTACAGCGGATAACTTTCACTAAGAACCACCATTTATTTGCATAACCACCAGTCAAATTTGCCAACTTCACTATTACTATCCACCTTCCCGGTTTCAAGGAGGTTGGATAAACAATGTGGGAGTTTTGGTTGGACAAACCCACGTACATAACCATAATGCCGATTGTTACAAATTGAACCGTCGAAGCGAAACTACGCTCGATCGAATAGTATTATAAATAGTATTAAATAGTAAGTAAATAGTATTATAGTAGAATAAATTAGTATTTATAATGTCAAGATAGTTATACTAAAATACCTAACCAACGATTCAGGCTACGGTTCATGAGAGTATCCTAATCGTGGCAGTAGACTAGAGTCACGATTTGGATTCATATTCATATTTTTATCCAGCTCACTTATTGAAATAAGTCGCCCAGCAGTGGGAAGTTATAAAGGCTTGTAGATATCAAATATAGGAAAGGCTGTGCTCCGCAATATTTGCAATATCGGAAGCTACAAGCGGCGATGCAATGGAAGAAATACCGGCTCAGCTCACGAGTGTATTGCAATTCGATGCGGGCTTATTGAAATTCCTATGGGATAATAAACATTGAGATATAACACTTGTTTGTGTTGCTTATACATGAATTTATTTTTCAATTTCCTTAGAACATGTAGCAGTTAGTATTTTCTAACTTTTTTTTATTCGACTAAGGTGACGGGAAAAACAGTCGTCACATCTGTTACCACCGCTAATAAACAAAAATATTATTGTTTCACCACGCAGTTTTAAATTACTAGTACGAAGTCAGCAATTAGATATGAACAGATTCTACAGATATGAACTTAATTGAAATTTAATGGCAGACCAATACATCATCATCACGTCATTAAAATTTATAGAAATCGAATTAAAGTTACATCAATCATACCACAATTCTCTTCGCATTTTAGTTTGATATAGGTATGATAAGGTATATATATGAATTATTCTGTAATTGAGTTCACACATTGAACTACAAGAAACCATAATTCGGTCTTAACATTTTAGCGAATAAAGCATTAAACTTAGCTGAATTATTTTGTAGAAATATAACAATGTTGTGATATGTCAGTAATTGTACCGGTCATCTTTGTTCGACGATCATAGTAATCGGGTATTCCTCATCACTTCGTAAGTCAGAATCAAATGCTCGCAGACAATGTAATCAAACCTGACATCTGTCCAATACAAAAGTTGCGAAATTCATATTACGAAATCATAGTAACAAAATTACGTAATACAGAATCAAATAGAATGGAATATTACTTTCTATACACAAAAACGTGGTGGCCCAGGCTCTGAAGGTTGCTGATTTTGGAATCAGAACCACCAGCATTGGGTTGGTTTACTATTAAGAAAGCGTGAACTTGTATTTTGACGTATTCACTAACTTTTTTGACTTTGAAACGTTTTTATTACTATTATAACGAATACGTATGACCTCACCGTCTAGTATCCCCCACCCCCACCGCTATAGCGTCTGAAACACCATACCAGCCGGCTAGAAATCGGGAGATACGAAATTAAGTAATTCCACGAAAAATCTATGAGTCAACTTGGAAGTATATTGGATTCAATAAAGAATCAACCAAATCCGCCCACAATTGGCGAAAAACATACAGTAGTAGCATACAACCATCTTTTATGAAGTCGGTTAATAAAGTAAAAGGAGTCAGCAGTCAAAGAAAATTCATATCCATTAGGTAATTGCTTTTACTCGTCACAATAATAATACAAGCACAATAAGATAACAGCAATCTCAGTCCGATTCGTCTTCAATAACAATTCGGCGTTTTCTGTTGTCAGTTAGTTTACGCGACAAAACTATTTGTTCCTCGTCGTCGCTGTTGTCTGCAAATAAATATTTGTTGCGAATTATTTCATGAAATGATGTCGAAAACAGGTTGTTCGTTACAATATTGGGGCGTTTCGTATTCTCGAATATCAATAACAATGATTTGTTTCTCGCGATGTAACAGGTGTCCCTAAAGCAGAGAATACTTTTAACGAGATGGAATATTAAGTGTATTTTGTGGTTGGATGTAGAAGCCAGCAAATTGGACTTGACGTTGAAGTCTGTTTGCGATCGATCGATCTATCACATAAAAATATTAAACACAGAAAGATATAATAAAAAAAATGTGTATGTAAAATTTGACGTATCTTAACAATACTTGTGATTGAATTTGAATCATATTTTATATTTGTCAAATCCATTGAAGCCTTAAAAACAGACAGACAGACAGAGATTAGAGTATAATTTTATAGTAATAGGGTTTCCTTTAGCCTTTGGGTACAGAACTAGTAACAGTAAGGAGAATCTTGACAAGTTACGCTGTGACGTTTCCGTAGTTAAGCTAGTAATTGTTTGCAATTGTAAAGCGAGAGGTGTTGAGTTCGATACCCGGCTGGGTCAACATTTGGAAAAACTTGACAAAAGAATACTATTAACCAACAGGTATCTGTCTCGAATCATTGTTATTGTAAAAATTTGCTAAAATATCCAACAAAAAAACATTAAGTTTATTAACATAAATAATTGCCTCTTTTCAGACGCAAAGGAGCCATATTGAGGGGTATTAACTCTTTAAGCGTACTCCGTAATAAACTTTACCCTTCTTTTTTGTACGAAAAGTGTAGCAACTCTGCGAAAAATTAAATTAATACTTTCGGAGCGACTTCTTCAAAGTTAGCTTCATTTCATCATTTGCCTGCTAGCAACCTACTTCTAGTACCCACTTGTGAACAATTGGTTAAACCATATGAGTAAAAAGAAAAGTGACAAGTGACTGATAAAAGCGACTTCAATACTTTTATCGTCGTATTTTTAAATTTTATTTTAAGCTTTTTTGCCTATACAAGGAAAAAAGAATTATCCAAATTAGTCCACAGCTTTATGTATGTTTGTTTCGCGATACCTTCAGGCATCAAACATACATAAACATACATAAAGCTCAGAGCAGCGACCAAATGACATAAAATATTTTGCCACTGCTTTGCATTATAGTGAACGTACAAATAGTATCACGTAAGAAACTTACCGCTATCTTTCGGAATATGGCTCAAGATATCCTCAGTGTCGGGTAGATCCTCCTGCAGAGTCCTTTTAGCGAACGACAAGATATCTTGGTCGTCACCCTCGTCACTTTCGGCGATTTTCTGCATTTTCTCCCGACTGTTGTCGTCATCGGAGCCGACGCTACGACTCCTTTTATTGTTACGTGTCGCGTTAAAAGTCCCGCTATCGCTGATATTCTCGCGGATTTTTCTCAAATTGTCAAACAAATCATCATCGTCAGTCGAGTCTTGCGCTCGCTCCGTGTCGATGGGCCCCGCCGACCCGGCCGCCTCGATAATGAGCTCTTTATTCACGGCTCTCATTATGATTTCCCGACGTTTTCTTATCGTCTCGAAGTGTAAGCTACTCGGTATTCGCCAGTAATTCTCCTAAAACATTTAAATTTCACATAAAAGAGAACTTAAGACTAATGAGGGAATATTTTTAACATTTATACACCCTAATTGATATTAATTGGTGTTTCAACTTTATTTGAATTTATTTAAGCTCTATTTGATTGAGATTTATTATTAAAGGTTACTCAAAATCACGCTTCATTAATTTCTGTGAGCGAAGATCGTTTGGATAGCTAGACTAATTAATTAAACAGACACGTAAGTTATTTATTTTGTTTCAACGACTTCATTTAGCAGAAACTCAATTTACAGAGATACAGTAAAACTAGACGTGAAATAAAAAGTAAAGCAAATCGCGCTCGCAAAAATGAAATAAATCTTACGGTTTTGCATAATATGGGTTATTCACCTGTTCGTCATTCGGGGGCGACACGCCAACGCCTTCGAGCACTTTCTTGAACAAATCATTTTCCATGGCATCCGCAGAATCTTTGGAAATGGTGATCAACGGAGTTCCATCCGAGCTTGGGTCGAATCCTTCGGCCTCTTGGTCCAACGCCACTTCTTCCAAATTTTCCGCGAGCCATCGGAGAGCTTCCGATAAACCTGCCAGAGCAAAATCACCTTTACTGCTGAACTAATTGGACACAGAATAGATGTAAGGTGCAGCGGCTTACCATTATCGACAGCTTTAACCAACAGTCGGCCGATTTCATTAGCACTAAGTTCGACTCTCGGCTTCGTTTTTTTATTTTGTTTGGATGGTCGCGGCCTGGTGGGAGACGGCGGTCGCGAACGGTCGGATTGATCAGAGTCCGACCCAGACGCGCTCTCTGTACAACATTGTATGGAATTATAATAGATATATTTCTTTACTACTAAAACTCTGTAAAGTTCTGAGACTGAATCGAATAAATCCAATGCAAACACGTATAATCTAAATATCACTGAGAAGTAGAGCATTGAGTATTCGTGATGCCTTTTCAGTCGGTATATCGGTTGAACCAGTTTCAAATACTTGAAATTCGCGTCTGTACTGTATTTCAATCACATGAATTTTCCAGTATTGATGGAGTTCACGTGAATCGTAAATGGATGCATGAATAAACTAAACAAATCAAGATGTTTGTAACTTGTAAGCTTGTAGGTTTACGGGGCGAAATAGCGACTAAATATAGAGGAATGTACCCGTTCGGTTCCGTATCATCAAGGCCCCAAACTAAGACAGAAATACGGACACGAACTTTCAATTCAAGTTCACTTCACATTCATTAAGCATAAAATTTAATAAAGTACTAATTTTATTTGTATAACATATATAATATTTGCGATACACAGCAGAGAAAAAAACAGTGTGAAGAATTCGACATATTCTAGAACCAAATTATTTTACGTGACGTACTGGGAGTAAATGACCTGTCTTCGAGACAGGCCATTTACCAATCTTTATTGAGCTTCCGTAGTATACTCTCGCTTGTAGAGAGTTGGGCTGTATATACCGTCATGGAATGGAAAGTTTGAATGACACGCATGCTGTGAGCGAAACATATAAAACATTACGATTCCGCTTGCCGTCAATTATTATATTGTACAATACTACAAGCTTCGTAGCACTACTACGGACGTAGCGTGCCGTAGCGCATTTGCTACGCATCTAGGCAACGTAGACACGCTACGTGTTCTATTTATCCTTATAACACAAATCCTATCAAACGATAAATCTTTGTCAGATAATTTATCTTTCACAAACAGAATATAATTCTACATATACTCATGCTTTATTATTGATGTAGACGAAAACACTGTTGCGGAGTCTAATAGCGAAACTCACTTAGGGTTTATAAAAATATGGCGTAGTAAAGCTTCGTCGCCCCGGGCGCCTATTTACGTCCATAAAAACTGTTACACGGCAAAAAAGAATGTAGAACAAATTTTACGCTGGATTTATCTTACCAATAGCCCATCCAAAGTTATTGGAAGACCTAAGAAAAGTCAACTGTACCGTCTAATGACGTGGGGTAAAGGGATAAAGGCGAACAAAGGGGGGTTATGAGCGCCATCTGAGAATAAAGCAAAGTGAAGTTGTTTAGCAACTTACCGTTCGATTTATCGTCATCCGTGCCGGCGCTTTTAGCGTTCGACTTGTTTTGTTTCCTTTTACGACACTGCTTCTTATCTGTAATGATTCCTAACTGGAGCAGTCTGTCGATGTAGCTAACCTTCTGCCTTTTGCGCGCCATTCGTGGGATTATTGCCCCCATCGGATCTACAACATTATGTAAGCGTGTATTATAAAAAGCGGAACACATTCGATTCCCGGTACATTTGCATAAATAAATAAATTCGATAAATATATTGGCGTTCATTCTGCATCATTGAATTAAAACATTCCGTAGCGTCGGTATTATACGACGAGTGTTTCAATTTAACTCTGAAAAGGATTGAAAAATAACATTCTATTGTTTTAACGCATTTCAAGCAAAGTTTACCCAAAAACTGCTTATGCCGTAATTAAGGAAGGGTATATTCGGTCATTATTTTTAATTAACAACAAAATAGCGCGTACCGCCTCATTCCTTTACGGAGGAGCGATGAGGTGTTTTTGGTCATTAAACAGAAATTAAGCTAAGCTTTATTTTTCCCTGATTTAAATTTAAGATCTTTGATTTAATTTAATAGATCTATTACCTTGTTTAATACTATCTGTGCTATTTCTAAACGTAATGACTTACAAAGGGAGTACGGGTTTCGATTTCCGGTCAGGCTATTAATGCGTTAGTATAAAGTTTATTCGGTTCTTCGAGTTTGCTTCCCTCTCCGACACAAGGAATCCCAGTACAAAGGCGAGTGTATAAACAGCGTCACATACAAAAATCTATTTCATAGTTGCTACTACCATATATTAAGTTACCGGGAAGCCACAAGGTGAAAAAGTTTATCCCCGCTGCGAGTTTGGTATTTATGACGTCATATATTCATGATAAATGGGTGGTATTGGAGGACCTGCAGGGCAATTTTTAATGCAATTAAAAAATGCTAGCTTACTCGTGATTACGAACGCGTTACAAGTTTGACAAGTTTTGCCGAGGAGCCGGTGAAATTACAGGCATAGGAGACATTCCCTTCTCATGTCATATCTGCCTCAGGGCAGGGGAAGCGAAGTGGGAAAAAAAATGGAGTGTACCTAAATTGTATTATATTATAAAAATAACACGTCAGAATAGGCATTTAATCACTTACCGTTGGTCTCCCCATATTGCTCCCAGAGTTCTCTCAACATTGCATCCTCTTCTTCGCTAAACTGTTTCGGTATTTTTTCCCTCGCTCTTTCACTGTTGCTCTTTTTAGTTGGCGCTTTGAATATGAGTCCGAGATCTTTCAGTTTCTTTATAACTTGGCGCCGGGTGCGCGTCTGATCTATGAGGTTCTCTAATATCCAGTCTATTACATCTGTTCAGAAAATGATTGTGTTATGCATGCTAGAAAAGTTTCAATCGTCGCTGGTGAAGCAAGGTGGGAACGTGACCCAGTTGTGCGGAGGATGACATCAAATCAAAACGTCGGCTTGAAATAAAACGTGAGCCATATCACGTTTTTAAACTGTTAAAAAAAGTGTGTTGATTCTGATTCGGAGGATTAAACTATTTATTTAAAGACATGAATTAAGGTAATCGTACCCTCAAAATTTTGTTTTGAATCACGATCTTTGATCTACGCGACTAACGATATGAAATTTGAATTTTAAAAATGAAATAAACGAGTGCCAACGCTAACTTATTAATGCTAAAGCTAAACTCGTAGGTACATATTAAAAGTGACGCTTCCATATTCTTTAAGAGTTCAACAGAAATACGGATTTTCGAATATGACTTTGCCAAAACTGTTCAAAACGTATCAGAAATTAATTGGACGGTCGGAATCTATAATTATCTGTTTAATTCATGAACATTTTCAGATACGTTTAACTAGAAACGTTCATGCTTAACAAAATCATTTAATAATTGAAAGCTATCGCAGTTCACAAGCAAAATGTGTCACCTAAATTGTCGTGCAATGTTTAATCAATTTGAGCCACTGTCTTAAATTTGAAATTGAGTGAAATGAATCCCAATATTTTTTCTAGGGAGAGTGACACGGTTAATTTTTAATTACATCAATTTGGGGCGGGAACAGGGAGACAATTTCAGATATTCTTTCAATAGCATCTTACATTTTATATTCATTAAATTAGACAGAGCCTCGTTGGACCTCTTTTTGAATATCATCTAAAAAGAAGAAATATGATGCCTGGTATTTTGTGTGCATGTGTGGTTAGTTCCTTTGAGTCTTCATAGGATCTCATATCCCCTTAGGAGCTATTCAAAGCGTTTTTGTCTTAAAGCTGGTGAATCTATGATGATTCTTAGTCATATTTGGTGTAAATTGGTACCTTTTTGAAGGGCTTATGATGGTTGGTGCGTAAGAAAATACACTAAAAATAAACTTTTCGGTATGAACGCAACTTTTGTTTTAATCGACTTATTTAATAACTTTGACAGTGAAATTGATTTTATCAAACAAATATTGTCATCAACACTCAGGATTTAATAAAATCCTCGTATAGCCCTGTCTTTTTTTACAATACTAATGTACATATTTTACGGTGTTGAAATTCTAAATGCACGAATCTACCGAATAACTTGGTAGTCCTTAGATAGCCTTAAGAGCGCTTAGAAGATTTCGTATCTTGAAATTACACAACCATTCCCACTGTAATAAATGTATTGCTGATTTAATATTTTATTTTATTGTATACCACGAGATTCTAATAAATTTATTGTCTAGACACTTTTATTAGAAAAATCTTCAATATCAAAACTGCAGAACCGTATACACATTAATATGAATTAACTATCTCACACCCACGACTTTGCAGCAAGTCAATTCTGTTCATCAGTTGGGCCGTGAAAATTTAACAAGACAAACAACCAAAACTAACATAGTTTATATTAATGGATTATTAATGTTTCTGTCGAACTGGCATTACCATTTCAATGATACACAACTGTGATGAATTAATAGAGAGGTACTGAACTTCAAACTATTAAAATATAGGCATTTTCACAAAAAAAATTTAAATCCAGAACACTAATATAAATATATAAAGTACAATATATTTGTAAACTGTTTTGACACTGAACATCAATAAAAAATATTACATACAAAAGTGCCAAAGTAAGCCAAATACCGTAAATCTTTAATTTGTTTAATGTGGGGATTCGCCGTCATGAATTTTCCGCAACGAATTTTCAAAAGTGTTCAATCACTCTTCGCTATCTTTTTTTAAGGAATCTTGACATAATTTCACGGGTCTTTACGCTCTTTATTTCACACAAAATTTTGAATTTGAATTGAATTTCTAAGGATCCTTTCTTAGTTAACGCTTAGCCTCTTTAAGGCATATAAAGCTGAGATACTCTGAAATTTCAAGGTCAAGCGGTTAAGGACATTCGTTATCATTCATTCCGGACAACCTCTCTTGTAATTATATATATCGATGATTGAGTGCATAAAGGATTTGAATATGATTCAGGAATAAAGTTAGTTGTTATGATGATAAAACTATGATTTCATGGGGTTAAACTATTTTTTTTCTTAGCTAGTTTTCGCTTATCTTCAAAAGAACGTCGTATATATAGTTTACTTTATATAAAGTGGTTACCACCGTTCATAAACAAAGGCAGTACGACAACTGTCGTTTCATACTGAAGCATGAGAAATTTCTTAATTTTCAGAGAGAGCAGTAGTTAGAGTGGCTAAGGCAGTTTGAGTAAAATATGATTTGTTTTATAAATAAAATGGTAAATTCAGGTATTCGCTGCGTTATTATTAGAATTCTGTTCTGTTCGACGCTATCATTCAAATCATAGATTTTTATGATAAATTAAAAATTATATCTATCACATCATCATAGCTAGTGAAGTTTTATTTTTACGTCAATAAAGATTACTATTATTATTATTACATCATTCCCTTTCGTACTTATTCAACCGATAAGCCAAGAAATTCAATGAGAATCGATCTCGAGAATGTGTGGATTACATCTGATTGAGAGGCTCTTACCACGACTCAGACCCCGGGTAATTCAAGGATGAATGAATTAGGGAAACAAAGAAGGTTGACTACTTGAAAAAGGTAAGATTCTGACACCCGGCTCTATTATCAGTATCCTACCGTGGGTTCTACCCAGCTCTGTGATGTATTTTTTCGTAAATATATGTAATAAAATATATAATAAAAAGGAAATACATTGGTAAGCGCCTCACTTGAGACCGGCTAAATACAGATTTTTTTAATGTCCGTAATAGTCCGATAACGTTTTTAGGGAACATGGCTGGAAAACAAAAACTAAAAGCACATTTTTCTTTGGGATCTTTATAACAACGTCGTTGACAGCTGCTTGTTAAATTGTGAATCACGTCAGAACAACGTCTGTTGGGTCTAGTACTTACTAGACCCAGCAGACTATATAATGATCCAGACCCTATCTAAGAACTAAGAGTCATCATTTTATAACTCTATTAAGCCGTTATACACTGAGGGAAGTTCAAATCAAATATTTTCAATATTTTCGCTTGTCCGTGTGTTTACATGCGAACACACGGACAAGCGAAAATAGCGATCTCTCGTGCGATCGGCGAATTTGACAGACACGATAATATGTTTAAGCCACATTGGGCCTACTAAAAAGATTTATTTTCGGTTGTAAGTATTCGATTCATGAATCGATCACTGTCAGCTTACAAACGTCCTATTGGACATAGTGCGCGCTACACCAAAGGGGATTTCGCAGTAATCCACTCTGGGAGTCCACTCGGCTTTTGTGGCTCAACATGGACACACATTGAAAATGTTAAAAAAGTAACACATTCAAATTATGGCTCGCTGCATTCGGCGGATAACCTTTTGTGTGTGAGCATAACAATTTGATTATAAATCTTTATACTATATAATGGTGTAAACGTAAACTGATTTCTCTTTTTTTATTTTTAGCACCATTTATTTTGAATCGTGTTAAAAAAAAATCCAATTGTTAACGCTTTTTTGAAGGGCATACTTTATTTTTTACGGATATATATTACGTTTTGTGAACTGAAATTTCCAAATAATTATAACTATAAATATAATCACAATGGCCGGCCGACGGTGGACATAACACTATAAATATTATATTTATATCTATACTTACCAATATGCCCCTTATATTGGTAAGTATAGAAATAATTTAGTAAAAATTATATTCAACTGATAAAAATAACAAATATTTTTTTATGATTAGAAAACGCCCTTCTGCCTATGTAACGGCGTGTTTCACATCGTCGCCAATAATTTTTTTGAAGGTCATTGAATCAAGAAAACACTTTAATTATAATAGGACACAAAACGTACAATTGGAAGTAGTAAGTACAGTAGACAGTACAAATCCACTGATGTAAAAAAGATATTTGACTTTCAAAACGCGCCAGTTTGAGCCATATTTATTAAACTTTATAGTCAATAACATAAAGCTCAATTTTCCTTTTTATGTCGCTGTTTGAGTGCGTTCGAGTGATGCCCCGTTATTGACAACGCCTTTCCGTCGGTTATAGGCCAATCAATGACGTAATACTCATACGTACCTTGATCAGTTTGTGGGTTCGTTTGGTTCTCCATGTACAAATTTTGAAGTTCATGTTCCTGCTCTTCGGACCAGTTTCCTTTTCCAAGTTTATCCCTATAGAAAATATATTTTTTACTTAAGTCAAAGTAATAAAAAGCATCAAAAGCTATGGCGGTATCTGCTTATAAATATAACTGTCTACAGATGGATAACAAACATTTCAAAATAAATATAAAATATACTATTACAAATCAAAGTAACTTAAATGGACAGCGATTCCCTTCGGGGGGAAAAGGCGTAAATTTATGTATATACGCTAGAAAATGTTTACTTACTTGCTGTCAGTGTAGAGATCGTACCCATGTTCAATATCAATAGCGTCTTTAGAATTCGTCCAGAATAGAAGTTCAATGAAAACCTTTGGGTTTTTCATGGCAACTTCAGTAAACTTTCTGAAGACGAAAACGGCAAACTTTTCAAGCTCCTGTTTATAACAAATATCATTTTCAAAATATCAAGTGGAAAAAGTTTAAAATGTTCAATAAACTGATTTTTATTTAAGCCAAAGGTTGTCCACCCACATCGTCTATTCGCTACAATGGATTCGCCGTCAAAACAAACCGATACGCATCTGTAATCTAAAAAGCTGCCGACTCGCGTTATGAAAAGAAAAAAAAAAAACATTTCTATTACTGATAGAAATCAAATTTTGCAAGGTTAGTTTAGATTCCCGATACATTGGGCCGTCTAAAAACGCCCCGGAACGCGACGCGAGGCGATAAAATCTGGCCTCGCTTCATTTATACGCCATGCAACGTATAAACTAAGGATAAAAAACCTACGGTGACACGTGCGCCGCTGTAGGGGATTCGCGATATGAGCACTCACTGAATTTACGTAACTACCGGTACATCCTTGCCAGTACAGTCGACATCTATTCTATGTAACATTTCGTTATAAAAGCAGATTTTCAATAAAAAATAAAAACTTTTACACACTCATACCTAGGATTCCCTGTGTCACAGATTGCATGGACAAACACCCAAGACCCGAGAACAAACATGCTCACCACACAAAGTGTGCTCCGGCCGTGGATCGAACCCAGGACCCCTCGCTCCGAAGGCAGGGACCAACTAAGCCACAACTTTATTTTATTTTTCATGATTTAATTATGTGACGAAGCCCTTTTACAGCTGAAAATTGTTGACATTTGTATTGAGTATTGTACTTTGACATTATGTTTTTATTATGTTTCTGACGAAGCCTCTCTACAGCTGAAAGGATCTTTAGTAAGTTATTTTTAATTAGCGCTTAATTATTGTATTTACAGACTGAATCGCAGTATCTTGTCTGTTTTCTATCAGTATGCAAGATTATCTTTAGGTTTTTGCGATACAGAGTGCTCTTTATGTACCAAATTGTGGAAAATAAATGAAATGAAATTAAATCACAGAAAGTTTTCATCAACTAGCTTAAGAATCTTTTGGGTAAAGTAAAATAGATAGAGCCAAAATAGATTTAAATAGGTAATGATATTTTTCTGGTGACTGTACGTACTAAGAAAGAATAAACCATGCTTCCATAAACTGTTGGCGTATTTGTGTACGTGGACTTGTTCGGAGTGATAGAAAATTATTGCGGGCCATTTATGAAACGAATAAAACTATGGTTATTTGACAGTCGGGCGAATAGCTCCCGGAGAAAAATACTTTTCTGGTGTACTGGTATTTCTTTGTGATGTGTTTATACGTCTTTCCAATCCTACCCCCGGTCGGGACAAACATTTGTATAATAACGTTTACACACTCATACCTCTGCACTAGGATTCCCTGTGTCGCAGACGGCATGGACAAACACAGAAATACAAGACAAATACCCAAGACCCGAGAACAAACTTCATGCTCACCACACAGTGTGCCCCGGCGGGGAATCGAACCCGGGACCCCTCGCTGAAGGCAGGGCTACTACCAACTAAGCCACGGAGTCATCAAATAATGAGCATGAAGTTTAATCCTGGGTCTTGGATGTAGGTATTGTATTATTGTAATGTCTCCATACAACCTTCGACACAGGGAATTCTATTAGGAGTACAAATAAGATTCCGCCGTTTTATTGTAGATGGCGCGGCACGGAGTTTCGGTTAGCTTTCGCAGATGATAACCGGCTTAAAAAATAGTTTGGACATTCAAGAACAACATAACCTATTAATATCATTGATTTTATATTGGTAAAATATAATTTTTATAAGTTGAAAATGTCAAAATTTGAGCCAAGTAAGCGTCATTTGCGGGAAATATTAGTTTACTTCTTTAATTTAAAGAAATCTGCTGCTGAGGCGCATCGATTGCTCGTAGAAGCATATGGTGAGGTTGCTTTGAGTGAGAGAACGTGTCGAGAGTGGTTTCAAAAGTTTAAAAATGGTGATTTCGACGTAGAAGACAAAGATCGCAGTGGAAGGCCAAAAATTTACGAGGATGCAGAATTGGAGGAATTATTGGAGGAAGATTCATCTCAAACACAAAAAGAACTTGCTCTAACATTAGAAGTCACTCAGCAAGCAGTCTCACATCGTTTAAAATCATTAGGAATGATTCATAAACAAGGAAATTGGGTTCCGTACGAATTAAAGCCGAGAGATATTGAACGCCGATTATGCTTAAGTGAAATGCTGCTAGCTAGACATAAAAAAAGGGTTTTTTACATCGTATCATAACTGGTGATGAGAAGTGGATACATTATGACAATCCAAAAAGAAGAAAATCATGGGGATTACCTGGCCACGCGTCAACATCAACAGCAAAACCGAATATTCACGGAAAAAAACTTATGCTGTGTATTTGGTGGGATCAGCTAGGTGTAGTGTATTATGAGTTGCTTAATCCGAGCGAAACAATTACTGGAGCCCTCTATCGAACACAATTGATGAGATTGAGCCGAGCTCTGAAGGAAAAACGCCCTCAATACTATTCTAGACACGAAAAAATTATTCTTCTGCATGACAATGCTCGTCCACATGTTGCGGCTCCCGTGAAAAAGTACTTGGAAACACTTGATTGGGAAGTGTTACCCCACCCGCCGTATTCACCAGACATTGCACCGTCCGATTATCACCTGTTCCGGTCCGTAGCACATGCTCTGACGGCGCAGCGGTTCACATCTTATGAGGATACCAAAAATTGGGTTGATTCGTGGATAACCTCAAAAGACAAGGAGTTCTTCAGACGTGGGATTCGAATGCTGCCTGAGAGAAAAAAAAAAATGGAAAAAGTGGTTGCAAGTGATGGGCAATATTTTGATTAAATTTATATTACCGTTCTTCTACAATAAATATTTAATTTGTGTTAAAAAACGGCGGAAACTTATTTGTACTCCTAATAGTAAAGGTTTAGGATTGTGTAAGATTCTTCAGGCTGTCAGACTGTTACATACTAAGTAATTCAAAGATTTAAGTTGTAGGCATTTCTGTTTGAGAAGGACTTGTGCATGTAGTTTCAAGCTAAGTCATCGAAACCAGAATTAATAAACTTGTTTAAGGTAGCCTGCTAATATGGAATCATCTTAATACAAGCAGTACAAAGTTTGATAAAAATTTAAACGTCAAATTTGATTTTTCTTACTTAATTTAGAGATATTATATACTTGCTGCGCCCTGTGTTATCGCCCGCGTAGTACCCGTTCCCGCGGGAATACAGTGATAAAATATAGCCAATGTTACTCGCCTATAATGTAGCTTTCGATTGGTGAAAGAATTTTTAAAATCGATTTAGTGGTTTAGGCGTGAAAGCGTAACAAACAAACAAACAAACTCACTTTCGCAAATAAACAATTATGAAATTAATCAGAAACTCAAATATTAAATTATTGTCGATCAGCGCACCAACCTTAAACTGCGGCATCGGATTGTTGAGCAACTTTTGGAATGTCAGGAACAGTGTTGCCTGAAACATCATGGCCGGCCGCTTGCAGTCCCAGGCTATCCGGTGCAGCATTTTAGCGATGCAATGATTCGTGTGGGGTAGATTTTTATCGTATTTTTCCAGGAGAGAGGCACACGCGCTCACTGCTTTTGGGTGGCAGAACCTGTCGAACACGTATAGGTATCAGCCTCTAATGTTCCCACTGCAGGGACACCGGCCTACTCTCGATAATTGAGAGTGATCTACCACGGGAGCCCAATCCAGATTGGTAGATGTCACATGTCATCGAATTTTTCTAAGACGCATGTCTTAGAAAAATTCTTCACGATGTTTTCCTTCGCCGTTTGGAGAACTCTTGGTGCACGTGTGGGTTTTAACCAGCGACCTTCAGATTGAAAGTCGGCGTCTGTGCCCTTAAGCCACCACGCTCTCGAAACACGTTATATAAAGCGGCAATAACGAAAATATAGGGAAAATGTTTCATAAATCCCTGCAGAATTTCAAAGGTAATGTGGTTATTGACGGTGATTAATATTGTAGAATTTACACGCGTACCCTACGCCACTGGTTTGCAAAGGCATTAGGGCCTAATCATCCTTTAAATTACTCGTCTCATCTACAGCAACCCGAGGGAGTGACTACGAAGTTATTATAAGTTCATAGGTTTTTTTTAATTGATTTAGAAACTATAATGATATAAAAATCACAATTAGCCAAATCTTATATAAACCCTATATCTATTATTTTGTAATGAAGTTTGCGCTAATTATAATCATACTAGTTTTCGTGTCGTTTTAAGTGCGCATCCATGTAGCAGAGAAACCAAATACTGGTAAAAAATAGCATGGATGTGACCATATTCACAGGAAAAAGACTATTTGGCGTAAATCAGTTTCTACCTACATTATAAATGTGACATTTTTCCATTCCTTAGCCATTTGGTGCAGCATTTTAACTTTGCCATTGACCCAGCGAGGCAGAATATTGTCGTATTTTTCCACAGGAAGCGGCCCTTTAATGACAACCTGCGTTACTCTTAAACATAAAATCGGAGGAGATCGAAGTTTTTTATCAAGCTTCTCGTATTTTGTGCCACAAGCTCGTAAAATAAGGATAAATAATACCAACAAAATTTCATCGAAATTAAATGAGAAAATGACCAAGAATATGAAAAAGATTAATTTCGCAATAATCAATTCATGAATATACCTGTCATCGTATAAATTAATTCACGCTTTTCTACTCTTAAAGTAAGGCAGAACCTCAATGGGCCACGTCCATTTGGAATACACTATCACGGAAACATAGACGTGAGAAATTGTGGACTCATGGCCGAAATTGTTTAACCACCAATAACTCGGCTAACATTTTTAACAGTAATAAATGATTCCATAATATACAGCCAGCACAAAATGTTTCTCAACGGAATTACCCGCAAATTCTACCTAGGTTTTGGTATAACGTATGGATAAAAAAAATTCTAAGCCTCGACGGCTTTATTTGTGTAAATAAATAAGAACAAGGAAAGTGGATTCTGGTTTATGTACCAAAGTGTCGGCTACACAATCAGCGGCGGCAGCGGCGCGAAACAAAATAAAACACGCTTTACTAATTAACTTATCACGGCCTTAGTATCTTAGCCGAGTTCCTTATACATAGTAACGATGGTTTTAATGTGTTTACGAAATAAACAAATGTATTTTTTTTACTTAAATTATTGTTAAATATACTTGTTGAACAGTTTTTAAATTGTCCAACTTCAACTTCCAATGAACTCAAAGTGATTTGTTCCTTTAGATCTCAAGTCTCGTTAGGACAAGTCATCATTTACACGGACAATTGCATGTTTATGTATTGTATGTGTGTGTGAATATTTTTACACATCTTTTAAATATGGATATACACCTTTCAACTACGCCGCACTAACACGTATGTTTTAAAAGGACACACATTAGATTTATACTAGGAAAACTAACAACTTCACAAAGATAGTACTGAATTTAAAGGCGATTTGGCTAAGAGGTCAAACAAACTGCTTAGTATTAGTAACTTACCTTTGCACGAAATCTTGGAAATCGAAATCACTTTCTACAATCGTGGTTGCTTTCTCCTCTTCTTCATCTAAAAATAACGAAACTCTTGAGAGCAACTAAAATAATATTACTTTATAGCGAAAATAGATTATTCAAGGAAAGGAAATACCTGTCCGAATTTATTTATTTTCTTTGAATAATATATAAACAAAGAGCTAAAGCGGCACAGTGCTTTTATCCGGAGGTTCATGTTTTCGATCTAGACGTATACCCATTGGTGCGCAATACCACGCTTCCAAAATGGTAGATTAAACCGGTATTAGGACCAAAAATTCGAAACATGTAACATCTACCAATCCGGATTGGGCTCCCGTGGTAGATCAAAGCCCATTTACTCCCATTTACTCGAGAGTAGGCCGAATTCTCCGCAGTGGAAACTCTAGATGATTACAGAGTGATTTATTATATTAAATACCAAAAAACATATAAACATAAGCTTATTAAATAAGTGGAACATTAAAATGCGATATTCCACTATTAAAACAAAGAAAACTCATTTTGGATTGACAAATGGCCATTAATCTAACGTAATCTAATTAATTTACTCTTAAAAGATAAGTTCTCGTTTGAAAAGAGTTGAGACTTCAACCATTTGAGATAACAGGATGATTTTAAAAAAATAGCTTCAGTGTTGAAGACGTTACGTACATTACGTAATTTATCGATTACGCTGCATCTAAAATTTTTCGTCCGATTGCGCGATTTGGCAACTGCATAAAAAGCAATTTAGCTCGATCCACTTTCGGGCTATTTCCGCACATGAACTCTCGTAATATACTGGTAACCAATTGAATAGTCAAAGTTATAACAGAATATAGGAGTTGCCAAATGTGTTTTGTTGTGCACATTACTAGAATAAACCAGCAATTTTTTACTGGTTTAATAGCTTAGTTGGTAGTAGATCTGCCTTCTGTAGGTCGTTCGATTCCCATAAAAGAAACTACAAATATCTGTGTGACGAGCATATACGTTTGTTCTCTTTAACTGTTAATATGTATTATATGTATGTATTTACAAAATAACACGATATAAGTATTCCATTAGATTAGATATTTAATTCCCATAGTACAAGCTATTCTGTTTGGCCTAGATGGCACTGTGTGAATGTCACGAACCTTTATTGTTTAGTTTTTTCGGTAACAATTTAATGGTTAACTCTGCCACGGAGCCGTCGTACCAATACATTTTTGCAATGTGAATAACGTTTCAACAATGTGGAAGCGGGATTAAAAGTACCGACCGAGGTTCTTATTTGCTTAAAAAGCGAAGCTCCCCAATACAATGTACTTTACGACTTCTCACTCGAGAGATCTTTCCAAATCATAAATAAGTAATGAAATTCGATAAGCACTTACCTTCTTCGTCTTCATATTCTGAATTTTCCTGTGTTTCCATTTCATCGTTCACAACCTCTGTAAAATTCAAATATCATAAAGTCTAATGTTTTATACAAGCGGATATTTATTACGTATACCCCGGGTTGGTGTGAAACAACCTTAAGTAGCAGAACTTGTGCCTTGTTCGTTCGGGAAGTACCTACTGCCATCATATCTATTGTGTTGCCAAGCAGTGATGTTGCTTTCTGTGTGATGTGGAGTCCGGTGAAATTACAGGTGCATAAGACATTTTTTCATGTCTATGTTATGGGCAAAGCTTATGGGCAAAGGTGAAAAATTAAACTTAAAATCAGCTTTTAATAAGAAATTCATTAGGATTTGGAAATCTTTGCAAAACAAACGAGAGTTAAACCAAACAAAAATGTTTCGTCGCAACTTTTAGGAAGAGGCCATATTATGTTATTCCTAAATAGCAGTGCTTTTATAAGTTTGAGTAAATTGCGTAACGGATAAGATCCAGTCAATTTAAAATTGCGGACCCGAAAAAACCAAGTTCCTTTGCCAATTCAGGCAAACAGTTACTTTGGTATCCCAGATTAGGTCTGCAGTAAAAAGTTATCAGACTAAAAACTCATGAATATAAAATTTTCGATTACATTCTGAATAAAGTGAGACTAAGTTAAGTTACAGTATTGACGTACCAGGTGGCTCCACTCCCAAGTCGGTAATATAGAGTGTCTCCAACATGCTCAACTCTTCGTCTGCAGGGATGCCATTCGTGCCGAAAATTCCATCGTCCGCCCACACCTCTCTGAATGCGTCAGACTAGTTAGTGTCAACCCTAAACTTATATATGATATGAAGTCATAAAAATTCATTAATTAATTATATTGTACTAACCAGCAAAGTAACCAACAATATTGTACAACCAATGGGTTGTAGAATATCGCTCTTTATACGTGTGGGAAAATAGCTTGGTTTACCCGTTATATTATGCTTACTTTTAATTTAAATGTTTCGCGAAACAATAAGATCGTCACGGTAATAACTCATCAAACTTTTTATTGCTCATTGAAGTGAAGTAATTCAAAGTGAAACAAGTATTAAAAGACAATGCAAATTATATAAAGTTTAAAATATCATGCTCAGAGTTTTAACGCAAGTTCATTTCAAGGACAATTCTCATTAACATGGAACTCGCTCCAAATGTTCCATCTAAAATGTGAACGCAGAGTTGCCGAGATGTTGCCGCAATGGAAGAAGTTTGTGCCACATTGAAATTCTAATACAATTAAAGAACTATACAAAGAAATAATGTTCCATTGTCAGAGTTATAGTAAGCAAACTAAAGCATAGAGTATGAACAGATCTGATAAGAATTTGGTTCTTGCGAAAGATTTATTCCATTCGCCATATAACTGATTTTCTGGTATTCCAGACATATTGTCTCCGTACCAGCAATAAAGAGTGTCTTACCTTGAGATGAAAGTTGATGGTAAACGGCAATATGAATATCTACCAGTATACTACGAAACAAATTACATACAAATGTAAAAGGTTTGATGAAAAAAGCGATAAATACCTCGCAGCTCGAAACATTCCCACTGCATCTTCAAACTTGTGCTGACGCATCAGTTTCTGAACATTCTTCATGCAGGTTTCCCTGTGCAAACAATTTAATAAAAATCTCTGGGGTACCTATTAGCATTCAGTGATCAAATCTATTTTTACGCCAACTGTGTAAAAAGGGGTAGTTCGGAAACTAACGGTTCTCGCTACACTCAAAGCCGTCAGTCAGTACATCTATCACGTTTGATTGACGAAACACATTACATAAGTAAATAATCGTCTGTGGGTCAAAATTTTGGTTGTGATATCAGCCTGGCAATGGTGCCGAGTCTGTTGATATAACACGAACTAAAACTTAAACTAAACAGCATCCATCTCGTTTAATGTCATATCGAGTAAGAGAGACAACAATAACTTTACAGTTGTTTGATGCCAACAGAATCAACAACAACAACTGACGCCAGATTGATGACGGGCTGACGGGTTCGGTACAGCGAATGAAGATTTTATATTTACTATATATATCTGGCGAACCGTAACGGAACCGGATTCCTGATCGGAACAGTAGATCAATTCTAAATACGATGTGTAAGATTCAGGACTCTTGTTTTTGATCACTAAGCCCTAAAAATACTTGGAATAAAATTATTGGTAGAATAATTTAAATTAAGTTAAAAAGTATGGCCACTCGCATCCACTACGCGAGACGCGAGACGATAATTTTGCTCGTTACCATAATGCATTTCCATCAACCTGTCAATCAACTTTATAGACCTTGATGGACATATTTCAATTAAACGCAATTTATGGAAATGGTCATTTGTGGGGAACAGCATTTCAAACTTTCTGAGAGTCTGTTTGACTTGTTATATAGCACTACACCAATATTTTTAGCCTGCAAATAAAAAAAAAATCCAACTGACATAATATCAAGATCAAAATTAAACTACTAAGTCGTAAAATGACTAGGGTGGCAACATTTCTGGCAACTTGGCAACAGAAGAAAAAAGGGCAGATGTCTGAGGTAATATATCTGTGAACGCACATATGAATAGTATAGGAAGGCTCGCTCGCTCGAGATGACATAGCTTAGCGTCTTAATTGATGTAATTGACGTCAGTTTCGAAAAGCGCTATCGATTAAAAAACAAAACAACGTTAGTATGGCAATCTTCCTACTTAGTGTTCGTTATTTATTGAAGCTAGGGCTAGATAAACTTCATCGACTGCAAGAAACTCTGGAAAATTGACAGTGCCTGTTGTTGGCGCTATGCCAAGCCACTTTGTAAGAAAGAGCTGAAACCAAATTGGAGGCTAGGAAGAAGCTGCTAATTCCATGACACATCTATATTTATAATAAATTTACCATTGAATACAATAGCCATTGTTTTTTATATGTATTTTTATTCTTGATGCGAACAGTTAGTCTGCAGGAATGGCAATTGCGAACGAAGTTGCGAGTATAGCTATTCTACAAATATAATAAAAGAGTAAAGTAAAAACATACGATTTTTTTAAGGAAATGAGTTTACAAAATGACATAAAACCGTAGGCCTAACCGTAGGCCGTAGGTTAACACGGGCAACCGTAGGCGCAGCTAGTAAATTTATATTTTCTTATCTGTTATGTGATGTACTCTTAATATACCATGTACTTCGGTTATGATATGGTTTCAAGATAAGCGAAATTTATAAATCTGTAAAATCTCGGTAGTTGATGCAGCCAAGAGACTATTTAAAGACTTTATTATTGAGCCAACGTGTCTCTCGCTAAGCTTTAAGAAAGTTTTAATTGTTACACAAGTAATACTTATTTTTTATGTCAAATTACGTGCCAAGATAAGTAGTTTAAGCTGGTTATTCACTTCGAAGCGTGTTGTATTATATATTAGGTTGTCTAGACGTGTAATCCGAGATCAAGTAACTGATTCATGAATGCTCTGCGAAGCTGTATTGATAGGCGAATAGCACAATGACCACATAATTAATAAAGGTTTACCGAAGTAATGATAATATTAAGATATTTAATATTTACTTCTAATAAGATTTGGGATATTTTTGGAATTTTCAGGCCAATTTCATTATATCTTCGAAGGCAGAGCGATTAATTGCAATTTATGAAAACTATTATATGACATACGAATTCGATCTATAAAAAGTAGAGCATACTTATATAAATTTAGATAAGGTATAGACTAAGTTTTATTCAGAGACGAGATATATTCCCGATTTCTGAGGTCTGTTAGCTTTCGATTAGTAAAACATTCTAGAAATAATAATTCATGGCCATAATCGCTTCAAAAGTTATATGTGCATGTTTATTTGTATGGAGACAATCGTTCCTTAAATGAATACAACGCTTTTTAAAGAAATTAATATTTGCATGACTCGCACATTAATTGTGCTAGAGTTGGAGGTAGTAGTACTGTGGTATACGTTTCCAGGTTATATCATTCGGAATATATTTTTTAGGACGACGACTGTAAAGCGTTATTGGTATATTATTTACAGAATTATTTAAATAAATAATATTCTGTCACAAGTTTTCTCTTAGTTTTTGTTTCGCGTAAGTGGCTAATTCTGGTTTCGGAGTTTTCAAACTGTCTCATTAAAGCCAGGATCGACATCTTAACGTGCTCTCCACGGAAGAGCTCGGATCAAATGTCACTAAACGGTCACCTATCCAAACACTGGCCGGACGGAAAGTTGCTTAACTTGGATGATCGTTAAAGAACATCCAAGCAAGGTTCGTCGTGAGCACTTCCCAGACAAGTGTAACAGATTTAATTTACTACTACCACGTAAGAATATTAGTAAATTTTTTGTCACAACATGGAAGACCAAGAGAGTGGCTACTGCTTGCTAAAAGCTTAAAAGCTTCTATTTTGTACCAAGAGATGAGAGTTAAGCCCAACAATCTTTTTAATTTTATTTGCCAAGTCACAAGAAAATATTAATGGTTTGAGAGGTCTTCGGGTTGAATTACCTGTTATATTAAAATTGTGAAGAATAAGGAAATGGCCTTAAATTCCAAGAACTATACCGATTTCATTTTGTTCGCTTGTTAAACATTACTATACACGTTTTTTTCTTCAAATATTGCGAATTTTCTAGAAATAAATGTATTAAGACTGCATGTCTTTATGTAGTCTTGTCTAAGGTAAACTTAGTTTTAAGAACGCATGTTTAATTAGAACATAATTATTAAAAAAAAATAACTATTTTTTTCGAGTATTTTTAAGAATTCAACATAAATAAAGATTTTTGACTTTGACTTTATAGGTAAGTGAATAGGTTTGATAAATACTAATAATATGTTTTGATGAATCATCTTAAACCACAGCACGTGAATATATCGATATTGAAGTATTATTCAATACCAATATTGTATATTCACATAAGTAATATAGATTATCCCTAAAGAGAGCATGTAAAATTACAACAGCCAAATTTGATCTTAAGTATAGCTTTGCCCTAGAAGGATTTAGGTATAAACCTGTATTTAATAAAATTAAGATCTTCTTAACAACATTATAACACCCAGCAGCTACCTATTTAACTTCAGTCTCAGATCAGTGGTTGAAACTCATATTATAACAATTATAACTGGCCGCAGTGTTTGACAAAACTGCGGCCAGTTGTGGCCACATCGACCTAAATTGACTGCAACTTATTACTACCTAAATAGACCTCAGTTAAGCAACATAATTATGGTAATATTCGATTGGCACCAAGCACTTACTTCTGCTGGTCGATAGGCACGTCAGACGCGGCGTCGAAAGGCGGCGGATACTCCTCCAAGCCGATGGAGAGCACTGCGGCCAATTGTGGCCGCACCACTTCCCACGGTGAAATTTCTACCTCAGTAGATTTTTGTTTGGGGGCTACCTTCTTTGGTCCTAATAAAAAAATAACGTTTTCAAAATCCATAGTACCTTTAAAAGTTTTAATTGACGTAAGTATTTCAGTAAAGTAATTGATAAATTAAAAATAAGATAGGGCAAACTCTAACATTACGTTAACTTCAACATAAAGATATAACTAAATATTTTAACACAATAATTTCCCACGCAATAACATGACGTGATTTATATGAATGTAATGAAGATAAAGACAAAAAGATATAAAATAACGAATCTTGTTTTGAATACATCAATGCGTAAAATATAAGAGAAATATACATGAGCACTACAGCTGCAGTTATTCTATAATAAATCCAACAAATATGACGATTCAATTCAACAAAAACAACAATGAAATAGTTTTCAGTGATTTTTATTCTGTCCCGTTTTCTTCATAGACGTGTTTGAAATTACAAGTAACGCCTAAAAGTAGATCCAATTTTAAACTTAGTAACTCTAACAAATTATCAAAGTAAATAGCATTTACGTGACCCCGATGTGAATTGAATCGGTGGATAGTTAAAGAACTTTTTCAAAGAACTTCCAAAGGAATCTTTTGGGCATACTTCTCTTTATTGACTTATCTTTAGGCTCAGTGGGTAATGAACTAAGTAGTCCAATCAAAACTTATGTCGAGTAATTTATTATCTAGATAGAGCGTCTCAGAATTTAGGTCAGTGATTTAGATTTTCGCAGTAGGGACACTTTGATAGCATGTTATTTTGAGACTTGTTGTATACGTGACTGCCTTAAATATTTGATATCAATTTCACAAAAAATAAAAATTGGAGACCTGTTGGCCTTCTGCTTAGACTATACTGTGTCATCTCCGCATAACGGATCAAAGCTAATGAAATTAGTGAGCAAACTTACTTTTGGACTTCTGCTTCCTTTTAATTTTCTTTTGAACGACCAGTCCAGTTTTTTTGCAATAATACTCCAACATTTTTAAAAACAGATGAACTGTCTCTATAAGATCCACCAAGTACGACCTAAAAGAGATTTTGTTTAATTATTGTTGCCTGTATCTAGTAACACTTTATTGTACACCAGGAAACATATACATAGTAGTCGTTTAAATAAATCTACTTAAATCTAGTACAATGGGCGGTCTTATCGCTGAAAGAGATTTCTTCCAGACAACCTTTGGATGGAGTAGTAATATGTGTTGCTTTAAAGGACGGCGGTATACATACACAGTCTAGAGAAAAAAAAAAGAAGGATATTGGCTCGCTAGCTTCGGAATTGAAGCCTCTCGGATTTAGCCGGAGTATGCACTGAGTAGATAAGGTTTAAACATTCTAAAAATATTAATACTTTTCATTCATAAAAACTTTCCTACTTTGGATGGATCAACTATAATATTAATTCTTAAGGGACTAAGTAACACAGAATAGAAAACAAAGTTACTATTATAGTTTGTCTCTAAGGCACACCTAACAAAATACTTAAATTGGATCCAGTTTTGAAACAAAATAAGTAAAACCGTTATGGAAAATTTAACTCACCTGGGCATTTTACTGTCATCGTAATTCAAGAATGTGTTCAGAACAAATTCTCTATACTCCAAGACATAGAAAATGTTACTCTTGAGCACTTTGGCTGAATCTTTGACGGTGGGGTCGGTACTCTTGTCCATTGCTAATAATGTGTTGAGAAGTTCTTTGTAAGCTCGCAGGGCCAAGTTCAACCGGCGGACCCACGGAGCGAATTTTTTCTTCTCCATTTTCATCATGTCGTAGTATTTTTCCATTTGTTGCTGTACATAATGAAACATGGGCACAGACATTGTTTCGCTGAAATGTTGAACTTAATGACTGCTTTGTTTCAGAATAAAACCCACTTACAGACAGAATTGTTTGACTTATATATTCATTATGTAATGATTATATAAATAAATATTGACTAACTCAGGACTTTTCAAGCCGTCCGAAGACCGCCAACGTTTATCAACTGGATTAGAAGAGAACGACATCCTAACGCGTTTTCTATTCATTTAAAATACCACTAAACGGTCACCCATCCAACTGCCGACCGGGCGGAGTTGCTCAACTCAAATTTGTAAGGAACAGTCAAGCAAGCTTCGCCACGGACGCTTCAAATTAGAACTTACCTCACTAGTCCAACTTGGAAGTTATGTCCCCTGTTGAACTCCATAAAGAACTTAACAGCCCACAGGTAGTAAGACTCGTCGTTTTGTTGCGCCTTGGCCCGCACTAGGACGTCCTTTACATAGTGCATCAGAGAGTTGTACGAACTATTTAGGAACTCTATGCAGAACTCTTTTAGGAACAGCCTAAAATAGTTTTAAAACTATATAGTCTCTCCAGTTGGAAATACGGAAAATTAACAATATTCATTCTGATATAATTGGTCTGTACCACTGTTTAGTTACACGGAAGCGGTTAAAAATAAGTTGTTCTGGGTCACTTTAGATTACTTGGTAATAATAGTGTCTGTTTCTCTATCTGTTTAGATGGTTTGTTGAATAGAAAAGAAATGGGAGGCACCGGTGCTAAAGTACTAGAATATTCACATTAAAATTGTTACTCAAAAACTTAACATGAAATGTCCTATGTCACACAAATCCTTTTAAGTTTCCTGCCACTGTCAATGTCTTTACTAATATCTTGTAGCCTTACCTGATTGCAAAAGCTGATCTCCTCTCCAATCGGCCACTTTCCACAGGCCGCCTGTTCTTAGGCTTCACTAATTTAGATTTTTTGCTGCCATTAAAGTCCAAGTTGGATATTTTATTCAGTGGTTTTAGACATATAATTTCGTTTTCTGATATAGACTTCATGTTTTGCACCACATAAGTGCCACCGAAGCGAGAATGCCTAACAGATAGAGACAATGCATAAGGATCTATAAGTATATCATAGGTTTTATTTATAAGTTTCTAATATATGTATCAAAGTGCTGTTGATTCAATGATAATAATAATTAAAAAAAAATTAAATTAAATAATAAAACATTCATCAATAACAAGGATTGTTTGAAATATGTTTTATATAACTATATTTGTACAGAATACAGAAAAAGTCTTTTTCCATTATCAGACAGTTGTCTGATTGATTGATGAAACTGAATTTAAAATAATTGTTTGTTTCAGCTGTTATTTTGCGGAAGTCAAAGTTAAGATGATCTAAAAGGGGAGGTAAAATTTAGTACATCTCCATTAACCGAGCTAGGCTGCACCTCAAGTTATGCAGATTCATAAGGCTCAATGCTACTGAAGATGCCTCGTGGAATTAGAGTTATTAGAACTCATTGAATGGACATGTACTGAATATTACTGTATTAGAAGATCTTGAATTAAAGTTGAACTAGCCAATTCCAATACTTTCATTCCTGTTATTTTTCGTCTATATGGGTGACATTTTTCCATGAAATTTGTATGGGACCTAGGAGGTACACATATAAATTAGAAACGATTTTTTTTTTAAGTGGCTCATAATTATCATCTGTAAAAGGAGAAAAGACATAATTTTATTATATATAAATGAAGATTACCTTGAAGCTGAATATTGTTTGATTTTATTGAGCCGCTGTTTGTTCTCAGACATCCTTATAGTTAGGAGTTCCTGATCATCCCTTAGTTTCTCATCCACACTCCTCTGAAGAGCAGCATCGGCCAAACTACTCGGATTTTGTTCTCTTAGCAAATGAGAGATTATCTCCAAAATATGCATGAAGTACTGTTTCTCATTCTCCGAAGACATGTATAGGATTAAATCTAATATTCCAGACTGATTAAGGGCCCAAAGTACCTATATAATAAAATCATATGTAAGTAGATATATAGGTTGTTAAGTTAAAAAGAATATTAAAGAATATTCCTGTACAGATAATTATAACTGTTCTTGCCATACCACCAACCGCCCCGGTTTCGCATGGGTAGCAGAGTATACACAACTATTTTTATATTTCTGTCATATCAGCCTATACCGGACGGCGCGGCAGTCGCATCACGCATGTCAGGTAAAAAATATTATGTAAATAAAAAAATATTGACAAAATTGCGAACCTTTTCTTGAAGTCAGTCAAAAAATAGGCTTACTCTTAAAATACTGATGATTGGTTATGTAGACAATACTACCTGATCATGCACACTAGCATCATTCTCAGGTCTTCTCTCCGTGTCAAGATCAGCTGGCACATGCAGAACATTCCTTATCAGGATCAGAATCCTTTCAATGATAAGCCCTGTGTCCTCATCTCGCTCTGACCAATCCTAAATAAATAATAAATAAAATAAATATTCATAGACTTTTCACACAGCATAATCTAGCCCCAAACTAGGCATAGCTTGCATTATGAAAACCTGTTGATAAAATACTTATACATATATAGTACTTTGATTTAGTAAATATATGCATATTTTGCCTACATTAACATCCAGACAAAGAACAATCTGTCTTTATCACATAATTGTTTGTCCAGGGTGCGAATGGAATCCGCAGAGATACCAATTAAGATGTGAGACCAGTCAATCCATCCTGTTTTATTGTAGATTAATCTATTATTAATTATATCATTAAATTATGACATTCCAATCTATTATTGGAGAGTGGTTTTACTCACTGTTTTAATAGCCTCACTATTATATTAATGTGTGGCTGATATATATTGGTTGTACTCAATTAAATAAAAGTTTTATTGAAACAAACTTACAATTTCAAGTATCTTGGCTAATTTTTTGGCAAATACATTCCATGTTTCAACTTTAGTGAACGCCTCTTCCTTATAAAACTGTAGGTGAGTCAAGATTTGCAAAAAGTTATGTCTTGCAGTTCTTTCCACTGGCACTTCTTCCCGGTACAGTAGTAAGACAGGATTTGTAAGGTTTACTAACAATCTGTAAATTATATGGGCAAGTTCAAGGTAGCCTGTATATATTTAATGTTGGTAAGAATCAGTAAACGCACATACCTTAGAGTAACATCAAACAGATCATCATTCTCCCAATGGTTGACCAACATCGGCAACAAATCGTTTTGTAAAACTTTAGTCTGGCCAAAATGTCGCCGTATCTCATGATCTTCTCCATCGCGGCGCAAGTACCTCACCAAGTCTTTAACAGTATTGAGCGTAAAATCGTCTATTAAATATTTACCGGTCTTCTTGTCGTGAGTTCCTAGAGCATTGCATGTTGCAGAAAGTTCAGCGGACAGAAGTGAAGTCATGTTTTGTGTGGTACTAGACTTAAGCGTTATAAATTAATTTATACTTAACATTAGCAACATTTTAAATTTACATTAAATATTCGTTATTTTATTATTAGATGTTAATAAATATCGCCAAATTTTAATAAGAATTCCAATGTTTACACTATATGACATTTGTAATGACATTGACAGTAAAAAGCGCGCGAAACTGAGATTGTTTTTTCATCTTTTTATTCATTTTCGTGCCGGCGATGATCTTACTGCCAAAACTAATAAGAATTTCAATGCTTTATGTATGTTTTGTATGTCGATTGAATTTAATCACAAAATTTGTTTTATCAACTTCTGTGTCCGCACTGCACAAAACATCGTAAAAGTTTTTAAGTTTTTCTATCTGAAATCTGCCCTGGGTGTATAGTTGTATAGTAAACACAATATCTCTCCATTCCTAACCTACCGTTTCGGCGATTAGTTGACTTTTATGAATATCTGAATTGATTCTTATCAAATACGAAAGAAAGGTTAAAAAATATATACCTATAGGTAACTAATCATTTTGGTTAAATACCTAGAATAGTTTCAAAACAGCAACCATAAAAAATAGCGATGAAGTTGATCAGCCAGCCTCAGCTATTGTAACTATTCAATGTCAGCTATTCTAGACCCGATCAAAATATAGTATTTAACCGCTCCGTGGCTAAGCTGCATGCTAAGCCGTGGTTGCATGTAAACTATCTTTCAAAACCATTGGTCTCGGGTTCGATACCTGTGCGGTATCGCAAGATCACACTCACCCACACACACTGACACAGACTCAGAGACTGACTCAGAGAATACTAGTTTAATTATCTCAAAACCCAGAACCAAAAAACAGACTTGTAAAAAAAAAACGTAAAGAATGGAAACTTATTGTGAGGCATGGGCTTAAGTTGACCCATTAAATTTCTTTTGTTATGGTGAACAGGTACCAGGGTAGGTATACTCAGTATCACAAGTGAATGAATATGTATCTATCTAACAATAACTTCTATCAAAAACAAGAACTTATGTATTATACATAATGTATGGCGTAATTTTCGACTTCGTAAGAAATATTCTCCACAGACAAGAACAGACAAGAACCCATTACGTGATTCGGATTCATAATTATAAACCACCATATAGAGTGAAATCGTCGTAAAAAAAGGCATTGGTTGTAACTACTTAGGTAGGAATACTTATTTAATGTAAGGGTGTAGTCACCTTGACGAGCAACTGACAAGATTTTTTAGAGGTATCTACCATAGCTACTGACGTATAACTTGTTTATTCGACAAACTACTTTTAACTAAGTAGGATATAATATGTTTACCTATGATTTGGGAGTCCATAATATACCTATTGCTTGCGTTCGTTAGAGAGTACCTTATAGAGTCCCTACAAGTGCGTAAAAGGCATTGTTTTCCCATGAATAACTCAGCTAACAGTTTACTCCAGTAAAATAAACTATTGCTTGATAATCCGTCAGCCAGGATAGTTAAAAGAGTACTTACACAAAATCTGAGTATGAATTCCATTATTGGTTTTACGCTTTGTTAAAAATGTTAGGTTTATCTAAAAGACAACTAGGTATTTAGGACGCTGACTGTACTAGATAAGTTTGAGGCTTTCTTTCTTGTCGCCTAAAGCTTTGTTTTAGAAGTTTGTTTATTCTTGTGACTCCGAGGGGAGTTCTAATGAATAAGTGAAGGATTTGGGCAAAGGTCACAGACGTTATTTCACTTGAAAATTATTTTGGAGTGCAATTGGGGAATTATAAAAAAAATGTTACATAATTTTTAAATTCTACTACTCTCCCTTTATACCATATTGTTATTCGTAGAATAACCATTTTTCTCTCACAGGAAAACAGGTCAGAAAAATATTCCCAAACGATAAAGAAGCGTCACAAAAGGAGGTCTTATGGTGAAAAACAATTTTATGTAGAAGGAAAGTAAGTTTACTAAGCATGCTTTTGCCCTCAACTTTGCTTTTGTGAGCTCTGGTAAAAAGTAGTCATATCGCTTTATCGGTGGTCTCGGCGTATAAAAGTAGCTAACATTGAAAAGGATTTGTTTCGGACTGAATTTAACAACTTTTATTCGCGAATCTCTTTTTTTTTCTGAAGCATTAGTAGATTGCTCATGTTACTCTTGTTAACATCAGCTATCTCAGTGAAAGTCCCGTCAAAATCGGTCCAGCCGTTTCAGAGATTAGCCGGAAGAAACAAACAGACAGACGGAGAGACATTATGAATTGTTTTTTTTTTTGTTATAGACAGACCTACATATTTTTAGTGTTTACTAAAAATGTTTACTATATATAAAGTTCATTTTTAATTTAGTACAAGAAATCTGCATAATCATTAAATCAACGCTAGGTTAGGTAAATATGAATTAACGCGTACATGGAAGTTCAGTTTTTTTGGCTTTGTGCTCATTTTTATGGGACTGTGCATACATGATTGGTAGATCTGAACCGATCGGCGTACTTCAGCAAATATTCTTCCATTCTATACGTCCCGATACCGATCATATCTATGCGTCACCTAAGTACCAAGCCGTAACCGTTAATAATGCACCGAATCAATGCACCCTCCCGTTTGCCAGAACAAATCCCGGCCGCCACAACGAGGATCGAACCGAAGAGAATGTAATTTAGCGATATCGTCTGCAATGAATACAAAACCATGATAAATCCTGCATTTTGCGTACTAGCTACTGCTAGTAGGACGAGATAATCCTGGATATTGGTGCCGTGCCAGGAATTGGTCCTGAGTATTGTCGCGTTGGCTGCCGGCCAGGATAATGGGCCCATACCGAATGGATTTGCGTGTTGGAGTCCAAGCAAAACTGCCTAACTACCGATTATTGACATTGGATTTTAAAGTAGGTCTTCAGACCCTCATATTTTTTCGGTGATTTTCTATTTATTGTAGTTTTGAGTGGTAGTTTTAATTTGTTATAACTCTGAGTAATAAACTGTAACCACTTAGAAATGAATGGAAGTTGGTAGGTAACTTTGAACAAAGTAGGCCAACGACCGATTGAAAAATAGCTTAAAGCTTCAGACACATTATAGTTCGCACATCTGAATGAATTCCGTGGGTGATATGAAGAAAATAAGTACTGTCTCGCTGCAATAATCGAGATCACGTACCTACTAAAATTCCGAGCAAACGGGTTAAGCGCGATTAACTCGTAAGACTTTTCATTAACAGCGCCGTTGGTGGAAGTAAGCAACAGAGACCATTCTCTGAAAAAAAATCTAAGCTCTCGCTACTCGCTGCGTGAAGTGAATACTTTTATTCGCTGCGAGAACTTGCTTCGTGTAATTATAAAAAAAGATACGCGTTCCTGTTTTTTATGAAGTTCTTTAAATTGGAATACATGAATAAAATCCACGTCGTATTAGAAAAATTCAGCAAATTTTCAGTAAAATAGGCTAATGAATTTTCCAAAATATCCAATTATCTTCTAAGGGCTACAGAAGCGATAGCGCTCAAGCTTTTTATCCATTTCAGTGAATTTTTATTTCAGGTTTCCGTGTAAATATTTCGTGCGGCCAAAGGGCCGCTATGCAAATAAGTTAGTCTTTGATCCTTTTAATTGATATTTTGTTTCGAGTTAATTTCCTGAATGTAAAATACTGTTTATATAGGCAACTGGGCATCGAGCACGTAGATACCCTTCCTGAATAAAATATAAACATGGGGCCTCACATAAACTTCTTTGTTTTCTATTTTAAACCTGCTTCTGGTCTTTACATATGACTTGGCGTAAGACTACTTAAATTATGTAGAGCCCATGGGAACAAAATATGTGATCATTGAAATGTATAATTTTACATTTCAAAGTTCACATATTTTCTGCGCTATAGGTCATAGGTTCGATTTCTACCGAGGACAAACAAATGTGTATGTGTTTTAATATGTATTTACAAAAAAAGTGTCATACCTATAAAAGTATTTTATCAGTGATCTAGTCTCAATATTACAAGCTATGCTTAATTTGGAGCTAAATGACGCTATGTGGATGTAAATGAATATAGAATATAGATAATGTATTGGGTGTGTGAATATGACTCCGCCCTTTCTCAACAGATGTCGTTTTTAGTATTGTTTACGTGTACTAATAAATGACCATACTTGTATTCGATAGTACTGAATGTCAGCTATCTAACGCATTTTATGATATTTGGTTGAAGTGTAAGCAACAATTGTTTTCACCTTTTCGAAAATGTCGGTTTTTATTCCAAATAAACGTCATTTGCGGGAAGTGTTATTACATTATTTTATTGCGAAGAAAACTGCAGCGGAAACTTATCGTTTGCTTGTGGAGATTTATGGTGAGCATGCTCCGTCTAATACAACTTGCAAGGAATGGTTTCGACGATTTCAAAATAACGATTTTAGTACTGAGGATAAAGAACATGGAAAACCACCAAAAAAATTTGAAGATGCTGAATTGGAAGCATTATTGGCGGAAGATTCTTGCCAAACTCAATCAGAATTAGCTGCAGCATTAAATGTTGATCGTTCAACTGTTGCAAAGCGTTTACAAATGATGGGAATGATTCAAAAAGCCGGTGACTGGGTTCCACATGATTTAAAAGAAAGAGACATGGAACGTCGGAAAACCATTTGTGAAATGCTGCTTCAAAGACAGCAAAGAAAAGGATTTTTGCATCGGATAGTCACAGGAGACGAAAAATGGATACACTACGAAAATCCTAAACGCAAAAAAGCTTGGGTGAAACCAGGCGAACCAGGCCCATCACAGCCAAAAATAAATATTCACTGTGCCAAGGTCATGCTCTGTATTTGGTGGGATCAGAAAGGTATTGTATATTATGAGTTGCTCAAACCCTCTGAAACTATTAATGGAGAAGTTTACCGACGACAACTAATGCGTTTGAAGCGAGCCATAGAAGAAAAACGACCAGAATGGGTGAATAGACATAACAAATTAGTTCTTCAGCATGACAATGCCAAACCGCATACCGCAGAAGTCGTAAAAAGATATTTAGAGGGACAGGACTGGGAAGTGTTACCCCACCCGCCATATTCACCAGACATAGCTCCTTCGGATTACCACCTATTCCGGACGATGCAGACAGACCTTACTGGAGAAAAGTTTACTTCATGTGAAAGTATCAAAATTTGGATTGACAACTGGATAAGCTCAAAAGACCAGGACTTCTTCCAGCAAGGAATACGAAAACTACCTGAACGATGGGCGAAGGTTGTAGCTGCAGATGGAGCATACTTTCAATATTTTTTTTTTTAATTTTGTAAGCGAACAAATGTGTTTTATTTTGACAAAAAGGGGCGGAGTCATATTCACACCTATTACTTACCACGCTAATCTCCATACTATTACATTATACATCATTAACGAGCTAAACTTATGTACAGGTGTGAAGATAAAGTTTCTCAGCCATGAAAACTCTACCCGTCAAATAGGTTCTCAGTCAAAGTAGGCGTCGTTAAAAAGTACTTAAATTGCACCTCATTAGTGTAGCACGTAAATCACCCTGGAAGGGAGATTGTAAGTGAACAAGAAGAGTGCCCCCTCCCAGCGTTTAGCGTCAATTGCGTTGCATCAGTTAAATTGCAATGGAGTGGCCATTTTGGCCAAATGGTTAGTCACTTACCTACACTAATAAAAAATATTATTTCGTAAACTAGTCTATAGTTTACATTATGTACTGTAACTAGGGCTTGCAATACAGCAAAGTGGGATTCCACAATCCATCGGGATCCAGCATAATTTTAGGCTCTGCAGGATCGCGCAACAACTTGCGGATCCGCAATCATCAAATATTTCTAAAGTTGTTACATTAATTGACTAATCAATTAATCTATTGTATTGTAAAAAAATATATTATTAAACTTGAAGTACTGTATCACAAATTCATATGCATTTAATATGAATTTGTTATACAGAACACTATAAACATAACAAAGAAGTCTTTTAGAATACAGATTATAATTACCTTACCAATAATAATAGTTAACTAAAAGTAACCTGTTGTTTGTTCTAGTTTTTGCAAGGTGTTGTTAAATTCTTATTTTATTTTGATTTATAACTGTAAGCTTTGCGGGAGCCCCCGAGATTCCGTTGGATTGAACTTAATCCAAAGTAATGTCAAAAATTACAACATTTATGTTTCAATAATGGCAAAAACTATGAATGAACTAACGAAAAATAACATATAACGCAAATTTCAACAGAAATAAATTATGTAAAAAAATTATGGAACACATCATTTATTTATTTATATAACAACTATATAACATATAACATATAACTATATAACAACTATTATTATCATAAATGACTATAAACCAACAACAAGAAGAAATTGAACTGTATTATAGGTACTTTGCGAATGTGCCTTTCTAGCATACAAATCAATGTATAATCAATGTGTACCGAGTCCACTAATATCCTATATTGAATTAAAGGATATCCATAGGAAGATAACTATAGCCATATTGTTATCAGTCGAAAAAGTTTCATACATTTATTAATAATTTAATACAAAATATAGTTTTGCTACGTTGGTACTACGTCTTGTCCTTTATGTTAAATTAGCAACGTAACTACAAAAATCTTCCTTAAAAAACCGTCTCGATTGATCTCGTGCGATTTGGACTTGCATCCAATGTTCCGTAAAGGTAGTTGATTTTTTTTGCAGAATTCGAGTATGTTAATATGGCGACTATCTCAAAAAATAATTTTAAAATATCGTGTTAAGGAACTCTGTGGTCGAGTCTGACACGCACTTAGCAAGTATAAATAAAACTTAACTTTCAGAAGGCATATAGCCTGCGTCCCGGTAAAAAACACTCCTGTATCCACGTAATGTAGGTCTTAGCGTAATAAATATCCACCAAAAATAGCTGAATAGATGTGGTCATCTGTCAGACGTGCTCTCCATCACAAGAATGTAATCAAGAGTTCGCGAGTACTTGTCTCGCATCACTCAAGTAAACCCGTGTCCCGTGGTAGGGGACCGTGAATGAACGATTAGGTACATTATGAAAACTATCCTGTTTTATCATTGTCAGTAACATTCAGATCAGAAAATCAGGTTTTAGTTTGTAAGAACCTTGTCTTTTAAAATTTGCCGAGTAGGATGTGTCAGAAAATAATTTTAGGAAAGTAGCTAGTTATGTAACGCAATCGATATTACGTAGACCGTCGCATCTATTTAAGGAGATGAGGTCTTTTTCATACCAGGAATTTTAATGTATATTTCTCATTTACGACTTGCGTAATATTTGCGTTGTAGTGCTGATGTTAATGAAATTTAATACTGAATAAATTCATAAAGTGAATGCTTATAAATTGTACATAGAATATGTCTTTGTCCCGATTACTTGAAAATCCATATCGCCGTTTCGTTGCACATGCTTGTGTGGAAGATGTAGAATAATCTTCAAATAACCATCCTTTTTACTTAACGTTCGAGGTCGCTTTCATGAGAACGCATCATACCCGCAACGTAACTTTCTCAGTATCCCAGGTAATGGTATCCCGTTTATTACGAGACACGTCAACGTTTCATTCAGCACTTACTCTGGAATGGGACCGATGAGAGGTTTACGTTTCACGGTATCATTACTGTAAAATAAACAAAAGAATAAAGTAAAACGCAAGCACAAAGATTCGAACCGTAAAAAGGATATTTTATAGGAATACGGTTGGCTGCGTCACCCAGGGGTTGCGGGTTGCGGACGGCCGTGCCCACACACCGCGCACGCCCATGGCGGGCGGCCATGCACGACGTTAAATGCTCCTCATTTTTCTATAGTTGGAGGAAAATTGCTGTCGTATTTCCGGCTCACATGTCCTTAAGCCGGAGACAACGAGATTATCCGCGGGGAAATAAAATGGAGACATGAGAATCATCAATCTCTCCCCCAACAATCCCGCGGATGTAACTAAGTAAATTGGTAATTAAAGAAAAAAGTTATCGATTGGCCCAGTATTGATAAATGTACGGGTATTCCAAAACAAATATTTGTCTGAGTAGTAATAAATCTATCCATTTAATTGTGATTTTGAATGTTAACCTTCTGGGTCCGGCCTAGTGTTTAGATATCGAAATAACGGGAACAGCGCTATCTATGATGGCATCATATCTACACAACCGTCGGCAGCTTGTTAAAACAGACAAATACACTAGCACCCCCCTAAATGTGACTTACGGAATACCCCAAGGCTCAATAATCGGACCATTGATTTTTTTAATTTATATAAATAATATTAATAAAATTGGCTTAGCCGGACATCTAACACTTTACGCGGATGATACTTGTCTATTTTATTTCGACAAATCAATACAAAATATAATGACAACTGCTCAAAAAGATCTCGATATTCTAAATGAATGGTTAAAATATAATCTCCTAACAATTAACACATCTAAAACTTCATTCATGATTTTTGCCGCAAAGAATAAAGCCGTACCACACTATAACCCTCTAACTATGAACAACGACATCATACAAATATCAAATAAGGAACGATATCTTGGCCTGTGGGTAGATGACAAACTAACATGGAAGTCGCATATAGATCATGTAAAATGCAAACTAACAGCATTGTTAGGCGCTTTACGTAAAATGTCCAACTGTATCACACCTAAAGTCCGCACGATTATCTACAACTCATTAGTAAAATCACATCTCAATTACCTTATTGAAATATGGGGAACAGCAGCAACTACACATTTAATTCCGCTACAGAGAACACAAAATAAAATAATCAAAGTACTATATCATTATAATTACCTTACACCTACAAAACAAGTATATGCGAAATCTAATCTACTTAATATAAAACAACTTTATACATACTCCACATGCATTCTAATATATAAAATAATTACTAATTCTATACAAACAAATATACAGTTAACTAAAAAAGTGAACACGCATAATCTTAGAAATAAACACAAATTACATATTGCTAGTGTACGAACTAACTATGGTAGAAACACGATATTGTTTGAGGGTGTGCAACTTTACAACAAACTACCCAACGATATTAAAGAGTGCGACACTAAATATAAATATAATTCCAAACTTTTAAATTATGTGCGCACGTTATAACTAAGATTATTATTGCATAAAAACTTTGAATTTATTTTGTACCTAATACCTAATAACTTATTATTTTGCCTACATTGTAGCTCCAGAGGTGAAATAAAAAATGTATTGTATTTAAATTTTAGGATCTCATTGTAAATGAACTTATTTAAGTTTTATGAGAATAAATGTCTTTAAACCTAAATAATGAAAAGTCAGGGTAGTGTACATTGGTTATGGCTTCATTATCGCATACAATTGTTAAGTTTGCACAAAAAGATGCTTGTGGGAAAGTAATAAAAGTAATTATAGGGTAAAAGTTGGCGGCGAGCCCGCAGCCGTCGCCCTCGCTCCGGCCTAGCTAAACTTGTGCCAATTATGTGTGTGGTAACCATGATTGGAGGATTTATCGAGAGGACTTTCTTCTTATAGTGTGACTTCATCTATACGTCATCAATTGGCTTTTTACACGTTAAAATTTCCAGTGAACGCGCCGCCAGAGCCGGGCTAGACGGGGAGTGACGCTCACGAATCACGAAGCTAGGAAAATAAGAAAAAGGAAAATAAGAACGAGTCAGGCCATAGGTTCAATGTTAAAAACACAGTTATGTGATGAAAAAATTATCCTAAAAATCCCTGTTATTATCATTTTTACCGGTAATGTAAAGCCATTAAACTCAGTTATTATTTCAAACCTAGCATGAGATCTAAAAGGATACAAATCTTCAGAAGTTGACTATTGTGAATAATCTCATAAGTAGGCGAAATCTCCAGAAAATGCTGTAAATTTATGTATGGCGGGCGGATTTTGGATTTAATAGGCATTTCTAATCCCATTTCGGAGACAGTTCGTGAAACTAGGGACACGCGGCCACCCTGTTAATAGCGAAAGTATCCAGCTAAGGGGCGCCGCTAGGTCTTATCTTGCCGGTTCCGACGACGTTGACTTACATTTAATTGTCCAAGTTTTATTGTAGCCACCCTAATAGCAATATTGGAGGCAAAGAACTGATACCAAAGCTTTGAATAACATTACGGATACTGACTCTACGAGGAGATTAGAATGGAGATAAGTGGGTGTTCTGCTTACGTGTGCCTGCGGAATACGGTCTATTGCAGTTATCGCTTTTGTGAGAACGTGCCAAATTCTTTTCGTTTCGCGTTATTTGTTTTCTTTTGAGTTTGCGTATCAATCCCAAACTGGGTTTTTGTCATTCATGACAAACACGTAACTCAATTTAAAAAAGGATGCCAATGGGTATTGACGAGCCTTACGTTTTAATAAATTATTTTATACTAGCAGCGCCACGAAGTTACACTCGCAGTTAAAAAGTCAACACGAGGCAATGAAAAAAACTGACTTCAGTTTTTCGGGATTCAAAATAGCCTACGTGTTAGCTACATTCATTAAAAAAATATCCAAATCTGTTAAGCCGTTGAGGAGTGAAGGAGTAACAAAAATATTATATACCGACAATCTTTGGTGTGATTAGTATGATATACTCACCAAAATGATATCATATATTTAAAGTATTCAAATACTATTTTTTTTATTAGTATAACCACTATTGATTATACTTCTATTTGTCTGTGCCAAAAGTTTCATAAACCAATAAATGCCTAAAGTGCATTAGTTAATATTCGAGCTAGTCATCAGTAGTGACTGATTAAAAAAAACGAACAAACCGTCTTCAATACTTTCATCCCTTATTTCTCGCCCTTAGAACACCCTACCATTATAAAAAGAAAATCCAAATCAGTAAAGAAAAAGTCACAGGAAAGCAAAATACGCAATTATGCATACTTTTTCCAGTTATTTTGATTTAAAAACCAAACTATTGATCCGATTTATATAAAATATTTAAGGGGACAATCTGAAAGCATACCCTTTCAAATAAAAAATTTTTCAAATCGGTTGATATTCTAACAGATCTGACGGAGGTAACAAACAAAAATGAAAACCGAATAGATAAATAACCATCTCCATTGGAAGCTGAAAAATAGTCCCGTCATGTTTGACTCGCAGGATTTGTTTTGATGATTTCTGCCAGGTATTTGTTTTCTGTGTAATAGACTTTGGATAGTACAGACTAGCAACTTTTAAAATGTATCCGATCGTTACATGGCAACATAGGGAAGCTAGCTATGAAATTCGATGTTAAAAATATAGCGCGCGGTCATGTATTTGCCGCATGGGGCAATAGCCAAGAGAACAATTCAATTTACTTTTATAGTCGGGTTTGATCCCCTGTGGATCAGCTCATTCGAGCTAATCATCGGTGTGCCTTAATTTTTTACCAGATCATGGTAAGACTGGGTCATATTAACTTAATTTCATTAAAAAGCCTGTATTTAAATAGATATTATTGCGTAAGTCTCGAAATATGGCATGTCGGCTGAAAAAAATCTGGTGGAAAGCTCAATTGGTTCTTTTGTATTTTAAACAAAAATACACAGGTACATTTACAAAATTTACAAATTAATTGTAAATTGTGTATACGATCTGTTAAATGTGAAATGTGTGATAAATTTAAGTACCGAAAATTTTCTGCTAATACATTGCCGTATGCCTAACAGAAATATACGTAAAGTATAGCAGTACTTGGTTATCCGGACTAAATGTGCCCAAACTTACATTACCAGGAAAAACGGATTGGCGGCATGGGCTTATTTTGAAACTATACACTAGAGAATACTCACAGCTCAATGAAAATTTGTTTGCAAATTATATTATGGACTAGGACAGTTTTTACTTACCTGAACGTTATGTGAACAAGTTATTGAAGACTAACTACGTTAACTAACTTCAATGCGTAGTTACGTAAAATAATAACTTTCCAATACCTTAAGGTAATGCTAAATATTTGATTCAGGTCAGCTAAATCTTCCACAATATTGTTCAACACAAAATTGAAGAACAATTCAATTTTATTTGTGCATTTTATAACTCTGACTATTCCGTTAAAGTTTTCCAAATTTATTTTGTCCCGAGTTAGATACGTTGCCCGTAGCTTCCACTGTTGTAGGTAAATCACAGAGCCAGGAAGTAACCAACGAACTGACGTACTTTGAAAAATCGTTCTCCCAGGACCCTCTTGCCAGCCTTTTTCTCTCCCACGCGCCGTCGTCTAAACTACATTCCTTCAATTTACTTTGTACTCTAGAGAAATGTAATAAGTAACCCACTTTTATGTAAAGTTTTGAGTGTGGGGAGGATTGTCGGAATATCTTGAATTTTAGTAAGAAGATATTTTTAGGATTGTTATAAGAATAGATA
Organism: Aplocera efformata; assembly: GCA_921293045.1. Classification (NCBI taxonomy): domain Eukaryota; kingdom Metazoa; phylum Arthropoda; class Insecta; order Lepidoptera; family Geometridae; genus Aplocera; species Aplocera efformata. The sequence continues at coordinate 8,259,090 of OV121045.1, forward strand.
AGATTGCAATTAATTGTTTATTTGTTACGCACGCCTTTATTAATCAACTGAATATCGTGAAATATTACATACACGTGATCAGGGGTACAGAAAAAGACATAAAGCACCTTTATACCCATACTCATATTTTTTTATTACCAGGGGACCTTTACTGGACACTTGGTGACTTCAGATAACAATATTTTAATGTAACTATAAAATAAGCCGTATTCGTATAAAATATCTAAAGAGACCAGAAACAAGTAGAAAGAAACATAGTAATAATGCATTGACATCTCGTCCAATTGATTGACAAAATCTACATTATTGAGAGTAAAGCTAGTATCTCATGAAGGTACACTGTGCACAGATAGAATCGTCCAATATCAAATTAGACTCGAGGCTTGATAAGTCTACCTGCATTTAGCCGACCTCTCATTAATAATTCTGCTTTCTATTTTGGTTTACCATCAAATGGATAAATTGTGTTTCAAGGGTCCGTTTAAGTCTCTAGCCAATTTACTTGCAGATTATTATGGCACTTTGGGATGATTGGGGACGTTTATTTAAGTCTAATTTTCAGGACCACTGAAAATTATAATTCGTTACTGCCAGTTAGAAGCAAGAATTATGGAATAATTGCCACTTTGGTATTATGAAATATTGGTTGCAGTGCGTTCGAGTACATTCAAAAGAGTTTATTTTAATAACTCACTCTATGTTTACGAAAAAAGTCAGTGGCCAAATTGTAGCTTAGGACACGATCCTCTTTCTCTCGCTCTTTCGTATGCGCGTTTTATAAGCGGCTTCATCTTCTTTCGTGAGAGAATTACGCTAAATTGTGTATTGGGGTTATCAAACCGCCCGATGTACTCCAATGTGGCATATTGACTAGAATCTTATAAAAATGATAACTCATAATGTTTGAATAAGTATTTAATGATAAATGAAAAATGGATTATCATAAAGGTGCGTTTTTAAAGTTAAATGTTTTTGGTGGATTTACCGATGAATTACGAGTAACTACCAATTTCATTTGCTATTAATGTTTGCTATTGAATTTTAAACTCAAAAGAAAACTCTTACGTAGTGATATGTCGTAATTTTGTCGAGTTTGACCGTAAACTATGTAATAAAATGTGCAGCTGCTAGGTGCGGTTCATTGTCTAAAATAAAAAGGTAGTTAAGTTTAAATTAAATCATAACAATAAAAAGTAATAACAGAAATGTATTCAAATTCATTGTTTTATTTACGTTACCTTAATATTTTTACCTTTAGATCTAAGTCGTTTAAAAGCTGGTTAAATAAAAATCAACGAAAATGTTGCTTAATGATGAAGCAAGGCCATATCAAATGTGTGTACGTGAGTTCCATTGAATTACACTGCCGCTACGCATACGACGCGAAGATACGAATTATGTTGCCAGTCCAATATAATTTCTGCCTCAAGTTTAAAGTATTTACATATCTTAGTTTTAGTTCAAGGTTTAAAGTATTTACATATCTTAGTTTTAGCCTTGCACACTAGAGTCGTCCCTTTAAGTAAGTCATCATAGGTTTATACAGGACTTAATCACTTCGAGTCAAGAACTAGGCATCTAGCCTTATATTAATTCTATGACGGAAATATTCCTTACTGTGGAATTCTATAATACTTCTACTGAAACTGCGGGTCTCGAAGACCCATGTAAATTTTATCGTTTTCGGAAATACGATTCTTACACGCTTTTTGTTTGTATTCACTTAGTAAGCACTTATTGACGACTGGTAGCGTATTGGAAAGAAATGACCGAAAAGCAAGGTCGCGGGTTCATTTCATTTACCGGGTACATTTCCGGTTACAACATCGCGGATGAAACAGCGGGGAGCAGCTAGTAAGTAAATAAATATCATGTCTAAAAGAATATAATTGTTGTTAATTATATAATTGTTGAATGTTTAAAGAAACATTGTCAAACACTGTCGCCGTGTGTTTGACAAGCCCTTTACATTTATTTTGTGTCCAGATATTTGTACCTAATTTCACCAGCTCAATTTGGTCACAAATTTGGTACCAGTAGGTCTCCTGACCTAGTAGGCTATAAAAAACTGTAACTTGCATATTTGAACGTATCCTCAGCGAATTTGGTGCCATAGAAGCGAGGCCAGGGTTTGATTTCCGGTTGTCATAAATAGAGTAAGTATTATTTATTTTGCAAATAAAATGTAGAGTATCTACGTAAAATTATTGGATGCAAACATTCACAAGTTTTTTACATGGACTGAGGTAGTGCGTCCCAGGTGCTTGAAGTCGGCCCAATATATATACGTTACTACCTTTTTCCACCACATCTGTGTCCCACTCACGTGCCCTCATTTGCGTTTTGCCAAAAGCCTGTGTTCGTGAAATGTTTCACGTAATACCTTGCCTATATGTGTAAAACATATAACAGCACATTTATATTCTATATTCTTTTCCAGATATCTATGTATATACTTATTATTATTAATTAATCAAACGATTCAACTATTAATAGTTTTGTGTTGAGCAAAAAATTTTGTTGTGCATTTGTGTCTATACTACTTGGAATATAGTTTTAGAGGTATATTATTGTGTAATGTTAATGTTAAGGACAAAACAGCTCACAATTGTATATTAACTTTTGCGATTGATACACATATTAATATTTGTGGTTGCGGAGTTCTATCACGTAGTATCTTTATTATTATTTCGACGTTTTGAAATACAAAAATATCAAACGTTAGTTACGTTTGGTTTTGAGTCAAAATCGACGCCATTTTATTTAATTATTTTAGATATATTATTTTAAAAATACTGAACATCATAGGATCATGATAACCGTACAAAATAAATTTCCATCAGGCAGATTAGTCTGGTCTGGCGCGAGTATCACCGCGACCGCGACCGCTCGCGTCACACTCGTGCCACGGAAACACGATCATTACGCTACTGCCAGCGGAGTGAACCAATCTACAAAATAAAGCAAATGTATAAAAGAGCAAATATTTTATCAATGAATAAAAAAATCACATTAATAAACAGCCAGTAATAGAGTATATTTGAATAGGTTTTATTAGATGCGAAGGCGGGCGTCACAACAAATTGATTCAAAAGTATTTCATTATTTATTCGACGTCCTCGAAACTTTTCCTGCCGCTCCGTAATTTACTTTTTTACAGCATAATTTCCGTAATAAAAACGAAACTGATAAATAAAATACGGCGTATTTTCGGGGACTATAAAAATGTTGCGAACTCATCTTGTGCCGCACCAATATAAGATAATGGGTAGGGTCAGAGTGGCCACCGAAATCTGTACCTATTTATGGTAATTGAGTTAGACGTCCATGAGTTGCGGCTCTCTATCGCTGATGTAAGTGGCTAGTTGGCCGACACCAACATAACGAAATATAGGTGCAGCCCGCATAAATATTTCATAGCAATCCGAATTCATTATCGTCGCGGATTCTCTCAACAGCTTTTGGTTAACGTGCAACGCAATTCAGAAGATTGCTCAGCAATTTATAGTTCACAATAAAAATATTCCATTGAAAAATGTATGTTTTAATAAGTACGTTACCGAAATGGCGATGGAAATAATTTTGAAGAAACCAGTTTGTTCTAGAACCCAAAATAATAAAGTATGTGACATAAATTTAACAAGAGTACGTCCTGTCCTGTCCCATCTCGCATGAGTTGCAAGGTAAACCACTCCAATTTATTTACGAACATATTCATGGTCCTCTGGTAAATACAGTATAAGCCAACGCAGACGGAATGCCTCTCACCATCCCCTTGTTTGTCTATCAATACAAATATTGAAAATCCATTAGCAACCACCAACGGAGCGCAAAAAAGTCGATATTAAAAATAACAAAGAAATTGGAAAGCTCAAAGTTTCCTGGGGGAAGTTACTGATATTTGAATGCACGGGATTAAAATGCGGCACTTTATTTATATATCAGCCCACGGGGATTATTTTCGACTACGCAAAATTATTCGAGCGTTGTCACAGATTAAAATGGTTTGTAAACAATATTTTTACAAAAAAAAAACTGCTCGGGATTCGTAAGTGGCTTTTGCATATTTGAAAACCATTAAACAGGATAAATTAAATTAACCATTTTTTATTACAATTAATGGATATTTCCTGAATACAATTCATACGCTTTCTCATACAGACCTCGGCAATAATCCGATTTATTCAACATTCAATCATACTTTAGTAGGTTATGAATCATACTTAACTTTTTAGTATATTCTATTGTGAGCATGGCACAATTTCCTTTTTATGATAGCTTGTGATGATAAAGTACCATCAATATTTTCCATCAGAGTGTTGTAAAGTATTTTATTTACATACTAGCTGTTCCCCGCAACTTTTTTCGCGTGTTATTTATTTTGCTGAAATAAAAGTCAAGCCTAACTTACTCCTTAAAACATTACCTATCTGCCGGTGAAAGTCCCTTCAAAATAAATTCAGCAATTTTGGAGATTAGCCGGAACAAAAGGACAGACACAAAACTAAAAAATTTAAATTTGTTATTTTTTTTGTTATTATATATGATCTGAAATTACTTTCAAATGCTGTAAGTAAAAATCTGTTATTCTGACATTACAAACAGACACTTTAATTTTATTTATTTGTATGTAGTATAGATGAAATAAGTAAAGAGTGTAGGCTCTGCACACCATTATATTTCAGGCCATCTATATGTAATAAGTGTTATGAAATGTGAGTCAACTTGATTGTTTTTCTATTGTTTATAAATTATTGATATTACTATTATTAATGTGACGATAAATTTTCTTAGACTACAAAAAGTGCTGCAATGTCTTATACAATTTTTTTTGTATATGTCACTTTTATCAATTTATTCATAACCTGATTAATATATTGATTAAGCAATTTCGTTTGTCATTATATTTTAACTGCAAATTTAAAACATATTATAGTATTTTGTCAATGGTTCTATCTAATCAACCGGCAACTAACCAAAACCACCATTAAATAATCAAACAAGATAGAGGAGTACAAATAGCATAAATATTGTAAGAACCACTTTCGAAAACACGTAGAGATGCTACGTGCTACGAAGCTACGATATATCTCTACGAAAATAATGTATCGCTACGAAATATATTTTTCAGTCACAAGTGCATTTATGTGAGCTGTTTATATTTTTCAAACAAAATCTTTACACGAAGTTTGTTGATTGATATGCTCTCCGTGCTCCGTGCGAGTTATGTGTTTATGTTAAAACTAAGATTTTGTTATTTTAAGACTAAAATTTTATTCTTTATAGTAGTATCCAATGTAATTTCGAATATAAATACTGATATTAGTGTAACGTATATATGTTCTACAATCTATCTACAAGATTGTATTGTATAATAATAAGAAACAAACTAATGAAAGTGAAAGCGAAGTTTCGTTTTAGTCTAAGACAAAAAATGGTCACATCATTTTTTAAAACAATAAGATTATACAATAAGATGGTGCTATCTAGCCTCAAACTAAGCATAGCTTGTACTGTGTACTACTTCTTTGTTATATACTTTACTACTACTCATATAAGAAATATATTTTTATGTTTTAGTTTGTTAGGAATCGAAGCCTACCTACCTACAATGCAGAAGGCAAAATAAGTACGAACTGGCTGTGAGCCCATTCTGACCAAACAAGAGAATACAAGCATCCAGTTTCTTATATATAGGATTCATAAAATGCTATTGTCATTAACTCATTATTTTTCAGTGCATTGGCTACACTTATCCTTTATATGTCGTAGGTATACTGCAGTCAGCAACAGTGCGGCACAAATTGGCAGTAGAGTGTAACCACGCGTGTATCTGTCGGCTCGGCTAATTGCCGCAAAACTCACTATACCTACCATACTACCACATACTACTGTATAATTATTTTGTTCATGTTACAACGTCTTCATAGCTAAGCTGTGAGTAACCCGGCCCTCAAAGGGAGAGGTTTAATCCCCAGCCGGCTCAAACTTTTGTGTGATAGGCATGAAGTTTATTCTCGGGTATTTGTGTTATTTGTCTCTGTTTTTATACCACCGACGACATGGGGAATCTCAGGACTGGACTCTCAGGATTCATGGGAGGAAGCAGGTGCCGGTAAAATTAGGCGTAACACGGTACAACGCGATGCGACTCAAGTCTTCTCATACTTGAGTAACAGAAGATCTGAGTCGTATTTTTGTTGTTTATGGGCGGCGGTAAATCTATGCTAATAAAGCAGAAATAAAACAGAAGTGGGTATATATTCCAAGAAGTTTATATCCGTTTTAAGTCGTGGGTAATAACGTACCAACAATAACAAAGCTACAATCAAAAGTATACGAATATCTGAAAATAGATTTCTGGGGAGGATATATATATGTAACAATATTCTCCCCAGAACGAGACTATTTTTGGATGATGTATACTTTTCTGAATGGTACTTGGTTTCGTAGGCAGCCGCAAATAATCTATATGATTTTACGGGTTAAGGAATTCGACTTCACAAAAACATTTTGTTCACATTTTGTTTTATACTAAACCTACAATTCAAGTTCACAAATAATGTATTTAGAAAGAATACTCAAAGACTTCTTCCCTCGTTTAAGAACAGAAATTGCCGTGAACCTAAACCCACTAAACCAGGAAAACACGCTGAATAGATTGAACACGACATTATTATTGTGAACATGACATATTAATTAAATTAGCGATATAATAATCAGTTTGAGTGTTGATATCCTCAGGGTGGTGTTACGTGCCGGGCCGCCGGGGAGCAGAATCCAGTTATCTTCAGTGATTGGACCCACAACGCCTAGAAATGCGATTAAGCGGGATCAATATCAAACTAACCGGCACAACGATGGAACAATGTACGGTGTATGGTGTATTACCGGCTTTGTTTTGAATGTTCCATGTTCAATGTACATTGACTTTTGCTAGTCCATTAATGCTGCATGAATATTGCCGTGCCCAAACGAAGAGATAACGTTGTTATTCGTACATAGATACAGATTTTGCTGCATAATGCGATCTAATCCTGTAAGTTAAATTTTAGTTGAATGTTAATATGTTCAAACATTAAATATCTAGTAAGCTACAGCTGAAGACTACCGTTTCTCTACTCCAAACAGTAATAGAGACACTTTGAAAGTGGGAATGGCATTTGATAGCCACCTGCTTCAGACAAAGCGATCTTTGAAATAAAACTTTCAAGTAAGATCATGTATCGAACACCGTTACAACTTACCGAAAGCGTAAGTTCACGCCAACGAATTTTAAGCTTTATTTCCATGGGAATAAAAACGTTGAGATAAAAGAGAATGAAAAAAGAATGATAAAGTAAGTTTGTCTCAATAAACTTTCTTTTGATGGATACTCGCATTCCTGATTTACGCAAGAATTCACCCGTCGAGTTTTCTTCAATAGCAGTCGTCTAAACTTTGTCTATTGAATACATTGTATTTAAGAAAAGAAAGAGTATGATCAAGTTCAAACAACGGAAAGTTATGCAGGGTGATGGTTTTTTTTGAGTGGTTTTAGATCAACTTTGCTTAAGTTTTGTTACTTGCAGCATACTTTATGGTATTATTGTTTAACATATGATTTTCAAAATGGACTGCCAGTTTCTGGTTTTTATTTAGTTACACAATAAAATTCTGAAATCAAAACATTTTTAACGTTTCTGAATTTATTTATTATTTATTTGGACAACGGTTAATTTATACTTAAAATTCGCGGATAAGCTTATTTCGCGTATTTTGTTGTACAGTTATAATACAGAGAATAGACAATCTAGCACCGTTTCCGAGTATGTTTAAATGAGTGGGTAGTAGTTTTAGTTCTAATAAACTGACTGAAACTTTTCATGCGCAAATTTATTCTCACGAAATTTTTATAGCCCAATGTGAATGAAATGATACCATTCTCAACAAGCCCTTCTTAATGAGTTTTTTTGCTCAACGTTATATTGAATACAAAAATATACACCGCAAACATATAATATATTTGTATAGTATATAAATAACATATACCTTGTATTATGTATGACACACAGACACGGCCCGTGTACGTTGAACATGGACACAATTGACTAATTAACGCGTGCGTGCTAGAGGCGATGCCAAAATATTCCATAGAAACGGTTTTCAGGACACGAACAGGTTCTACAGTTAATTTGCTTGCGTAATGCATGAATTTATATGTATACTGTTTTTTCTTCTCTTATTGTTACGTATTACTGAAATATTAACTAATCTTTGACCAATTTCTTTGTTATCAATCGTTGGTTTTGTGTAGTTCAATCAAATTATTAATAAATTTTAAATAGTAGAGTTTGTTTTAATTCGGCTGTAAGGTTTATTTAATTTAATTTTTGGGCATGCAACACCCGGACAATGTAATAATTTTCGTTGTGAAATATTATGTCCTGGTTGTCGGAATATTAAGGAATGTACTATTGTTTTATACTGGAAGATAATGCGAGCCAAGTTGTTGAGATGAGCTCATCACATGTCACGTCCACGTTCCCACGAAAGTGAAAAGTAGCCCTTACAGGCTGCCTTAAAATCTACTCTTTCTTAGTTTTAGTGCCAAATTGTATTCAGAAAGAAAATACACGAAAGAGAGTTCCACTATCAGGATATACGAGCAGAAAAATAAACGCTTCGTCCATGCGGGTGGAATATCGACTTCAAAGGGATGGATTCCCCGCGTCCGGTTGTTCAGTGAATGGAATGGAGGACTGGGGATCAAGTCGTGCTGTTCCTTAGTGAATCGCCGAAATGCATGCCGTTCGCAGAAGTCGTCGAACTTATGTCGAGGATCGTATCTAGGACTTAAGTCTTAGCTAGGACCTAGGTCGTGTCTAGAACGTAAGCATCTTAGGACGAAGCTCTAGGCCTCTCTAGGTCTCTTAACCAGTACCTTGTTGTTAATGTGATTTTGGGCTAACGTTATTTTTAATCCCTCACATAAAATTTAATTATTCGACACTTAATAGAGTATTTTTGTTACTTGATATATACACCAATTTTGATAATATTGTACATTATCAAAATTGGTACATTCAAGCAGAAATTGTATCCTTAAGTGCGAAAAGAATATTTAATATAATATAATAACGCTTACATACTCCTCATTCTGCACTAGGATTCTCTAAGTTGCAGGTGGCATAACGTATGAACTATATTATTGTTCCCGTTCCCGTTCCCGTGGGAAAACGGGGATAAAATTTAACCTATGTTATTTGCTACATTATCAGCAAATAACATAGAAATTTGTGAAAGAATTTTTAAAATCAGTTCTATAGTTGAGGCGTAAAAGCGTAATAAACAAATAACTCAATTTCGCATAATATTAGTTAGGATAGTAGGATGATTAAATTATATTCATTTAATAACACAGTTATGCTTTTATAATAGGCACTATGCGCAATTATTTTACAACACCAACCGTTAGGGGAATAATTAATGGGGCTTCCTTAGACAGCCTACTAACTAATTTACATCGGACCCTAAACAATAACACCGAAGAAGACACGCTTAATAACGGAAATTGGCCGAAAATGACTTGCCGGCGCTCGTCCCCGCACTGAATTGATTTTGGAACATTTGTCAATAAGCTGTTGAAGAACTTTTAAAAAGATTTATTTATATCGTTACTGTTAATAAAGCCTGTATACTTATAATAAAACTGTAACAAATTCAATTATGTTCATTGAAGATATTTTGAAATTTATTTTATTAACGACTAGCTGTGCCCGCGACTTCGTTCCTGCAGACTAATTATTCGCATTAATAAAAAAAACACATTTAAAGAAGAATGGTGTTTGCTATTCCTATTATGTGTTTTTAATAGTAAATTTATCACCATATCTAATAGAAAAAATACTCCTAACGAATAAAGCTTTTTTCTTTACAACAAAAGAAAGACCAACTTATGTTCCTACAACTAAGTCAACGCAAACAATAGTAACACAAACTTAAAAGAAAATCAAAAACAAAAAATAATTACAAGGTAGTAGTAGAACTTGGGCCAATTTCGTCCAGAGAAGTAATGCCTCCACACCTGGTAATCCGCCGCCAAGTAGTGGTGCACTCGCGTTGCTGTGTTTCCGTGAATTGGTGTGGATGCTGGTGCATTTTCAGGCACTTACCCGTCTCAGAGACGGGTCTATGTGATGCGACTTGGGCTTTCTCTTACTTTAGTAGGGGACGACCTGAGTAGTATTTTTGTAGGCGGGTGTAACTTCCCAATAACAGATGATCGCCAGATCGTCCTTTCACTTTAATCATAAAAAAACCTAATTACCTAAATATACAACATTTCCGATAAGATGTGTAGAAATTGGAGTTCAAGTAAACCTAGTATTGTATTAGAGGATGTGCGAGATAAAAAAGTTGATTTGAATCAAACTCAACTGTTTTCCGCAACATGCACAAAGGGAAACAAGATTTCGATTTCTATACATTTAAACGGGGTACAAATAAAATTTGTAAGGGTAGAGACAGACAAAGAACGAATGATATTGAGTTTTCTTTATCCTCGAGATGTAATGAGATTTGAAGACATGCGTACGCTTCGGTATTAGAGCGTCTGAAGAGATATTAGGATTTTCTTTGGTAATAAATTGTGTTCTTTATTAGCGTGATACGTACAATTTGCAACCACTGTTGCAAATTATCAGAATATAGATATAGCTTTCGATACGGATAAGTGAATTTGAGAATTGTTCGTCATTAATTTATTATAGTTCCGTAGCGAAACGGTAGACGTAAACCAGTTCGTCCGTATATCAATGCTGATTTACTCGGAGGCAATTTCTCACTTTATGGGAATTGGAAAGAATTCTCTGAAACGCTATGTAATGTGAGTTTACAAAAATTATGGGTGTATATTATAGATACATGAAATGGAGGATTAAAAAATAAAACCAGCTTATATAAGTGTATACCTACGTCACATATACCTAGATTTTATTTTATCATTCGATCATCATTGGTCTTGAAAAATGATTTATAATGTTCTAAAGTTTGTTTTGAATTTCTAAAGTCACAAGAATATTTTCTATTTTCACCACACCGGTTCCTTGATTTAGTTTTTCATAGTCATTTCCTTAATCTAGGTAGGTAGATACTTTAATAATGTGAAATCCAAAGCGCAGGAGAATATATTCAATTTAACATAAATGTAATAAGGAAATCCATTAATTTTAAAAGCATTCTAAACAATAGGATTAAATATATTTCCAATGTGAAAATTTTATAGTCCACCTGTTTCATTTAATATTTTGTTTTTCATTTCCTACTTAGAATTGGTTATGCACCAAAAAAAATTGTGTATTCATTAGGTAACTCTCCTCTTAATGCGAATTACTCCAAACATGTAAACAACAATTATAGGGTAAACAAATAGGTTACCCCACATATTAATATACAAAAGGTAACGTAATTCGCTGGTGGCTGGCATAAAATAACACAACTTGTCAGACATGCTTTCGTTTCCGCAACCTAATAGAATCAACATTGTGTGCCACTCAACACAATGGTTGTTATGAATACATAACGAGACATAAGCTCGTATATGCTGTGAGCGTTCATTAGCTACACAAATATTAATCGCCAGTGGCAAATTCAAACATAAACTGTAGGAATGTCCCTAGAGGGTGGCACCGCAGGCATACTCGTTACACAGTAATGCTGAGATTCTACAAGCAGTAATGAAGATGTAATAATATTTCCCTCAAGTACCGGTAAGGCCGGTATTTACTGAAAGCAGAGGAAGCCCTTTGGAATAGGAGAGAAGCGATGCTGAGCTCAAAAAAATATTATCTAATAAAGGGATAGAATTATGGTGTTTCTAGTCGCAATGGCAGCAGCCTTGCGAAGTACTTTCATCAAATGCTAATAAAAATTATGTTGTTTAAGAAAAAATTGAAACGTTTTGATTTTATGTGGAATAAATTACATGGAACTTTTAAGTTCCGAACGCAATTCAATCAAATTTCCACTTAGTCCTATATGATTCCATAAATAAAGAGAACATTGCCTTTGCTTATTAAAAATTGGGTTCTTAAATCGGATCACACCTATTATTATTTTTTTATTACATATTTACCAGTAGGTACATAAAAATATAATTACTCGTAAATAAGCATTGACAAGTTTGTGTGCAAACACAAGAATTTTCAAGTATTTCAGTGGAAACGCAACTCTTTATTCTCAACCTATGCTACGTAGATACAGCGAAAAAATTACACTACTGCTTGTATCCTCTATATCTAAAATGTGACAATACCTTCGACTTAACTGCTGTTAAAGTGATCGCTCGTAAAGCTGAACACTCGCAAATGCAATTAAATTAACTGTAAGAGGCTTATTTTGTTCTGAGGAAATTAAATCGTATCGTACCTATAACAAATGAGCAATTTGCGTCGGATTAATTTTACTCACTTTGTTGTTAATAACTATTCATTCACAATCACAATTTCACAATAAGCTTGTCAATTGTTTTAGTAGTAGCAAAAAACCACAGAAAAAGCTTTTAGATGTTTCTAAGTCAGCTTTTTCAGTATATTCCATTTTTTTCCATTGAATTTTCCTTAAAATTTTATTGGAACATTTAGTTCTTGATAAAAGAACATCGAAATGATGCGAAATTCTATATAGGTACATATAGCTCCAATTGTAAGATTTATAGCTCAAGAGGTAAGCATACAATAGTAAACAACAATAGAGTAGAATTGAACGTCAAAGTGAAGAAAATATGTATACAAAAGGGGCCCTTTTGTTGACAACAAATTAGGGGTTTCTATTTAAGTACCTACTACGGATCTAATAAATTACATCCATTATCTCCATATTGTCTCATTTGTTTACTAGTTTCTACTTCAATGAATGCTTCATTCCAACTGGCAAGTTAATTCGATTTTTAAGTTAAGGTAGCAAAACAAAACATTCCTAGCTGTTGACTTCAGTTTCGATTATATAAAAAAAGACAGTTAACAAACAACAAAAAAAATCTAGAACCATGTTCAAAATTTATGCTCATCAATGTTTGCCACGGCCGAGGATATGGACCTGCTCCTTGCTTCGAAGGTTTTTAGGAATTTTATTGCTATTGTATAACTTGACACAATAAGGTTTCATAAATAGGTGGTATCACACATGAACCCTTAAATAGATATGATACATAATTATACCTCTATAATTATGTTCCATATTCTAAGAATCGGAAACCAGTCCTTTTTGTGATGTTTGTTCGGGAATGATTGTACACATAATTCTTGTTTGTTTTCCCGCGCAATCACATAAATGTAGGATGAAATAAGGTAGAATAGAAAATGAAATAGTGTGCCAAACGCGTCCCACGAAATCACGACAGCTCATTCCGCCAATTCGTATGCAAAGGCTTGTTTTATATGTTTTCTTAGTATTGGGTGAAGACAGAGTGTGTGGATGGGCCAGGCAGTAGCTGTAACAAGGTATTTAAGCAGAAGTTACGATTCGCCCCTCCCCAATAGCCGCTGTAAATAACGCCCTATCTGCGAAGCGCCGCAGTGCGCCTGCCAAATTGCTTGGCAACCTCCTCAGACTTCCTCTTTGAATAATATTATAACGAAACGTACAACAAAGCACAAATAAAAACATTACGTACATTATATCTTCATGGTTGATATAAGGCGGCATCCGGTTTGAGGCGTGCACAACCTCGAGTAGTCTGGCCGACTCAGCACGGCGTGGCTGCTTTATGCCGGCCAAGTCTAGTCTAGAAGTAACAAGACCTGGCCGGCATATCGAATACTTCTGGATGGAACGAGCTGGCGGCCAACCTAATGCGAAGTGGTTGAATACAGCAACGCGAGTGCAGCACTGCTTACCAGTCACGGTAATAGCAATTCTTCTACAAGTTCTACTTTTGCACTTTGCAGCTTGCTCTTTTTGCACCTCCCGGGGGATACGTTTAGGACCTCTCGAGGGTATTCGCCTACAGACGCAAACAACGTACAGCGTATATCACAATTTGACAAATTATTAATAAAATGTTTATATCTGTTTTGATAAATCCTGCCTGCGCTCATAGTATTGGTTCACCCAAAATTGTTCTAGAAGTATACGAAAATATAGTTAAACATAGTCATAACACACTGCATTCTCCACGCCTGAACGCAATTTCCAAGCTTAGTAATAAGAAAGCGTATAATAAAAGAAAAAGAAAATTTATAATAAAAGTGTCGTTTTAAAGTATTTATTAAGAATTCAATGGTAATTAAGATTTATGAATTTAACCGAAAAAAAATTACACGGCTTACTAAAAATCCTCTGGAGGATAATCATTTTAATGTCTTAGTATAACATACATATACATATACATATACATATACATATACATATACATATACATATACATATACATATACATATACATATACATATACATATACATATACATATACATATACATATATATTATACTTACCGGTCAAAATCATAAAAATTACGGCGAAGCAATAGGAGGGCCTTTTTGCTTCGCAGTAGTCGGATAAAAATGTGTTGGGACTGACATAATATAAACAATCCCCAACTCCAGGACCGCTGGAACGCTGCGAATTCGAACCCAAAATGCCCGAATGCTCCATATTTCAGAAATCAATGATTGATTCTTGCAATTTTACTTCCAGATAATACGAGCTTTATAATTTTTAGAACTTCTCCCAAAGAAAACCAAAACATTAATTTAGCTCTTGGTGGATCTCACTCTAACCTCATAAGTCACACATTTGTACGGCTTATGGAATATATGCTTATGGAATATTGGAATGGAATACGTTACCTTCACCATAACTCACCAACTCGCCTTTACCCGTGTCTTCGCTCGCGTTAATATTGATTTTGTTAACTGATTCCGGTTGTTTCAAAAAAATTTAACCCTTCCCCACACCCTATAAATTTTTAGCTAGAAAAAATTACTTCCCATCCATCTCTATATCAACTCAGTTTCGCAATTTATAATATTAAAGTCAGGATTACATGTAATTTCTTACATCCTATGTAGCTATGAGTGACTTAATGAAAATTTTGAAATAATGATGTTACCTCCTCACAAAAAGTAATTCCAAATTCAGTATAAATACAGATCACCTTAACATAGACTTGCGCAAAGTAAAACCTGAATTCATTTTATCTGAAATCTGTCAACGTTATTTAGTTATTCTGTTATTTATCAATGAAATATTATCTAGAGAAATCTAAATTCGGAACAGGGAGGCTGGCCATTCAACTCCCAAAATGAAGACACATTTAAATTTAAGCCAACTCAGAACGTTTCTTGTATGAGAGCGAAACCATGGAGGAGAGCTTCCTCTTATAATTTTAAACTATTTTAATAACAATACTTATACTAATTAGAAGGAAATTGAAATGATTGTAACATTCGAGATTAGGCTGAGAATAGGGTACCTAAGCGAAGAACGATAAAATAGAAACATTTTATGAAAAATCCACGACTCATTAGCTGACAGCTGTGCGTCAATTAAACGTAAAATATGGTCCTTGGAGACACCTCCTCTCCCCTGTCTCCTTCCGCAGTCTTCGCCACAGCCCACCCTCTGCGATCTCATTAGTAGAGCCCTGAATGTACAATTTGTTCCGAAACAGACACCAATTGCTACTTTTTAAAAACGTAGCTCCTCATTTATCGGTTGTGGTTTGCCTTTTGCTTTGAAGTTATCTGCGCTGTACTTTGTAGAGCACCCCTAGTTCCCCAAGCATTGCTTATTCAATTTAGTTTATTTGTTCATAAAAACTTTGTATGCTCTAATGAGACTGCAGAAAGTGCCGAGCGGGTGGGATCTATTTAAATGAAGATTACAAAGAACAGAATCTAAATAGCCTCTCAGGAGACACATTCTCAATAATTTAATGGGCACTTTACGTATACTACCTTGCAGTGTGGTTTCACCACATTCATACGGTGTCATTTAACTTGAAATTTTTGTGTTCAAGATTTTTGTACATATATTGCACCATATATGCTATTATAATTAGGGTCAGGGCTTAATGGATCGCATTGACCAATAAATGCCACTCTAGCAGTAATTTTTCTGCTCTCCTCGCTTTTTACACGGTTTTTTAAATTATTTGATTAAAAAAGGGAAGCACTACAACCGCACTTATTAGATAACGGAAATTATGTGGATAAGTATGGCATATCTACTTAAAAAAACTATATTATAAATATCTTCCACAAAGTTAAAAATAATGCATTAGTGATTCGCTACAGAACAGCTGTATACACGGAATATTATTACAATTATTATTCAGGTCAGTTAATATCTGGCTGCATAATACAATTATAGAATAATTATCTGTCAGTATCGTATTGCGACTACAATAGCAAATCAGTCTGAAGTCAGGTAGGTGTGGTTATTCCCTTACGTACCATATAAAGCAAGAGAAAATTTATGTTGTGGTTCGAACGT
The DNA here is from genome assembly GCA_921293045.1 of Aplocera efformata. Lineage (NCBI taxonomy): Eukaryota > Metazoa > Arthropoda > Insecta > Lepidoptera > Geometridae > Aplocera > Aplocera efformata. Next base: position 8,275,568 of record OV121045.1, read on the forward strand.
GTTTAGTTTAATCCGAGCCGAGATTCCTGGATGTCGCACAATCTAAGCAAGATGAGCCTGTTGGAACTTTCATTTCCATTATTTCTCCATGGAAGCTGACACAGTGGAGGCTCCAGAAGGCTTTCTTAATCCGCTCTAATGCGAAAGCCATTCCCTTTGAAACTTTTCCTTTTGAAAAAGTTACGAATTAAAGCCAAGAGACGACTTTATAAAATATACTACTCAAACTATTTACTAAGTGTTGCAAGTACTTTTTGCAAGTCGCAAAAAGCCTATTATGTCGGAAATATACTGGTTTGAAAGTTTTATAGCTGCTCCAATCATTAAAAATTATTTTGTGTATTGTATTGCCGCGTTGTCCTGGCTCTTAATTATGACTAAGAGAAAACAGTAGAGCTAGCATTCATCTTACAGTTACCTAATTAGGCCACTAGGTGCAACTTGTAGACTTGCAGATTGTATTTTGAATTTATAGCATTACCAATTTGGGATGTCTTCATAAAGTTTCTAATTGAAATTAAGCTCAGTTAAAGCCAACAGTGGCTGCAAATGTATAATAAATTAACTGTTAGAATTGCATGGTGCAATTTGCCACGACGTGGAAATATGTTTTCATGACCCAGTACGGTCCCGGACTGAGAATTCGACTCTTTCTTACTCTTTGATAGAAGGTCGGTATGACAGTGACAGAAAATTATGGATCTATAAATATGGCCGTATTGTTTGAAGTGATAGTGTAGGACTTTGCTTTTGATTGAGCTTCCGATACCTATTATGAGAATGTTTCTGGCTTGGGCCAAAAATGGTAGTCTGTTGGATGTTTATTAATTTTATCGTGCTGACAAGGAACAAAACCAGTGATTAAAATTTACATTTTATATAGGCATACCCGCTGTATTCTTTTTATCCCATTAATCACATTGAGCATAAAAATCCTTCATCCGAAAGCATGAGAACCGCTGAGTTGTATAATCCTAAATAAATCCAGATTAAATTCCAACGAAATTTTGTTTTGGATGTTGGGCTTGCGGTTCGACTAAGCGGTGACGTCATCTATATTACACGGTTATTAAAGGGTAGCTACTTGTATAATCTTTGTAATATATAACAAAACAAACAAACAAACAACGTTGCGATAACAATTTAATTAAATAAAAAGTCAATTTGATTTATTGACACAACATACGTGGTTTTTTTTATCTGATATCATTTAAAGTGCAGGTCATAGTTATAGTAAGAAATCTTAGTAAAACAGACCTAACTAGAGAGTCTTGTTTTATGTAAAGCATACCGACAATGAAGTATTTCTGTAATATTCTATTGCAAATAATTTGTTATTGATCTGTGCCACTATTAGTACTGTAGGTACTTCGGTCTCCAAATAAGTGCTATGGAAAGGTTTTTTCGTATCTAAAGTAAGGGAACGAGCTGACGGCCTAAATGTTGAGTACTAGTAAACATAAACAACAGATAAATAAACAACAGATGTACGATTTAGGTCCACCCCTAACGAGGTATGACAAGACCCAAGTCAGATTGTGTTGCGCCCGTCTTTCTGAGACGGGTATGTAACGTCTATGCCTGTAATTTAATTTTACGTTAAAGTTTTCTTTCCGCGTAAACTTACCAAAATGTAACAAAACCCGCGTATTACAAGTGTAACTATAACTCTAATCTCGTGTCTTATAATATCTCCCGAGTTTAATAGTGTGATGATATAACGGTACTTAAACTTTATTGATATCTTCAATAACTAGCTCTGTGGATCACAAAGTTAGTTCATGCACGTCCGAATCATGCCATCGCTAGTCGTTTATGTACTATTTTTTTTTAAAGTATCTTACGGCCATAATCTTTAAATACTATTTTCTGTTCTTTGGTCTTTCCGGCAAGTCTGCCTGGCCTGTATTTGTCGGACGCTGCTTGACGTTATTAGTCTAATTTAACTAATTTAAAAGCACCACTTAGGAGAATATCCTTTCGAGTAAATATTATTTTTTAACTAAGTAGTATATATTTTAAGCTACAACAAAACACGTAATTTTCCCAGAATTGCTTTCTTTAATTTGTTGTTTCACTAACACCTGCAACTTGCTCCAATATGTTTTCTTTATATTGTTTTTTCACTTACACCGGCAACTTCTATAAAAATCACAAAATAATATATTATTAATAATAGTTTTTAATTAAGAAGTTATGGTTAATACCCGGTCTCAACTCTTTGTATCATTCTATTGTGAATCATCCGCGTAGATCGAGTAAAACTTTAATAAATCTCTTATTATCTTGAAATTATCCTAATTTGATGTTTTTACCCTTTAAATTGATTAGAATGTTGGGTTTCAAATAATATTGCATCGTATACCAAACACATAATTTGAATTTTGATTACCTTTTAAACTACGTGCATTTGTTGTAGGGTCCAATTTTGTGTAGAAATTTTGTAATATTGTATAATTTAAGATTACACCAATTTTATCATAACACGTACTCATACTTTAAACTCCAAGTCACAGTCATCACTTCTTTCAGCCACTTTGATTTTTATCACGCTAAATATACAATTTATTCAGAAAAAAACTGTCCGATCTGAAAAAGGTAAGAGTATCCCAAATATAATAAGAAATATAATATAAAACATTAATTCAAGTAAACATATTCTTAAATATATTGATAATTTGTGTAAAAATATATATACTTCAATATTTATCATTTGTTTTCTTATGACAATACCTTCATTTACCGTTGCATTGCACCGCGCTGTCACAAAACCTTGTGACGTCACAATCCGAGACATGACGTGGGCCTACGCTCCACCAGCGGCCCCCGACTTGCCAAAAATTAAATGAAACGAGAAGACTCATTTCATTTCATTTTATTTGGCACATTATTCTTATTACTTGTTTTCTGAAAAGGTTCCATAAATAGAATTGAAACTCGATACTTAATAATAACTTCACGTATCGAACAGGTGTTCTTAACATATTGTATGTTCAAAACGACCTACTTTTATATTCACGAAAACATTTTTTCTTAACGCAGCTTCGAAAATCTACATTGAATGGAACCGGAATTTGAAAGAAAACGCTTAAGTTTTAATGGTGAGTCAGGTGTTTAATATTCAATCATTGCGGGTCGCATTGTGGCTCTTCCCGCCACTCCACGTGAGTGGGGTAATAAAGTATTAAATAAACAAGTAGGCTGACGCCTGCAGGCCTGTAACTCGCACACAAGGTGTTCAATATAAAATGAGCTTTCTACTCAATCGATTAGATTCAAATTGCTAACGTTCTGTTATGAACAATCGGCAGGAGACATCTAGTTTGGAAATGGAAGATGAGTTTACACTCGCTGATTCAAACCGTTATCCTTTGCTCTTGCTCGTACACTGTGGGTGAGTTTATGTTCAATAGGTATTTGTTATCCTGTGGTAAATCTGAACAGACATCAAATTTATTAAACCGATACATTACTCCCATTAGCTCAGCCATTCATTGATTTAAATGCTTTTCATTATGCTGATTACTTTTTTGAAAGAATAACTAATAAATGCGATTGCTTGGAGTTTTATAATCGGATAAAAAGATTAGAACTAAAAATGTATATTCATCTACTGATTCCAGTATTGACAAACTAGGATTATAAATTTTTGAGATACTGAGATCGGTATCTCAGAAATTAAATATTGTTTAGCCATATATAAAGTGTTGCAGTGGAAGTTTCCATTTTATACAACTCATACAACTATTTAGTTAGATGCGTGCAATGCCATTTATTGATACCTATTGTTACACACGGGGACGTAGAACACTAAATATATTTTTTTTATATCTTGTGATAATGCAGTAATAATATAACTTAAGAAGTGAAGTAAATTCTAAACTAAATTCAAAAGTATCCACTATTGCTTCCGCTATAAGTTCTTGTAATAAGGCACCACCCCGCCTTGACCTCATTCCTGGGAAGACTAACGAGGCATTCGATGGTAGCTCTAATTATTTCGCTGGGACCTGTCCCTGTAATTACACACGACGCGAACGTGATTCTATTTCTAAATTATCAAGTATTTCACAGGATGCCGAAACCAAAAGCGGGGCTATGTTGACAAAGATGAAGAGACGGTGTTTACTGTAAGGAAGTTTCAAAATCGTAGTTCATGAGTTTTGCTATTCGGTCATATAAAATTTTCCATAGCAAAAGGAAAAATATGTTTATTACATTGAAACGTTCGTGGCGAAGCTTGACTGGATTATCTGCACAGATCATACGGTGACCGTTTATTGGCATTTGAACTGAGCGCTTCCACGCTTCGGAGAGCACGTTAAGATGTCAGTCCCGGCTATTCTAGTCGGTAAGTCATGTCGCAGGCCTTCAGGAGGTATCTTTCTTTCTAGTACCTACCTAAGTAATACCTACCAAAAACCAGTTTTTGGTATCAATACTTATTTATCTATCTATTAAATGATTTGCAAAATAATAACAAACAAATTAAGTAGTTGAATTCAGAACACGTTTCAATATCTAACTAGAAGGCAAAGTAAATAAGTACTCTAACTCAGAAGTTCTCAAATAATTTGAGACGAACCTCAAGATTTGTATAGGTAAACTTTCTCAACCATGAGATATTTAAATAAAACTTGGCATTATCCAATTAAATCAAGTATCAAATTTGTCGGTATACACAGACCCTCTGCGTCTATCTCCCAAAGTTAGCCCGCCGTGGCAAACTAGTCAGAAAATTAATCTTATCTCAATTTTCTCGTGTTTTCCTTCTCCACTGTGTTTAATCGTGCAAGTTTTAATTGCATGCAAACCAAATGCTGGGAATCCAGAATGGAGTCGTTCATTTGTCGTATTTACGGGGATAATATTCGTATAATAGGTTGTCGTTGACGTTATCTATCCCAAATATTGACTAGTCTTCATTATCAAAGTTATAAATTAATCAAAAAATGCAGATTAAAATTGTCTCTTAAAGTGATTAACAACAAATATGGAGATACGAGTATGTTATTAGAAATTATAAAATATCATTGTTGCTAAAAAATACTTAATATCAATTTTTGTTAAGAGTATATTTTAGCAAAGAAGGCGAAAACAAGCGCAGAACCATCATTAATCAATTCACATTCTGTTAGCGAATATGAAAACGAATTATACGAATAATAAATTATAGCCACAGGCAGGTATTATTCGAGAACCCCCCCCGCGGGTTCCCGCCTTGTCGGGGCGGGGGGGCTTAGTAACCGTGGTTGGGCTGCCCACGGTGAAGCCAAGAGGAACCCGGGAGGGGCTGCTCCTTTAGGCTTTGCCTCCAAGCCGACTAGGAGCGGCCACAGTAGGTGGCGGTGCCTTATGGGGGGCACCGCAACTGAGGCGGGCTGCGGTGCTGTATGGGCAGCACCGCAGCTGAAGGTTAGGGGCCGCGGCGGGAGAGGAGTGCCGGTATTACGGTGCGCCGCTCTCCCTACCTTCCGCGGCCACGGCGGGGTCGCCACCGCTGGATGGCGGACGCGGTGGGGCCGCAGGGGAAGAGGAGTGTCGGTATGGCGAGGCGCCGCTCTCCCTATCCTCTGCGGCCGTAGTGGCAGGCGACGGGGCCACATATCTGACCCGTCGCATGGGGACCTAGGGCGTTTAGATACGGGGTCATCTAACGCCCTTTCGCTGGCCAGGTCCCCGAGGTGGTTGCGACACGCTATGTGTTCTGGCGTGTCGCTAACTAAGGCGTGGCACTCGGTGCCAAAAAGAGAGGGGTCCGGAGACGGACAGCCGTGGCGGGTTCGCGGATGTGTGTGTTAACGTTCCCGTGTTCCCGCCACTAAGCGGCAGAGGAGGACACCGTGGGGTTTTAGTGGGTCTAGTCCCACATAACCGCTCTGTCTCCCCGTGGCAGGGCGGTATGCGAGTGCATTTCCCCACGAAAAAAAAAAAAAAAAAAAAAAAAAAAGGTATTATTCGAGAAAATTGTTTCGCCAAACAACACGTGCTCCAAAAGATCCTCGATATTTTGTTAGGAATCCACTTCTATGCAATCATGCTTACACAGCCCAAATTAATCGTTTCATTCAGATCACGGTTTGTTTTTTTGGGGAAACTCTGTTATAAGTTTTAGGAACCCAAAACTAATTAGTTATCCACTAACCCAAATTAATTTAAAGCATGGCTACACGTGCGGAAAGTCGGCCCACGTAGTTTTTTTACACAGATATCTAATTAACATTTATATGACCTGCAAAACTTTGGCCGCGCGTTATTTTTAAAAGTTTCGCTCTTGGCCGGCGAATGTGGGGAGAAGGGAGACAAGTGCAATTTACGATGTTTTTACGACTTGTAGATTCATAACCCCTATTTTATTGAAGAGTCTTTGCTTATCTCGTAATATCTTTATGAGAAGTTTTAAAATCTTTTTCTTTCTCATTTAGGTTTTATTGCGGGGCGTTTATTACACAATTCCCGTCTATATCAACGTCGCTAACCGCGAGAATGACACTCGAGTAAGGGTGGATGGCGGCGGGCAAAAATGTCGTGTTGCATTATGAAAATTCTTATAATAATTTTCCTTCGTAAAGTTGAGATTGAATTTCACATTGAAACAAACGCCTACATGAAATAAAAATACTTAAAAATCCTCCCTGTGGTGAGAGGCAATTAAAAAATATATAATCATGAAAACGATCCCTAAAATTAATTTCACTCGACATTTTATATTTTCTAGTAACAATCTTATTTGGGGAAGCAAATATTTTGATCAAAGCAAGTCTCCCGCTGCGATAAATTTCTTTTCCTTTCGTTTACTTATACTGTTTTGCAGAAGTATGATTCAAGTTTAATTTAAATATAACTAAAAAGTCCAAATTAAAGATAATAATAGTAACAAAAAAAGGTAAGTAAATTATCGTTAGCTCTCAACTACTCATTTAAACCAGGTGCAAGATATAATTATTATATAAATACAAACCACTCTATTTTATATATCTTTCTCTAGTTCAATATCTAAGGTTTGACACGATTATGTAGACTTATAATAGCTAAAATTATCAGCATAAGCGTAGAGATATAGGTTACCTAGACTTTTACTGAAGTTTTTTTAGATTTTCTTCTTAGTTCGTACCAACATAATATGAGAAAACTCGCTGTCAATGAATTTGTAACAAATTTCTATTCAACTCACTCATGCAATCCCAGCGTAAAGCGGGGGATTTGATGGATGACAGAGTCTTAACAAACTGATTAAAATAATTCGAGAATATTCTCATGATTATCTATCTTTTGTCAAATATAGTTCGAAAGATTCTCATCGCTTGCATCCGTAGCTGAGTAACACACGTACCCTCTGGCTGTACTGATACTAGTAGTAGTTACTTCTATCAGATAAATAATAAAACAGCAAAAACAATTACGGGCCTAACAGTTAAGTGGAATATAGTATAATATTAGTATCAAAACAGATTCAAAATAGATAACCTCCTCCATTTTGAAGTCGCTTTAGTCGTCGCGTCGGTATAGCCGTAAGTGTTAGTTATAACAATGCGGAGTGAGCCACAACGCTCGGAAACGCAATAATGGCTGAAACGGTAGTCGGGATTCTTTCTTCGGCAGCCAAGTGTATTAAGAAATACCTCGATGCTGTGAGACTATTTTATGGGTGTAATTAAAGCACCTGCGCCAAGCATTTATAGCTACAGTTGGTAACAGGTTTAAACTTCATAAAAAACTGCAAAAGAAATGTGATGATATCTCCGGAAAAGAGAACATAAAATATGTTACTTTACATTTGGATTTAATAAAACTTCCTCATTTGTAAACTACAAATGTAGTAATGATCTTAACAAAACTATTTATAATTCAGGGAAAACAGTTATGATGATAAATAAAAAAAAAAACATTTACACACTCATACTTCTGCACTAGGATTCCTTGTGGTGCAGATGGCATGGAAAAACACAGAAACACAAGAGAAACACCCAAGAACCGAGAACAAACTTCATGCTCACCAAACAAAGTGTACCCCGGCCGGGAATCGAACCCGTCTCTTCGAAGGCAGGGCTACTATCAACTAAGCCACGGAGGCTTCATTTTAACTTTAATTTAACTTAATTTATTTTATTGGTATATTTATGAACTACAAAATTATTGTATTCAGTCTATTTATATGAGATATTTTAGAATAATCGGAAAAAAATCCCACAGCGGTTATCCAATCTTCTTTAAACTTAAAGTAGCAATATTTCACAATATGTCAATATAATTTAAAAATAAGTTTATTTTGAAATTGTGCTTTTTGTTTACTACGTTCTTAGTTCGGAGCCAATCACTAGTAAATACCAATTATAACAAAAATTACAGAAATATTTTACTGCGTAGATATCTACACTTAGAAATACGGACAAAATCATTCGCACCACTTGTCTGAGCCTTCGTAATGGGATGATCGTTCGCTGAAAGGCGTCGATTTCTGATTTAATTTGCCACTGTGATAATATTCCGTGCGGAGCTGGGCCGGGGAGATAACTGGCTTGCAGTTCTGTGCCAGCACATCCTTCCTAATCGTTCAAAACGGGGAACCCCTTTTGTGTCATAAATCCATGATCGTAGCCATTTAGTCATAATGCCGCCGGCGCGACGCGATCGGCTCGAACGTAATGTAAGAATAAGCTGATAGACCTGAACTAATTAAATTTTTATTATCTACCACCAGCGACCCGCCCGGCTTCGCATCGCTGCAATTTCCTAATGAAGAAAATGGAAATACTCTTAGAAAAAAAAGATGTTTTTATTCTTTTATACAAACAACACACGCAAAAATTATCAACACAATAAAAGAAACATCCGAATTCCACGCGGCCGAAGCCGCGGGAAAAAGTTATTTGTGAATAAAGAAATAACAACACTGGGTTCTGGGTGAGCTAGTACTTAATATATATTTAGATAGATATCTTTTTTCTATTAATGAACAAAGAATATTAAAGTATAAACAATATATATGTAAGAACTCGGATTTTTACCTGCAAATTATAAGAAAAAAACAGACCCTAGGTCAAGTTCCTAAAACCTTAATTCGCTGGATTGCCAGGCTCAATATATTTATATCAGCTATCTTCTGGCCGTAGTATCTGTACTGTATAGATAGAATAAATAATTATACAATAACATATAGTTTAAATAAAGTTCTATGTAATATATTATTTTTCTCATCCCAACATAAAAATAGATGCTTCAGAGATCTAGGTACATTATCTGTTATTTAGATTACTCAAAGAGTTTCTTGAGAATCATATTTGAAGAGAATTTTACGATGAATATCACCTTACCTACGATGTTTTGATGAGATAGCAAAAAATATACGGGTCTTATATAAGATAGTTGAAGCGTGACCTCTATTATCAATATTTGTTCAAGTAGAAGCAATAGAAAGTTTATGAAGTACAGACACGTTTTATGATTTAGATTTTTATGAAAGATTTCAATCCAGACCAAAGGCCTTCATAAAATTTAAATATGGAACCAGAGTGAAACGATGTCCACGGCATGCTCACGGGCAATGACGAAGAAAGTGTCAGCTTTAATTCTGTTGCTCCATTGCCCTCCGCTTCAATGACCGGAAACCCAGATAAGTCCAGGGATTTTATCGTCTCAAATATTCAATTCTCAATTTTCATCTCACGATTTCACTATCATTTTAGAATAAAAATTTGTTCTCAGTATGTAAATCGGTGTTCTTTGTTGCTTTGCTATATTTTCGTATATCGACACATCGAACCGACAAATATATTGTACCCACAAGTTCACATGCTATTTGTAATCTTGTCTTTATCGCCGATTTTATTGCGGGGCGTTATTGAAATCTGAAGATTGATGTACTAGTCAAGCTTTATAGGACCCCGAGGTAAAAAAACTAACTTTTCATTTGTTTGTTCAGTAACAGGAGGGGTCGCCCTAATAAATTTGACGGGTAAACGCTAAAGGGGTGTAAAATCCCCTTGCAAATGACAGGTCACGTGACCCCATCGCAGGCTTTGAGGGTATACGACGGGTAACGCGCTTTTAATCCAATCAATAATTGCATTCAAATGAGGGTAGAGAGGGTGGCTTATTGGTATTAGCTTTCACGACTGCTTGGTTCATATTTTAATTAGCACTATTTCAGATTATATTTACATAAAATAATTTCACGTGGACGTGAAGTCCATACATTAAATTTTAATGATCCTATAATAATAAATGTTCTAGCGAGAATTATCTTCTTCTATCTATCTATATAAACAAAAATCAATTGCCGAATGTATGTTAGCGCATCACTTCAGAACAGCTGCACCTAATTGGCTATTTTTTTTTGTGTTTTTGTAATTGTCAAGACAAAGTATTAGAGACAGTTTTTGAGAATATAACGTGAAAAGTCAAAAATTGGGAATAACTGGAACCACATTTCTGTATAGGCTTTTTGTAACTACGTCGTTTGATAACCAATTGTTCAATTGTGATCCAATCAAGACAGGAAAACATCTGTCGGGACAGCTCGTATTCAAATAAGTAGGTAAGAGTATTCTACGAAAATTGCAATAATATAGGCGAGGCTATATGTACTCCTTATAACATCAACTATCGGCCAATGAAAGTTCCGTCAAAATTGGTCAAGCCATTTCGGAGATTATCTGGAATAAACAGACCTTTTTTGAAACTTGTTTCTTTTTTGTTTTTTGTAACGTTTATACTTTCAAATACATTTTTTACATACACTTCAATTTTATTCACTATTATAGATTACAGTTAAGTCAAACGGCTTTTTGTTCAAATTAATCAAAACACGGGCAGATCGAAAGATGACGACATTCACATCATGATTTATTAATCCTTATCAAACGGAATAGTTTCCTAATCTAGCTTGATTATGTCCATGTAAATTCCTCTTTAAATTAATTGAACCTTTCCTTTAGGAGTTACGACGGGTATAAAATGCAAATCGTTAATAGTTACCTAATAGTTACCTACTTTTATCACGAAATAATTTTTCAAGTTTATTTTCCTGTAAATATTTAATTAAATTTCTGTTTACACGCAGATGTTCAATATTCAGTGTCAAGGCGAGTTTTACCCACGCAAATTATTACATGAAGCGATTTGTCTATATTCTTCCGATAATATAATCGTATCTTAGACGAGAAACCCTCCCTGTAGATGGTATTAAAGCGAACGCTAGAATATTGGAGACGCTCAAAATTTCCACCATAATACGTTATTCTATTCAATGTTAACAACTATTTGGCTTCATAGACCGTTTTATGTATCTGTTACTTAATTATAAGCAAATCTCGGGAAGGGGTTATTATTTTCTGATACAAAATATTCAGTAAACTATAAACATTAATGGGAACAGAAATGGTATTGTCAATTAAATACGAACTGATATCATAGCTGAAAGTAAAATGGTTCAAAATTGTACCTATTAAAATTTGCCCGTAAAAAGAAAGTGTATTAAAGTGTAAATAAAACAAGAACTACTGTATTTTATACTGATTTTTTTTACTAACTCTTACTCGTTGGTTGAATAATCATAAGAAGTGTTAAACCATTCATACAAACTACTATGTTTTACATAATTATGGAATTTATAATAATAGTACAACATTTAGAGTCAACATTACATACACAATTAGAACGAATTTCTAATACAACTTATCTTTAGCAACTGTGCTTAGGAAGAATAATGAGCTACTAAATTTCAAGTTTTATACTTAGGTTAGAAGTTAGGTAGTAAATAGATCTCAAATAATAATCAATTTTATTGTTGTACATTTTTGTTCCTTAACTGATTATAATACAGAAATTATTATAAACATTTAATTAAGCTTCAACAAAACTATGGTGAGTAAACTATGGGCGTATATAATAACTTATAACCATTACTAATACACCTACGTAGATTAGTTCCTCAATTCTCGACTATGCTTCTCTTAAGTAATGACAAAGAAAACAAAGTTAAGTACAAAGTAAAGAGATAAAACTTCAAGCTGGCTTCCTACTTTGTAGTTTTATTTAACAGCCAATTTCGTGCAAAATGCTTAGAAAAACACGAGTTCACCGAGATCTTCAACTGCCAGACTCGAACGCGAACGTTATAAGTAGTTTTATTCTCATTCAACGTTCCCCGTAGCCTCCGGACTCCCATGCGAACTCTTTCGTATCACAATCCAGCCGTATTTGTATTTTAAACCCTCTTTTGTGCAATATTATAAACTTTCCACCATTTCTAAAGCCACTATTTTTCTACGTCTCAGATAATATTATAATGATATAAAAACGGGGACATCTCCAGTTTTGTCATAAATAAAATTTACAGAGATAATGTCTGCTAAAATATTACTCTTTCTTTTGAAATTAAATATTCAAATATAAAGTAGCTCTTTCATTGAAGAGGGTTCTTTGGATGGCATTATATTACCGCAGATGTGATGAGATAGAAGTTATTCCATTAATGTTATTGAAAAGCAGTCGTTAGTGGGAGTGGAGTCAGTCGGTGGCGCGTAGCGTGCCGTGTTTGGTTGCATTGGAGGGCGTCGGGTTTAGTGCGATGGAATGGTGCTCTTCGTATGAAGTTAATTGGATTTTTCCGTTTGACACGCAGTACGTGTGCCGTATGAATAATAAATATCTGCTACCTAGGTTCTAGATATTTGAACGACGACATGATATATACGACGCTTGCAAACGAGACCGTAGAATTTTAGTTATGAGTTTTCTATTGCTAGGAAAGTGAATATCACTATTACATATGCAACCATTGTAAAAAAAATGCTATTTAATAAAGGATCTTTAGGTTTGTAGCATAAATGAAGTGAAAATAATCTATAAAAAAGTATAGGTATAGTTACGCGATGTTCAGAATCGAAGCGTACAGAACCGCCCGGATTTACTGGTCACGTGCTCGAATTAATTGTTTACACTCATACCCTACATGAACGCTTATAGTTTTTTTAACTGTCAACTTATTATTATTTTTAGAGGAATCTATACACTAAGAACAAACCCGTTTTAGATAATTTGAGTATTACGATAATTTTGTAACGCAAATTTAGTAAACAATGTAAAAGTAACAAAAAAAAAAAACCTCTATTAGAACTCTAAATTTTGACGTTCCGTACTCGCCAATCATATGCCCTTTAGTGTCTATCTTACCAAAAACTGCGTGCCCCATAATCTGTTTACGATTACAGCTTCATTTATACTTATACAGAAATGCAGTGTACATACTTCGACCATCGTTATCTCTGCACGCGCAAAGTGTTGCAACCATTCAAACATTCAAATAAAGTATTTTTGTTGCTTACGGACGGCGATAACTACTTAACATTAGATGATCCATCAGCTCAATCCTTGACTTCAGTCTCATAAAAAAAAACACATTTTGAAGCAATATATTGGCGCGCACTTTCACTCCATATAAGGCTTCGACTCGTGACTGATGACTAATGAGAACTCTAACCTGAGAGACGGCTCAGTAGCGTAGTTCGAAATGAGAGAAATATTTTTGTGATAAGCATTAATTTGTTTTCAGGTCCTGGATATATCTGATATGTGATTGTCACTGGCGATGCTAGTGTGGTAAGTAAAAATGGTGGTTCGTTTGTTACTACTCACAAGTGTTTCGTACAAAAGGAGTGACCTAACTATAATTAATCACACTGATTTCCACAGGTGAAACAACATGGACGCCTGAATGTCCGCCACCCCAAATCACCGTCCACGGGTGAGATTGATAACTGGATTAAATTTTAAGCGACACCATTTTTGTTATCCTAACTAATATGGTAAATGCGAAGTTGGTTTATTACGCTACTACTCAACCGATCACCATGAAATTTAGCATACAAGTATTAACACGAATACGAAAAATTTCAAAATTTCAGCGAGTGATTGTAAATGAAGATTTTATTAATCATTTCTTCTATGTATTACAACAGAACTGTTACCATACCGAATTATGTACCCACAGTATAGGATTATAGCTATAATAATCCTATAATCACGCATTATAGCATTTATTACAAATTATATATTAAAAGCTGTGCTCAGTTTGCAGCTAGAATGTGTGGACATTTCGTTCAAGAAAGATAATTTATAAAATGCACATATTATTAGGTATTGTATAATAATGTATAATTTAAGAAGATGTCATGATGACATAAACGTAGATATTAAATCACTTTTTCTTTTATTAAAAAATTATTGTATAATGACTAGCAATTTTATGACACCTTTACTTATAACAAAATAATATGAATGAACTTTCGCAATCATCCATAATATTCATAAACGCTAAGGGTTAAATTAACTTAATTATAATTTCCTCGAGATTAAATTTATTTATATATCTAAAACTAAATAAGTTTCGGAAAGTGTGGGAACAGTATTTTTCCGGGCGTACTTGGTACAAGTTCTATTGCTACTTTGGGTTTCTCCTTGCGTGTAGGTACTCTGGAGGAACTCACCCATGGACGCGAGCAAAATGGACCCGATAGTGTTATCATAGTAGTGCTACGAACTAAATAGTTTTAACATAAAATTGTGATAAAGGTTCTCTGACACGGGAAACTTAGCGCACGTTATGAATCTATTGCCTCATAAAATCTAATATATGACGGCTCCGTGGCTTAGTTGGTAGTAGCCCTGCCTTCGAAGCAAGGGGTTCCGGGTTCGATTCCCGGCCGGGGCACGCTTTGTGTGGTGAGCATGAAGTTTGTTCCCGGGTCTTGGATGTTTGTCTTGTGTTTCTGTGTTTGTCCATGCCATCTGCGACACAGGGAATCCTAGTGCAGAGGTATGAGTGTGTTAACGTTGTTTTTTTTTTTATTTATTTATTTATTTTTTTTTTTTTTATAGAAAATTTGAAGAAGCAAAGTTTATATTATAATTCGCACGGATTTGATCATAACTTTGTTGGCAAAAGTTTCGCCCGTTCTGGCTAGCGGATTATTAAGAAATTATTTGTTTCACTGGAGGAAAGTATGAGCAGAGTTTTTAGTGGGAATACAAAGGCGTGACAAGCTCATCGCTTGTCACGTAAACGTTGGTAGTATAACCCACAAAGTGAAAAGTAGATTGAGGTTCTGTGTAATTTCGGCGTAAATTTATCTATGTATGTAAAATATACATCAATATAATGTACTTATTCTACATAACCTTTTACCGTCGGAACTCTCAATGCATTCCGACGTGCAATTAGCCGAATTCACTTTTTACAGCACACAAGCACACGCATAGTCAATTTACCATTTCCATGATACAAATCCCATGATTGAATAGAGAAAAGTGAATTTCTTTTATAGGTTTGGTATTCGTATTTTTTGAATTCTGCTTTTTAATTTTGAAATGGACTGTTATGTGTTGGTTGACATGATTCGCTAGTTGCTAGGGGAGTGCATGTGTACTTTTATGTATGTACTAGCTGTGCCCCGTGGTTTCACCCGCATAGTTCCCGTTCCCCTAGGAATACGGGGATAAAATATAGATAACGTAAAAAAGCGTAAACGTATATAAAAAACTGATAATGTAGCTTTCCATCGGTGAATGAATTATTAAAATCGGTTTGAAGGTTTAGGTACATTATATTGTTTTAGACCAGTAGTTTGCAATCTATGGCGTCCTTTGTGCAAACCATAAGGTCGTCCATCGTGCAGGTGTAAGGATCCACTACGACAGCGGAACTCGATACAAATATTTTATTATTACATGTTATAACGTTCGCAACATGTTCTAGATACCAGAATTGAGTTATATACGTCATCGAGTCGTTAATATTTGCATAAATATTTTTCATTGTAGCCCGATATCACCTGTTCGCATCAATGAACTCCTTTCAACCGCGCCCCGCATTCACCGTTATACCGCATGAATGGTTTTATTCATAATTATTAGTTTTATTTATAGTATGTTTTCGGGGACTCGGTAGGTGACACTTCTCCCCTGGGTGGAGAAAAGGAGGAACCCGAAGTAATAGTATAAATTATGCCAAATTCAAAAGCCCATTCACTCTCAATTATCGAGAGTAGGCCGGTGTCCCTGCCGGTGTGGGAACATTAGAGGTTAGTACGGAAGCTGCAGTGAACTCGCGTTGCTATGTTACGGTGGTGATGGTGAAATAACAGGCGCGTTAGACGTAACATCCCCGTGTCAAAGTAACGGTCACTATTTAATGCAAAGGTCTTCTCATAATTCGGTATGGGTGGACTGGAGGCATATTGGAGGCAATTGACGCAGTAACCACTTATTAGTGGCTTGCGGCCCCTTTTAATAACTAAATATTTCAACAAAAAAAAAATTGTTCCAATTTGGGAAAGTAATGTTAACGTCACTTAAAAAAACATAATAACTTTCTCGGAGAAGGAAAAACTTGCAAGGAAAACTGGTTTCAAACTCAGTTACCAAAGAGCTGTCTGCAAAGGATTTGAGAGCGGTCTCAATTACTCAGCTAGAGAAAGTTATCTTTATGGTATGTGTACCTCATTTATTCTATTCTGAGTTTCCCCACTCAAACTTTCTTGTTTTATATTCCTTTAATTATATTATACCCATTTTACGAGGTTGTTGCCGCAGCGGCAAGTTGCTCTACAATTTCTATAAAGTGCTACGTCCTTATCCTGGCCACTTAGACTAGTTTTTTATAGAACGTAGTTAGGGTTGTACAAAATTGGCCACTCTAGAAGTTGTTAATTTAGTTTTAATTTTTCCCTAAGTTGGATTAGCATGATACAATGTAAAAATCTAAAAAACCGACTTAATTACTTTCTTGCCTTATTTCTCGCCTTAGGGTGTACACCCAACCATTAAAAAAAAACATCCACATCCACACTACATCGGTTAACAATGAGCGAAGAAAAAAGCCACAGGAAAGCAAAATACGCTATTTCATTTACCGGACTGACATTTTTTTTTTAAGTTATTCTGTTAACTACTATAAAACTGATTCCAATAATATTTCTATGGGACCTATCTGAAAGTATATTCTATAATACCAAATTAAAAAATAATTCAATATCGATTGATACATGACTGAGTACTACTGCTGTAGAAATATATGTAGAAAAAAAAATATGACCGAATGATATCTTCCTCCGGATGTCGGTTGAGAAGCTATAATGAGCCCGATTGGTCTAATGCGATGCAAATACGTTTGTGGATCGATTTTCATATATAATATATATAAGGCTTATCTATGATTAGTTGTAGCAGGTTTTTAAGAAACCAACTTGCATATACAGGTGACATAACACAAAATTGGATATTAATTACAGTTCCTGGTTTGGTTTTTATCTGAAAGAATAGGTTAATAAACAAGTACCACAAAAAATTACGAGATGGCGCTGTTTTAAATTTTTAGCATAGTTAATTATAAAAAAAGAACATTTTTTTCCAAATCGTTAGAGCCGTTTCTAAGATACGCGATATAAATAAATATACAATAATTGCTCGTTGAAAGTAATAAGATCCCGAGCTCATTTAGAAATTTGATTTTCTTCACTTAATGATAAGCAAGCAGATCTGTTGACTGATGTGATGACTTGAGCAACTATATGTATATGTGTATATGTGATGATTGTATTCTCGGGTTCAGTCTTAGAGTTGTGAATATGTGTATCTACGACACAAGCACAGCAGTGACATTGAGTGGGCGTCTCATTCAGGCACATGCCATTTTAGTTCTTTTTTTGCGAAAATGTATACAGCCCTGGAGTCGACTTCTTAGTATCTAAGAAGAGGTTGCAAGAGGTAGCATTATCTTGCTGCATACCGTCAACTCACCTCGAAGGCTACTAGTAAAGCTTAAGGCGGCGTAGCGATTTTGGAAAAGTTAAGGGTACATCAAAATTTCAATGCATTCTAATTACTAAAAAAGATCAAATTATCTATCTAGACACTACTGGGCTAACAACTGGCTTTTTTTTGGTTTGACTTTGGCTAATCAATAACATTAAAATTCAAAACACGATTCGTTAGTGTGTTGTGTAGGAATGTGACAATCAGTGAACCGGGACACATTCGAGAAGTTCATTACGCGGGAGTCGCAACTAACTTTGCCAGCTTATAATAAACAGAGACACGGAAAATTATTCACTAACTTTGCCCTGAGTACAAAATTTATGGTACGTTTACCGCGAAATTTCTCAACAATGAGGGAGTCGCTAGGGTTTTAAGCTTTGCAACTTTCTGGCAATACAGATGAACAAAAACTATGAAACATTCTATTAATCTTAGACTTTGGTGCGTATATTTGATCTTTAGAACATGATATGAAAAGTTTGGGGAAAACACAAAACAACAAGATGCGTTTGGGGAGCCTTTAATTACCCTCTAGTTATGACCGAGTTGTTCAAAACTGGAACTTGTTTATGGATATTAGTAATTTCATGTTTAGGCACCTCTTCCATTCAACAATGCTATTTATCTCATACTCACATTAGTTTTTGCGTGATAGTAGAAGTCGTGTAAATAAATAGATAATGTGTTTTTGGGCTGTCTACAATGATGATGGATTGACATTCAGGAAAGTCGTCTGAAAACATCGTATATTTTCCTCGTATCATCATAAAAGTTGAGTGATTGAACCATTATTAAAATGACATTATAACGAAAATTACTTTCGTTGTGTTTGTAAAAGAAACGAAAACTGGTTTGGAAGTTTTAATGTTCTTTTTCGATCCTGTTATCTGACAAATAGGTCATAGAATTTTTTTTTTTTTAATTTTGTCACTTGTCTATATATTTCTATATTAAGAAGATATATTTTGGCTCGTCAACAATAAAAATACATTAAAAAACCATCACCATCTTGAGCACCATTTTGTAATATCAAAGCCAATTACTGCATTGTATCAACTGCAGAGTATGTATCGGTTCAAACGGTCGTAATTCAATGATATAAGGGCAGTTAACAGCGGAGAGCGATCGTAGCGATTTGTGGCACACGTGTGCACCGACCATAATCACCCATTGCTATCGTGGCGGCGGCATCGTCATAAATTAGGTTTTATCTGAGCCCCGGCTCATTAGCATGGCATGTAGCCTCCTATCTCGATGCACCCGAGCCTGGACACAGCCTTATATAAACAGCATGTAGTGAATTAACTGAACCTTCGGTTTTGTACAATATAAAATAATTTGGCATTGAAATACGACATTTAAAGATAAATCGCTATCAGACTGTAACGGTTGAACGGTACCTTTCATAGTATGCTTCATACGCTATGGTTTATCGTAGTGTTCTTTAATTATGGTTTATCGTAGTGTTTTTTTTAAAATATAAAGTTGAATGAACGTCATTATTTTTTTAATTTGCCTACAACACCATCCATATCTTCCGACGGTTCTATTACTTTAAAATTTTCGATTTATTTAAAGGATGCAATGTGATATTCACATTGCTTTTTGTATCCCAATAATACGATTCAATGAACTATTCTAGCCACTCAGTGCTGTATTATATGAGTCATCTTTCTTCGATAGGGAAAATATACGCACACGGCAATTCAGTTCACGATGAATTGTCGATGAGGAACTACCAGACAAGTTTGTGTCTGCGTGTGCGTATATTTTCCCTATCGAAGAGAGATGATGCGTGTGTCGTTTGTGCAGTTAATACTCTAGGTCTGTGGGGATCTGGAATGTCAAATATTTTTAAGTTAAAAAACTAATGCGAGCTGGAATCACGCGTTGTAAGACGTATCCCATCTTTATTTAATTCTTGTGATACAGACTCGCAGGTAGGGTGTAGTTGGAATAGTACCTATACACCTATACCTATAGTAGGAAGGTTTAAAATATACCTACCTACCTACCTATATCTTGATACGATTTATAGTACCTACTACCTACCTGCTGTTTGCACAGGTCTGTGTGTCGTGTCGCATCGCTGACCAAACCTATATTGTAATGTTTGAATGGCCCTCCGTTGACCTTTTATTATGACTACGATCTGTATTAAATACACAACGCGCTGCCGAAAGTTGTATTTATTATAATTTCTGTGGTCGTATTGTATTGCGACTGAATTTCAGCGCTGTTCTTTCAACTGGGTTTAATGTCATATACGAACTTATATTATATGAATTTTCCAAGTTTTCTATTTAAAAATATTAAATCTCTATAACTCTTTGTGGCTCCAAATTATAAAGTGGAGTAAGTATTATATCTAAAGTAAGTATCCTACGTGTGAAATAAAATCTCTCATAATTTATTAAAGATCTCGTTATTGAAATTAAATTTGATATTGTTATCGAAGCAGCCGTGGTTATTAACAAAGAAAGTTATATTTCGATACCAATTAACTTAATTGATAGATATTAATAAGAATCTCTTTATATCGAGTTCGATTTACCAAACTGAACAATCAGTGAGAACTTATTGGATAGAAAAGCAAGATTTCCATTACAGATATGGGAACGTATCTCAAGAAGACGAATAGGAGGCATTCGATCAGACCTATTTATATTGTGGGAGCGTACAAGACGAACTAATTATGCAAATATTTGTGCTCTGCCGACGATATAAATGTGGTTAGGTAACCTGTTTAGGGAATCGCCTGGGACTTGAGGCCTCCCTAACCAAACTAACAGACCCTGACCGGAATACTAATCAGTCAAGTCGCATTTACACATTCAATGAAGATATACCTATCTAGGTTTCTTGAATACTTTATGATGGTAATAAAGCATTTTTGTGTACTCGTAATACTCGGATTTTTTAGAACACATATATTATAGCCACTTAGTGCTTCATAAATTCAAATAGGTAGTAAATTAAATAATCTTACTCACCTATGGTAAACCCAATTTCCGTGAGCTCAGATAAATTAAATGATGGCTATTCAAAGGCTAATTCAAAGTCAACATGGGGCTCAGGCGTGACATTGATATGCCTGCTGCATCGTGTATTCATTCCATAGCACGTCACGGGGAACATCCCTGGGAAATGCGAATTGAACGGTCAAATTGAATTTCATTATTTATAGACTTGTTACAATGGAGGCGCGAGCTGTTCAAAATGCAAATTAAGTATCACAGGTGAGTTGAATTTCACGTTTGTAGAATTCCGTGCCCATAAGTAAAGATAATCTAATTTTGTACCGTAAATCATAACGGCCTGAAATGATTATAGAATATCTCACCAAATAA
The DNA here is from genome assembly GCA_921293045.1 of Aplocera efformata. Lineage (NCBI taxonomy): Eukaryota > Metazoa > Arthropoda > Insecta > Lepidoptera > Geometridae > Aplocera > Aplocera efformata. The sequence goes on from OV121045.1 coordinate 8,296,735, forward strand.
TAAAAAATACATTTAGTGATGCAAAACTCTCGGTATACGAGTCCGAATCGCACTTATCCCTGATTTCTACCAATCAAAGTATTGCTCAGATTTAAGATTTTTATGGCTCAATAACTGAATTTATCTTAATACTTACAAAAACTACGAAACTAACCTTGTTCGGAAACAAGTTACATTCTACTTATGTTTACACGTACATACGTAATATGTGATTCATGCTTATAAACCCAGACCACGCCAATTCATTCTATTATTCTTCAAGCAGCTTCACTTATATTGAAAGTTGAAGGGATCCCCTAAGTTAACAAAGCCCGTTGATAACACAGGAATATTGCGTCCTATTCAGCTCACGCATGATTCGGTAGAACTTTAGACCACTGAAACGCTAATTACCTAACTTTTTGTTTGCCACATCCGCCGTAATCCCCAACTTTCTTGTAATGTGACGCTTCAACAATAGACTCATATGAAATTAGGCTCCCAGTTTGTTCGGAGCAAAATGATAAATATTTAAATAACGACAACGATTTTTAATTCTATGATGTAACATATTTTATTAAATTAATTTCATACTAAATCAGGGTTATCATTATCCATATAGAAGAAAATTGGCTGATGCTTTACGATTTATCGTGCTGTAATTTATTTTTAATTACAGGTTGGCTGAAATAGAATTTTGATGTAAAATTTCAACCAGAGTAGAACAGGGACCCATCTTGATTTAATGAACCCATTTTCTTAAATTGAAATATACTTCAATACACAAGAATCAGACGAAACGCCCAAAGACAAATATATATACCTACATTGTGTGAGGTCTCTTTCAAACATTCGGTCCTATTCCACCGAAAATGTGGATGTATTATATTTCCTGTCAATTCCTCGAACACCGCATTGCAGCATTATAACTTATTTATGTCTTTGTTCCCAAACGGAATATTTTAAACGGCACTAGTCAATGCTCGTGTTTTATTATTTCTCGGAACTATTCTGTGAGTGTCTTAGACTGATGCGACTCAATTCGCGTCTTGCGCTGCAATCAACCGCCGCTCTTGTTCACACATAGCAGTTCCATCTATCATTCACGGTTATGCCTCGCAAACAACTAATATCACTCACTCAGAAAGCCTGCCGCACCGAGACTGTATCGGTCTTGCATTAAATATTTTTCCTACTTCACATCGGAATGGAACACAAATAGCGGAGGAGCGGAACATCACGTTTCAAATGAATGAATATCTTGGTAATAGATACCTTACCAACCGTGGGAGTTTTATTGTGAACTTCGTTCGCCTCTATCTGCTTTTATACAACTCCAAATTTGATTTTGTTACCCTCTTCGAAGAATCTCTTTTGTAAACTCCTTATTGCCAGATAGCTATCCGATAGGTACGTCATTACTCAATTTGTATCATTTATTGAGAGGTTTATTTTGCAGTACTTTCCTGTTAGGCTGCATTTGGTATAATTTATAGTTAATTAACATACCTAATTATAATTGGTTATCTGTATCCGAATTTTGCGCGTGCAGTGTAATAGTTTGCAAACACCCCGAAATGTGTAGGTCGGATATGAAGCAACTAATAAGCACGTAGTACTGCGTTTGACATTAAAATTGTAAGTTTCCAGTGCATAAAATATTCAAACCGTATACTTAGAATATGGATATTATGCATCCTACAAAAGCCTTATTAAGTATGCGAATTAATAATGAGCAAGTTGTAATTATAAATTACATAAAAAGAAGATTGTATGTATTTAAATAGTAAATATTTAATATATATTCTGCAAAGGCCTTATATAAATAGAAAGAAAAATCATTTTAAAATACTCACCGAGTATGAATTGGAATTCATTACAAGGTTCCAACCTATTTAAAAACCTATTTAAAATAAAGTTTAGGTATATGTTCTAATAAAATATAAACCCAGAGCAAAAGAATTGAATAAAGACCGTACCCAACTACCCACCTGTTTCTTTGTCAGGCCTCAGCTAAGGACGCCACCCATAGAAATCTTTCGGGCAACCCGAAGAAAACGCTACGTCGTAAGGGTTTTATTTCCTTTATGTGTCATGGGATAACGAGGATGGGAAAGTTATTAAATAAAATAGGAAGCGATGACGGTGACGCCTATGGGATCATCGTTGTAACAAGAACAAGGATGTCTCTATGAAATTATGTTTTGCCTCGCGCTGAGTAGCTGACGTTGATAAATGACGCGAAGGCTGTTTTTCACTGTCAGATCGATGTGACACGTTTTCCCCCGACATGAAGTTTGTTATCAGTAAAGTGAAATAAATATGTGAAAAATAACATAACACAATTTGTTTTCATAATAAAAAAAAACTGTTTCATATTCTCTTTGAAATGAAATATGAAAGTGATAAGTTTTCTTCCAAAAGCACGTCTTTTTAGGAATTCAATACTCGAATCCAAATATTAATCAATATTATGACTCTTCGCGTACACAAGCTCAAAATTTTTCGCAACAGTTGTACTTATAAAGTCGTTCTATTTTTCAAAGGAGGCATTGATATAATTGATTGATAATGTCAATAGAGAGCTTCCCTCCCTTCTATTTAAGCCGATGGCGCGGGAGATACGAGCCGCTGCACCCTCGTGCAAAAACTAAATTGAATATTCCTCCCAAACTAGCTTTGATACCGAAGGGCTTAGTTAAAAACTTGAAATTGGACAACTCTGTCGATGGCATGGAGCGACATGTTATTATTTTATTTTATACAACCGAAGGTATAAAATGAGCTGACAGGCCACCTTATGTTAAGTGGTTACTGTCGCTTATTTTTACGCTTAAAAGCGCAAAAATAAGCCCTCAATTCGGGTAATCAAGTTTTTTCGGAAGATGTCCCCGTATCTATACATACTGACGAATTTTGTTGGAATGATGATTTCCATTCTTGGGAAAGGAGATGGTTTTACGACGAGAGCCACGACAACGACGACGACGACGAGATAGCGGAATGAGGTGAGCGGTATCTTCATAAGACTTTATGAGCATAATAGCTTTAGGTACTTAGACACTGATATCTGTCCGAACCGCTTTCTAATACTCTTCACTTGAGATAGCAGGCACTATGGTCATATTGATAACGACGAATAATTTATTTTCATCAAGTGAATCTTAGTCCGCTATGATTTGTCGTATTATATCGTTATTTCAAGTATTAATAATTTAGCAATCGTCTGTTAAAATGAATTATTAGTTATTGTTGGAAATAGTTTTCATACATCTACTGATATGTGAGACAGAATTTTCAGGATAAAGCAAACACTTTTATTTTTCTTATACTTAGGGCAACAAGTCTTACCGCATCTTTATTTGGTGTCCGTTCTCATTACCGTATTTTTCCCAAAATATCTTTGGGTCATCAATGGTTTCATTTTATTCGTTTCCTGGTATTTCTTCAATACAATCATCCATGTAATCAAGGTCTGCCTTTCACAGTGTCTCTTGCGATATGTATGAAAAATATCGTTATCTTACTGGAAAGATTTTTTTTTCCTCCTTGAATGTTTAGCTATTTTATTTTATTTTTAGTTTGGATATTTTAATAACATAAAACCTCGCACATCAATTTCCTTATAAACGAGTCTGCGCACATCTGGATTTTAGCCAGCGATCATAGTTAGAATGTCAGCTTCTGAAGCCAAGAGCCATTATTTTTATCACAAATTTTATGTTATCCGCTATATCTACCAGATTTACCTGTCATATACTCGAAATACACACCTAACTATCATGTACGTGAGAATTTACCCGCTAATATAGCATTAAAGCCTGCTTCGTTATCTGCCGGCTGGTCTCGTCCTGCTCGGCGCCTAATCCCGGGATCCCGGGCTCAATCCCACGCCCGGGATCGGATTACTTTTGTCTACGATGCCAATCTAACAATATTTACTGACACATATTATTTTCTTTTTTAAACTGGGATTGCAGAAGCTAATCAAGTTAGATCTGCAATACTTAATTGATTTTACTAGTTGAAGTAGAATCGGAATATGCTTTTACTTTAATTGTTTTAAGTTCTGTTTCCCCGGGGAATTCAAATTTTCATCCCAGTTATGATGTTATTACAGTGCTAAAATGCTTTATATTAAACTAAGTTTAAAGCGAAAATTGCAAATATTGCAGATTTACACGGAGATATATTAAGAAAAAGATATATATAAGCGTAAAACTTTTAGGTACTCACATCTAAACTAATTTCTTTGTTATTGCTTACTCAATTTTATAGTGATTCAAATAACCGTATATTTATAATGCCACGTAAATTGATCAGTTCATATCAGAGTAAATTAAGACAAGTTATTCCCGCACTTTCGGAAGTTCTGCGGGAAAAACGTGTGCCACAGATCCCGTAGATCTCATAACTGTCAGCAGCTTACGAACGATTTACAAAACGTGATAAACGAGTGAGGTTGTCGCGTGCGACTAATCTTCAGATATAAATGAAGTTACGGTTGTATTTCGACCACAAGAACTGGTTGTGTGAGTAACTGCACACATACGAGCAGTTTCAGGGATGTCTCGGGATCATATTACGTCTGGAATAAAATCTAGGATAGAACGTCATGCCATACTGTGGTGTGCTTTATGGGATGCTATACATAAGTGTTCCCACTGCAAGGACATAAGGCTGGTACAGCCATAAGTATCTGGCTACATCGTGATTGTTATGTATTGCACTCGGGTTCATACGTTTCATCGTACCTATGCCGCCGAAAGGCCAATGACAATTCAAAAATCTATTTCAGCAAAGTTGAGTTATAGAAGAGACAAAAAAAGGAACTCGCTTGTACAAAAATGTCAAATAAAACACAGAGATGTTTTTTCTAAATTTAATTTGGTAAACTAAATTGTTGGTTTGCAAATATAAAACCTGCGGGCATGTATGTCATGTACAGATACACTTGATATCTACTGATAAAACGCAGAGTGATCCTCCCAAATATATTACCCTTTCATAAATACATACTTTTCTGTATAATATTGTTTGATATGAAAATGAAAGTCATATACGATATTGAAGTTAGAATGATAACGTATCAAAAGGTTCGATCGGTGTGGGATATTCTTAGTCGTATTATTAAGCATACAATCGTGCTTTATTTGTTCATGAAACTGATGTGTGTCTGCTACAACGGATGCCATTACGACATAGGCTCGTCCCTGATACGGCACAGTTATGTGCGGTCGGTCGCATCCCATAGCTGGAACCCGACACGATCACTCACACTGACATCTTCTTAGCGGGCCTGCTATTTCCTGTCACATTATCACATTCTGGGGAGAGATAAATGGAAGTGAATCATTCTTAGTAATAGATATTCATGGCAGCCTTGATAAACACCGAAAGTGAATATTACCTAGTGCAAAATTACTGTGGTTTTGGCATAATTGTGACCGATTAAGCTTTCCAACTGTAAATACTATCAATATTTTGCTGTATCTCTTATCTTATCTTCTATGCAGGCACGAATAATTAAAGCATGTTACCACAAAGAATTTAATGGCGCAAATTTTCCCCTCGAAAACGGTTTCGAAGCAAATGAGACCACGCTTCATTACAGGTGTTTGTGTAGCGTAGTATACTAAAAGATGTTTAATTAAAACCCGTTCGGTTATTTATGTGCGGTCCGGAAAACCGTCGATTTATTGGTTTCTGTTATTTATACAGTGGCTCTACGCCTACACATATCGAAGTACCTATCGCAACGACGCCATGCCTTTTACGCAATTCTGTAGGGCAAAAATAGCAATTTCTGTGTATGATTCTTTAATATAAGAAATAACATATCAGTTATTATTAAGTTTTGAAGGTAGTCTGAAAAGTACAACACCCAAATTGGTGGTGTAGCTGTTAGAAGGCTAGAAGTGTACTAAGTTAAATTTTCTTTTTATTATACAGTATTTAATTCGAAAAAGAAGAATGTAGCAATAACTTAAGTTTTCGTACCATTGATTTTATATTTTGTAAGTATAAACGTACTTAGTAACACAACTCACATGATAAATGTAAGACAGACCGACAGATTTACTGAAATTAGTCGGGTTCATTAATCGGGTTCTAAATGGAACCCGATTACAGGTACCCGAATAAAAAGAAACGTGTAATATACTGCGGCGCAAACCATATCTAATCACTAACTTTCACTCTTTCATATCATATATCAAATAGAATTTCATGTCGTAGCTGTGAATGCGTATATACGATTATACCTCGCTTTTCTATGAGAGCTATCGAAAATTCAGTTTAAAAATTCTCAAGGGTGCTCTATAAGCCATCAATTTATAAATCCTATCGCCTTATTGAAAAAGTGGATGAGAATTTAGATATCTTTAATAAAATTCGTCGCTCGAGGCGCAGTGGGTAATATTTAGCCCTGTCAGGGAACCGATTGCTTCGATAACCGTAATTTCGTTGAAGTTCACGCAGACTCACGGTACTTTCGCCGTCTTCGTTAATATTCAGAACTCGAAGCATATAATTCGCGACGGTGATCACGGGAAAAGGCGGTGTCTCGTTATCTTTTTTTCTATTCACCACAAAATTTGAAATAAATTTCATAATGAGCCTGTTTATTCGCTCGTTACTTCACCCAGGTGGACTTACTGAAATGTGTCAAATATATACTTCAGATATTAGAAAACAAGTAAGTAATAACATTAGTATCTTTGGCATACAAGATGCACCTGAAGTCACACTAGGATGCTATATATGGTCGGAATCAGACCCAGATTTTATGCGGATAAGGCTTTTCCAAATTAACAATTGCTCTAATAACTACATCACCTAGGATCAAGCGGTTGATATCATATTAAAACCTTCATCAATCAACCTGAAATAGTCTACTGCTGAACATTGGTAGTAAGCACCATTGAAACCGACTTTTGGCTTATTTTTGGTAACTTCGGACATTTTATCACACCCGAACTTACCATGACCCCTAGGCCAGGAATACTGGGGCCACCGGAGTTAGGGGCCATACTATAATTACGCTTATCATTCAAGTATTACGCTCATAATCGCCACGCAGCAGGTGTGTTGGCAATTGCAGGGCAGGTGGGGTAGAATATGTTGCGTCGCTTGGTGAGCCGCGAACATGAGCTTTTTCATAAGCACTCCCTTACAAATCCATAGACCATATTATGAAAATTCTTACTTTTTTTATCATTTGAGGACTTAGCCCTGTCTGTGAGTTTATGGAACCCTGTTTGTTTTATATCATTATTTCATGTACCCGCGTTTCGTCATGAGGGGTGCCAGCAACCCTATCTCTGTAAGTGTTTGGGCTCTATTACGAATGTTTTAGTCAAAATCTACATGTCCTGGCCAATAAAATACTTTTGAACAAGCTTTGAGTCAGTATCCCTTTCGATCCGGCAATATATTAAATATTCCCACTCAGCAATATAACTTCACATCTGTGTTGTTTAGAATGCTTTATTTTAGACTTTTTATAAATTAGTCACTAAAACTAAAATATGTTTTTCATTTGAAGCCTAATCTCCTTCTTTTCGTATGAGTAAGTGCCCAACTCTGGTGTCGGACTTTTCAAGCCACCCCGCCTCCAACATGGCTTATAACATTCGCGCCGAAGAACGGAAGCGCTCTATTCAAATGTGACTAAATGCCAACTAACTCCTGACCAGCAGCGTGTTGAATAACTTAGACGATCTGTAAAGAATGTTTAAGCAAGCTTCGCCGTGAGCGTTTGCAGCCTAATCGTTATGTTAACCGGCCAAACAGAGCAAAACACTTCTGTGGAACTTATATATTGGTAATTAATCATTATATTTCTATCTTGCTGTGCTATTACGCAACCTAAGCGATCTGCAATGGCCTTAGGGAACTTTCAGAAATACCAGATAAAATATGGTAATTTCTATCGTGAACTGCTCTGTTTATTGCGATTCGAAACCGATTTGTACCAAGTCGTATATTCGTTTTATAAGTGGAGGTTATTTATTACATGGTTCGTGAATACTCAAAGGTCGTAAAAATATTATGATAACCTTTGAATCATGGAAATGTATATGATAGATATAATTGAAAAAGGGGTACGGAAGTTATATGTTTTCATTTGGAAAGGCTTGAGTAGAAACACTTTAGTGATTTCTTATGGAGAAGTACTGCGACCACACCTGGTAATCCGCCGCCAAGCAGTGGCGTGTTCTGGTAGAAGGGTGTAGGTGCCTGTGAAATCACAGGAATATGTAAAACATGTTGGCATACAGGAGCTCCATAGAAATATTAGCTGTACACAGATAGTCAGTTTTCATGTTTGAGCTAGTCTCACTAGATAATGTTCCAACCCGACCATCTCAAAGGAAAAAGAAGCAGGCAAGAAGAAATCTGCATTGCTTTTTTAGCTTACAATTACTATTAACATTATAGATGTAATACGGGATAAGCTCAGTACTGTACGTAAACGGCTGGTTTTCAGCTTGCCCGAACTTCAATGTTCTTTTTTATGTAACATAAGTTACGGGACGAGCTGAAAGCCCACCTGATAAAATTTATTTTTATTTTATTATGACTCAGATGACTTATAGAAACGTGTAGGAAATAATCAAATCATAATACCGTGTCACGTTGCAGACGGTCCCATGTGACAATACTGGTTCCATGTTTGAATTAGATCAATTTTCATGACATACATAATGTGTGTATATATGATGACTATATATATACATTCACCTTAATGTATATATATGCAACAATGATACCTTTTATCTTCTAATTTAGTAGCAGTAGAACTTCTGCGTTAAATTGGAAAGGAAAGTTCTGCTATCAAGTATTGGTGTACTCGCATTGCTATGTTCTGATGGAAAACAGTGGATGACACTGAAAATACAGACGCATGAGTAAGTCACAAGGTGTTAGCTGAACATAAACTACATTACTTTATTTTACTATGAGTTATTTTCTAACCATATCCAATTATCTTCGGATGGATAATTAGCGTGACCACTCAAAATATATCTTAGATTTTTAATTGAATTGAATCAAATCCCGATTTTGATAACCAATTGAATGGTAATTTTGTGACGATTAAATACCTAGAATAATATTCCAAGGAAAAGCAACGTAGTGTGAAATTGAAATTTTAAGAAACAAAGAGGCGAGGATTATTTTTGTTGGATGGATAGACGCCGTAAATTTGCGGAGCCGAGTAAGTTACGCCTTATTTGGCAGACAAATGTACTTCACTCGATGTAGAGTGATACCACCCCTCTGTAACCCTTCGCGAGAGCACTCTTATACACTAAATCGAAAGTCGTTACACAAAAACCGAGATACATTTTTCCCATCGCTTACGGAGCCACATCTCCCCCTGTGACATGCTTTGATGATTTTTCGCCTTTTTACGCCGCGGGTTAGTTCCACTATTTCTGTTTCTTTTGAAATCGGCTTTATGCGAGTCCTAAAACAGAACATATCTAAAGCGACCTTACTTTTCATTTCAGGGGTTACTATAGCCTCGTCTGGATGGCATACGGTAGCTTTATCTTTACACATTTGTTTGTAATAAAGCGAAATAAGTTGTTGTCGATTTGTAATCAAGCCTGGTTCTCTGGTATCTCACTTAGCATAATCACACAATTGCGCAACACAAACATCCGAGATCCGAGAACCAACTTTATACTGAGCACACAAATCGCCCCCACCAGTCTCAAACACAGCTTCTCAGGCTGGCATTATTATTTCTTATAGTTGTACAATAATTCAACGCAGTAGTGAGCGGACGTGCTCTGTTGTTATTAATTATATCAATATTTGTAATACTCCGAAGACGGGATAAGTATAAGAAACTTCATTATTTATTTATCTGCAGCTAAGAAAGGAACTATTAACTAATTGCTAAGCGAATTATACGTGTTAGAGATACGAATTAAATAGTTTTTGCTTTCACGAGGAAAAATAAACGAAGCACGTACAAGTACAGTCATCTACAAAATATTTCATGGTTTAGTTATATAGAAATTGACCCAATTGATGATAATTTAAAATAGGTATTCACTCGAAAACCCTTTTATAATTGCATTGAATAAGGCAAGGAAAAACTCAAATTGCTTGAAATTAAATGCACAAAAATAAAGGAAGAGGCAGAATAAGCGCGAAGAATGTAATTAAAACAGCAATAAAAGATCACGTTTTACAGCACTCGCCCGCCGTTGTGTTCTGCGTAAAGGTTATTATCTGCTTTTTAAACTTCGCATTCAACTGCGTGGATTAAAAATGAAAATATAAAACGTTCTGCCTTAATTTCGTCTGTCTCCGAAACAATGAGAATGGGGGACGCCTGTGGATTTCAGCGGGTTCTATGGGCATCCATTACACTTTTTGTTGCAAGTGAATCTGGCATTGTTGCTCGTTTTGGGGCCCGTATTTATCCACTGTTCAGTCGTCGACTTGCTATCGATTAACACCAGATATATCACACTTTTCGAGAGAAGCAACTACTAGCAACGTTCAAAAAATATTTAGACATGAAAATTTATTGCCGAAGTGTACTTTATTAGTAAACTGTGGCAAGGCTCACGGAATAGACTGGGAAATGCAAATGAGTGAACAGTTGTGGGTAATAGTACGAAAGCAAACGTTTGGAGAGCTCTGTCGAGACGTCGTCTTCAGCACTCACGACGACTAATCTTTTAACATAATAATGGCTCAGTATTTACTTGAGCTACACTACATCGCATCGATTGGACTCGGTGCATCGTATTGTTGCAGAAAGCGCAACGTATTGTGCCACAATCAGAGCTCTATTTGTCGAAGTTCAATTCTAAATTGGTATAACGGGCCATTGTCACTACAGTTTCTATGTTGCATTTTGTGAGGTAGATGTTTTGTTGTTTGTATAAGTTTTAAGGATTCCGTAGCCAAAGGGTAACTAACTATTAGTAAGACTCCGCTGTCCATCTGTTCGTCTGTCACCAGGCTGAGCTCATGAACGATGATAGAGAATTGAAATTTTCACAGATGATTTATTTCTGTTAGCGCTATAACAATAAGAAAATAGAGAAAAGAAATCTAAGAAAAATAGAATAAAATAAATATTTAATGGGTCCAGATAATGGTAAGGAACCCTTTGTGCGCGAGTCCGACTCGCGCTTGGCTGGTTTTATTTAAATATGTTTAGCTTGCAAGATTTTTTTCAAATCTTTTGAGAATTCAAGTAAAACAGGGATAATTAAATTGATAAACAAAAAGAAAACTAAGTGAAAAAGAATTGAAAAGGTGGACAATATTTTTTAGTGATAGCTGAGATACAAATATAATTAACTAAGTCTTATAATATACATAATATCTTTATTTAAAAATAAACGCCTTCCTCATTGAGCTCTCTCAATAAATTGGGAAAAGGACAAGATAATGATGGAAATGTATAAAATTATATCTAGAACATGCGAGCCACATCGTTTTTTGCACGAGCACTAACTAGTTTTATAAAAGGATAAACTTTTTAATAAAAATATAATATTATAATAAAATAAAATTACCTGTTGTACGAGTATATAAATGACTACGTTTGAATTCGAGCGATTGCTTAACTGATAACTTTCGAAATCCACTAATCTAATAATTATAGTTATGTGATACTCATAACACCATCTTCGATAGACAGGTAACGTAATTTATTATCGGTGTCGGCAAGTGAACAGGAAAACTTTTTCTGGTCGAACAAAATCCGGCGCGGCATTATTTCCCTAAGGGGACAACGATAACGACCCTACTTGTACCTTTTACCTCTGTTTTCAATTATTCATACATTAAATTTTAGCTACGGCGTTCTCTCGCTGCCGAGGATTATATCCCTTTGATTACATCCAATGTTCAATCATTTTCCTCCAAGCTTTAATAAAAGTTCACGGTATATTTGATTCAACTTCCTCGTAGATTGGTTTCGAAGATTTTAAACTCGCGATATTATCAACGGATGGAACAACAATTTGTGAAGTTAATTAAGCTAACAAAGCGTATTCGTTAGATAACAATCTTTAGTATTGTTCTAAGAACAAGAACGGATGCGGCTCTCGACAAGTTTCTTATCGTAAAGGCTGACTTATCCTCCCGAGCCCACCGTTTAACTTATTCTAGAGCTACTCGTATAGTCAGACTAGTATTAACCCACATTATAATGGTTCTCACTATCATGCGGATAATGATAAGCTCGGGATTAGCGTTGATGTAGTGCGTCAATATTAGGTACATTTGGATTTGAAGTCATGTTTACATAATATATTTATGAAGTACTTTGATCACAGGGCCGCTGTGCTGACATCTGACACATCAAAATGTGACATAGGCTTGATCCACCCCTGCGGCAAGCATTCACGCAATTAACTATTACATGAATATAGACGAAATATAATTTTTTTCAAAGTTTTTATCAAAAATATTAGAATCATTGAAAGTTGAATCCAATCAAATACTTTTTGAAACTTATTTTCATACATACTATGAAATTTGGTTTAAAAATACTTTTGAACACTTCGTACTAAAAGACTTTAAGACCTCTAAGCTATACCGGCTTACTATAGACAAACGTGAGTGACTGGGATTTGAAGCAACTTTTTCAAGAGAAAATGTCAGGCGTTGTTTAATCCAACCTTCGGATAGGAATAATAAAATAATAAAAAAATTATACGAAATTGTGAATCTTGAAAAATCTTTTAAAACCCAACCTTGAACAGTTTTCATATTTCCTCGGTAGTCAACCTACAAGTTCTAAGTAAAGAAACTATGTTAGAAGTATAAAAAACAGTGCCACTATATTCCGGGAGAGACGATATCTTTGGGCTTCTGGCGATAAATTATTGTATTCAAATGCGACACTAGCTAAAATTGAATTTCTGTTTACAGTGCCGAAACTTGTTGGTTTCGGCCCAACATTGGTATAAATATTATCTTGGTTGTCGGATTATTTAGGAATCATTTATTTTCTCAAGGAAATTGTAAGCCTTTTCATATTATTATATTCATGTTAAAATTAGCCGGGTAGCCGGGGTAAAGTAGCCGGGGTGGTACCACCCCGCGTACTCTAGCTGGAGTTTTTTTTATGTATAACGATTTTTTATGTAGAAAATTACGTTTTTGCAAAGTTATACTTCAACAGCATACCCCTATCAAAATACAAAATTATATTTAAGTCGTTAGAGCCGTTTTCAAGATACTCGAAATAAATAAATATATAAAAAAGAATTATTTGTTTAAACCTGGGCGAATGAGCTTCGCTCGGTTTCTTTGCGTAAAATGATATTTTTTGAAAAACCCTTTTTTTCAAGTAATTCAATTACACGGATAAACTTCAACTGCAAAACCCTATCTAAACACAAAATTTCATTCAAATCGTTAGCGCGATAAATACGCGATAATTGCTCGTTTAAAGTAATAAGATTATGGTGGCGATGAACTCACAATTTGTCAAGTCTAGATAAAGGTGTAAAGCAAGCGAGGTGAAAAGTGGCCCATTCAAGCTCTGGCTAACCTTTCAGGAAAGAAAATTGTATGGATTGGATGTATTTAGGTACGAGAAGAAATAGAATTAGCAGTCACTTGCAATAATAAACGTAGTACAAGGTGAGTAATGCTCAAGGGGATGAATGTATAAATAATGCAGGTTTTACTTTTGGATCCATGACGTAGTTGTAGAATTACCAATAGAACTACGTGAACAAAACATTCATTCAATTTAAACAAATTCGTGTTATTTACACATAGCGTCATCTAAGCTCAAACTAAAAATAGCGTGTACCAGCTTACTGATAGATTCATTTTAAGAGCCATACTTAAAAAAAAAATGTATATTCATCGCACAAATGTTTGTTTTGGGTGGAAAGCGTGAATGGCAAACCATTTACGCGACTACCCACTGAGCTGTGAAGCCATTCGATTATAATTACACAGTAATTAAACAGTTATTCATCTAGGTTACTAAGAATCAGAGTATACATTTTTGGTGCTAAGACCTGTTATCCTCATCGCTCACGTCTCATAAAGAAAGACATACTATAATAAGAAGACATGACCTGAGACAGAAAATTAGTGAGATCTCATTCCGTTGAATCAGCTCGACGTAGTCAAGCGGGGTTCGTTCATCACTGTAATGCTCCGGCAGCAGTTACCGGGCTACAGTAAATTGCAAATGAACTCGCAAATACCTCCCATGACTAACATACCTAAGCTTTTTGCTTGTGTTGTTTACTCCACGAAATGAACTAGTTATTTCTCGAACTTGTGTTCTGTCGAGTTAAGAGATTTCTTTGGCACAGAATTTTATTTCAAATATATTCTTAAATTGTTCTGCAGGAATTACTAGTGATATTTTACGTCTCATGTCGTTGTACAAAGTACATTTAGCTTGCGTTCCATCAGTTTTCCGGCAATTTCAAAAGGTAATTTCACGGGAGTGAACCCGCCGGCGATTGCTCGTTTTATATAAAACCAACTTATATCTGCAGCCGTGTTTGTGCAGCACTTGAAAGGATGATGTTGAAGGTTCTCAATGAATATTGTGACGTTATAAGTGGGTACTTGGCCTGTTAGGCTGCATTGCCTTTTATAGAGATTGCTGTTACAAGTTGCAAACGTAAAAAAATAGTAGTTGTAGTGTTTTCAAGTGACTTTTTACCTCGAAAGGAGAGGTCTACCAAATAAAGTTGCTTATTCCTGAAGTATCATGGCACTATTCGTAAACGTGTTTTCGAACACTAGTTTATTTATCGCTAGTTTAGTTATGATTTGTTTTCTTTCTTGAATTAGCTAAGTAGCCACTGAAATACTTTAAATAAAGTTCAAACAACGAAAAAGCTGCAAGCAAAATGTGAGAAAATCTCAACACATTGTTGCGAGTCTTACTTACCTCCAGTGTACAATATATAGAGTGCACGTTTTTGTAGCTCCTAAATACACTAGTGCACAATAATCCCGATATCGGAGAGCCGATAATGACGTCTCACGTACGTGTGTCTTTGTAAGCAGACTGTGGATAGGAAGCACTCACGCTGCGATATCCACTACTAGCTATGCTGCTATCGGCTTACCCGTCCCATTTCTGCAAATTGGAGATAATAGTTGGATTCATTCAGATTAATTTCCCATCTAGTCTAATCATTGTCTATCTTCAACGAAGCTTGCATCGATTTTGAGTTAATCAAAATAACAGTGTAATTACACTTCTATCTATATAGCAATGCGTTTTTATAGTTTTTAATAAACAGAAATAGAGAGATTAGGCACAATATCACGTCTTTTGACAGTAGAGTGCCGGGTTTGCGAAGGCGTAGCGCGTTGACGCCAGCCTCTGATTCCGGCTGCCAATAATACGCACGTGATCCGCATCTCAACCCGCCTGCTTCAAAACCTCTCGCAGCCTTATTGAAGAATACGGTTATACGTCCACATGCGAGCTCGTCACGTGCGGGTCCTGGGGACGAAATTACCTTGTATTCTTTCCGCAGCATCGGTGAATTATAGCTGTTAATATTTTACTCATATGTATGGAACATGACTTATGAACTTATTATTAACGTGCCAATTTGACAGGCTCAATTCGCATAGTGCCTGGGCGTAGCACTACTACGAGGTGAGTAGCTACGCCACATAAAGTGCTACGACATGTTAGTTCGCGAAGAAGCGTAGTAGGCGTTAACGATAAAACTCGATACTCGAGAGAATCGAAAATACTATTCGAGACTAGTTAAGTGTTACAAAATACGCCATAATGGATTTTGAATGAGCAAAATTAATACCTTAAGAGACAAGGTCATGTATCATGTATCGAGATTGTGGGTAAATAATACGTAGGAGAAGAAGGACAAACCTGCAACGTCTATCCGTATATTCTTTACGACACATACTTTTAAGCCACAGGAACGCTACGGAACACTTGCTATTGTCAAATGATAAAATCCAAAATCGGAACTAGGAACAGACAAGTAGAAATAGAAAAAAAATCTCGAAGAAAAACAGTTTTAAAGTCTCATTAAATGTGTGTCATTAATTTTGACATTCTTAAACTGGAGTGCTGTACACCATGTGCCAGTCAGAATCGTCTTCGCTGCTGGGTGTCAAGTCGTCTTCGTCGTTCCCTCACTACTGAAGACCGGGACCATAAAATATGTTATGTAGAATATCACTAAACATTTATGATAAATCACTGTTTTGTTCAGTCATTTTACTCACGTAAAAAATAACATAATTTGTTTGTAAAGATATTTTTCGTAGAAAATAAAACCTATTGAATAATACAATATAACAAACTAAGAGGAAACTTACACCCACTTGTTTACTGACACAGCCAAATGTTGGCACAACGAAAACGAAAAAATGTTTATTCCTGAAACTTTATTCCGGAAACTTTATTTATTCCTGGAATTATGTTTAATTCGTACCGTTGTATCGTCTCGAAGCTCACGTTTCAGATGCTTGTCATAAACAGTTATTAATCATCGCGTCATCCGTACAACTTCAAAGGGCCGCTTAATCAACTGCGAATGGTTTCAGCCTGTGTACCATTACTCAACGCGCTCGTTTAGAAATTCTTGTCTGACGTACGCCTTATCTATAATTTCAATTCCATCTTTACTGGGGAAACATTTGGTTTGGGTACTCTTTACGTGGCTTCTGATGAACAAAAGAGACGAGTGCTTACTGATTGCTTCTTTTATAGTGTACATAATTATATCTTATTCTTAATATCTATTTAATGTACGGAATGTCCCACCCTATCTGGCCTCACAGCTTTTTACAATTCTTTATATAAAACACAGGTTTTATATAAAGAATTAGAGTAGCTTCACTTTGAACTGTAGACCATGGGTTCGAATCCCACTCAGAACGAGTCGATCTATCCTGGTGGTCCCGCCCCGTTAACGGTCCAGTTGGGAAACAAGCATTTCTGTGACATAAATAGACGTTTGTTTGTGTTGGCGGGTAATACTCGTATGTATTTTTTTTTCATATGTAATCCTTTTAATGGCACGTTTCTTGTCACCTTTCTAGGTTTGTTATGCCCTCACCAAGAAATCTTACTAGTTAGTTTGAATTAATTTCCTCATGAATATATTACCAATGGTGTTCCAAAATAGAACAAAAATGTAAGATTAATCGCAACTTTTATCTTCAACTATAGTCCTAGTCGTCTAGTTACTTGGTTTACCGCATACCAAGTAAATATAACCCATGTAATATCATGATACGTTTGATTTTCCAACATGGTTCTTATTTATTTAGTATGCGGTCATGACTAACAGCCTGATTCAAGTCAAAACTCAAGTTTATATGTAGCCCATCGGTGAAACGTCAATCTTTAGAATCAGGCAAGGCATCTTTTAAAAGTTTCACGTTGAGCCATGTTTCCATAATGCATTAAATGCATGAAAGTTTCCCGGCTTAGTATAACTTACACAATGAGAAAGTTAAGCGCACAGATTCCAAGATTTAGTAGTTTCTTATCTCCGGAGCTTTATAAATAACTATGCATTTTTGTAACCAGCTTGGTGAAACATTAACTTTGTAAATTGTATTAGAGCTTCTTCACAACTGACGTTTAGATTTTTTGAATATTTTTTTAATACGTTTTTCGCAAAGCACTTACTTCTGGGGTCAGTTAAGTCTAGTGATTTGTAAAAAAAACACGTGTGTATTATAACATTCACTACGACAGTGCAGGAGAATGAGAGTGTAAATGTTGCGTCCTCTTTTTCATAACTACTAGTTATTATTTTACAAGGTAAATTTAACGTTAAATACACCTCTCTCGCAACTTGAATTATGGGTGTGTATTTACTAAAGAAAACTAACGAGTATATTCTATTCTTTATAATGCGCTTCCTCGATATTCCCATACCTTTAACTATTTATATACTGACTATAAATAGCACCTGATAAGCTAACTTTTCATTTCAAAAATAGCAAGCACAGAGTCTGAATATAGTGTCCTGGGCATAATTTTATATAGAAGGTGATATTATCAGGGATCATCAAATGATTCTCAATCGGTTTTCGGACAATCAAAATTTATTGGGGGGTCCAGTCGCTCGCGTCCGTATGTACAATAAGTACCCTTTGCTAGAGCTAAAAGGACCAACAATAAGTAGCAGTAGAACATGTTCAAAGTTCGCCCGGAAGTACTGCCTCCACATCTGGCTATGAGCCGCCGAGTAATGTTGCACTCGCATTGTTGTGTTCCGGTGAAAGGGTGTGGGTGCCGGTGAAGTCACATGCGCATGAGACGTAACATCCCCGTCTCGGGTGAAACACGCAACATGTGCGACTTGAGTCTTCTCATTCTTCGGTCGGGGAGGACCTAAGTTGTATTAATATTGTTATGGGCGGCACTTCAACTCGTCCCGATACTTTTGAAACATAAAATACAATATAATGTTGTCCACATTAGACATATCATGATCGTGCATCAAGTTTTAAAGGTAAAAAAACTGCCTATGTTTTAAGCTTAAAATATTTTCTAAAGGAAATCGCACTTAGCTGAGTCTGTTAGTAACATGTCCCAAGAAGTCGGAAGCGAACCGAATGCTCGATAAGATGGGAGATAGTCCAGCTGGCAGTTCAACTTTGCTTACGACTTTATCTCCTTATTTCCCGACTTGGCTCCTTTGTAGGTAGCTATGTAACAGAATGGTCTCTCGATAACGGCAATTATTTTAATGAATGGTTTCGACTTCCTTGATGACCGTTTATAGATACTTTAACGAGAAGTCTCAAATTATCATTAGATGTTATTCTGCGAATTGGGTTATGTTGACTCAGAGTCTTTGAGCTTTAGTTTATAATCAATTCATGGACAATTTGGGCAAAAATCTTTTGAGTGAAGTCCAAGATATGAAAGAAATGTAAATGCATGTTCGTATGATCTTAAGTATTTATTCCAGGTAGATATATTGTAGTACTGCAAAACTCTTAGCTCAGAGTAAAAAATAAAGGTACAATTCTTAGTTTTTCATAGGTACTAAAATACAGGAAATCCTAGTGCCCAACAATACTATGAAGCAAAACTATGAATGAATTTTATCAGTTGTGTTTTTATCACCAAAATGTTCCATATATAAGAGATGTTTCCCGTGGAGTCGTATCGGAAACAGTATGTATCGGGAACATTACGGTTAGGACGGTCCTGTAGAACATGGGATAAAGTTCCTGCCCGACCCAGCTGGTATAGGTACGGACTAATAGAATGGGGCTTTTATTTCCGTTACACGTTTCTTCGAATGAAATCGCCAACGTAACTATCCTCATCAGTTGCGTACCAAATAAGCGAGGAAAGCTGTATCGAAAGTTATCAGAGCATCGCATCGGGTCGGAAATATCGTAACAATGTTGGGTAAATAAAGGCATATTGCTGGCTATGATGGCCTCGCACGGCTCACTGCCCGTGGTATCACGTCCCCTGAGATGAAACGAATGAGCATTACCCTGGCCGACTGCGGATCATTCCCCATTACCGGCCGGAGATGTCACCGTAAACCGCAATATTTTCGAATTGCAAAACACTTGAATAATCGCTGCCCGAATACCGCCCAAACTCCATGTGTACACTGTGCAACAGTACTAAAACTCACCCAAAAATATCTTTAATACCGAAAGATAATTCTAACGATAGCTTTTATAACAATCGCTCTGCTCCTAAGGTTCTGTTATCCTTTTAATATTTACACCGAAAACGCTTCGAATAATTTAAAATAAAGTTATTAGCATAATCTCAGATCGGCCGTAAATTTGCGTAAGAACACCCACTAGGCGAGTGGTTATTGTAATCCCCTTTCCACTTGTCTTGAACATTTTGCCGTCATTATGTTTTGCCGAAACGTCGGTGAGATAACCCCGACCTTTATGTACCCGTAGCGACCCGGGAATACTGAAATCAAGTGGGAAGAGCTTCATTTCTGTGTCGATAACGCTGTGTTCTTTTTTATTTTGATATATGAACGAACTTACGTTACGGCTATCTCCAGACGAAGATATTAATAATTTGAAGACCCTTCATATTCAAATTATTCATATTCTTTGATTTTTAACTTAAAGTTGACATATGACGTGTCATGAATATACTTCTTCACTATTTCTGATCTTTTAAGGATTTTATATGTGGGTAGATACTAAAGATTATCAAGCATCGTTATTTGCAGAAAGTGAAATGCTTGTAAAAAGCATCATTTTGATCTTAGTGATTTATCCTTATCTTATGATCCTGGGGAAACGTACAACTTCTTTATTTAGAAATACGTTCTCATTAAGGAAATTACTATTGTGCTGACAATTGGACAAAGTTCACCTGTGGGTACAAAGACAGAGTGTTGATAAATGTTGGAATCAGAGGACTATTAGCATCGTTTTGCGGATGAGTTCCGACAGTAATTGCCGTGTCGGCGGCGGACACCGAATTTATGGTGCTCACTGTGGATAATTGAGTCTATAGTCAGCGTGTGGTCGACGTACCTGTCAAGCACAAGGTGGTAAGAAAACTATAGGTTGATTGGTACATATATTTTATTCTATTGGTAAAAGACGCCTAATTAACGCGTCAATAGGTGAACGCATGTTTCTGTTTTCCATTACAATCCTAATAGTATTCATTCCTTATTATTATTTTAGAAGAGTTTTCACTCAAGCTCCCAACATAACAATTGAACTGTTTTAAATTGCAATAAACAGACAATGACGATCGTCATTCCTATGGAGTAAGCTAAAATACGCTTCATTTAAATTACGAAAATCTGTTTCATTTGTACCAGTTACATGACAGGATTAAAAAAATAGGATACGTATATGGTGAAAAAAATAACGACGTGAATCAAGCAATTAAAAAGGCGCTTCACACAAAGCTGACACACGATAAATCGTCGTTTACTTCTCAATTGGCAAAGCCGTATCACGTCGCCGTAAGTAACCGGCACGAATTCGTGCCGGGGAAATGTTTCCACTAAAGCACAATAACGTACTTGCGAGGGGCCGTAAGCGGATTATGAGAGGTTCCGAAGTAGGCTGCTTTGAAACTCGCAAGAAAAGCAATATCCATTATCTTGGGCGGGCTTTGTGTGGTCCGCATGCATTGTTGGTCGCTTGCAGCGTCCGCTATATTGTCTGTCCGGAATCCGGGCCGGGGTTTACCTTGGTAAAAATTAAAAACAAAAGTCAAAGACAACCTTTATCTAAACTGATACTTTAAAAATATCTTGGATTTTTGTTTTATTTTTAAATATTTCAATGTATAAACGCACCCGTTCTTATTATTAAGTTTGGTGCTTGTTTAACCCTCTCCGACCTTCCACGGGGAAGACGGCTCGGCGTTTGGCGGGTCGTTGGATAAGGTATTTATAGATTAACATACAATAACCCCGAAATCTTCAGTGAGAAGTTTATCAAAAACAGTGGTTTTTGATAAATGTGGGAGGAGGAATTATGATGATTACGATAACAAGAAATCATTGAGAAAAAAAACTCGACCGCTTGAAAAACACCAAATTACATTTAAACATATAAGTTGTATTTACTTATGCAAGCCATTTATTATGATAACGTCATTGCGTCAAAAATCGGCTATTTTAATTTTAATATAGCCAGTGTCACTCTCATAGTTAAAACGAATCTAACGACACCTTTCAAGCCAAAATTCATAAAATGAAATCACGGCTTGATTTGGCCAAACAAATATACATGAATATATACAAACATACATATACTCGAAAAACATAACCCTCTTTCTGGCGCAGTCCGGTAATGAAAAGATGGCATATTTGTATTTTTAGGTCATAAATTACCTGTACAGTACATGTTAAAAAATCAGCCGATTCAGTAGTATTGATTTGAAAGATTAACAAACATTCAAACAGACATACTTTCAAAGTTTTTATAACATAAGCGAGACATGATAGAAACGTAGCTTTAAAAAATTATACTCGTTAAGACCTACTGAGACTGATACCTAATTATGAAATCCATAAATCTTTCAAGTACCCACACCTGCTACCTCACCAGTTTAGACATTGTTCAAGCCTAAAACTTCGCTCGATTTGTGTTTCAAATAGAATATAATAGAGATATATTAATTCAGACGTAGTTAAAATTATTTGTGTAAAACAAATCAGCCACCACTAAGAAGCAGTTTCACAGAAGCATAGCTGCTCTGGTTTTCAGTGATGCCATGATTACATGATTCAGCCATTTTCACTGGTATAAAATGATATTGCTAGATCTTCACATGTGATACCCGGTATAAATAATATCCGTTATTTACCAGTTAATACCAATTATAACCAGTTTACAAATTTTTAGCTCTATAACACAATTTAATGGATTCTTCTGATAAATAATGTGACTATTATATATTATAATATATATAATCAATATTCAACTATTGTTGATCATACTAAAACTAATACTACTATACAATGTTATTGTTACTGTTCTAACAACCAAGTAGTTTCGGTATGTTAGAGTTACCAATATCCAAACTATTGAATTCATATTTGTTCTCGAATATTGTTTCATTTGTGTTTCTCTTTATCCATGCCACCTGCGACACGGGGAATTCTAGTGCTATAATGGTATGAATGAGTGTGTAAACTTTACCTCATATGGCTCCTATAGACCTAATTGATAAAATAGCTAATATTTTTCTTAAGTTAAATCAACATTTTTAGTTAATGCAATGACATAACTATGGGCACATGGACTATATTTGGTTTATAAAATTTATATACCAATGATTATTACCAAAGAGTCTGGAAAATTAGATTATATTGCAGTTGTAAAATCAATATTTGCATTCAAAGCCGCGCTGGCAGAAGCTAGTTGTATAATATTTGCATACTGATGAAGCGGGTGCATTTCACCTAAGTGGCACTAATTGACATATATTGTTATATAGTTCAGCTTTCCACATGAATTAACAAAATATCAAATGTTGACTGACGAATTAAACACCTATCATAATAGCCATTCTACTGTTTATAATAATATAATATACGGCTGAAAAAAATTAATGGAATAGAAATAATTAATCGTAAAGACCATATGAAACATGTTCAAGCATGTACCTACTGGTTTAGCATCGTAACTCGGCAGCCATAGCATTATTTCTCAAACCAACTTGGTACTGCATAATGAAACACGAAACTCTAGTTCATAATATTTTTTTTTTATAAATATCCTATTATACAAATGTGACGGGACGAACATAACATCAGCGACTTAAATCTACGATCGAAGCGAAACCCAAGTCGCATCCCATTGCGCCCATCACCCGAGACGGGGATGTAATATTTCATGGGCCTGTAATTTTACCAGTACCACACAACAATGCGAGTACACCACAGCTTGGCCGCAGAGTACCAGGTGTGGAGACAATACTTCTCCGGATAAATCAAACACAAGTTCTTTCCTGAACTGGTTTCCGTCAGCTTGTCCCACCACATTAGTCACTTAAAAAATGAATTATTTATGTCCACTGATGAATAAGGAATACAGGCCAAGCATCCACAATACCTATTAGAAACAGAGTATCAACAAACACACCTGCATGCTCCATTTCAAGTCCGCCGCGATCCGGAGCGCAAACACGCACTCGTGTATCGGACCTAAGCAAACAGCTACGAAGCCATTTATGTCTACGGACGAGTCTTATAAAGCACTGAAGGCACCCTAAGGACGGCGGTTGATTGTTCTTTTTCAGAAAATTAAACCTTGCGAGAATGTTCTATAAACAGGATGCTTCTATTTTTAGATATTATCTTAAATAAAATAAATAAACGTTTACACCTATGCACTAGAATTCCCTGTGTCGCAGATGGCATGGACAAACACAGAAATACAAGCCAAACACCCAAGACGGTTTTTTTTTATATTTAAAAGTAAGCTATATATCTATGCAAAATTATGGAGTTATTGGTCTGATGCTACTGCCAGGATATCCAACACCCTAGTACACTCTTAAAAAATAATATCACATATGTCGTGTATTTGATTTGCTATAATTTATGAAGACCTGTTCAACCGTTTCATGTTCATCAAGTAGAGGGTTTTACATTTTCGTCAAATGAGCTTGTTCCACTTCTTAAGTACGAGTAGTATGATCAATGGTACGTATTTTCCAACTCAGATTTTTAAAAGAGCCAGCCTGTGAGCCAGGGCGAGGCAATATTATTCCAAGCTTTGAACTAAACCAGTCAAGTACGATATGAGCTCGCACATCGAGGGTTCCGCAGCCAACTGGCAAAAATAGAACCCTTCAAGTTTCATCCTATCAGTGTATGTCTGTCTATTGGCCGGTCATATATTATATAACCAACAATTATTGTATGACCACGAGTATGAATCACACTTGACCACCATATTGATGTTTATGACTTATCTCATTAATTAATTGAGCCCTTGAAAATTTTCTTGTAAGACCTATCAAATAATACCGCACATATGCTCAAGTTTTTTGCCATTTCTCTGATAGATGCATAGAGTGCGACACCTATTGGTGTGTGAATATGACTCCGCCCTTTCTCAACAGATGTCGTTTTTAGTATTGTTTACGTGTACTAATAAATGACCATACTTGTATTCGATAGTACTGAATGTCAGCTATCTAACGCATTTTATGATATTTGGTTGAAGTGTAAGCAACAATTGTTTTCACCTTTTCGAAAATGTCGGTTTTTATTCCAAATAAACGTCATTTGCGGGAAGTGTTATTACATTATTTTATTGCGAAGAAAACTGCAGCGGAAACTTATCGTTTGCTTGTGGAGATTTATGGTGAGCATGCTCCGTCTAATACAACTTGCAAGGAATGGTTTCGACGATTTCAAAATAACGATTTTAGTACTGAGGATAAAGAACATGGAAAACCACCAAAAAAATTTGAAGATGCTGAATTGGAAGCATTATTGGCGGAAGATTCTTGCCAAACTCAATCAGAATTAGCTGCAGCATTAAATGTTGATCGTTCAACTGTTGCAAAGCGTTTACAAATGATGGGAATGATTCAAAAAGCCGGTGACTGGGTTCCACATGATTTAAAAGAAAGAGACATGGAACGTCGGAAAACCATTTGTGAAATGCTACTTCAAAGACAGCAAAGAAAAGGATTTTTGCATCGGATAGTCACAGGAGACGAAAAATGGATACACTACGAAAATCCTAAACGCAAAAAAGCTTGGGTGAAACCAGGCGAACCAGGCCCATCACAGCCAAAAATAAATATTCACTGTGCCAAGGTCATGCTCTGTATTTGGTGGGATCAGAAAGGTATTGTATATTATGAGTTGCTCAAACCCTCTGAAACTATTAATGGAGAAGTTTACCGACGACAACTAATGCGTTTGAAGCGAGCCATAGAAGAAAAACGACCAGAATGGGTGAATAGACATAACAAATTAGTTCTTCAGCATGACAATGCCAAACCGCATACCGCAGAAGTCGTAAAAAGATATTTAGAGGGACAGGACTGGGAAGTGTTACCCCACCCGCCATATTCACCAGACATAGCTCCTTCGGATTACCACCTATTCCGGACGATGCAGACAGACCTTACTGGAGAAAAGTTTACTTCATGTGAAAGTATCAAAATTTGGATTGACAACTGGATAAGCTCAAAAGACCAGGACTTCTTCCAGCAAGGAATACGAAAACTACCTGAACGATGGGCGAAGGTTGTAGCTGCAGATGGAGCATACTTTCAATAATTTTTTTTTTAATTTTGTAAGCGAACAAATGTGTTTTATTTTGACAAAAAGGGGCGGAGTCATATTCACACACCTATTATTTTTTTCTTTTTCTTAATTGACTTCACCATTATAGCATAGAATACATGTTTCCCATAAGTAAGATTCACACAATTAACTAATGAACCACAAACTAACCTTAATTAGTTAGACAATAGCGCTGATTATTATTGAGGTCAAACCAAAGTAAACCTAAACTTAGCGATTCTGTCTTGTTTAATTCAGTTGGAAAGACACCATTTTATGAATTCTACAATGATAATGATAACAACCATGATTTCTTCGTACCTTGCTAAATAACTATCTTATGTTAAGCTTATAAAGCACTCAAGGGGGTGATTTCCAGGGGTCCGTGACGAATGAGTCTAAACTGTAATAAAAAAGTAACGTAATATATTTATTTTCACATCATCATTAAGGACAGGGTAGTCAGACAGAAAAGCAGTAAAATTCTAGCAGGGTTCGACCGAGATAGTATTAAAATATACAATTCAGTTGCCAATCAACATTCTTATATTGCTGTGTTGCCACACAGCACAGATTGGCGGACGTGGGATGCCGATATCGGTGAAATTACATGCACATGGGAGGATCCGTCCTCACGTCTGGCGGATGGCGGATACAGATGATACGACGTGAATCTTCCCATACCCTCTTACGGTACGGTATGTATTGATGATCAACTGACATATGATTGGAGATAGGCTACAACAGCAATCTTTTTTTTACATCTGCTAACTTAGCTCTGTATTACATAAAATTGCTTGTCCTTAGATCGTGGAGTACATGTGCTTAAGATCAAACGGTACCTGTCATTATTTGCCCATTTAATTTGCGTCTGAGACCTTTTTTTATTTGAAAGCTGTTTGACATTTTATAATAAGTTTTTTATCCACAAATAGCCCGAAATTGTTATTTAAACATAGATTACTTTCAAAATCGGCGGTTTACTCATTTAATCAGTCGGATTCGTAAGGCGTTGTAGCTACTTGTATGTAGTTAAAATGTGATTTAAGGCCAAATAACACTTTATAGCTAACATCACGAATTGTAAATTGCAAATTCTGTTCTCTGCTAACGGTACACAAAGCCTATCGCTCCGAGACACCAAACATTTGTGGAGCACTTAACTGGTATACATTAACGTTTGCTTAAAATCTACAGAATGTACCGCAATATTGTTCCAGAAACATTCGACGTGTTTTAAATACGGATTTCGGATTTTTAAGTGTAACCCTATATGTAATACAGTGTCCAACCATCTGCTTTTACCTTTAAAGGGCTATATATTTTTAACTGTGGGAAGTCGGCTATAATTTCCCCAGAATTTATTTTGTTTCATATATCAAAAACTAAAAATTGAATACCTATTCCCCTCAGTATGCAAGTACGCACATGGTAAAAATAATATGAATTATAATAATTAATATTCTGTGAAAGTCCTCCAAAACTTGTGAAATGAATTCTCTAAGTGTTATATTTATAAGATAAACAGGGAGAGCAAAGTTCTTAATCGTTCGTAGTGTACCTACTTAGAACACCCGAACTAGCAAACTCGCCACTTGATGCAAATACAGCTTAAAACTTAACGTGCTCTGTATTTAAGTTCTGAAATACATTACCTAGCAGCTTCGCACGCCGTGACCGGTAATTTATTTTCTTTCAAATATAAGAAGATGGTTTTATACGAGTATCTAAGTAATTTTCTAACACCACATTTTCTGCTTATATCCTAATATTTTACCGTGTTAAAATGAGAAAAGAAAATTTGATTACATGAAATTAGGTCGCCTCTAAGGGTCTCCTCGGCGCTTTTTACTGTGCCTCGCAAAAATGTCCGCTGTGATACGCTTCGCGCTCCCGAACAATGTTCAGCTAATGAAATATCAACAACGCCTCACTACATTCAATAACTTTTTAATTACCGCATTTCATTTATTATACACATTTAAACACGGTTTTCAAATAAATATTTTCAATTGTGGTTTGCGTTATTGGATTAGGATTTTTATTAATATTATAAATATATAATAAACGTTCACACACTCCTGCACTAGAATTCCCTGTGCCGCAGATGACATGGACAAACACAGAAACTTAAGACAAACACCCAAGATTGGAGAACAAACTTCATGTTTACCACACAAAGTGTCCCGGCCGGAATCGAACCCGTTACTCCTCGCTTCGAAGACAGGGCTAAGCCAAAGGCATAGGCTACCAACTCAGCCACGGAGCCGTCACTAATTAAAAGCTTCAGCCATGTTACCTTCACCATAATAATATTACATTTCATTTCATGTCATTTTACAAAATTATGGCTAGGTGTGTGGAAAAGATCTAATAATGTGGTATCATGAGGGTTTCTTATTATTAATTAAGATTGAATGTATTGCAATTAACATGAACATTACCCACCCAAACGTCCAAGATCCGAGAACAAATTTCAAGTGATGTGTAAACTGGCAACTGAGCACACAGTCGTCATCGTTTTTAGAGACACAACTAAATTTTTTTTTAAGAATTCAATGGAAATAAGTTATTTTGACTTTAACTTAGACTTTGATGAACGGTATCCTATGTTAAAGATCTAATTATTTGTTTTAACGAACTTTGCTTATGTAAGTCGCTAATCCATACATATCACGTCGCTCAAGCGCCACTTCCATGTTAATTATGAAATAGGATTATAAGGATAACGCACATTAGGCTCTCCTAAAACATTAACTCCGTCGTGATTGTAAATAAATAGCACAAGTTCACCCGTAGGCTGCCATTCCACGAGAGATGTTGTGATGTGTTTAGCGAAGGATGTGTATCATTTCAAAATGAAAGTAAAAATATTTTTATTATTGTATATTTGTTCAGATAAAGTATTTTTTAAGAATTTAATATAAATTAAATTCTTAAACAATACTTGATTTATAATAAATATCTAACTACAAAATCACGTTATTAGTTTGGTGATGTTCAAACCCCGAAGAACATTAAAAAGAACTCTAATGGAGAATTCCATTTTTTCGCGAGTATGATTCTATTCACCGAGAATTTAATTAGGTTGAACCAATAACATCTCTTAGCTCTGGCGGAAAAAGCTTAACGCTGACAAAATGTGTCTAAAGAGAAGACTGATAAATTTTGCTTTTGACTTCATTAGGGGTGATTTATTTATTAGAATAGCACTAATAGCATTATAGGTAATGTTACTAACAAATCAACGATTACAATAATATAATTTGAAATTGTTATATTAACAGACATTTAACATTCTCAAATAAACAAAAGCACACACAATATAAACCTGCATTCATAAGTTGGTATATATGATTTTTCTATATAAATAATACTTACTGTCACAGATTTGTAAACTCGCCATAAATAATAGCCATCACTCTAGGACAATAGTTTTTCCCGGCCAGTGAAAGTGGTTGGGCTTTTTCAACGATAATTCATTAAACAGTGACCACAATCTTGATGGGTTGCTGTCACATTTCTTCGAATTTCAATTTCATTGTGAAATTAACTGTGATGATTATGAAATCTTCCTCGGGATATTTTCCTTCAATTATATTGAGAACTTGGTATGAGGCATATAAAAAGGGTCCAAATATTTTACGTTCCATTTTCTTTTCAAGTCTGTGGCACACGGTATAATCATAAAGATTATCTAGATACTGCTGTATTTATATTTAAATTATGCTAATGTTTGGGGGTAATTATTTACGTTTCCTTATTATATTAAATTTGACCATCATTTTCTACTTTTTATCTAGATTAAAATTCAGATCAGTAGTTAATTTATTTAGAAGAGTATTTTTGGTCTCCGACTTTGCGCATGTAAAACTTGTGAGCAAGCGGTCGCCCATCAACATAACGAAGAAGAATATCAAGTTACCTTTTAATCGAACCCACATACTCAACGCAGCCAGCTCATATGTGTGTGACAGATAAAAATGTAGGCTCCCCGTTTTTCCTATTGCTACCCGTGCGAAGCCGAGGCGGGATGCTAGTACATTATACTTGTAACAAAAATTAGGTTCTTGTAATAAGAAATACTTAAAGGAGCGTTCCAAGTTTCTTTTTTTCATTCTCAACTTTAAATGATTTGAAGTAGATAGTAGCTATATTTCAAAATACAATATTTATTTTCAGTTCAAGAATTTCTTCAAGCTCCAAGATTATCATTTTAATAAATACAATAACGTTCCATGAAAAAGCTTGATTTTGGTGAGCTTTATAGCCCGACGACTGTAGAGTTTTATTAAAATCATAAATCGCATGTCAAATGCACCCGTTCCTGCCAAGACTGGATAACAGATGTACAAATGTACATATTTTATGTAAATCATTTCATTTTAAAACGG
Source organism: Aplocera efformata (assembly GCA_921293045.1). Classification (NCBI taxonomy): domain Eukaryota; kingdom Metazoa; phylum Arthropoda; class Insecta; order Lepidoptera; family Geometridae; genus Aplocera; species Aplocera efformata. Next base: position 8,326,859 of record OV121045.1, read on the forward strand.
TACGCGCGTTAAATAAGTGTTGCGACATGAACACGGGAGCTAAATAAAAACACCCGCTTGGGATGACTTCCTATGCATCATAAATATAAAATGATGATCATTATCATAGAGACATAGTTTAACGCTGACATATCTAAAAACTTTACTCATGTTTTAAATGTTTTTATAATATGATCAACGAAATAGAACAATCTTGCTGCCCAAGATGTGATTACGGCTGTTCATAACAATAGGAATAACTAATATTTTACTTACAAAATTAAGTATAATATATTTTTTTTATAAAACTTGTACGTCTCCTCGTTGGAGTGAATACCTTTTTGTATGAATTTCGATAATACTTCTATTTGAATGTGTGCTTTTAATCTATTCATTTGAAAAACGTTTCAGTTCGCTTGACCCAATCAAATAATATCATTACTTTACTGAAAGCTGTTCGTAATAGAGCATTAAATATATTAAGCACAATCTCTAACACATGCTACTCTCTTAAACTTTCTTGAAGAATTTTCATAATAAAGAACTTGGAAAATAAGTGCCTAACTTTTTTATAAACTCAACTTCAGAACTCATTTTTCATCATAAGAATAATTTTATTGCTGCTTTAATCAATTGATCGTGGTTTTATAGCTGGAAAGGTTCATAAAAGCCTATCTTCGTTCGAGTTGTGGTAAAAATGTCTAAACTATTTGCGGATACAAATGGTAAAATGCAGTTATGAAATAACAATTATAGCGCAATGTTCTGCAATCTATGGTTTACATTGAACAATTAAGCAGTAACATTTATTTCCTTTAACTTTTTTTATCACCTATGTTTCCTTCTAAAGTTTGATTCCATTTATAATAATCTATTAAAACGTAAAAATGCTATTATACTTTTAAGCAATAAAGAGAGATGGCAAATGAGTTAGTAACATGTCAAAAACAGACAAATGGGTTTTTGCGTTGCAAAACACGAGCGTCTCAGCCTAATATTTAAATTATATTATATCAAAAAATAGTTGTATGCCTTGGGCCGACATTGTTTGCATACATCCTATTATGCCAACCGATCGAAACGCACATTATTGTTTAGAACTTTACCAGAACATATTTCATTTTACATTAAAGCAAAATAATGAAATATACGAATGGGATGTTAATACATCCCTAGAGAGAAGTAAATGGCATTAAATGACTGAATTTCCAACACAAACAGTTGTTTGTATTTCATAAAATTGTTTATTTATTTTGTAAACTGATCCGTAGTTTGTTCGGCTATTAGGAACATTAAATTGCCATATGTCAAAACCAGTCTATTTTTCAGAACGGATTTATCTAAATTATCTGAATACTTGGAACCCTGGCCTGGAGTAAACATTTGGGCTATGAGCATATTTATTCTAGTGTATTGGATGTTTGTGTTGATTTTATGACTGATGTTTTAATTTAGAAATTTGTTTTCTGTAAACATATTTATTTTTAAGTTATTATATTATATATGTTAAACTTCTGACGGTAGGTAGCAGCTACATTTCCGCACGAGAAATTATATTGCACAACACTTTAATTAAAACAGTGTAGCATGCAAATCAGCTGATCTACGGCTCTAGTGTGCTTCAAGTACTGAATTTACGTCTTCAAATTCAGATTCGGTAAATAGTGTTAGCCACATCCATTTTTGTATATAGTATGCTGCACAAATCAACTTAATTACGTTGTGTAGAGGCATGATCTTAGCAATTAGATTAACTAATTATTGGAGACTGATTTCAATTTATACCTATCACTATGCCTATGCTATGTACCCAAATATCGCTATTCAGTTACGTTTTATATGATTATCTAAGTATCATCAAAATTGGACGTGCCAAAGCGTATAGTATTTCTCTGTTAAAAATAAACAATGCTGCTTTAGTGATTTCTTTCGACTTTCCAACAAAACAAAATCGGATATCACCAACTACAATAGTATAAACTCAATCAAATTTTGGAGCACGTCTGCGACAGCATTAGGAGGGATTATGAGCTGCCCCGGCACACTCACCCAGACGGGTCAACCGCAACTCTGTTACCGATCTTAAACGCTCCAGCAAACTTCCGCTTGCATTTTGGTTCAATTAACAGCGGCTCTTGTAAGCTTACCCGCGATCGTAATGTCGGGACCTCCGCTCATCAAACTGTACCCCTATTATGCGATGCCTCGACTCCGTTAGCTGAACACATATGGTACTAAGTTGTTTTGTGATTAGGGTATCGGACATCTCGGGGCAATAACTTTTTATAAGCTTTTTGTCGTACTCTGTTATTATTTTAATGTGCAAGTGTGCAAGATATTTTCCTACTCGCATGACTACGTGTTGTTTTACGATGTTTTCGTTTTTTTACAGTACCAATTTCATCACAATTATATTCTCATACTTAAATGGACAAAGGTAATTTTTGAAGTATATACAATTAGTAAATGAAACAAGTGAAGCAGAGTTTATAGAACTGATATTGAACTGATAAAAATAAGGCTATTGATTTGTTAGATATTCTAAATTTTATTTATTACTTATGAATTTACTCAGAAAAGTTTATTTCTGAAGTTTCTGATCAGATTATTACTGCACTCAACGGTTTATTTTAGTGGAACCCATACTTCCTGAATATATTTACAGCAAAAGGTATGTGAAAACCTATTTATATCTTTACAGAAACCACACATGATTCAGTAATAAATTGTGTCAGTTGAATGTAGGTATCTTGCTCAAAATGTTGTGCTCCTCTTTCCTACTCGGATTTATCTGCACTTTCGCTAGAAAAGCAATACTCTACGTGCTACAAGTGCAGCAACATAGTGCTACGCCGTAGCTGTAGCTTCGTAGAATTGTTAACTCAAGAAAGATCGAGTTTATGTACACAGAATAATTAAAACTACAATTTTCAAAACTGTTTCCAAATTATGTGTAGATATGCAACAATAGGACTATATTACTAGGCACAAATTGACTCTATCTCTTTTTATCTCTTAAGCGCTGTCTTCTGTGAACCGAAATAGATAGCCATATAATATTTTTGCATCAACTATTGTATGTGTCCTAAAAATGAAAAAAGTTGAACATTAAAATAGGTCTCATTCCAGAAATTGAGCTCACAATACTTTGTATGGCACTAATGGTAGTTAGAATAACCCTCGGTGCGATTGCCTTTGTCTTATGAAAAACGTTGAGTAAAAGTAACGTTGGCTTAATTGTAACCCATAAATAGCTTTTAATGTACCTATTTATACCCGTAATAAAAGCACTACATTTTAGGTTGCTCATAACCAATCCTGCTTATTGGTACGTTCCGGGACGAACTCAATTCTGATTCTACTATTACAGAAAGTCTCCAGTATTTCCAATATCTGCAAATCACCGAATTTGCAAGCCTAACTACATGACTTTATTAAATATTTTGTGTATCAGAAATAGCCTATCCCACCTTTGTTAATTTTGAAATAGTTTAGACTCGCCACAAAGCAACACAGTTTCGACTGTAAAAGCCTAATTAAACTAGCTAGTGTACACATGTAAGTAAATATAATGTTTGTAGAACAATAATCGCAGTGTTATTTGTACACCAACTGTCAATGAGGGAGCTTATTTACTTAACTACAAACACTTTGATATTGAGCTTTGAATTAATTTCTAACCAATCGTTTTGATCAAAGTGCGGGTGAATGTGACTTTTCAATTTAAATTATGAGTTATGAATCAGTCTAGCTTCTACTATAAGCTAATGAGATCTCACATTTTTTTACAACAACAAAATAGTTATTTTGCTAAGTGTTTAATAGCATAGGGCACTGATGTGAGCTCGCGTTGCCCAGTGTATTCAAGGCTATGTTGAAAATACAGATATCATTTCACAGAAGAAAGCAGTGGCGCGATTGAAGGAGCAGGAACCCCAAGCTGATCTACGACGCAGTCTAAGGGCAGAAATAAGCTGAAGGCAATTCTTCCGACTCCTTCAGGTAGAGGAAGAACAGCAGACTTTGGGACTACACAGATCTCCAACGCCACGTGATGTCTTAAACACGCAGGTACATCCTGCTCCTCCTAACCGGAAAAACCGCAGGGTCCCCGTGACTCCATCTGGTTAGGGTGTGAGTCTAGTTACGCATCTTCTTTCCTGGGAAAAATTTGTAACACCATTCAAATTGCACATAAATATTGACCATAATTTGACGTGCATGTGTCTCTGGAACTAATATTTCGAATAACTGCTTACTTATTGTCAACTAGAGAACATCACAAATTTTAGTTCCTCGGACACTCGTATCAGTTTAAAGACGGTATACATAGCCGAAATGGCGTTCATCAATTAGGGACCAAGACAAACTAGCAGTAGAACTTGTGCAAAGTTCGCCCGAACTGCTAATCTTAGTATTAACAACGCATGTTCTTGTCGGTATATATTTATTTTATAATACAATAAAAAGTGATGTTTCAAAGTATTTTTTTACAAATTCAACGAAAATAAAGTATTTTGAATTTGAATTTGACTTTGGAGAGGTGCTAGCGCTACAACTGGTAATTCCTGAATTCCGGTCAAAGGGTGTGGCTGCTGGTAAAATCACACAAGCATCACAAGTTACACATCTAGGGTGACGGGCACTACAGGGTGCGGCTTGGGTCTTCTCATGATTCCGTCGGGGATTACTGTTGTTATGGGCGGATGTAACCACTTAACAGTAGGCCTTCAGCTCGTCTGGCACTTCTTGTACATAACAAAAAAAAGTGACAATCCGTTATCTATCTATTATAGAGAGCAGAGTCATAGGCACCCGTTATTGAAATTACGAATTTCAATAACCATTTTCAATAAGCACCGAACGAGACATTCCATCAAAATGTAAACTATCACGTTTAGCGCAGAAACGCAACTTCAATTAGCTTTATTTGCTAATTAGTAAACTTTCCCCTTTGACGAGACGTCGCAGGTCGTAGCTATGCGCCGAGGGATGCGATGCCGCTCACGTGAGCGAAACGACAGTCGCTCTTCATAATAATTACCATCGTTAGGGAACTACTCAACCAACTGCACGGAAATACGTCAATGTCATCGGTTAATTGCGAAAAAGTAATTAACGATCGATAGCCGACTGCCTCCATTGTGCATTATGATTGTGAAATCACTCAGGACACGATAGTTTCAATGATCATTATGCACTGGTCAAATTAATTGAGGTTTGATTGGAGCATTGAATGTGAATAGTCGATCAAGTAGATTACTCATTTAATTAGTATATTATACACTTTAACTTTTGTGAAATTAACATTATATAAGGACATAGGGTCCATTTTATTCCGATGAAATGTGAGATTCCTATGGAAGAATGACCATATTCATTTATTTTTCATTTAGATTGTTACATATTTTTACCTAGATGGCGCTGTTACGGTGAATGCACTTTCTTTTATAGTTTAGTTCGTAATTTCTCATTAGATGGCGCTGTAGCAGTGAATGCAAATTAATGAATTATTAACAATGAATTGAACAAATTATCTGTAGTGGTATCAAGTCCTAATTATCTATTATGTTTCTTAAATACTTGAACCTATCGTATCTTCCTACTTGTTTAACAATGAGCCATACTAATTATGCTCAGCTGCCACATATACTAAACATGTGGTGTATCTAAATGTTTATCCCATCCAAAGCTTCAAAAGGTCATAAACGTGAATAGCGGATATTAACGGATCGTTACAGTTGCAATTAATTAACGCTCGATCGACAGCGATCGAAACATTACTTAAATGAGCATCAAACAAAATGGTGGACGAGTAATTAGTGAAGAGTAAAATACAGGTCGGTGCAATTTAGAAGTTACTTGCACTAATCACACTTTCGTGAGTTAATCTGGACAAAGTGCCGCTAACTATAATATTTGTTCCTACAAAGGATAAGCCACTGGAAAGCTGGTTTTAACTGGATTCAGGAAGTGTTCGGCTTGGAATTGTGGTATCACTTTTGAGTTCTGGAATTACATTTTAGGTAATGCTAGTTAATATCGATATTAAAAAAAAACCTTAACGCACTCATACCTCTGCACTAGGATTCCCTGTGTTTCAGATGGCACACAACATAGAAACACAAGACAAACACTCAAGACCCGAGAAAAAACTTCATGCTCACCAACGGACCCGGGTTCCGGGACCACTCGTTTCGAACGCAGGACTACTACCAACTAAGCCACGGAGCCGTCTACATTTCATATCATATGTCACATATCCCAATTTGCTAAATTACACACAGTAGCTATAGTCGACATTTGTCTAATACTAGCGACACGCCCTGGATTCTCATGGATGCAATTTGCTAATGAAAAAGAAGATATACAGCATAAAATTAATAAGTTTATTATTCTTCCATACCCACCTTCAACAAACAATCATGAACACAATAAAAAAAATCAGCCACATTGGTCGAGCCGTTTTTAAGTGACTTTCATACATACGGCAATTGATTTTTATTATTTTGTAGTTACAGTACAATAGTTATATAAATATCATGTCACTTGATAAGTTAATACGTTAATTAGGTAATATAAGTATTTCATTGCTGATGAATGCGTCTTACCGCCTTACACCGAATAAGCCCACCTGCGTGCTACATCAACTTTTTGAGATTGCTTCAGAGTTGGCCGCTGTTTCTTCGAGTTGGGTTACACTTTAAATCAGTACCTACTTGTCGCTGAAAAGGAATACCTATAATTGAAAATTCACCGCACAGCTGGGATCAGGGCGGGACAGGTCGGCATAATCCGGCGAGATGTTGACGTTATCTTTGTCAGCAATAGTTATTTTGACGAAGGTGATATTTAATTTCGAAGTACAATATTATTTAATTGAGTCAACATTAAGGCTCGTCCACTGTCAAATTTTTGTACTTTAATCTTGATATTTTAAGACCACCCAGATATAATTATTTAATTGTCTTCCAGTTTTTAGCAGCTTCGCAGCTTTCCTAAATATATCTAGTTTTTTTAATGCATTGTATTTGTATGCAACTAGATATGCCCAGGATATCTAGTTGCATACAAAGCCAATGCATTCAAAAAAGGTCCTCTTTGCCAAGTTCTTGGTTGACATCAGATGTCGTTAGTTTTAACATGACTCAGCTACTCAGAAATAATGCAGTTCATTAGCAAACTGCAAATTTCTCACAGTGTGAACGTTTCGAGAACAGTAAGCCATTTCTCATTAGGACTAATACGTAGTCAGCTCATTGGAGGTACATGAGCTGGCTGTGTTCATATTTTAATTTACGGTAATTTAATTATAATCGACTTCATTAGGCACGATGAACGGTTTTCCTGCAGCCCACTTAAACCCGTTGGATAAATGGTAACATTTGAAGGAGAGAGCCTGCGCTAAACAACACCAGAATATGGATTCACTCAAAGCATCCCTCATTAAAGCAGTAACTGATATAAACATGAACGTTTTTCGTGCTGCGATCAACGACTGTCCTTGAAGGTAAAGGCCCTGTATAGAAATCAAGGAAGGAATTCTAATAATGTATACTAAATAACAAATTACTTTTGCTTATCGTACTATTTTATTATTTTTTAAATAAATAATTTTTTTACTCTACTGGGCCAGTAGTAAATTAATGTTTTTCGAGTGTAGGTATGTATATTTCGATGTATGTACAATGTATATTTTTTTGACACGCTCTGTAGCCTAAACGGCTTGATGGATTACAGATTGAGAGGTGTCATTAGATTCGTCTTATTTGTGAGTGACAATGGCTATATCAAAATAATAAAAATAAAAATGGCCGATCTTTGGCGCTGTAATATGTTTTAAAAAAAAAAATTTAGAACTTGACTAACATAACTGATATCCGCCGCAAGAGAGAGAGATGATTTTAGAGAAGGTTTATTTTACCTCTCGTTAACGGATCCCTAAAAATTCATCATGAGCTTATACTAGTCCCATGCTGCTCAATTACTATTATAGTATTATACTCAAAGATATATAAAAAGTATAATTGATTATACTTGATTATATATCTCTTGAATCTACATACATTAAGATAAAGAGCATCTGACTTTTCCAATATGACCTACATGTCGATAAATCTTGTAAAACAAAGACCTTTCCTCTTGGGCCAATTTAATATCTGCTGCTCATGGCAAATGTAACGTAATAACCTCGAAAATAAGCAGGAACAATAGAATGTAGGTAAATTAGTTTTTAGGGAACACAAACTCAATTGTCAAAAAGGAATGCCGCGCTTCATCTGCGAACAGATTTATTTATTCAACAAGGAAAAGTTTCAATGTATTGTTTGTATCAGGCGGGGTCTGTATCGGGCGGGTGTTTTGTATGAGTTGGGTATTTGTTATTCACGAGACGGAGACATCGGGCACGGTCCGGTAACATTCGTCTTGAATTTTTCAAAGTCCAAGCTTGAATTCGTAACTGGCTGGGGACCGTGCTATTTTATTTTCAGCTATTTATGTTTACATTTGAATATCTAACAACGCATTATATTATAGGTAGTTTCTTGAAGAAACATTCGTATGTTTCATCTCGAATAGTACGTTCTGCAGTCAACTCATCAAATCAGAACCCTGTATCAGAACATAGTTTCCTCCTGTATTCCTGTCTGTTATGTCTGAGACTATTGGCACTATTAACATGAAATGTCATCATGCATTTTACACATATTTTATTCAAAAATTACACATATTTAATTTACAAAAATATGTGTAATTTGACATTCTGTGTGCATGTAATGTGCCTAAGAATCCTGTAATATGCTTGCGAGTAGGTATGTTTACTTCTGACAGTAACATGCTGTAACTGTTGGGCCAGACCATTACTGAAATTTTTGCTACAATACCTATTGACTCCTTGGCATATTTGGTAGCTACTCTGCCTTCGAGAGTTCCCGGTCGCGGTAAACGTTTTGTGATGATTGTAAAATTTGATCTCGGGTCTTGGATGTTTATCTTGTGCTTCTGTATTTGTCTACGCCAACTGCGACACAGAAAATTCTAGTGCAGTATGTGTAAACGTTATTTAATGAATTCCTAAAGAAACAAAAAACATTGAAAAACTAAACAAGTAACAAAATGAGACTCAAACTAACCCTCCAATTATAATAACAAAGTGAACTACAGGCCCTTCAATTAGCTCACGACATCGATGTAGCGATGTATCGAACAACGGACCGCAACTTCGCATAACCTGTGTGAGATTATAGCCCCAACTAATTTCAAGTTTCTAAACTTCATTATCCGCTTCGTTGGAGATCAAGGTGATGATAAAATTATAATAAAGACTTGTTAGGCACCTACTTGTGTTATGGCGATACTTAACTTGTAGTTAATTTCACAGCCTGGAGACTACGCTTTGTTATAAAAAAGTTGGAAGCCTACGGATGTAAAACTTTTTGTGACCAAGTGTATAGAGCATAGAAATTATATGAAAAGCGATTGTTTGAACAATATTATACTAATAGTAGATTAAGTGATAAAACAAGACGAGAGAGAAGAGAACAAGACACGAACCCTACTAATAGTGAGCACGACGTTTAATTACGAACACACAACTCTAAGCCGTCTTTAAAACTATACACACAAAAGTTTTACTGGTGAACAATAGCTAAGTCGATACGACTTTTACATTCAAACGGCTCAACTTAAAACGATTCAACTGTAAACTGCAAGCTTGATCTAAATAAACTACTGTTGGATAATAGAGGTCGAACGTTTTCGTATGTAAAATTCAAACAATATGGGTGCCCGAGACAGTTACACAAATCATATTTCGAGATATTTTCAATGCAAATATAAGGCTACTAAACCATTAAATTTATCGGGCAGTACAAGCCGCGAGTTGGAATCGCCTTCTTTGAAATCGATAGAAAACGTTTTAATCAAATATTTATTACATTTTCCCATCAAAGAGTAATTTGATTCGCACAATTTATAGAAGAAATAATTGAAATATAGTATTATGTGGAGCTTACTATATCTTTAATAGAAACTTTGTGCTTACGTACAAAAATAATTTTCATTTGTTGCGAGCGGGAGGACTCCCCGACATAATCGCAAATATAGCTTATAATAAACTACGGGCCGACATGTATTGCCTTCGAAGCTTCGTAATAGTGGCAATAGGGGCTATGGCTGCATCGTTTATACGATAGGTAGACGGCATCGTGTGCGATTTCATTTCGTTTTATTTGAACTGCTGCCCACTGCGAGTTGCAGCTCACCAGACTGCAACAGCGGAAGTACCATGCACTATACATTCATATTCATCGTGCCTACATTCAGGGGTGTTTCCTCGCTTTCTCTTTAGTCATATTATTTAAAACTCATCAAAATCAAACGTGATGTCCAAAAAAGGAGTGTGTGACAGTGTACACCGTGCAACAAAACCTCCTACAATGAACAACGGTTGTATTAAAATGTGTACGGCTAGGGGCTGCAAAGATGGGGTACAGGTGATTTAAGTTGTCACAATAAAAGTGACACTAATGGTGATTGTGTTGTGAAATGATGGGGTTCAAGTAAACGAGGACCCTCGGTGCGGTGCGTGGGCTACTGGTTCAACTAAACCACATTTTGACTTTGGAGGAATCTTAACCAAATGAATAAATATATATTTTTAGCGACACAATTATAAGTCTGCCTGTTAATTTTCACAATAGCAGTAACACAAAGTAACAGTGATACTCTTCTTTCGTGTCAATTGAAAAACCATCTTATAATTTTTTTCCAAAAGTTAGCTACAAAATGTCACCACTGAAATCCCGAATCAAATCACCAAGAATCAGGGCAGGATCGGCACTCCAGTAAAAACACCACATTCGTGCTGTGACTCCCTTACATCAATCATGCCGATCTGCTTAGGTTGCACCTGCAGTGACCTGAGCCCGCAGTCTGTTGAGTTCCACACTGGCCAAGGTGGCCGGGTGGTGGTTCCTCTGCAGATTTACTATGCTTATGACGGTTATGTTGTGATATGATGGTGTTTAAATGAACAAGGTAATTTCAAAGCACATTTTACTGTAACACAAAGACCTTAGAGGCATTCTCTCTATCCTTTAATTTCTAACGACATAGTCTGTCCACATATTTTTATAATAATAGTGACACTTATTGTATTGTGTGGTAAAATTATAGTGTTTAATAAAACAAGGAACCTTGGAAAGCTGCCACTGATATAAATTATTATTTATTCAAAGAACCCTTTATCAGATATTTTTAATTTTAATCCACAATTTTTTTAGCAGCCTTGTTCAAGGAATACCACACAAAATGTAAATGTAATGTAAACTACTTTGATTGTGCGTCCGATAAAACTACAACGTGTCAGAGGTACTACCTGTAGTACCAACTTTCTACTTCCCTTTCTACTTATAAATTCTGTACATTACCACAAACACACCGGATTAAATGAAGTGGTGACCTAACAAGCGCCGTAGGAATAAAACAAATATAACGATACGATCTCCCGACCTCGTTATCTCCACATTTCATATGAAGTATATCTTAAACCCACGAGGGTTTATTATTTCAGGAATCATCTATTTACCCGTAATACGGATATCTAAGTTTATAGCTTAGACGTAAACAACATTTTATGTTAGAAGCCAAATAAACTTGTACAAAAAGACAACCGTAACTTCTATCCTATTTGTAATAATTGTGCGATTCTTGTAACTTTTTTAAACAAGAGCCAAACATTTGGCATGTTTCTCACAGTGACAATAACCAAGTGACAATGAGATCGAAGATTCAAAGAAAATTAAAATTTTTGACTTTGACTTGACTTATGCATATTATTAGCATAGGTACTCATACAGCGGCTGCGCTTCTCTATAGCCTAGCTTTTAATAGCCCTGCCTTCGTCAGGAGTCCCAGGTACGTTTTTTTTTAATCAGTTACTTGTATGTGTATGTTTATTAATTGTATTATGCTAGGATATCTTCTGTGTGATCTAGTATCTTTCTTGTCACGAATGAATGTATGTTTACTAATTAAGCAACAATAATTATTTTGATTATTTACATTCAATAAATTACACCCTGTGCAAATCGATGACGCACAGTCACTGCTTATTTTTTTAATATATTGTGAATTGTTCTGAAATTCCCGTAAATGTTTAGAAACAATCATAATAGCAGATTAGGGGCACAATAAATACACAATATAGCCAATCAAAACAATAAAGTTACGGAAAACGCGTTGCCATTTGCATAATTTCACAATTCCCAGCAACAATCACGAGCTGAGCCAACGAAGTTTGTAATATGAGTCGACGTTACGCCTTTATTCTTCCCACAAGTTTGCAATGTTATCAGAGTTTCCATTCACCCTGAGGTCGCTGAGTATTACTCACTTGTTTTCAATTAGCATTTAATTACTCCTGTGTTGAGCATGAAGTTACAATTTAACATTTGCTTTCGGTGCCTAGAGCCTACTGCCTACTCACGCTTTATGCCACATTTCAACCCACACAGATAATAACAGCCTTCCAGGATTTTTCAGTTCCTAACTGAATCGTTTACGTGTTCCAATTGTGTGGACTAATTATAAGAGCGTGTATCCAACATGCTCTTAAAATTGAAGATCTACGAGTAAGGTTTCTACAACTCTGACAACTTTGTAAGGTCCATAGCTAAATGGCCAAAACGGAACCTTTGCTGTCCTGTCTGATTACCACAACTATTTTACTCAGGGACTTTATTTATGAAAAGTGAAAGGTAGATGTTGTAGATGCTTCATACTTTATAATGGTTTAGTGATTTAAAATAAATACAAAATTTGGGGTGACACAATATACATATCACAAAAGATATAACATATCCAAATCAATAATCATTAAAATTCGGAGACTAGAATAAATTAGGGCAATAGCTTTTAAAATATATTACGAAGTAAAAAAAATATCCCTCCCTACAACATAGTCTCCGAACAAAGTCGTAAATGTAGTGGACATTTAAGCGGAGAAAAGCGCCGAGTCTCTCAACAAATGCGAAATTAAATTTGAGAAAAAGCAGAAGAATCTTAGTTAAGAGCGGAAAGCTAATAAGAAGAAAAAAAATGTGGAGATGAAGTTTTTCGTTGCTGAGGATATTTTCCTTATGAAAACATCCGACTTGGCTCGGATTGCAAGGTTTTATTTTACCCGCGACTGGCATAATGAATCCACTATACATTTGCAGTATCTTATCAGTCTGTATCAGTATAAGCAATCTAATTTGCTACGAACTTTGGGTAATTGTAGGCCGGCCGTCTTCAGTTCGTAAGTTTCAGGAAGATTGGACATACAGTGTGGGAGTTTTTGTCGGACAAACCTGTACACATACATATATACTCGTACATACCCACAATGCCGGTTCCAATTTTCTTTTCAAATTCAATGATTTGTATTTAAATTAATTTCCGTCTGGTACCTAACGGTGGGCCAGTTCCCAATCAAGGCATTTCGTGGCACCACCTTTGGCCACATCAGGTCACACAGGTAAGGTGTTGCATTTGCAGTCAAATGAAACTGTTTGTGTGTTGCCAACAGTCTAACTGTCTGTTATGACAGTCACACAATGCTGTGTAACAGCCGTAAAACTTGACCGAGATGCAATTTAGGTTGGATGCACCTAAAACCACAAGTTCCGACCTTAGTAGTGAGTTGTTATTATTACATAAGAGATATTATTTCAACTTCACCTTATTTTAACCTTTGCTTTAATTTTGTATAACATGCCATAGGTAAGCTGATAAGTTTAGATATCAAAAGTATTTTGCCTAAAGTAACTTATTATATCCAAACTTTGGATGGACGGATTGTGTGATAAAAAAATTGTCTTATAATAAATGAATTTATTATAAAATTAATGTACAAAACCAAGTGTTCAAAATTGTCTCTGAAGTTGAAATAAACGAGAATGATTAAAATAGGCTAGCTGGTTAAATCTCAACTCGATTATCACACAAATAAAATACGAGTAGTATATACGTAAATCTAATTTTAACAATTCGTCGTGATAATCACAAATCAGCGTATGCTTACATTAATTCCAGTAAGTAATAGTGAACCTCGACGCCATTATGTGAAGTTGCCCCTCATCTCAGCATCTGCACACAAGTTCCAAAGATACGCCCGTAAGGGAAATCAAAGCAGCTTTCGGTCGAACTTTTGCAAATAGATAACTCTGCTATCAAGATAAAAGATCCCAAAGAGCTCTTAAAGACTTGAAAGCTTTGTGACTTGGGGACTTTAAAACGTGAAAACCTATCTCTGTGAAATGCCGGGATCAAGAGGAATATAATCGAGTTTGTGTCAACAAGTTCGCTCTATATGAGATCGTACTTACTAAAACATTTTATCCACTAATATGCCAACGCTATATGTATATAAGAAAGAGTATGAATGATTTTTTTTATGTGATAAAACAATCGGTATAACTGCCCATTTGATGTTAGGTGGTTACCGCCACCCATAGACATCAGTAATATGACTCAGGTCCTCCTCTACCGAAATATAAAAAGACCCAACCTAGAGTGACGCAAAGGCTACTTTCAGGTGCATCTTTAAATCTGAACAAAGCCCAATTTATAGTTGTCTCAATACATACGCTTTGCGTTATAATTAAAGGCTGACTACTATTTATAAAGGAAATAATTTTCTTTATAAATAGTAATAAAAGCGATGATTCAAATCTTAAGACGAGAAAGAGGACCTGCGAGGATTTTTAAATTGGAAAAGTTGAAGCTGTAGAACCTGCGTTAGATAGCCAGTGAGCTCCATAAATCAACTGGTGGTGGACAGCACCGCTACACTTATCTGATACTTTAGTTTGAACTACTATCCAAGTATCACAACTCACCTTAACGTTTATATTGTTGAGAAAAGTAACATTCATTTTATAGAATAATCATTAAAAACAAAAAAAAATACGACTAAAAGAACTCATCAAACGATCCAATGCCCGAGTAATTAAAATAACAAATGTCGACTTATGTGCTATTTTATTTAGCGTGACGGCACCATGACTTCTTTGAAGTAATTGGTATCTATTGTATTATATTATTTTTTTTAATTTCTATAGGTGACCAAAACGTTTTCTTTTTTTTTTTTTTTTTTTGTTAATTTTAGTTTTTTTACAAAAATATTCTCCTTGTGAGTGGCCAATACCAGATCGGATTTTTCAAGCCGGCCTAAAAACGCCTTATCGACTTATCGATTAGATGCAAACGATATCTTAATGTGCCCTCCGAAACAAGTTCTTAGTTTAAGCGCCTCTGAAAAAATATTTAAAATAATTATGTGTCTAATCCAACGGTTGTATGGAAGAGATCACTTTTAGTGACAATTACTGTTTATTTAATTTGTTTATAATTGTTGCAAACAATTGTTGTGTGCAATAAAGAGTACATCTAACAATCTATCTACCCAGAGTTAGAACGATAGTACATACAATAGTGATCTAAGGTCATAGAGTTCAAAATTATTATAATTAAATTGTTTAAGTAAAAATTATTATTAGCACAATACACTTTGTGTAGTTCTAGACGTCTGGGGCTCTATGAGACCAACTATGAGAACTTTCACATGGCTTTAGAAAAATAATAATCCATAAAACTGAGAATTAAATTGGCAAAACTGGAAACGAAATGGGATTATCGTTGATCCGAAACGATGAAGGCCTCTCGTGTAGTACGTAATAAAATTTACGAAATGCCCCCGAGAAAACTTCGTAACTTTGACGACACGATGGAGTAATATTTGAATTTCATCGTCTTTTGTTTTTATCAGTGAAGTAACTTTCGCCATCAGTCTGTGGAGCCACCTTCTACAGACTAACCAGAGATAGTCGAACTGGTCCAGATCCCAGTGATAATATAAATGCAAAAGTATGTCTGTTTTGATGGATATTTGTATTAATATTTGTTTAGCTTTCACCCAAAAATTTGTAGGTAACCCGATTTCGATGACCTTTTCAACATCCGCATGGAGCGCTTAATTTGAAATAAAACGCATGATTTTCTATGCACAAATTTATTTAACAAAATTTACAAATCCTACTTTTTAAGAATTCAATTGAAGTATTGAAAGTATTTAGAATTTGACATAAATTATAATATTATGTTAAGCAAACGCAGAACAATGATGCACTACTACTTACTACTTGCTCGGTGTTCACCATAATGTGCCAGACCATTAACAACAAAAAAAGTACTATATATGTATTCTATCAGTAGTTTGACGGCGCTGTGTGAAATCTAATACCTTTAAACGAGCAATTCTTGTGTACGAGTATATTTTGTGTATCTCAGAAACGGCTCATACTATTTGGGTGAAATTTTGTGTTTAGGTAGGGTTTTGCTATATAATTTTACCTGTTTAATTGTATTTCTTATGTAAACGCAAAGTGAAAATTGAATAAAGCGCCAACTCGTTAATTTTTGTGGTACTTGATTTGTAACATACTGTAACTTGAAAAATGTATAATTTCAGATAAAATGAGCGAAGCTCGCCCAGGTACTTACCATTAATATTTATTTACTAGCTGCGCCCCGCGGTTGATAATCATACGAGAATACTTAACTCTTTCGGGATAAAAGTATCCTACTTGTTAATTCAGAGTATGAGCTACCTTCAAAACGAATTTCATCTAAATCTGTTCAGCGGTTGAGGCGTGAAAGAGTAACAATCATACATACGACACAAACTTTTCATTTATAATATTAGAAATGATTACCTACTCTAGTGTTACCGTGATATATTTTACTTTAATTTTTCTATAGCCATTCTTAATATCTTAGTATCATTTTCAGTTCCTATTTAACGCAATTAGTTAACACATTTTTTCACCTATTTTATATCTCGTATTATAACTAATACGAGCCTAACGGCTATTTACATATGAGATATTTATTTACCGTTATTTGATACAACCAATTAATTTCAAATTTCCGTAGTTTCAATTTCTTCGCAAATAACATGATGTAGGTAATAAAATAGTTAAATGTCTACGAGTATGCGCATAAATAATAAAAAAATATGAGTAAGGCCGAAGTATTGTGTGCAGCTATTTTTGGGAGTAAATTTTAACCGTAAATTTTGAAACCAAATACTGAATTTGCCTTTGTTGTGTACTCGTAGCGTACTCAGTAAAATAGTTTTTAGGTGGTCTGATTTTGGAGTCCGACTTGATGAGAAATGTTTTTCCTAACTTCCTCTCATGAAACGTTCGTTGCCTTTAGCCTTTTTAAAAGCACGAATTTTAGATGAATATTTCATTCAGTTTTCTTTCTAATTAATCTTTTCAATGGATAGAAGCTTTTTAAAAAACTATGGTAGGTGATGTGCAGATAAATAGTTTGAAAATATGAATTAATCTTATAGAATCCGCAAAATGTTTTATTTCAATGTAGGTAATATTTTCTACGAAGCGAAGCGTTGACGTAGATAATGTACCAAATGTATTATTTACACACTTGTATCTTCGATTCTTTTGATGAAAGATTTCTATTTCAATGTTATATTATTAGGAGGCTTTTCAACCAATAACATACACACAAGTAGAATTACAATCTACAAATTCTCTGAGGTAATGGTGCTTACTATTTTATTTGTTCACGTTCATTGAGAATCTAAAAGATTTTTTTTTGGCGAGCATCAAATAGTAACCACTCCATCGATGCAAATAACAGATTATTTCTTATTCAGGTAGGTCGTGGGAGCAGGTACAAAGAAAAATATTTGGTGGTTAAAAAGTTAAATAATAACAAACGCTTACCATATTTCAAGCACATTCAGTAAAAAGCGAAAAACGTGAACCGTCACAAATATAGCGTGTCGAAAATGTTTGTTACCTTATCACGCGAAAACTGCTGCAATAAATTGAACGGCGTTTTCACAGCTGCACAGTCATAACAAAAAACCTCTGAAGTACCATTTTTACAGACGAAATTTCAGAAGTAAATGCAATTTTAGTTTCCTTCAAGTAGCTGATGTCGTGTTTTTGTTGATAGCTTTACATTATATGTTCTTGTATAAAGTTCTTGTAGATCTATAATAATTCCAGCCAATATGAAAAGTTACATTCCCACGGTAAAATGGTTTTATCTTAGGATTCTCATTGATTCCTCCCGCCTCCCTACATTAATTGGTACAAGTTTCCCCGCAGCAGGCGTAAGTCTGCCTAATGCGAGACCGCGGCCAAGTTTCACTTGTTCCTCCCTAATTACTTTTATTGCTTTCTTTCCCCATCCATTCATAAGATCTGTCCTCTCGTTTAAATTTTACGTTTGCGTAAAATTATTTAACGTAGAAAACTTTTTGAATTTGCCGCTGTAATTACTCTTCTCCGTCAACTGAGGCAACTGTGAGAGACACAATTTTTTCGTTAATATATACATAATTCAACTATACTCTGACACTATAACAGTACAAATAAATTGAATAAACGCTTATACATTAATTCCCTTGCTCTAGGACCAGTGTCGCAGGTGACATAGACTAAAAAAAACATCATACTCGTTACACAAAGTTTAGCCCGGCTGGGTATCGAACCCGAAACCTCTCGTTTCGAAGACAATGTTACTATTAACTAAGCTTTTTACGTTCGAAGCTGGAACATGACATGCGTTTCATAGCTCAGTTACCATATATTTCCATGTAAACAACACGAGAAGATAAAAGTAACATAAACCTGTATCATTTGCAGCTGTTATGCAAAACATGTCAATTCGCTTATTCAGCTCGCTACCATCCGCATTTGTAGGAAAGCGAGGAAAGCTGACCCGGATAAAGGCGTCAAATTACCAACGTCAAATTCCGGCGTCACCTGAGCCGGGACGGCTGGCGTCGCCATTTTTATCCCATTCCGAGTTAATATTCCGTGGAGGTTCGCCGGGAGTCACTCGTGTAACGGACACCCCTCACGGAGCTGGGAATAAAATAGGTACTATTTACAAATTGCACTGAGCGCATGAAATGTAATCAAAGGAGGTTAGTTGATAAGGTAAGAGTAAAGCGAATCACGGCGTCAACACCCGCATAATTTCACCAAGTTATATCTGAGACGATGGCGACAGCAATATTCTGTAGAATGTTCTTAACGTTGTGCCTTTATGCTTAACAATGCATCAGCGATATGTAAATTAACATTTAACAGAGCTTAAACAAAAAGCAAAATAATATTGAACAAGAGCAGGTAAAATTAAGTACATCTACTTTTCCATACATTCAAGGTACGTACGTACTTTTCCAAAGATTTTTACTATTTTATCTCTACGAATAAATTTAGCTCCGACTCTCAGTCGATGGTAATTTATTTGTTACCTTCCCTATCCATTCCAATGAGATCAGTTCCACTTTTCTCTTGGAATTTTAAGGAAATTTTGCAAGATTATTCAATTAGTTTTATATTAGAATTAATTGACTTTCCAAGCATTTATTTAAGAATTCAATGTAAATAAAGTACGTACGTACGTACGTACTTTGATACGTAAAAATGAAAATTTTGTTTACTTACCTTTGAGTAATCCATTCTAAGGACGCTCTCTGCCTAATAACTTGCCTGGTGTTGTTTTTATCAGTCCTTAAAATGGATTACTCAAAGGAAAGTAACCAAAATTTGCTGAAAATGATAAATAATAAATGTCAATTTTGGTTAATAATTAAAATTGGCAATTGGAAAAAAATAAAATTAACATAAAGAAAAAAATAAAGTGAAATAATAATAACAATAATTAATTTAAACTAATACTTAAATTAAAAACACATTTACAATAAAGAATATTTTTACATAAGAATGGTCTGTGTTGTAATGTGATGGCGGCGCGCAGGGCCTGCACTAAGTTTTAGACTTGTTTTGCAGGCAAAGCGTTACCTTCCGTGAAGAAGCTAATTTATATGACCAGAACTGAGGTTTTAATTATGATTGAGACGAAATCGTATTCGCGCTATCAATAACTGCTTGTCTGGGATCCCAAAATATAAAAATAATGTAATGTCATTAATGTTTAATTCCAACAGTTGGGCATAAATTTGTTAAAAATTGTTTCAACAGAAAAATACAATATTAATCAATGTGAATAAAATCACGTTCGTGAACGGAAGTGGAAATCATGAAAATTTATGTTAAAAGGTCCAACTTTAGGGACAATCGAATACTGATTCAATGGGGAATGAATTTGGTGGAAGCATTGTGCTTACCATGCACCGACTGCGCTCAATGCCGCTGTCCGATATAGCACGTTCAATGACGTGATTTACATTTATTGCTCACAGGAAATAGACTCAATTTAAAAGTCATACGAAACTTTGTGATACTGTCACTGTGCGTTTCTGCTTTGTTCACTTTGTATTATTGGCTAATATCAGCGAGTACATTTTAAAACTGATCATAGTGACGATAATTTCAAATCAATTCAATCTCAAGAGAAGAAACAGCCTGGGGGAAAAAATTAAATAGCAGACACAACAAACAACGCGCCGCCATGTTGACCATAGATAATTCCCGAACCAAAAATGTTGAGAGATTGACAAAACCACATCAATAATTTTAATTTTTTATGTGAATATGTGACGGAACAGCAATTCCACTTAGGTCCTCCCCAACCGTAGTATGAGAAGACCCAAGTCGCACCCCATTGCCCCATTGCCCATCACCCAAGACGGGGATTTTACGTCTCATGCGCATGTGATTTCACCAACATCCTTCCACCGGAACACAGCAATGCGATTGCATCACTACTTGGCGGTAGATTACGGTAGTAAGACAAGGAAGTTTTACAGTCCAACAGCTCATAATTCTAGGTTACTACGCTATGAAAAGACTTGTCACTCTCGCTTGTCCTAAATAAAGCAAAATCCCTGTCAATATTGTATAATTGTAGTTTTTTTAGTATCGTCACCCCTGTGACATAGTCATTAAAATCATTGATGCTACGCCGTGTAAAACACTGGTATTGTATGAAACGTGTTTTAAAACTATTGTAACGGAAATATTAATTTGAATGGCAACATTGCAGTATCGACAATCGGCGTTCGAGCCATACCGCAGGCGACGCTAAACAAATTAATGCTTGTTAGCCCACACATAAATGCTGTGATCGTACGCTACAAATAGCCCCGGTCGTGATAATGTCAGGTAAACTAATCGATCGGACAATATGTGGGTAGGTCAAATGCTTAAATTTAATCATCCCACAATCTATCATTATGTTTCCAGGTACCTACTGAGTTCTAAAATTAAATGATTAAAGGTAGTAACTTGCTAACTTGTAGGTAGTTGCGGTAGTTTTCATAGAATTGTAGAGGCTGGTAAAGAATTAAGGTTTTTTTAAATAGTATGTATAATACTATTTACTAATGTACAATACTATTTAAAAAAATCTTAATCCTTTACCATACATACCATAAATACAAACATACATACCTACTATTAGTTTATTTTTATTTATTAGTTTATTCGCTTTCATAAAACATAGATTTTTGTTCTGAGTCTGAGTCTTAGTATTTATTATATGTAACTCTAGCTGCGCCCCGCGGTGTTACCCGCACTTTTCCAGGATCAAAAGTAGCCTATGTGTTAATCCAGGATATAAGCTATCCTGGTACCAAATTTCATCCATTTCGTTCCGTTTACCCATTTGAGCATGAAAGTGGTACAAACATACACACACACACACACACACAGATACATACAAACTTTCGCCTTTCTAATATTAGTGTGATGTACAGAACACACCATTTGAAACCATTTGAAACGAGAATAGGAGGAAGATATATAATATAGGCCGTGAAAAATTTTTGAATCTCAAACTGAGGTACATGCTGTTTTTGACTGGTAGAAGCCTCAATCATCACTATCAAAAACTCAGGCCTCAGCTTTGCGCAATTTGTATTATTGAACTTTGAGTAGCCGTCACATTCACAAAGCAATCAGAGCATTTGTGTAGTGGACCAACGCCAGCGACCTTAATCAAGCAGTTGTCAGCACGTGACGTGACGTGTCCAGCCCCTTGTACCCTCAAGGACGAGAGCCCTCTTGACAGCATTCACCATAATGAGTCTTAGCACCTTACAATAAGGTCAATATTTTGTGTCGGTAAAAAAGCTTCAATTACCTTCATTATTTTTTACTTTTGTGTGGGTGAGATAGAATTAGTAGGTAGAGTTCTCGTCGTAAGATATTATCATAAAGACAATTTTAAGAACATTATTGTTTCAATTTGCTAAGTTTTACGTGAATATTTATCAATCTTTCCTTATAAGTAAGAACTGGCAGATATATTAGTTAATACATTATTTCAGTCAAATCAGTTTGACCTAATTACCAATGTGATATTCTTGTAACTTGATAATCAAACTCAAACTTATTTATATTCTAGTCCGGTTCTCAGCGTACCAATACAATACGATTTACATAATTGTATCATTCAATATACATGTATGTGTAATGAAAAATTATGTACTTAAAAGTGAATAAAATAATTACTTTTATTAAAAAAAAATTAGATCGCGCATAAAAACATATTTGTTCGTGTCACAAAAGATCCTTAGGCACGTAACATGCACACAGATAATGTCAGATTTCATGTTCTAGCTAGACTTATTTGTTAAGAATAATTCTATTGCAACCCTACCTACACTGCCATAATTTATACAGAGGAATTTACTCCATACTTTTAGTGCTTTAGCATTTGCTTGACGAGGCTTTTAAGAGTGATGTAGTAGCACTTTGTAGCTCGATAATACGAGTACAGGCGGCGTGAAAAGTGCGAAGTGCAGCGAGGGAACAATGTCCTCGCTTCAACGACCACTTGAAATGTGAAATTATTGTAACATGCCGGTTGATGAGTTATTGGATTGCATGACGCAAGCCTTCATATGAGATGACTGTATTTGGAGGATTGACGTCAGTGACGTAGTGGACTTCTGTGGTCTTCTGTAAGATGTCGGTCCAAATCAATATGTCGTATAACTAGATATGTCGAAGGCCTTCGAGTGACTTGAAAACTCAGACACTAGAGTTGGCCCTACTTACACAAATGAAATTGTGGCATAGTACTTCCTAAAAGCAATGCTTTTTGTTTTGTTTTATGATCGCTGACCTTCAATTGACCTCAATCTCACCTTATCTTTGAGTTATCAGGTACGCGCAATTTTAAGGCAGGTCCGGTTATTGTGGGTCCACGGTCCATATTCATTTTGATAGACATAGGTACTTGACTTTTTTCTTTGAACAGTTTATACCGATTTAGATGTTTCTCTTGTAAAATAGTAGGGTGTATCCCTAAGGGCGAAAAATAAGGGATGAAAGTATTAAACTCGTCTTTTTTCATTTTTTTTAAATCAGTCAATTGTGATTAATCGATATAAGTAACATTTTAATTCAGTTTGGTACCAAACAAAACTAAAATATTGCGTAGCAAACACACAGTTGGCAAAAATAGTATAGGTATCCAATCCAAACATATACCGTTGAAAGCTTTGGACTTTCAACAGAGGATCTATCTAAACGTCGCGTCGACCCATTGCGTTCACAAATCCATGCGGTGGGGATAAGCTGATTAGCAAGTTAAAAGGATACCCGACAGTAACGAATTTGGCCAAATTAAAACAATCTCATTATCTACTTGACGGCGGCATCGCTTTGATAATGTGTACGAGAAACGTCCCCTTTGGTACTTACCTAATAATGTGTATTGCCGAGGTTGGAACAATTCCCGTTTGTTGTTCAATAGCTGTGTTTTTGACTGAGCAATGTTTGTTCTTGTAGGAAAATGTTTTGTTCCGTATGTGATTGAGAAAACCCGATTTTTATCATGAGATGTAATATGAAGTAGGCCACCAGATCGTTCAGTAACTTCAATCGCATTAAAAAATACACTGTATGCCTTTCGAAGTTAAAAAATGTAACCAGAAAATTATTATCTTTAAGTGTTATGTAACCATTTGTGTATTCACGCCTCATTTCCAAAGAGTTCAGTGCAATTTCACATATGGGTTACAACAAGGCGTACGTAGACGTGACAAGTGATTAAGTCACCTTCGCAAATGTAACCCACGATTAACTTAGACAATGCTT
This sequence comes from Aplocera efformata, assembly GCA_921293045.1. Classification (NCBI taxonomy): domain Eukaryota; kingdom Metazoa; phylum Arthropoda; class Insecta; order Lepidoptera; family Geometridae; genus Aplocera; species Aplocera efformata. The sequence continues at coordinate 8,350,942 of OV121045.1, forward strand.
TTTACGAGATTACTACTATCTAAACAGATAAACGATGAAACATCATTTTTTGTTTGTATATTAAGGGTAATTTCTAAAACTACTGAACTGAGCTTGAAATTCGGTATTTAGATGAAAATTTACCAGTAATAAGTATGGAATGATTTGTATGAACACTATGGGTATTTTTTGTCGCATTCCTATAGCGTCAATACTATAAAATTATGAGAGTTGTGAATGGAATCAGAAACGGAAACGGAACAATTTCTCAGACTAAAGTCATGTCTTGATGAAATCAAAGTCACGGGCGCGCCTCTAGAACTAGCATAATGAGAATGCATGTCCGCCATTCAGGATCTCCCATGGTTAATTCTCAGTAACGGATGTCGGCAGTGGGCGCGGAACAGTGGTTTTCCCACTTTTCCACGTACTGTACTAACACTACAAAAAGCTGAAGTAGTAATCGAGTTGACTATTTTATACGCTACTATTATGTGCCACAGGGATTATACAAAGCCATTTATCATTTCTGTTTCCAGTCTGACATAGCCTCTTAGTAGTTTATTAAAAAAAAATGTTGCACTCGCTTACCGCGGGCGGTAACCGCGTTAAAACCGTCCCGTTAGAAAATATGAGAGCCGCCGGGCTTTATATAATGAAGATTTATTTAAACTATCTTTAGAGTTTCTCGCCGGAAATTTTTAGACGCACAGTTTATTTCTTCTCTTTAACAAAGGTACACTGTAATTGCTATGCTAGAAGTATTTTTAAAGCTTGCTCACCTGTTAACGCTTCGGGATTTTTTTTGAGTAATTTTGAGTAAGTATCTCTAAATTGTATTTTATTGAAATACAATTTGGAGAAAACATTTTAATTCATTTGAATTACAAAAAGGTAAGTAAGAAAACGCATAAAAGCTTAATTAAGTAATTTGCGAATTTCGCTATGTTGGGATGCTGCACACATGTCGCTGTCAAGCCTTTTACCCATAAAGCAGGACCGCATCTGGATGATATAAATACATGAAAATTAACCTAAAACAATATTAATCGTTATATAATTAAATATAGAAATACAACAGACAAAATGTAGAAATTTTATGACATAAATCCGAACAAAAATTGTAAAAGCCCGCTGATATGAATGAATAGCTGTGTAATGTCCGATAGGTCTGTTTCCGTGGTATCCATTATTATGTTTCGGCCAGGTGGATTCGAATTTTGTCCCAAAATTTTCGCAATTTTCGTGGGTCGTATAGGAGTTTAGACAGAACGGAAAAAATTCTAACAATACGCCACTCGGCAATGCCTAAATGAGCCTTTATATTTATGCATCCTTTAATATTAAAGTAGCAATAAAACTTGTTCCCAGCTCATCCGGAGAGGTACTGCCACCACACCTGGAATCTGCCGCCAAGCAGTAGTGCGAGTTACTGGTACGGTTCAGTACGTTACAGGACAGCGAAGTCCGCTCACGCCCGGTTGATAGCGCGCCACGCTTAGTAGGTATTCGGTTTTTAGCCTCACGATTATATTAGGAAGCCCGGGTACAAACTCTCGATACGCACCTGTAGTACAGTGCTGATATTGTAAAACGCAACAAGGGTGTAATTTGGCAACGCGTTTCGATGTTATCGCTTCGCATTTCCCTACAGATACCGTGTTATTTAATGCCGCGTTTGGCTCCCTCTACGACAAAAGAACAATTGCTTTATTTTTGTTTTTGCATTAACTGACCTGTGTAGCGCAAATCCACTAAAATTGCAAATGCACTTTGCATATTTAGCTACCTATTTGTTTGCCAAACAAAGACTGGGAGTAGTTTTGTGCTGTTTATGTGATATAAATTCACAAAAAGTAATTGTAAGACAAATTTCAGAAAAATTCTTACTTTTGCAACAAAGAAATATCCAGGTTTTATTTTGAAAATAAACTTTTGTTCTTAAAAGTTCGTAAAATAATTCAATACGCGTCTTATACACAATATAACGCAGTAAAACTTTTTAACACGAAATCCAGAATTATTCGCTAAATGTTTGAGTATTTTCGCATAAACTCGTTCACCTGGCATCTACTTAAAATTCTGAGGTGTTGTGGGGCAGACAACGCAAACTTTGGTAAGTTCTTGGAGTTTGTCGTGTCCTGGGAACATCGGCTCGACGTTTGACACCTCTCAGCTCCCCGGTTTGAACAGACAACAATCATCCAGAAAAGTTTCCAACACTTTCACTGACTGCCTTGTTTGTTACCCGTAGAATAGTTGTTTAACCAGGCAGCCAGGCACCCAAGGTAGCTTTATTTTCCGCATTGAGGGTCCATCAAGAATTAGAAAATCGATAAATCGCTTTTCTGGCACATTCTCTTTTGTTCGACCAGCATTCGGCCTGCTCTATGAAAAGAAAGTAGGCCGCCTTTTCATCAATTAACAATGTAGCGTCCAATCCCAAAATTATTTTGGGATTTGAAAAAGATGTAAATAATAGACGTGGGACAAAACGGGAGATCGAAAAAGATCCTCAAGTCGCATTTTGTACATTACTAATGTTATCCACAGCTCTCAATACAAAACTGTAAATCTTTATCTATACATACATACAAACAATAAATACAATAAATACAATTGAAGCATTTGTTTGTAATTTTAAAATAACAGCTTTTTACTAAATACATTTAAAACAGTATCTGCAATTTAAAAAAAAATGCCTTTAAAGAAACTTTTGTTTTGACCGATATTGACGAGACTCACTGGCAGCTCATGATATAAGGAGTAACTTAGGCTCCTGTTATTTTAGAAAAAGAAAATAGTATTTGGATTTCGCGCAATTAATTGTTATATTTAATTGTTATAGTCCACGCGGACAGCTAATTTCAAAATACATATTAATATTGCGTTGTGTATTTGAACTCACAGACTCAATATTATTAGTACAACCGTCATGTTAGCTCATTCCTTTGTTATGATTTACATAACAAAGGAACTTTTAATTAATAAATTCGAAACTAGGCAATGCTTCAGTGCAGTCCAAGGCGCAGTAATTAATAGCGGAAAACGTGTTTGGGCTTCAGAGACCCGAAGTTATATTCTTGAAGAGTTATAGTTCTCCTACGGCAAGGCGAAGATAATGTTTTGGTACGCGAACCTCGTACCAAAGTTATATAGCTACTGATTTTGAAAGATCCAGTACAATATAATACTTGTAGCAAATTCAGTTCCTTTATCCTTTAACAAAATATTATTCTATGACAGCAAAAGTCTCCTACCTCGAGGTTCCTAATGTTGGGACGAAAACTAGAGAACGAAGAATCTTTCTCGTTAAAATATTCAATTTATCTCACAACCAACCAACCAATCTGAGCTTCTTCATTATTCGCTCACAATACGAATTTTCAGATAATTACGTGGTTTTACTTTTTTATGTAAAAAGATTGACGGGACGACCTGAAAGCACACCGGATGTTAAGTGGTTACCTCCGCCCAAAACAACAGCAATACGACGAAGGTCTTCCCCGGTCGAAGTATAGTAAGACCCAAGTCGCACTCTGTTTATGCATATGTTATCTACTACCCTCCTGAAACTCAAAGCGGAAACACAGCACGCTTCTCGTTTCGCATCAAAACACCGTGAAATAGACATTTAAATGTTTTTTTTTTTTTACATAGTTTCCTATCCAAAGTTAATTGGAGCCCAGGGAAAACATACGAGAATGAAATAAAATCATATTAACAAGTACAAAACGATCGGTTTGGCTCGCCCCCGAGGGAGGCTCGGCGGCCGACGGACACCCCACAAGCGCCTCTAATTGGATTAGTTCGCTAAACTTTGCTTTGAATTCTTTCGCCTTAAATTATCTCGAAAATAAATAGTTGCTAAGATACTCCCAGCTGCAGAATTTGCTCCTTTATTTAGGGTTATAAAAGCTGACGAGAAAGCTGTTATAGTAATGTTATGACGGCTCCGTGGCTTACTTTGTAGTAGCTCTGCCTTCTAAGCGAGGGGTCCTGGGTTCGATTCTCGGCCGGGATACATTTTGTGTGACAAGCTGAAGGCCCACACGATGCTAAGTGGTCACTTCCACCCATAAAACCAGCAATACGACAAGTATTCTCGACAAAAGTATAATAAGACCTACGTAGCATACTGTTGAGCCCATCATCCGAGACGAAGGTGTAACGTCTCATGCACCTGTGATTTGACCGGCGCGCACACCCTTCCACCAGAACACAGCAACACAAGTGCACCACTGCTAGGCGGCAGATTAACTACTATACAATAAGTACCTATAACCATAAAATAATAATCTAGAACAAAATAAGACTTGATAAAAATTAGTGTAGCATATTCTACAAGAATATTAAACAAAGTTAATTATGTTTGTAAAATTTACTTATTTTGAGAATGGCATATTTTATATTAAATTAACTCGGAATGAAACCCTTCTCAGTGACATAAATGCTTAGGTTCTCATAAGCTTAGTATGTTCAGCAGTTGAGTGGCTATTCACCACGTGAATATAAAATATGAAATGAGTTTAACAACAATTTTAACGAGGCAAAAGGTGTACCTACATAAACCAGAGGTATAAGCCTGGTGCTTCGCCCAAAACAATAACAGAATCGTTTACATCCTGTAGCCATTAGGATTCATCGGGCCTCAAATATTTCATAACAAAGTATATTCTTGTGCAAAAATCTGTCCATAAATCTAACCAAATGTTCGTATTCAACGGCGTTATCTAAAGTTGGGAAATTCGGACAAAGACATCACCAAGTTCTGTCAATTGAGATAAAGGGATGTAAAATTACGAGGACAGTAATGTCGCAGTAAACCAACTTGGTCTACAATAAACTTAGCTAACGAGATAGGCAAGGGGTGCTGTTGCATGTTTATACCTTATACTTCGAACAAAATTGATGTAATAAATAGGTTAAATGTGAGAAAACTCAAACACCAGTGTAGACTACTCACCCAAACGGAAGAAGAAGAATAAGCATGAACTAAATAAAATAATACAATATACTGCATAAAACAATACAATATGCATAAAGTTGGATTACAGTTTTTAAAAATATACACCGTACAATGCGTTCTATGAGTACGTTAAAAGCTATTGCATTATTTCGTACCGATTTTTAACTGCTCGTGTTTGTAACACGTGAATAGTTCGAAACATTTGATTTTTTTATAATCGAATTCTGGGTAACGCGTGTAAGTGCTGGTAAATGTAAATGATTTTTGATATTGTATTGTACAGTTCATGTAGATACTTTTGACCGTTATTGCTGCGTTTTATAAATACACCCATACCGCCGATTGTATCCGGTGAAAATATTTTAGACTTAATAATAGGAGTCCTTTAACGTTTTGAGTACGGAACCATAAAAAACAAATTATTGCGAGATTCTGGAATTTTCACCGGGGAACCCAGGGAACCACCTAACCAAAATAAAGACAAATAACAGCTTTTCGGTGAAAATGAACATCTCTTTCTTGTGAATTAGTGGCCAATCTTAGTGTCAGAATTTTCAAGTCACCCGTAGACTTTAACATTATCTTTTATTCGAGATTAACATCATAACGTGCCTTTCGAGGCACGGACATAACAGTAAACAGCCTAAACAATTCAATCCAGTTATTGTCGCACTATTCAGATATCTGATACATTAAACGCATTTAATAATCACTTACTTTGTTAACAACTCGTTACTAATGTAATTAGCTTATTCTACAAAATTAGCCATAACAAAGCAAATGTTTTCACTGAAATAACAAAAGAAATCTTGATTTATTAACCCAATTACAGAAGATAAGGGCTGCTATGGCTATTGTCTGATCAAAACACAATTCACCGAATCATAAATAATAGGAACAATAGTCAATAAAATTAGATAGCCATGGCTTTGGAAATTGGCTACGAAAATAAATAAGGTTTTTGTTAGACGATATGAGATTCCACTCTGGTGGGATAAGCTGATAATATTCACGTTGATATCGGATCTGATGCCAGCATTTGTTACAGCGCTCTTACTAGATTTCGATTTTAACATATAAGTACCAATACTTTTACTGATCGCTTTTTCAAGAGTGTGGTATTGCCTTCTTATAGCGCAGTATCCAGTATTAACTGAACTGTTTTTTTTTACACTACAGAGTTCCGTTTAACTTCATTCCTCTTGATTTTATGTGACTTGTTGGTAATGTTAATTGGTATAAGTTATATCCTGGCTGTTGGTTACCTAAGCAATAATAAATGAGTTGTTGGTGCGAAAACAATAGCAGCAATGAGCTCACCACCTGTTACGTCTACGTTCCCACGATAGTGTAACCCACAAGGCGAAATGTGGTCATTTTTTTGATTCCTTGAAGGGCTAGCCCTCAGGGGATATAGGCGTGAAACTATATGTGTATGTCAAGTAACTATGTAGACAATGTTGGGTATACATAACCTGGATTGTGAATTGGTTTAGCTGAGGCTACCGGAACACAATTTTGGGTGATTGGTGGCCGATTTTCAACTTGAATGTGGTACCTAAAGTACCTAGCTACTCGAGCTATTTCCTTACCACTATGCTATAGTTTTACCGTAGGGCTCGAACCTATGACCTACAGATTACCTTTACACCTTGAGCTAAACACTTAACTATTTTCACAATGTGTCATACCGGTTAAACGTATTGTTAACGGACTCCAAAGAAGAGGAGGTTATCATTATGTAAAAATATTATTCGGTCTATTCGGCACTTCCCAAGAGGTAACCAATGAAATGCATTTTTTTATTGAGGAGATAACAATTAGGACGTGCAATTAATAACAAAAGGTTCACGAAAAACAACGGTATTTAAAAATTCAGCTATTCAACACATTTTAATTTAACTCCGCTGTATGTTTTTATCTGATGATATATTCACAGATTCTTTGGAACCAACTCGAGCATTACGAAAATGTACCTACAAAGGCTTGTGCATTTAATTATCTTCTCGTCAGTTGCGGTCCAATGAAGCAACCAAAACTAGGACAACGTTGAGAGAGGCATCAGAAAACCAAAATGAAATGGAATCTTTTATACCTCACAATAGTGATGGGATAGAGATGGAAGCGCAAACTGATGAATAATTTAGCGTCTCTAGAAACATGGAGTGAACAGTCGTCATCTGGCGCCTCACTCGAAATATCTCGGAATATCTCGCCGGACGAATAACATAAATATTGTTCAATAATAATCCGTCTGCAAACTTCTTGGTTATACTTAGTCGGATAATAGGTTCTGTCACATCCCTATTTAAAAAAACATTTTTTATACTGACCAGAAATTGGATTGATATTGTGAAAGGAAATTTCAGGCAGTAAACAAATACTATTCAGGTTCAAAAAAGGAGTAGACGCAAAAGGAAGACATTGACGCGCATAACAAACTTGTATGTTCGTGACACAAATGCTTATCCTGGGCAATATATATTATAATACTATACAAGTCTTGGGAGCCCTCGAACTACGTACCACCTAGGCCGGCTACCACTAACCAAGTTAGTCGCAAGCGTCGATTTCAGTCACTTCGCTGTAGTATTACTGGTTATAAGGCCCGAAGTGCGAAGCAAAGTAATTCGTGACAGCTAAAACTCGCATGAATTATTCAGAGCTGTTGAACGCAGACACCGGCAATACGTGGCCACAACTGACCACACCCTCCTTACAATGGAACTGCTGTTAATTGCACATTATTCTTCTCGCATTGTCTGAGTTTAAAGTTTCGGTCATGTCTAACCTAGGCAAGCCATTATGGCGAGGCACGTGATATTAAGTCTATGAAGTTGCAGTTTTGTTGAACTGGCCGCTTTAAACTGTAATATAGTTTTATAATTTTTTTCTATTATAATATATATTTTATTTTTTTTATTGAGAATATACGTTTGGTAATTTAATTATCATATGTCAACGCTTTCTCAAACATATAATAGTTTGAGATGGATCTATCTTGTAACTTTTCCGAAATAAACTGGACATATTTTGTTATAATTGCAAATGCAGAAAAAACCTGCGAAAGAAAATGACCTCGGACATTGGCTGAATTTTTATGGCTAAAGACAAAAAAAACAAAGACAAAAAAAGAAGAAGAAGATGGATCTATCAAAATTAGTTCGACATAATCAACCAACACCCGAAACGTGTAGGGAGCACGTTACCCCTTCAAAATCATATTATATCTTACCTTATGGGCAATTTTAGAATACTTAATAAAATCCCTTTGAACCCCTACACGTACCCACTAGATGGTGCTAAAGGAGTTACAAAAAGTACCAATAGATCTTGTGAAATGTTCGCCCGGAGAAGTACTGCCTCCACAGCTGGTTATCTGCCGCCATCCATTGCACTCGCATTGCTGTGTTCCGGTGGAAGAGCGTGGATGCCGCTGAAATCACTAAAACGTAAAACTGTGAATTCTATTCAAGTTCCAACGATATGTGTTGATTACTCTGAAAATTAGAAAGAGAAAACAATGTATTTTGACCCTGTCAAAATACATTGTTCCACGTTCTTTCTCATTTCATTAATCGTTACACAAGCTTTGGTGCAACAAAAGTGTGGCCCACGTATTAGGACGAACCGTACTGAATTACAGTTACAATCGTTTCGCTATATATTAAAGAAAGATGAGCTATGGAAATGACTTTCCTAGATAAAGGCTTATCTAGAAAACTCATTTCCATATCTCATATTCGCTTCGATACTTGCTGTCGATGCCGTCCAAGTGATAAATTTATGATTCAAGGTCTAGTTCACTGAGTTCTGGCAAAGTCATCTACATAGTGGTAGGGGGAAATCTACAATTCAATTTATATGTACTCTGGTGCGTTTAGAAGCTTTTTAATTTTCTCACTGCAGGGACCCAAACCTACACGCGAGAATGAATAGGCTTTAATTACCACGATGTCTATAGATACGGCTGATTGATTACATAGCTAAGCAATATTGTAAAATTTCAATTTATTAGTACTAAAAAATTGCAAGGTTCGCCGTCGACGTCGTGGACGACGTAATAAAAAGTATTGAAGGCTTTCTCCAACACAACATATACACACTTAGGTAAAACCCTATTTAAAATGCCTTTATTTTATCACCATGAGAAATGAAACGGAAAGCTCTCCTATTAATTTGTCAGGATTAATATTTTCAACGCCGAAATCACAAAATAGTGAAACACACTAGTGACTAATTGCCTGTGCATCTAGCAGAAGTAAGTACTAAATACTTTTCAGGGCGTATTCTGCTGTCACTTACATGGTAATTTTGTTGTGTAGTTATTTATTTTATTTTCCATGTTTCATCCTCCAACTGACTGTGGTAATAGTGGAAAATAACTGAAAGACAAAAAATAGAAAATGTGTTGCCTAAAATGATGAATACAATTACGATCGTGAAAAGTGGAGGCAGTCAATTTTTAGGCAACACAAGACTAATTTTATTTGTCACTTTTCAAAGTTACGGAAAAGACAGTACAAACTGAAGTTCAAGAGTGAAAAGTGGCCGTGTGTATTCATCATAAGAGTGATAGCGCTCAGCAAAGTAAGGTCTTGACAGAAGCCCGTATGAATTATTCAGGGCTGTTGAATGCAGACACGGCAATACGTGGCCGGGGTTGACCACGCCTTCCTTACAATGGTACTGTAATTAATTAATTACACATCATTTTTCTTGCCAGTAATTAAAGTTTTGACGCTTTGCCCTTTGTGAACGAAAGTAATTATGATACATAGAGCATATAAATGATGATTATATTTTGTATATACTTGGACACGCAAAAAACTTAACGAACTTGGAAAACGATTAACTACCACAGACGAGTAATTTCCCCGTCTACACGTCGGCGGACGCACCCACTGATGACAACTGCTGACGCATCTGTCGACGTGTAGAGGAGGCTGTATAATTAACCTTTGCACTACATTGTTAGACGCTACGCTGGAGAGCGTAACGTCCAAGTGGTATGGGAGAATTTAATTAACGACTAGTCAACGACTAGGACCAATCAGATTTTAGCCTGAAAATGTATGAGAGCAAATAATACCGCATTCCTAAAATGTTGGAGGAAAACACTGTGACTAATTTCCTATCTTCCACCGTGCCTACCATAACGCAACTGAAAAAAAGAACATCATGGAAACAAACAAACAGGTCTCGTATAAGAATCGAACCAATAACGCTTCTATCTCAGTCAAAATATCCAACTACTCCTCTGAAATCGTAACATTTTATGATTTAATAAAAGTAACTCTTTTTTAAAACCTTATACATTAAAATGAAACCATTTACCCTTTCTTGGAATATCAAATTATTTATCAAATGAAATCTCTAAGAGCGCAATCCAGCGAAAACAGCAATTACTCTAAGCGGTGGTACAAAGAAATTCTCGACGCCCTTAGTAAGAAAGTAGGTATTTCACTTTGTTTGTAGAGTGGTTTCTTTTGTGAATTCGTTCCGGCTAGCTCGCGGCCTGGCCTATCTACAGGTTCTATTTTATGTGTAGGTTTCAAGCATACTTCAAGATTAGTTTTTTTATCAGCTTCCGGCGGCTTACAGGTATTATTGAAAGATTAAAGAGTGTTGCAACGCCAATAAACTCCGTATTATAAATAACGTGCGCTTTTCTTGGCTTAGAGGAAAATCTTTAAGATTCACGTATCACAGTGCAAGGTTTATTAGATTTAGATACATCTTTAGTGAATCAAAACGAAAATTCTAAAACGATAAATTAAAAAAGAACACAGTATCAAGCCCCAAACCAAGTATAACTAATTAATTTAGATGTTATTCTATAATATTAAAAATATATAATAATTACAAACGCATACCACCTCGCAATCACCTTTAACGGTCAGAGAACTTTATTATGGTCGCTTTTATAGATCTCTGCTGTCTTAGTTGACTTTAGGTATAAAAATCGGTACCTATATTTCATTATATAATATATTATCGGTACCTTTATTTTTAATTTGTAGTTTAATTCTTATTTTTTGTATTTATCTGCAAATTAACAAACCAAATTAATTTAATAAAACTTTGCTATTTTTCGTCACGACTACATTTGATTACAACTGTACATTTGCAAATTATTAAGGTAGGTAAGTATAAAAAAATTGGCCCCTTCATAAAATATCCCTATCTAAGTTTGAAGACAAAAGAATGAATTGCGAGTACAGTTGGGAGTGGATGAATTATTCAGCAGCATTCGGCAGCCGGCCCAGTCCAGTAGATATGCTGTGTCAGGCTCATAATAAACTCGAGCCCAACTTTAAGCACTGAAACTTAGTCTATTCCACGCATGATTTGCGCCAAGATTCGTGGTAGTGGCAAACTTTAGCAGTAAGATGTTTTACTAGCGATGGCTTTGAAATTTCTATGTTTGTTTTTGTGTATAACTTTATAATAAATATAATATAATATTATAGTAATAAAGTTGTTGATCCACATCTCTTTTATTAGTAAACTAGTTCTTCCCGTGACTTCGTCCGCGTGGAATTTAACAACGGCGTTCTTGCACAGTTTCGTAAATCTTTTTTTTATAAAAGTAGCCTCAGTTACTCCTTTTAACATCAGCTGTCAGTGTCAGCCAGTGAAAGTCCCGTCAAAATCGGTCCCGCCGTTTCGGACATTAGCCACAACAATGTCAAAGTCGAATTCAAAATACTTTATTACTATTGAATTCTTTAAAAAAAAGTAGACACAAGATCATGCGTTCTTATTACCAAGTTTAGCACTTGTTCAAGCCCTTTAAACAACATTTAACAACAATTTCAACTAATTGTTTATGTGTTCTTCAACTTTTATAAAAAGCGGATATGGGCGTAGTAAGGAAGAAAAAGAGGAAATGTTTAATGCGTACCCGGAACAAAAACTTCAACAAACGGAACATACAAACACTTTATTGACTGGTATCGCAGTATTCTGGCAAAGTTTAGCGGAGGTGTACTTTAAGTATAGGTATCTTAAGAAGCCTAAGGTTGATTTGACGTTCCATCTTAATCTCGAGTAAATCAATACAAGCTTAAGTTATGTTAACACGCATTTGTCGTTTTATTTCCATGAAGGTAACATAACTTTCTCGTCTCGTCTTTCTTCTCACTATCAATAAACCCATTGAAACGAATCATAATTTTTTCTTTGATTTCAAATGGCGTATGCCAAAATAATATATGATACGCGGCGTTATTAAAGTTTTTGGTAGATATTCGAGAAACGGTAGTACAGTAACTATTCCGAAATAGGCTGGCTATTATTGGGTTGTAGAATATAAAACGTAAATTTGGTTTAGGTACTCCAGAGTAACTGGCGATTTTTTCTGTAAATAAAATTCGACCCTTACACACTTATAATGCCTATTGCAGAATATCTATGTCGGTATGTAGGTACATACCATGTACATAACATACATATAAACAAAATCCAGGCTCACATAATGCTAGGACAGTCGGAGATCGATCCCAAGACCGCAAGAACAATGATATTTAAATTAATGTTATATTTTAATCCAATATTATTAAACAGGCGTTGAGAAAGAAGGTGAAAAAAGTGACTAAAGCTGATAAGAAGCTTTCCCAGAATTAAGCTTTATATTAAATTAGATTGATAGAAATGTTATCCATACAATTCACTGATAAATATAATATAATAGTTAGAAATTCGGTTGCGGGTAAACCAAGTTGTACGAATAGACATCACAAAGTTACGTTACTTGGTTAGTATTGGAAATTCGAAGTCTATGGGTAGAGTCTGCCCATTTGACTATACAAATCTGCATCAATGCCCCTCTGTTAAACAGGGCTATGGCAAGGGCTTTATCCAGGAACATTAAATTGATATCTGGAGCGCAACTCTTAGATAACTATTGAAATGTTCATGCTGGAAATATAGAGAATACTGAATCCTTCACATAGACTTACGACACAAAGATGTATATATTGAATTTGTCTTTTTTTTATGTAGTAACGGGCAGATGAGCTGGTGGGCCACCTGATGGCAAGCGGTCACCATCGCCATGGACACCTGCAATACCGATGTGCTGCCGGCCTTTAAGAAAACGATTAACCCGCCTTTTTAAGGACCCTATATCGAAGCTTAGTGGGAAATTTTGCATCAAAAATTAATATACCTTAACCAGAGATTCTTTAAAACCGCAGTCCAATTACATTATTTGAACAAAACATTAAGTTTTTATTAAAAAATTAACAGAATTAACGAGACTGATCTTGGGATCCTAATTCAGTTAAGTATATGTCTTATTCCGTACTAGCTGTTCCCCGCGTAGAATTTACCATTTTTTTGGCGCCAAACCTTAATTCTGTTTTTCTTTATATCAATAAAAATAGCCTAAGTTTCTACTTATAACATCAGCTATCCGCCAGTGAAAGTACCGTCGAAATCGGACCAGCCGTTTTGGAGATAAGCTGGACAAACACACAGACAGAAACAAAAATATATATATATTTTTATTATTATACTAGTACGGTACATGTATAATAACAAAAATAAAATTTTGATTTTTTTTTTACCTATTTTCAAATGCATCGCCATTGTGAAGCAACTTATTTGTACAAATATATTTAAGTAGTTGTTTTTTATATTGTTACTTGTACATAAATCATTATTGCCACTAAAATCCAGGCAGCTGTGTGAATTGATTATTTGTTAATAATTCACGTAACTCAGCCATTAAAGTTCGCTTCCTATTCATGCCGTGATATATACTTTAGTGCAGGTATTTAATGTTTCCATTTTAATTAAATGGTTTTATTGGAGGCCCGGATTAAAGGGGTCTGGAATTTAAGCCCACCGGGATTATCAACCTTTGTCTACTACAATTATGATTTATTAAGTCATACTTTGGAAATTGGAAGGCCGTTGTGGATATCAAATTAATAACCATGGGATTACGTATCATAATTTTTCATCATGACAATATTTCATGAAAATTTATGCATTTTTTTTGATTGGAATTTCTGATTGATAAAGTTGAACATATAATCCAACCCTAAAATCCATACCAATCGAAATCCACATATAGTTGGTCAAAAACAACATTTCTAAACATGATGTTTTGAGTAATCGACGGTTTAAAATTTCCGTACATTTCAAATTTCAAACTTAATGAGATTTTTTTATTAAATGAATATATTTAAGACAGTTTTATTGTATGGGAACTAAGATTTAAGTGTTATTTGTAGTTGTGTAGCGATTTCCCTACCATTCTGTATACCAAACTCAAAACTGGATTTCAAAAGTGATCCGGTAATGAATCCGACCGACGATATGTCAAGAAGAAGAAGAAATTATACTTTATATTTATTATTACAAGAAATTATAAATTATATAGAAAATATTGTATATTCAAGAAATTTCTTTAAGAATATATCGATCAACTAAGCTGGACCAGTACAAACATACCATAATAATTTCAAAGGTTAACAATATCGTGCTATTAATAAAATAAAACAAGTCCCTAATTGAAATCACGGGATACGGGACTATGGCTGGAGGCTGTCGGGAGAGTGAAATCCCCAAATATCAATATTTAAGCGAGACGGCTCCGTCTGTTTGTCTTCTGCACCGCGACTCATAATAGCTAAAGGGCTGTTTACATTCACTATACAATCGTGAATAACCTTGTTATCAGTTTCACGGCGTGCCGGCATCGGCGAGATTCTGTTACAGCGAGATTCTGTCTAAACCCGTAAGTAGTATAAATAACATTCAATAAACATAATTGTTGGAAGGGTGTCGGTGAAATTACAGGTGCAAGACACGTTACTTCCCGTCTCGTCACGTTACTTAGTCTCGGGTGATGGGCGCAACGGGATGCAAAGTCCTTTATTTTTTCGTTTTCATTTTTTCATTTTTCTTTTTCATTCCTTTAGGTCTCATGTATCATTTGAACACGGCAAATTTTACCATCAACCCGAGGGGAAAAGACAGACAAGGTTTTAGGCCTTCTCATAAATCGGTCGGGACGACCTATGATTCCTGTCGTTATGGGCGCAGGTAACCACTTAACATCAGGTGGGCCTTCGCTCGTCCTATCATAGTATACAAAATATATATTAGTTGACCTCACACTTGGATTCCAGAAACTAGTAATAGTTTAGATCTGTTTACCTTTGCTATATAATAAGCCATGTCACAGGCCTTCGAGCGGCTTGAAAACTTCGACACCAGCGGCCACTCACACGAGAGGAGGAGAAGAACTTTTGCTGTAGGATTAAATTATATTATTAGGGCAAATTATGCAAACGCTTTCCGTTTAAGAAAATCAAACCCCACAGGTGACCATATCACCGCAATCGATAGCTTAAACCAACAACGAGGGGATAAAACTTTGAAATCATAACTTTTACCTTTAGCAGCCACATATTACTTATTTAAACTTATGTAGACTGTGCGGCGCTAATTGTGTTGGTTTTGAGCACATCAAACCACAATAGCTTAAGGTCAAATGACCTTGATGTGCTAAATAGCAACTTTATTGAGAGTTTCTCGGTGTAACGATGTTTTTATAATGTTATGAGTGGTTATCGTCGCCCGTGAACACCTGAAATACGACGCGGATCCCCCTACTGAACGGAAAGGAAGTGTCAATAAGTATATTTTTGGGCAGTCATTTAATTATAATAAGTACTTTTAAAGTACATTGCAATGGCCTTTTGTTATTCATCACGAGCGATGGCCAGCGTGTCACTCGTTTCAAAATCTATAAAATTACTAGCTTGCTGTGGCTAACGTTTTTGTCATATGATATTATAATTTGCAATAAAATAATATTGCGATCATAAATTGACATGTGAGCTATCCTATCTTTCAAGTTGGATCAAACTGCACACGGTGTACAAATTTGATTAAAATCGGTTAAGTAGTTTAGGAGTCCATTGCGGACAAACATCGTGACACGTAATTTATATATATTAAGATTTATCAGCCTTTGCTCAGAAAACTTTGACCATGTTGCTCGCGTTCGTAGGTGAGTGGTGCGAAAGGAGTCACCCAACGTAGAACTTGTGCCAAGTTTGTTTAGAGAAGTACTGCCACCACTATAATTCACCGCCAAGCAGTAGTGAACTCACATTGGGTGAAATTGCAAGCGCATGAGATGTTACAACCCCGTCTCAGCGTGACGGGCGCAACGCGATACGACTTGGGTTTTTTAATACTTCAGTACGAGAGGACAAAGTCAAAGTCAAAGTCAAAGTCAAAGTCAAAGTCAAAGTCAAAGTCAAAGTCAAAGTCAAAGTGAAAGTGAAAGTCAAAGTCAAAGTCAAAGTCAAAGTCAAAGTCAAAGTCAAAGTCAAAGTCAAAGTCAAAGTCAAAGTCAAAGTCAAAGTCAAAGTCAAAGTCAAAGTCAAAGTCAAAGTCAAAGTCAACGTCAAAGTCAAAGTCAACGTCAACGTCAAAGTCAAAGTCAAAGTCAAAGTCAAAGTCAAAGTCAAAGTCAAAGTCAACGTCAAAGTCAAAGTCAAAGTCAAAGTCAAAGTCAAAGTCAAAGTCAAAGTCAAAGTCAAAGTCAAAGTCAAAGTCAAAGTCAAAGTCTACTAATCTACTAATCTACTAATTGAATCGGAATAGTGACCGCGCTGATAATATTTGTTTCGTGCACTCATAAGAGCTTTTAAAATTCGAATATTCAATAAGGGACACCAAACATTGTTAAAAATTCCATTATGTGGTGGCCGCGGCGGGGCGTGCTACGTTTGTATCACTCGCTTCTTGTAAAACCTTACTTTTGCTCCGAATAAGATAGATGAAACTGATGTGAAAATACAAAGTTTGACAAAATTTTTATGGAGATGACGCTCATGTTCTTTATATATCCAACGTAATAAGTACTCATTGCACTATAAAAACAGAAATAACCTCGGTAACTGATAGTAAAAATTGTACCGAGTGTTACTTTTACTCCAAATATTTAATATATCTATGAGTTGAATTTAAGTATCAAATGTGTGCTGAAATTTCGCATTTGCCAACATCTTATTATAAGCTTCAATCAAATTTGTTTGTTTTTTTAATAGGTGTGTGAATATGACTCCGCCCCTTTTTGTCAAAATAAAACACATTTGTTCGCTTACAAAATTAAAAAAAAAATTATTGAAAGTATGCTCCATCTGCAGCTACAACCTTCGCCCATCGTTCAGGTAGTTTTCGTATTCCTTGCTGGAAGAAGTCCTGGTCTTTTGAGCTTATCCAGTTGTCAATCCAAATTTTGATACTTTCACATGAAGTAAACTTTTCTCCAGTAAGGTCTGTCTGCATCGTCCGGAATAGGTGGTAATCCGAAGGAGCTATGTCTGGTGAATATGGCGGGTGGGGTAACACTTCCCAGTCCTGTCCCTCTAAATATCTTTTTACGACTTCTGCGGTATGCGGTTTGGCATTGTCATGCTGAAGAACTAATTTGTTATGTCTATTCACCCATTCTGGTCGTTTTTCTTCTATGGCTCGCTTCAAACGCATTAGTTGTCGTCGGTAAACTTCTCCATTAATAGTTTCAGAGGGTTTGAGCAACTCATAATATACAATACCTTTCTGATCCCACCAAATACAGAGCATGACCTTGGCACAGTGAATATTTATTTTTGGCTGTGATGGGCCTGGTTCGCCTGGTTTCACCCAAGCTTTTTTGCGTTTAGGATTTTCGTAGTGTATCCATTTTTCGTCTCCTGTGACTATCCGATGCAAAAATCCTTTTCTTTGCTGTCTTTGAAGCAGCATTTCACAAATGGTTTTCCGACGTTCCATGTCTCTTTCTTTTAAATCATGTGGAACCCAGTAACCGGCTTTTTGAATCATTCCCATCATTTGTAAACGCTTTGCAACAGTTGAACGATCAACATTTAATGCTGCAGCTAATTCTGATTGAGTTTGGCAAGAATCTTCCGCCAATAATGCTTCCAATTCAGCATCTTCAAATTTTTTTGGTGGTTTTCCATGTTCTTTATCCTCAGTACTAAAATCGTTATTTTGAAATCGTCGAAACCATTCCTTGCAAGTTGTATTAGACGGAGCATGCTCACCATAAATCTCCACAAGCAAACGATAAGTTTCCGCTGCAGTTTTCTTCGCAATAAAATAATGTAATAACACTTCCCGCAAATGACGTTTATTTGGAATAAAAACCGACATTTTCGAAAAGGTGAAAACAATTGTTGCTTACACTTCAACCAAATATCATAAAATGCGTTAGATAGCTGACATTCAGTACTATCGAATACAAGTATGGTCATTTATTAGTACACGTAAACAATACTAAAAACGACATCTGTTGAGAAAGGGCGGAGTCATATTCACACACCCAATATTATATTTACAATATCTTACGAGTATCACGTTATACGTAGTAGAGTAGGTAGGAACGTCTAATTATTTTTCTGCTTTCCTGTCAATGACATTTCTACTGTTATATTATTTTTGACTAGTCCGAGTCTAAATTACGATTCTAAATAATTTTCACCTTGGCGCCATGACCACTTACTATGCCGTAGGTACCCTTATTATTAGCTACAAATAGCTATTACCAATACGAAGTAACCTAAATAAATAGTAAACGATTTTATTCGCTGTTTGATCTCAATTTATAATAAACTCTTGGATATAATTAACGTAAACAGACTATTACTATCTATGACTATGACTATCTAAGCAGAAATGAGGTACGTTAATTAAACTCGTATTATGAAGTTATTAAGTAACAGATTTAATTTACCGAAACCAATTAATTTATCTACCTCTAGGGATACAAATATACCTACTACTCAAAATCAAATGTGTAGATAATATCATAGAAAGTTGTTATGAGAAAACTTTTGGGTTATTGGCATAGTAAAGATTTATATACGCGTTATAAAGTACAAAAGGTAAAGCCAACTTAAATGAGGCCGACTATTGATCTTATGCGGAAAATGCAATCTCATCGGGATCAGAGAGTGAATCGCTAAAGTTCGTTTTTCCCCTCAATCGATTGGACCACTCACATTATAAACTACCATTTCAATACCTCAAGGATAAAGAGATTTCAACGGCGTTACATAACAATAAAGATGATGAAAATCTCAAGCTTCAGCACGCCCTTCTATCCCAACAAACTTTCGTAAAATGATTTATTAATTTAACCAAATTAATAAGACGGCAAATAAATATAGTTATTATAGCGAACAAACCAATCCAAACGCCTGTTACGGGAAGAATGGCGTAGGCCACCCCGTATTTTCCTTGTAAATACAAATATTGAAAAATCGTTACCACGTTAACTTCTTTCTCTTTCATGTGAACACGATTTTTCTTCGGATAAATTGCTAAGTATTGTAAATTATGTTCAGTTCATTCGGTACATTTTATTCTTATTGTCACACTCTGGGACTTTTCTGAACGTATTTAATTAACATGTTTTAGTGAAATTGACTATTGATTTGACCTAAAACTAATCAGTAGGTACATGTCAGTTGATTGATTCAAATTTTCCATATATACCTTGGAACCCTGTCAAATATAAAGAGTCATCGTAATTGGTCTGAATTGGCGAAATTATAGCTTAACAAACATAAAAAAGTATACAGCCCAATTGAGACCATCCTCATTTTTTTGAAAACATTTAACATAAAAATAGGCGGTTTAAATTAAAACATACCCTTTTGTCTATTATTTATTAAATCTTTGGCTATCTGTTTGTACATCATAAACTACAATTCACGTAAAAACATATATCTACGCATCATTGTTTTCAAATTGTTATATATCGAGTTACAACCTTAGGTTTCAGAGTAATGAGTCGAATTGTTATCAAAGTAGTATAAAGTAACTAATACTATACTTCTGATTTTAAACGTCGAATCAAAAAAGCACAAAAATTACTAGATTAGCCATTCACATTACTACATATTTAGGTATATAGACAATCTATATCATTTCGAGAATGATTAATGAATGAAATGCTAGAAAACAGAAACAAACATAAATCTACAGAAACTAAATATTGTATATCATCTCAAAACTTGTCTTTTATAATTTCTGTGTGTGAGCCGATGGATAGGTTTTATCAAACCACTCAACAATTATAAGTGGATATTTCGAATGGTTTAAAATGCTCCAAACTAGCTACTTAAAAGAACAACGTCAATAAGTAGCAATTAAAGAAACGTAATTATGGTTGTGGTGAAATTGAGCTTAATATTATAGAAGAAATGCTACTTACACTTTTTCGCATAAAATCATAATACTATTTAAAGAAATCAAACCTTTTCACAAAGACAAACTTTCACAAACATAGTTTAATTTGGCACTAGCAATATAATGTATCATGGCATCATAACAGTTATAAAAGTTTACAGGGAAGACATGATCTGTTTTTGTAGTATTCAGCGCAAAACATTTTGGCTTTATATCATACACACATTCACACTACACCATAAATCGCTCTTCTTGTATCACACGAAATTCTAACATTATAATTTGTGCCAAATTGGAATCGAAAATTAAACACCGTTTCAGATTTATCCCAACCACATAAAGCCCGCATGCCGTGCCTACCCATCTATCGGAAATCGCACATTAAATTATTAGTCAGTTACATGATAAGAGTAGTAAAATCTTCAAATTATAAATAAGATCACAATTCTACTTATTCCTTTTACACAAAAATATCTATAAATCTATTGGATTTGAAAACTTCAACAAAACAATTATTTTAAGTAATTTAAAGTTCAGGCTACATTGTTGCCCACCTGTCGTCCTATTTGTACTTATTTCATAGAAAAATATGTACGTCCAATTATATCACAAACACCACCAGACCGTGCGCAGCCAACCGCTTCGAACTGAAACAAAGAGCAAAGCATGTGAAGAAAAGCCTTGTATGTAGTCTCTAGAAAACTATATATCAATAAATGTGAGACATTAATGGTGCTAGTCCACTCGTCATTGATTATATTACTCGTTATTGATTATATTGCAAAAAATCGCAGTGACCAAAATCGTTGGATGTGACAAAGGAATTGAGAAGTTCAAAATTTGGTCATATATTTGAACATAACAAAGGCAGAACGCCATTATAAAAAACATACGGACTTTTCTCACAGCGCCATCTAGCCCCATACTAAGAATAGCTTTTACTATAAAAACCAGATAACTGATAGAATACTTAAGCAGTACTTTTTGTTCGTGGTAGAAATCGAACCCACGAGTTACAGCGCAGAACGCAGAGCTACAAAATGAGCTGTAATGCCTATAAATCAAAATTTAAGTAATACTAATATAATCATCATAAAATCAAATACAAAACAATGAGAAATATTCTAAAAATACTAAGATAGATAAAAAAAAACAACTCACATTAGTGCTACGTCAGAAGAGAGTCATATTCGAAGGGTGTAGGGTCGGCTGCCCGCAGATGTCACCAAAGCACCCCGCCAGATATATTAGACACCTCTATCTGGTCTTCGGCTTCAGTGTCCACATCTGGCTCTCTCCTGCGATACCTCAGGCGAAAGCTCACCCAGAGTATCAACGACATCAGTATAAGGAATGATACCGCGACGGTGCCCATGTACTGAGCAAATCTCGTATCCGCAGACTTATACGGTGAATATTCACTTTTGTCATCGATGCTCGAGGCGAACATCTCGAATCCGGTAACGTTTGCTACTCCGTTCAATGTCGCCGTAGTCACAGCTTCTTTTTTCAAGACATCCATTAAGTGACTTGAAATAATTTTATTAGTATTATTGACGGGTGTATTTAAGCGTTTGCCAGACTTGTACTTGCGAATTTCAGTAACTTGAGAAATATTTTCATTGAGATCTTTCTTCACAGAGGTACGAAAGTTTGCAGCCAGCGAGTCGGTATCCAAAAATCTCTGATCGATGCTGAATTGGTCGTTTCTAAGTCTGTTTTGATCTAAAATTCTTGCAGAGTCTCTCACTTTGGATACATCAGTTTCATTGAAGAAATTATTAATTGAAATTTTGTTCATGTTTCTGGAGATTACTGAACTTTGTTCTTGTGATGGTTTTGATGAATTTAGCGTGGTCTTGTCTGTGTTGAGCATGTTTGTTTGATTTTCTTCGGTGTTGTTGCCACTTTGTTTAGTTAGACCGTGTTTTACTTTCTTACTTCCCCTTTTGTTATTTTTATCAGTTTTGTTGTTTAAATATCCATAATACCTCAGTAATTTGTTAATCATTTCAGTACTGTACAAGTTTACTGGAGGAAGACTTTCGCTAATTGTGAATGTTTCTGGAAACGTACAATTATATTTAATTATTTCTGTTTTTACTTCAGATGTGGAATAATAACAAGTCTCACCATTAGTAAGACTATTGTTCGAGTTCATCCAATCTTTTAACCACAATTCGGCGCTACAGTTTATTTTGTTTCCATGTAGTCTCAACGTTTTCAACTGTCCGAGATAAAACAATAAATCATTTCTGATTTCTGTTAAATTGTTCATTCGTAAGTCTAAATACTGCAAGTGAGAAAAGGCGGCCAAAGCCGCCGAGTCGGCCAAAAGTTGTCGCGCTAATCCGGGGCTCGACTGGAGGTGAAGCATTTGAACGCTTTCCGGCGACGACATCGGAAACGAACCATCCTGCTCCGGCACAGATAACTTTATGTAACAAAGTCTTAGATCTTGCAATGACAAAGGTCCTTCGAATGTACTCGCTGATAACATTTGGATCGGATTATTGGATAGATCGAGCATCTCTAATGAGAGCAAATCATCGAATACGTGGTCTTGAATATAATGTATGTCGTTGTTTTGTAGCATGAGTATCCGCAGATTATGTAATCCTTTAAAATCTGGTATAGATATATTTTTTATCACATTATTGTTGATAGACAAGTATTTCAATTCATCGGGTAGGGACCTCGGCACTGTACTTAGCAAATTCTTATTCAAATTTAGATAAAGTAACATTTCCAATCTCCCAAAAGAATCGTCTTCAACAGTTACAACTTTATTGTCTGAGAAATCAAGCGATTGCAGTAACGGGTAGCTATCCAGGTCGCCGCAGTTGACCGCTGATATTCGATTACCCACTAAAGAGAGAAACCGAACGGAATGTGTGAATGCCTCAGGAACTTGATAAAGGCCTGTTCTCGATGCGTCTATTTGTTGCAGTCTTCGTCCAGTACCGACTAGCAGTTGTTTGTCTAGCTGGGTGATTCCCAAGTGAGGATTATCCGTTAACAACAATCGAGCTAAATTTGGCAAAAGTTGCAGGGCTCCTGGAGCAAGTTTTCTTAAATTATTATGTGACACATCCAAGTGCTGTAGCAGCCAATTATTGAAATAGTTTTCATGAATAAACTCTATTTTATTTCGGCTCAAATTTAAATGCTGTAGATTTTTTAGAGGCGTAAATATGTTTGAAAGTATCGTAAGGTTGTTTTCCGAAAGGTCGAGAGATTCTAATTTCGATAATTCATTAAAACTTTCTTCAAATATATTGACAATTTCATTTTTGCTCAAAATTAGTTTCCGAAGATTTGAAAAGTTATCAAACAGATCTTTCGTTATGTATTTCAATTTGTTTGAGGATAAATCAATTTCTCGTAGATGTTGACCCTTGATGTTGATCTTTATTTGTTTAAGATTATTATTTTTCAGACATAGTGAAAATGTTTGGAGAGGCATGTCAAATTCAAGGTTGCTAGAATTACATGTAACATCGAAACGAGCTGTAATTTCAGCAAATGTTCTGTTCACATTTTGTTGCGACCAACTCGATAACAACACATTCTCGTCACAGCACACAAATAGTTGATGGTTAACATTGGTAGTCACTTCCTTCACAGTCACATTGTATGGACACTTTTGGTTCGTCCCAATATTATTATTGCTCGGACACACTTCAGGGCACATTGAAGCTAAATCGGTAACTTGGCATGCTAATATTATCATTATAACTATGAAAATAAAAGCCATTTCTGCTACAGTTACTTGGTTTGTCCTGGAGTTAGGCCGGATTCAACACAACATGGTATTGTAGTTCAAATAAAAAGTACATAGTGTTCCAGTTCACAACTTCACTAAAGTCTATCTTTGTTCCACGTGAATGAATCATGTTGTAATTAGCGAGGGCTCGGGCACTCAAGTCGGTGGTGTCGCGAACGGTTTAAAGTCACTCATGGTCGGTAGGCGCACTGGCGAACGGTGGAGTGGAGCACAACAGGGCGCTGGACGTGGACGTGCGATCGCAGAGATCGCGGTGGATCGGCGACGCGGCGGCGCGAGAGGGCGGGCGGCCAGCGGCTCGGCGGGCGCCAGAGGGTCTGCCGCGAGATGCGAGTGAGCGAGGCCGACACTCGCGGCGCCGGCGCTCTGCATCCGCCGTTACATCCCTCACAGACTCATTTTTATATAGTCAACTGACTTCCACACCGTCACTATTTATGTCATACTCGGCGCTCCCTAATACGTTATTTGAAGACGCAAGTATTTGTAAGTTTAGGTTATATTTTGGGTCGTTCCTCCGACTGAGATTGCTCCCCGTTGGGCTATCCTGTGGTGGAACATGATTTACCTAAGCGATAAACTTTCCCTCTATGGGAAAATAGCTGGAATATTTAGAGAAGCCTGAAAACATTCATTTTAAAGGACAATAGCGCTTGTAACTTTTGGGAAGTACAATAGCTATATATCTACCAAACAGGCTCGATTGCGGTTCTTAATTAAATCAATGTGATGTTGTCAGAGAATAATAAAAACACAGAAAGCGCGTGTTTACTTTTACCGTCATGTTTAGTGAAAATCTGTGAATCGACAATCGGTTTCCTGGGAATACTTTGGTTATTGATGATTAATTGCGCGTTTCTTTATCAATTTTGACATAATATTATTCAACCACCCATATGAAAAGTAATTTTAGAACCTCTTAGTACCAATAGTATTAAAAACGAGGTTTATTACATTAATGAAAAATAAAGTATAACTTACTTTACAAAAATACAAAATAGTGCGATCAAAAAATAAAAAATCTATTACTGCTATATTAAACTGAGGTAACAATGCGTGAAAACATTTCCACCCAAGCTGAGCCGACATATTGACAAATTCACATCCACACTTTCTTACGCTGTGGCGGAAACACTGATTCCGGAAAATTTATTTAAATCTTCCGATATTTTTCTTGCGTTCATATAAAAATACTAACTCAAGAAAAACAAAATGATTAATGGAAGTTCTATTTGTTATATCAGTCATTCATTAAAAAAATTAAATGTGAAATAAACCAACAGCTCCAAAAAATAATAATGCGTCAAATAACGAGAATCATCTAAAATAAGGAAATAAATGTAGTAATTGAAAATATGTGGACTGGTTGTGATTATATAAAATAAATCTAAATTTCTGAAATATGACTGAGAGGTTCAATATAAGGAAAATACTATTCACGCCATCGTTCATGTGGTGAACTTTTGTACAAAGCCAATCCAAGTATGAAGAAAGGAAAAGCTTCGCGGTGGGTGCTTTTTCATTCAACCCTTTATGTCGGTGTACGCACTCTTTCGAAACATCTTCACCGAGACCTTCGACTAGCATTTTCATGAATCGCTCCCACAAGGCTTTCCGAAAGGTCTCTTTATTGCGCCCTTTAATTTGGGTTATTTGAACTTTTCTTGTCCCTTCCTTCCTTCCTGAATGTCTTAGGACAAAAACATCGTATATCAGCCACCTTCGTGTTAGGCTTTCGGTATAATGCCAAAGTTATGAGTTTTATACGTATTTGCGAAGTCGGGTTCTTACCCAAACCACGAAAAGTATGTCAAGTACTTAACTTTAATATTAACCTAGATTCGCAAAAGGTAAGTTTATCATTTTATTTGCTTTTCTCATACTTTAGTCATAAAAATATTTGGTGAGTAAGCAGTTTCCTTAATAGAATATCCTTATTAATTCAATATTCCGGGGGAATATTGAATTATTTTTTTCCTCAAGTCAACGACGTTAATAATATACATATAGGCACCACCATTACTGGGGTAAGACATATATCTTCTGTATATTAGGTTATTGCATCCAGAACACTTCCCATCCATTTCAGCGAGCACCTTTCCCGAATACATTTATTAAAGTGACCCTCAGCTTAGAGACCGCAAGATAAATCATAGTCAGGAAATGGTTGGTATTCGCGGTAAACCGAATAAAAAGGAAAAGCCCTTACTTGAGTACCTAATCGTATATTTATTTGTGTATGCTGTAGCTACACTCGCATAATCACATATTCACCTGTGGCACCATTTTTGAAGAATATGGGTGTCACTTTTATCCGAACTTAGGGGAGCACAAACTATTAAAATCATCTCGGTTTCGAACTTATGTCAGATACATGGTTTTTAGACATGTCAGCGCTAATTGGCCACGTCGAGTCACTATGTCGTGTTTTCTGAGATAGGTTATTATAGTAGGGTTAGTTATTTAACTTTATAGGTGGCCGCTAAAATGCGAGCAGAGCACCTGCCAGTGCTAGCTGTCGTGGGAGCGATTTCGTTCGCTAATATGTATTTAAGTTTCGCTAAAGTCACGGACGATAATTAGCATCGTGCTGTGAAATTATCTTATGGACTGCAGGGACCATCCGCGGTTCATTGACCTCAGACCTATGTAAGAACAGGATGCACTCAACCTGTTCTTACATAGGTCTGAGGTCAATTGCACGGTGCGGACCATCTATATATGACCTAGGTCATTAGATATTTTATATCAATAATGATACAAACCACGACTCAAGTTCTACTTTGTTCCCTAGACCAAGCCACCTCACTATTCGAACCGAAGTGGAATGTTTGTAGACGGAAGTCTACTTCGCTCCACTGAGAGGTAACATTAGTATCACTTGAATTTATGTATACCGTGATAACAATTTTGCTTCAATTTAATACTATGAGCTTCGTCAACTGTTTAAATAAGGGTCAATAAATAATGAAATTAAGATTTGTGATTAATTCGAACAGATTCAGACAATTTCGGTTTTGTACCTTATTGTAAACGAGCAAAAACTATAAATTTCTGTGTGCGACGCTTCGCACCATCCAACCGTATTTACCGTCGTTAGATAGAGGTGATTAAGTAACAAAATAAATGTGGAACAAGCCGAAGCATTGGCCATTAGCGACGGGTAATAGTAAACGGCTCCGTGGAACTAAAAGTACGCCTTCCGTGGAACAAAATCGCTGTCATTAGGGTAACGAGGGCCGGTTGCTGACGCAGCGGGAGTGTCCGACCTAACTCTTTAGATTGCGCGACCTAATGAACCGGCATCCCCTTGGCAGCCGCCGCCCGCCCGTGCCTGACGCTGATTGCTGTAAGGCGAGTTTCATTCCCCGCAGGTAAAAACTAAAAAGCTAATTGTTCTTGTTCCTTCCGCTCATTAGGTCCGAAATCTTTTGAGATCTTTAAACAGGGAGTAAATCAGTTCCTGTATTTGTTAATCGAGCTGTCCAGCAGACGGGTAGATCGTGGGAAGCGTAATAAGGGTCGTGGCGTAAAACTTTATTACTCGCTCCGCGTCGGCCCATGAGGCGGGATGCGAAATGGCTCTCATTCTCATTAACCTCGCCACGGCCGCCGACTTACTTACTATAGACCAATGCCGGACGCGATACAGACTATCTCTGTAAAGGTTGCAGAAAACTCGTCACCCAGAAAATAACTAATTTTAAATATGATGTCAAGGGACTCTTTGGAATTTCTATTTTATAAAGAGAAAAATATTTAATTTTATACATGTTTATTTGTAATGGATAAGATAACATAATAAAATACTTTATTGCAAAAATATTAATGTATAAAGGCGAAATTAATGCTAAAGAGCATTCTCTACCAACTAACCTTTGTGTATTGTAGAATAATTAAGTGTCGGTAGTGCATAAAATAAAACAGAATAATAAAAATTATGTTCCTTTGATGGAACACAAAAACGATCTTTATGCAAAATGTGTACGAAAACTTTACATTATAACATGCATTACTCGCAATCATAAAGTAGTCCTTAAATTACCTAAACCTCACAAAAGAATCGATAAATGCCCAGTCCCAAAAAGTAAAAATTCAATTGCTGATAGACAATACACTCATTTGGCACCAATTTTTTATAATGCAAAGAATTTAAAACAAAAGATCTAACACTATATAAAATAAAGCAAGTAATAAACAGTTGGCTGCAAAGTTATAAGTATAATAGTGCAGAGGGGCTACTATTGCCGATAAAATAATGACATCCTACGCTCGCACATATCAAAAAACACGGTCATTTATGATATACACACATCCTCTTATACCTCCTCCGTTACCACAATCCATTCTCACCATTGCACCATTCGCACCAAAAATCCACACACACACCAAACACACACACTCACAGACATTCTAAGTCAGAAATATTTTTATTTTGTTTTAACGAATATTATACTGGGGTATGCTTAATAAGGCTCTAAATTTCAAATCATGAGAGCGCTTCTACATATCAATGGCAGTCCCAAACGTCGGTCCGATAAATGGCACAGAGCGCAAAGGTAACCTATTCGCAAAGCAATTGGCCTTTATCTCGTCGAACGGAGAAGCCCCGCTTCAGGGTAGCGTTCAGTTCCTTCGAGCCGGACGACCATCAGATTTAGTACGAGGTGATTACTTGCAATAGTAAAACAAACTGCAGTAAATTTAATCTTGTTTTCTTTTACATATACATATACGATAAGTATACTAGAACACAATATAAACAAATTGGAATAACTTTTAATTATACATTTTCATATCGCTTTTACATAAATTTATTCCACAAAATCTACCAATCAATATTGGCACATCGAAATGCCAAACGTTTAAATCTGACGGGTGGTGATAATTTACAACTACTGATTTCACCGGTGTGGTGGTCCGACGACGCCCGATGACGTCATTGGACGGGAGTAGAACCTGAACGCAACTCAGGTTATTGGTGGTACCAACGTACCGACATGCTTTACAAAATTGCCTTTGTACATTTATCCGTGCGGGTTTGATAATATTATTTTTGGTACCTACATCTAGAATATTGCTTATATATAGTACAATATATTTTTTTTTTTTTATGTAATTGAGTGACGGAACGAGCTGAGGGCCCACCTGTTGGTAAGTGATGACCCTCGCCCATGACAACAGTAAGTACTGAGTCGCACGTTTTACTTACTGTTGTCAAATAGTAACTGACAACAGTAAGTAAAACGTGCGACTCAGTATGAGATCCAAATCTTTACTGAGTCGCATTCATCCTGCTGCGTCCTTCACCCGAGACGAAGATGATACGTCTCATGCGCATGTGATTTCACCGGCAGCCACACCCTTCCACCGGAACACAGTAATGCAACCACTACTGCTTGGCGGTAGATTCCAGATGTGGTGGCAGTACCTCTCCGGACGAACTTGGCACAAGTTCTACTGCTACTTTTGGTTGCTCTTTTAGCACCACCCAGGGGGTACGTGTAGGGAATCAAAGGGTACACACCTACGGACGCGAGCAACTGGACCCTCCAAAATAGAAAGGATACCAAATACTTATATTTATAGATACTTAGGATATCAAAGCTTTGCAGCGAGACGTTTCTAGGTAAACGTTTTCAGCAGAAGTAGGTAGGTATAATGTAGTAGGTAGGTTCTATTCTATGGGCCTATTTTTAGTAGTTATACAAAAAATTTAAGATGCCTGAAATAAAGATTTATTATTATTATTATAAAAATATCAAAAATAAAATTATATAATATTAAAAAGGATCATGACTTAGATAGACGTACAGTCAAACCCTATAATCAATTAACAAATGACTTGAGAATGATAGCCATAGCAGCATTGGTAACCCTGTCAAATTATGTACGAACCGTTTTTTTTTTTTTTTTTTTCACCATCATTTTGCTGTGGTTAACGTAGCTATATTATTTCCAGTAATCTGTTTACCTGTTACTCTGTAGAGTAATGTCAATGCTACTATTTTTATCGTGTAAAACAGAACTCAAAAGAAGCACGTCACTCGATCACCAGCATAAGGTCAGCGGTAGACAGTTTAATCAATCACACTCGCCTTCGAAATGCACGCACACGCTTCTGAAATATGAGTGCTTGTCTCCCGGGGACTAATGTTTTATATTCTGTCGTTGTATTGACAGACCTGACTTATTGCCCGACAGATTGCGCCTTCTAACTCATTCGGGATCACGGGTTTTCCTACTGTGTGAGGACGGAGTTACATAACTCATAAGGTAGACCAGATTGAAGGGAACTCATTCGTAAAATAACTATATAGTCAATTAGTACAGAGTCGACCTGTAGGTTGGTTTTTAGTGCGTGACTTTTACCTTAATCCTAAGTTAAGGTACGCCTGTAATCAGACGAAGGTCAATGGTGGTGCGTGTAGGTGAATTTCTAGTAGGTAACTTTCTTCCTCCAAGCTCCCTTTTACTTTTGTGAGTATAGTTATAGTTTTTTTCTTTTTTTGTTTAGATTGAAATAATTCCTATTCCACTTATTTAATTTTTTTTTAGTGGCATGTACATTATTCTTTAATTTTTGTAGCCTATTCTATCAGTGAGAACCTGTTATTGGCCAACATCAATTTTATATTCCAATGGGTTTCATATAATTGGTGTTGATTCTCATAATAAAGTAAAATAAAAGACTACACCAGTGTAAGTTTCCGTCGATGTTTATCGCTATTTATTAATATAGCCGATAACTTACTAATAATAAACAAAGTTCTACTTTCAGGGGCTACTTATATTGTATACTTGTTAACAACGCGTAAGTTTTCTTTACACGGGACGTCAATTAAGTAATACAGTATTCAAATTAGCTCTCTTATACCTCAAAAGTTAGTTAAATTAGTTCCTCATGTAAATAAAATTACGTATTGCTGCTATTTAATACAAAGCATCTAATTAAATATAATGTTCTAGACAATAGAGTGTAGTTCATGAGAGAAACATTATAATCCCGTTTCGTTTTAAAATATACGAAATGTAATAAAGCTTATTCTATTTTTCACGAAAGGTGGGTATAGTGACATATGAACAGTGATACAACTACAGCGAGTAATAGTATAGATCACAAATTCTATGCCTCTAGGCACTTGTAATCTGGGTGATAATTAAATAATTTTTGACTGAAACTGAAATTATTTTCGATCAACACTTAATGCTTAATTCTAAATATGGATCCATAAGAGAGTAGAATAAAAAATCGTGCGAAAAAGGTGTACCTTTGTATATCGCATTCATCCTGCTGCGTCCGTTCATCTCCGGATGAGATGGAGATGATACGTCTTATGCGCATGTGATTTCACCGGCACCCACACCCTTCCACCAGAACACAGTAATGCGAGCACTACTACTTGGCGGTAGATTCCAGCTGCTACTTTTAGTTGTTCCTTAAACACCACCCAGGGGGTACGTGCAGGGAATCAAAGGGTACACACCTACGTACGCGAGCAACTGGACCTGAATCGTCAAACCCGAAATACAGTAATTACAAAACTTTGTATGTTATGGAGCACTTATTATATTATATGGCAAGCCTGGAAATTTTAATTCAATCTGGGGACTACGTAAAAAGTTAGGGTGGCTTTTGTTCCTCCAGAAAAGTAGCAAAAAGTCGATACACCGCTACGAATTGATGCCCTCGATATACTCGTAGTATCACTCAAAAGTTATGTAATCATCCCAAGATCACAGTATGTGAGTTCCTTGTTTATTATTTCTGCTTTCAGTATTTAGGCCGTGTTTGCAGTTTCATTGTCAGAACGATGGGTGCTATAAAAAATAGAACTATGCATACTTGTTTTGCTATTAATGTTTTGCGTGGACGAGAAACGGTAAGTGCAATAAGGTGGATAGGATCTAGTTTGATATTAGTGTTATTTGGGGGACTATGATGCTCGCGTACGTAGATACTCGTATTCCTACACGTGTCCTCTGGGTGGTGCGAAAGGAGCAACCCAAAATGGCAATAGAACTTGTGCCAAGTACGTCGCGAGAAGTTCTACACCTGGCAATCAACCGCTAAGCATTGCCGTATTCCGGTGGAAGGGTGCAGACAGATGTTGGGGAAATTACAAGCGCAACTCCATCTCAACGTGATGGGCGCAACGCGATACGACTTGAGTTTTCTTATACTGCAGTACTAGAAGACCGGAGTCGTAACACTGTCGACTATAGGCGGCATTAACCACTTAATATCAGGTGGGCTGTTTCATTTCATTTATTTCAACAATTTGGTACATACAGAACACTCTGAACTGATCGCTGTCAGTTCGTATTGTCACTTTAGTGACACTTTTTTTAACTCAAATTACTATTGCATTAATCTCCGCCTTATATAACTAAGACCACTAAGACCATTTATTGTGGCCGTAGGATCGTATTTTAAGTCCCATTTATTATCCTTATATAATAAGAATATATAATATCCTTATTATTATAATTATATATAATTAACTAAGCCGTTAAAAGCAATCGGTCAGTCCATTATGCACAACAAGACAGAATTTCGTAAGCCTAAAATTGTCGAGCATTATTGAAAGCATCTTTATATAAGTTAGATAATCGACCGTTCAAAGCGATACCAAGAAAATAACAAACAATTTAATTATGAGACTAACAACCGTTAGAAGTAGGCACTCGGCCGATTTCCTCAATCTGACGTTTTCCTCGTAAAGCCGCGTGGCGCTGTACATTGATTTTTGGGATTCCTACCCTTTTTAACGAAGCCCTTGTGTCCGACGTCTTCCGATTTCGTGAAGATGGAACATTTTAAAGGAGCCCACAGTGGCTTTTTGGTTGATTGAGAAAGTAAAGTCGTTATGAATGTAAACAGACCGTGATCAAAGTATATTTGTGAATCTTGTTTGTTAGTTAATGAAAATAATCAGTTTTCTGTTTGGTGACGGTAAAGTAAATAATTGATACAAAGTATATAGAGAAAAAATACCTAAATTGGCTATTGTTAATTTATGTGTGTGTAACAACATAAAAATACCGATATAGGTTATTTTTGTAGTGAAGTTTGTAGTCTGAAGTAAAGAGATAATAATGATAAGAATATTTCTTTATGTGACTGTAATGACGGAATGGGCAGGCCCACCTGATGTTAAGTGGTTAAACCACGAATCTTTGGGTCTGATCTTCCCCTACCAAAGTATAAGAAGATCCAAGTGGCATTGCGTTGCGGCGGTCACACTCAGACGGATATTTTACGAATCAAGTGCCTGTAATTGCCACAGCAACGCGAGTGCATCACTGCTTGGCGGCGGTTTACCAGGTATGGTACTTCTCCGGACAAACTTGGCATCAGTTCTACTGCTACTTTGTGTTGCTCCTTTTGCACCACCCAGGAGTCTAAGAGTACCTACGGACGCGAAAAACTTGGTCCCCATAATTAGGTGGTTGTCTGAAAGAAATCCCCTTAGGGACAATTGCGGAGCAAAAGTATCGTTATAAGTATTAATATACTACTACTTAAATGTTGTTACTGCAATAAAGTGATTTATTATTATTTTATATTATTATATACACTATACATAAATTAAATTGTATAAAGGACATATTTTCCTCACATATATTGTATTTGAAGATAAACCGTTGAATTCGACGTGTGCCATCTTCCTAATCGGATTGGGCTCCCTGGCAGAATGGATAAACCCCATTCATTTTCGCTAGTTGAGAGTAGGCCTTTATCCCATCTGTAGGTATTTTGTTCCGTACAAGCAATTTGCTCGTCAATATGAAATATGTATCGCGATACATTCAGTGCTAAGCTTGCTTTAAGGTTCTTTACAGATGGTATATTAAGATAAGCAACTCTCCGCCCCGTCAATATTTGTATGGGTGACCATTTAATGGCATTTGAATCTTAACGTTTCCTCTGAAACACGTAAGAGCTTATTACATGCTTCAGAGGACACGTTAAGATGTCGGTCTCAGCTATACTAGTTCACAAGCCATGTTGGAGACGACACCAGAACTAGGCACTTACTTACGAAAGAAGAAGGACATTAATGGACCAAGATGTCGCAAGTGAGGATTTGATGTATCTATTCTCACTTAAAACCAACAGGAAAAGCATGAAAATATTTTGCACAACTTTATTATAAGAAAAGCCGCCCAACTATCGCGGTGGCACTATTAAAGGTCGTAAAATGCTGCTACACTTTCTTTCTTTTTATATTTTTATAGCGCTCCGGGTGCCACCTACGTCATAAAAAGTGAAATATTGTGACTCCGAACGGATGCCTTCTCCCTTTACGGGATTCAACCAAAATCCAATATTAAACGTCTATATTTAACAATGTTCACAACTGCACTAATCTCTTAATGTGATCGAAAGTTTCACACATAGGTACACAATAACTTTATCTTTAGCAAACAATGTACGTACGTTAGTCTGAGGCAGCAAGAAAGTTCTGAGCAAGTATCAAAACAATATAAATAGGTTTAAGTCAAATACTTTGAAAAAATTGTTTGCTATAACCACGCTCTTTACTCAGTAAAGATTTGAATCTCATACTGAGTCGCACGCATTAGTGTTGTCATGGGCGAGGGTCACCACTTACCATCAGGTGGGCCCTCAGCTCGTTCCGTCACTTATTCACATAAAAAAAAACGCTCAATGTCTTCAATATCTATTGAAATACTTCTTTACATTATAGAACACAAACTTTAATAAAAAGTGAAACCTTAAAATATATATATAGGTGACATCCTTGTCTGGTATAAACTTTTACACACTCATACCTCTGAACTAGGATTCCCTGTGTTTTAGATGGCATGAACGAACAAAAAACACAAGACAAAAACCCAAGACCCGAGAACAAATGCCACGGCCGGGAATCGAACCCGGGACCCCTCGTTTCGAAGGCAGAACTACTACCAACTAAGCCACGGCGGCTAGATTTAGACATTTAGATGTTTAGATTGAAATCTCTTTTTTTGTGGGATTCTAATGGAGCCACTTCGGAGGTACGAGTAGGACCTCCTCCAGTCAAATTAGAAAAATAATAATTTAAATCGGTCCACAATTACCGAAGAGACGCGTCACAAATTCAAAAAAAAACTAATTACTAACGTCTTCCTTATCTTGATAAATAAAAGTAAATCAATTTTAATCTACGAATAATAAGATAAGACAGTTTCGTTTAATTCCTTCTTTTAAGCAGGAATTAAACGAAACTGTTCAATTCGTGTTAAATGTTATAAAAAACATATATTACAAATTATGATAAGGTCGGAGGTAAAAAATGAATGACGCGCGAACCGATAGCTTTGTCCGGAGGTACTTCTTCCCGGCCACCTTTTGGCTCAATGTTGGATTTACGTAAAATAATAATAAAATATAAACGTGAATATAACTTCATGTTAGGATAAAATAATACTTTCAATTCTATGCCTATTGTAACTTGGGTAATTATAATATACTTGTATCTACTCGTATTACCCAAAATAAATACATTTTATGTGAAAATAATTTCGTAAACAATTGTAGCACTATATTGTGAAAAATAATAAAGATTTATCGGAATTATCCTACCTATTAACATACACCACGATCTAATAACATCAATTAACTTTTAAATGTACCTACACCAACTGATTAGTAACTATTATAGTTAGACTTTGCAGCGCCCTGACAGTGTAGGTACATGCACCTAGCATAAGATCAATTAGAATTTATAACACGTTAAATTCGAGCAAAGATAAACAAATAAAAATGCCTAAATCTACAAATAATAAGAAATATTCATATCACAAACTAATGAAAATGGAAGTAAATGCGTACAGATATTGTACATTTCAAGAAGAACTCAAATAACTTCCACTACGCACATTGTATTTGATAGTGCTTGTAACAAATGTAGCTGCTCTTAGTAAAACAAACAAACCCATACATTAATTCCCATTCCTATCGGCGACAGAGCGTCGACGTCGCAACTTTTACTAATAAATATTGTGAGCCTACCTCCAACTTTGCATTCATATATTGAGTTCACTATTTGAGATAGAGCAGAGGAAATTGAAAGCTTATGGTTTTCAATTTAATGATATAATATTATAGAATAACGAGTAAATTAATTACGTGTTTTCTTAACATTTTAATACGCCTCATATATCTCAAAAAGCCTTACACTATGAGTATACATAAATATTATACAATCACTGATATTATTATATATTAAATGTACATTATATTATTGTTCTTTCATCGATTCTGCTCTATGTTTCGTTCATATTTTCTCCACAACCTGGGACCTGACGTACTTTATTATGCCATATGCCCCTGGTGAACCCTGTATATTTCAATAACTACCTTATATTCAATTCGCAGAGTGTTTTCTATGTCTATTTGTCCAGAATTTATTATTCGGCAGTCGCAAAGCACCGGAAGCTGCCGAAATGTGAACATTTTTTTCAGTTGTCGTAGCAAATCATGGAAATAACTCTAGAAATAATATTCAATACCACTTTGTAATTTTTAGGTATCTCCATACAAATGTATCATGTATACCTTATGTAACCTATGCCATGGGTTCGGTACCCAAAGTTAAGCGAGCTCATGCACCTGTGATTTCACCGGCACCCGCACCCTTCCACCGCCACACAATAATGTGAGCTACAGCTTGGCGGCAGATTACAGATAAACATGAACTCTCAGGAAAAACAAATATTGAGTTAATAAACAAAGCTTTGCGAAATATCACCCGAAATAAAGTTAAAATAACGTAGAAGAAAACATTCCGTGGAGACAAGGTGGTCGCAATTCCAGCACCTACATATTTAATGATGTCCAAGTAAAGAGGTACAGCGGTTAATTTCAGCATGGATCCCCAGAAAGATGGGTCACCTGGCAATCTGAAAATGCCAGAGGCAAATTCTATACAACAAATCCAAATAAAAAAAGACTTATTCAAAACCACACCAGTAACAGTCCCATCGATGCTATAATTGAGAATTTAAATTCCCATCCACGCCACTCATTTGCTGTGGTTGGGAAATAAATTCATACTACATACATATAATATATTTAGTTTGATTTTGAAATATTATTTTTTTCTTTATAGCCACCCACAGAAACAACCTCTATAGTACATCTGCCACAAGGGCCAAGTGAAGTCAAAAGAAGTCAGAGACGGAAACAGAACAACTGATTCACGTCACGAGTTGTATGGGAATGCCCCACGGATTTCTTCGTCACTTGCTTGTAAGAGATCGCTTTTAGCGATAAAGCCGCCCATTGTGCCACCTATCTGTTTTATTTATTTTTGTATGATTACTTTTGATTTTATGGTGTACAATAAAGTAATATTCTATTCTAATATTCTATTAAAAATTAAACCTATAAGTTTTACAATCTTCAAGATTTTCCATTAAGTTAAATTTCTATGGGACGAAATTGGGAACCCCTATTAATTAAAGCAAAAACCATCCAAATTGGTACACAATTGACGAAGATCCCGCGTACAAACATACGAAAATACCTCAGGAACCTAACCTCTACAGCTCCTGCGTTGAACTCATTCAGGAAATGTCTTCGCTGGCACATCTGCGACGTCACCCGCTCATTTGAAGCTAGAGCGACTACGAATACTCCATTACAGCGCAGCTGTCGGGTGAAATTGTAATTGGCCCGCGTAATAAAATATTTTCACATCTCAAGCTCGCCATTTGAAACTGTAAAATCAAATAATCGACTTATTTAAAAAAAACCTTTAAAATTAATATTAAATCAAGGAACTTCTAGATACAAGGTTCTAATAATAACGGAAGTTATTTTGCAAGGACAGAATAATTTTGTTCAGTTGATATTTTTATTTGCGGGATACTTATTTTAGATCATGCGATGGTTAGAAACGGTAGTATCGCGTTCCATTCATTTATATATCGCTTCCCTGTCGTTTACGAGTCTACCGCGTGGTACAAGGCGGGACGCGAGGGAGATGCGACAAACCTATTGACGAGCTATCGAAAGGACAGTGAAACTATTTAATTCAGATGAAAGTGCTATAAATTTATCAAATGTACTTATTATTGGTAAAATACTTTATAATTCACTTTGTTTCTTCAGCGCGCTAACGGGCGTGTCGAATTAGCTGTTTGCGTAATTGCTGATTCGGAACGCTGAACGCCTTCATGGCAGATTAAGATTAAGCGAATTTTGATACCATAATCTTAAAATCTTTAGAAATTGTTTGTTTGCTTCTAACAAACAAGGCATTTGATAGTTTTTGAATATTTTTATTTTTAGAATTTATAACTTTAATGAGTGTTCTAAAAAGTAAAAGTATACCTATTTAAAGAAGGTTGGTGGTCACTGTAATCCGCTTAAAGGTCAATGCACGGACTTCTATACGTATTTAAAACAGACTATAGAAAGCTCTGCAGTGATAACCAATGTCGTAAACTCATTGGTGCACTTTGAATCGAATTATTTAGGTATTCGAAAAACAAAAAACTCATTTCACTTATTCAAATAATTGAATTAGAGGTAAGTAGTATTCTTAGTACCTGCTACGAGTAGTAGGTATTTTATAGACAACTTTTTGAAACACAGATGTATAAAAGGTATCTCAGAGTAAAATCTTGTTTTTTTTTTTTATTATTTTGATAACGATGATATTTGACTAATGTAGGAATAATATTACTTGTGAAGCTTAAAGTTATTCGTTTAAGTTAATATATAATACATAATTGGCATTGTTAGCAACTTGCTTTATAGAGAATTGCTGCTTGGCACTGTATAACAAAGCTATATATTGTATATAGAAATAATTTAATTTACTTTGCAGACCTTTTTTTTTTTTAACGCGGAGAAATACGTTCTGTATACCCCGCGCCTTGGGGAGGCGTGGGGTTATGTGCGACTCTCCTCCAGCGTTGATTAATACATGCAACGCTGGAGGCCTACACACTAAAACTCTGCGGTGTCGCGACTTACAGTTTAGGTAGGTGTCAATATTATTTTCAAGGAAACCCCAAGGAACTATATTTCATTAACTTTGTCCACTTTATTAACATTATCTATACCTAGGTTAAATTCAAATTAAGGGTGGGTAATTTGTAATTTCTAAATCTTTGTTTCCATAAACTTTTCAAATTTTTATTTATTTAAACATTTACACACTCATACCTCTGCACTAGGATTCCCTATGTTGCAGATGGCATGGACAAACACAGAAACACCAGACAAACACCCAAGACCCGAGAACAAACTTCATGCTCACCACACAGTGTGCCCCGGACGGGAATCGAACCCGAAACCCCTCGATTCGAAGGCAGGGCTACTACCAATAAGTCAAGGAGCCGTCAATCAGAGGGGATCTGACCAGTCTATGATATATTTGCATGGATTGTTAATTTTCCAATGAAGTTTCATTTTTAATGAATCGTATCCAAATGTTACTTGTTAATGAATAGCAATGTTTTAACTTTTCTTCTTTCGTTTATCTCATCCGGTGCACCACGGAGAGAAGCTCCAATTAATAAAGTCTAGCCTGTTGTGGAAGTTAAGAATTCCATATAGAAGAATGGTTGACCCTCGCACATTCCAACCTTTCCCATAATAAGGTCTCAAATGCCAATCCTGCTCCAAATAAATTATAACGGATAATTAAATACGAATAAACAGTGGACATTCCCAGTTTGAACTTCGGAGACTAAATAGGTATAAATAAATTAGGTTTAACAAACAACGGCATATATTAAAAAAAAAAGTTGACTGGGTGTCTTTAGTCTGTGTTTATACTTCTGTTCAATAGTAAATATGTTAATTATTATTAATCGGTTCTCTTCTCTGATTATATTATCTTGTTATATTTAATAAACCGACGTTCCTGAAGGTTAGCCGGTAAAGAATGCTCGTTATCTTGTTATCTATAAAAGTCCTTAGCAAACTGTTTTGTAGTCATAACCCTACTATAAACCACTGTTACCTAGGATAGAGTCAATTTATATGTTGCTAGAACCGATTTTCTTGATGAAATCACCATGGATGGCCTGTCCAATATAGCAGTTTTACTTTGTCAGTAAAATACTTATTGTTAAGTTACAAACAAAAAGCGAAGATTGAAACCACACAACAAAAATTGAATTGACAATTTCATCA
Source organism: Aplocera efformata (assembly GCA_921293045.1). Lineage (NCBI taxonomy): Eukaryota > Metazoa > Arthropoda > Insecta > Lepidoptera > Geometridae > Aplocera > Aplocera efformata. The sequence continues at coordinate 8,391,070 of OV121045.1, forward strand.
TTTTGTTACAAAAAAAATGCAGAAATTGTTAGAAGATGGTAGTGTGGTTGTGCCTGAAGTTACTATTGAAATTTGGTTGGAGTTAGCATCAGGACCGAGAATGGGAACGGGAATGGGAACGAATAAGGAAACGAGAATGGTATAATTTGAAAGACTAAAAAAGTCATTCTATTGTAAAAACTAATAACGCGCGAACGAAGCGGCGGGCAACTCGCTAGTACTTCAATATTTTTACTTTATTTGGATGTGAATAGGAACTAACTCAATTTGTTTACAAAATGAGAAACCCAATAAAGATGCTATATTTCCCAATATTCCTGCCCTCTGCCGATATTAAAATTCAATAAAAGAGTCGGAAGTAGGACGTACATTCATTATCGGGTACAGCCTCTGAAGAATTTGTTACCAGATAGCTAATATTCCAATTTAAGGGCGAATTCCACCCTTCGCGGCTTCGCTCCCGTATACCCGCCTAATTTGCATGTAGGCGACAACAGTTGATAAGATCGTATAGCTAGATTAGCAATGAGATAAGTAAGGCAAGGCAATGTGTTCTACTCACTAAAACCATCTTATAAATAAATCTACTTGCGTAAATATGAAATTTATAATTTTAAATAAATAGTGTAGGTACATATCAATCAGTAATTCAACAACAGGCACTTGTGGACCCTTAACTACAATATAATTTCCTGGGTGTCAGAAATCACGAGATTATAATACAATATCTGGATCTGGTAGACGAGGGTTATAATTGAAATTAAAATCGGGCAGATTATATCACTTTTGATTGTTGTTGTGATCACCCTAACCTCGAACCACTGTGCCACCAAGTTCACAGATCAAATTATACCTATTTACCAAGGTTGAAACTGTGATGTGTCAGACTGGCCTTTGTGACTGACTGTATGTCACAATCCTTTTACATAGTGACTGCTAAATGCTATGAACTAAGGTTCGCTTGAACGCACCGAAACGAATATTTATACCGTTTCAAAGTATGGAGCTGTAGCGTGAAGAACCGAGGATATATTTAATAATGGCGGGAATTCTTCTTCTTCACATATAATTCTCGGGAACACGCCCTAATAGACACACATGTCCTCGAAGGGTCAGTCAGAGCCTCAACGGGCCACTTTTCAAGTTCAAAATGAACATTTATATAACATGTCTCATAAGCATACTACATAGAAACGATCCTAAGTAAATTAGCTTATCATGTTATATCACTGTGGCATAATTAAAATATAATTCAAACATAAATTAACTCCTTTTCTTTCACTTTTCAGCTTCGGTATGAATTTGTATGGAAATTTGCGGTAACTTGGCCGTAAGATCGTGAGATTCCACTCACAAATATTAAAAATACAATAATTGGTTGTACCGACGGAACTCTCGGTGCACGAGTCCAAATCGTACTTGGCCGGTTACTTATAATTAACTACGCAGTTTAATAGTAGCTACAGCTGTGTCAAACCAGAAACATGGCTCGCTGGGTCGTCAGGGAAGAGGCGAAGACTACTAATTGCTGGCTGGACAAGTCATGCGATTGGCAGCATCGCGTGACAGCAGGCTAACCCTAATCGATACAGGATGTTTCAAAATAACACTGTTTCTAACAATGCCAAAAAAGTAGAGGACGCATGTCACTTTTATTTTAATAGGGTTAATTTATTAGAAATCATGTATATTCATAATCATAAAAATCTGTGCAAAATAAAATTGCATTGGTGCATTGAAAATAAAGATTAGGTATTATATTTTCAGAAGCTGCTGGAGTCACGGGACGAGAAGTTAGTCCAACAATAAACAGTAAAAATTTAAGACCTTCTAAAGAGGAAAACACATACCTGATTTATTGAGGAAATTGTCTCAATTTTCATTTCATCACGCCCAGGAACTACGTCGATAAATCTTTATCCCATGTGAAACAACCGTTTCTTATTGGTCGAAAGTTATGTATTGTGAAGTTATGTATTGTATTATACATTTTTTTTGGGCAGGTACTTGTCCCTTTTGCACCCGCTTCCTATAGAGATTTCCGTGGTTTATACAAATCATTCAACAGTTTTGGCATGATTTAGTAACAAGCATCAGTACAAACTTCCGTAATGTATGAAAAGTAGCTTTGTTGCCATAGCCCTATAGAAAATCGTAAAACATAAGCAGATATGGAGGTCCCTCCGAACCACTTTACATTTGTGCAATCTCTTGACACCGTTCCTTGGGACAACCGGTATATCTTCGATGGCCTTCCATTTGTGTGCACGATTATGTATTCGGTCAACACTGAGTGCATTGTGTATGACGACTGTACGGCACATATTAAAGCAAACCAAGATAATGTATAAACAATTTTATTCATGAATGCATTGTTGCACCCATGTCGTACACGTTGAAAAGCTGAGTTTATTTGCACAACAAAAAGTAGTTGCGGTAGACAATTTTGTAAGACGTATGTTCTACGAAAACTACCAAACTAGTCTTTGACCTTCATCAATCCAATGGTTATTGAGCTAAATCGTACTAGTGGAGTCGTTTTTAAAAACAGAAGGTTAAAATTGGGGCGTAAGATTATTATTATTAAAATTATTCAATCAGCTCGAGTGATGCGAGAGGCCTTTTTTATTTATAACTAGCGACCAGCTCCGGGTTCGCGCGGAACCCTTACAAAAATATCATCCAATATCCCGACATTTCTACCGGTTCTCTAAATAAATTTCATTAATGTAGTATAGACCATGACTTGACAATTACGAACACAACAAAACCAAAATCAGTCAAGGAGTTTTCAAATGATGCTCCGCATATACGTAATGTTCAGATGTAGCGCTTGTTATCAACGTGTAGATTACCTACTGTTAATTTAACAAGCGCCAGAGATATGAAACTATGACGATTAGGTAAAAAAGATTAATCTTAATGATTACACAATGTCTTATTACACAAACCTCCGATTGTCGGAATGTTTTTTTTAATTTATGTACATAATATAAATACTTACATTGTTATCATTTCTATCTCAGAGGTTTAATAAATAATTAAATAAGGGTAAAGATCCATTCAATATCCAAACGCCAGTCGACAGATAAATAGTTAGGAGTACGAATCAAATTTTCCACCCACTCAAATAGCTAAAAATAAATGCTTCGTACATACCAAATTTCCGTTCATTCAAAGAGATAAAAAAATACTAAAATAGTGCCACTGAAATTGTTAAATCTACATTTTCCTTGCTATACGGAGCACATTTATCTCCCAACAAAACAGGAACATTTCCTAGAAAGGAAATAAACAAACGCGACACGGCAGAGACGTAAGTACCTACTCGCGCGTCGGGAAATGGAAAACCGGATGCGGTTTGAAGGAATTAATTATTATCGGGCTAATGTTCCAATCGAACGCCTCCGGGAAAACCGCCCCCATAGACGACGGCGGAAATTCATTCCAAACGTCATTTCAAAATGCAAACCTCTGGAACCGCTAGCTCCGAGAAAAATGATAATTTCCTCAACGCTCCCCACACAGCCACTTCTCACCTTTTATAGCGTGCGAGATCGAACACGATAAACAAAATGGAACGAACGCAAAATGTAGGCGTTCACAGTAAAGGGATATTAGTTTGTGTGAAAATAGATATAAGAGGTATTTTCGCATGTCTGCACCGAATGAAAAGGAAGAAATTACTCTAAATCGCACTGTGAAGAAGCACGTAAAATACGGACTTATACCTAACTTTGATCTACGGAAGTCAAATAGGTCAATTCGAGCTAGACTGTGGCTATTTGTCATTATTGGAGCCGGAAACCGTAATTATTGTCGGCCGATGCCCGATATAGTAATTAAATTTAAGATCACTGTGAAATTAAGATTTTTACTGTGTCATTTATTTGAATTTAAACAATAGAAATTAGGAATAAGTATATGTGGGTAGAAAGGGTAACTTGAATCAAATTTTTTGGGTCAAACGGAGCAAAATACCTATTGGGCAGAAAAATCTTGGGTTGAACGTGGAATCACCCGAAACTACGTCGAGTTGACAGGCCACCTGAAGTTAAGTGGTTTCTGCCGCCCATAGACAACAGCGATATGACTCTAGTCCTATCGTGTTAAAGTATGAGAAAACCTAAGTCGTATCGCGTTGTGCCCTTCACTTAAGATGGGGATGTAACGTCTCATGCGCTTGTAATTTCAACAGCACCCACTGGAACACAGCAATGCGAGTGCACTACTGCTTGGCGGTGGATTACCAGGTATGGTGGCAGTATTTCTCTGGACGAACTTGGCACAAGTTTCACCGCTACTTATAATAAATTATATAATACTTATAAGTATATAAAAAAATTAAACCAATATAATAATGAAATTAAAAAGAATGGAAAAAAAACTTCATATTATAATAATTAAACGTATTACAAGCAAATTGCATATATAAAACTTAAAATAATGACATTGAAACAAATTCACGCTTTTTCCCCGAAGGGTTATTATTTAAGGTGTATTTCTGAGTGTTTGTTGAAATAGAGACACTTGGTTCGGCAGATTTTCACTAGATTACTGGTAGAATACTTATAGTCTTTTTTTTTATAAAGACGTATTACACCCAGACAGAACAAAAATCTATGTTCGTCACGGAAATGCTTGTCCTGGGTGGGAATCGAACCCAAGACAGCGCTACTACCAACTAAGCTGTGAGGTGGAGAAGGATCAGTGTACACTGCAAGTACCATTCAACCTCTAGTATTGCGCTACACCAAGCGCAACTTAAGATGAAGACAATGTTAAACTTGATTCCAGCGACCGATTTTCGTGAAGCAGTTAGTTCTGCTTCACAATTACAATACAATTAATTGCCAGTACAATATAAAAAAAATGTACTGATATATACTTTGATTTTTTTTCTCTGCCAGGTCTCGGTTGCTCTTAGGCCTTCTATGCGTCTTCTGTGAGATCGATTCGCAATCAATCGATGATCATTAATAGATGTTTGTTCTATGTCTAGCTGTTAATATTATCTTATTACTTCAAATGAGCAACTCTTGTGTATATATATATTATATTATATAATAGTATCTTGGAAAATCTCTAACCATTTGGATGAAATTTTGTTTAAATAGGATTTAGATGTTTTACCTTTATAATTGTATCTCTTGTAAAAACGCATTTTTTTTACAAAACCGAGCATAGTGCGGTCGCCCAGGTGCTAGTATATAAGTGTACAAATAAAGTAGTATACAACTTGTCTAACACAAATCCTATTTACAAGATCCCATAGTACAGGCTATGCTTAGTTTCGAGCTGGATGGAGCTGTAAAATTTCCATTAATAAAAAAACGTGCATTAGAATTCCTTACTCAACCTAAGTGACCAACCATCCAAGACCCGAAAAGAAACATGATCTTTCCTCGCCCTCGAGGACTACAAGTGTACGGGCCACGTTATACCTTATGTAGATACCTATATTTAACGAATAAAACATTAGGTATATTTCATCTGTAACTACTTAAGCAATGAATTCAGTCTGGGAGATGCCGGGTAATATTTCAATTTAAACACGTACAAAGTTCCAACTTTTAATTCGTTCAATTCAGGAAATATTAAATCAGAATTCAGTTTATAACTATCAATTGGAGTTTCATAAGGATGGAAAGTTGGTGCCGAGCTTTCGATTCCACGGCGCAGCGCCCAAATGTAAGGGGTCTGAATTGAAAGTCACTTGAGAAATGATTCAGACTTTATTTGATTTAAACTTTGCCTTTGTAATGTTATTCGCCATGCGTACATATAATATTTCGTTATCAAATGCAAAACCCAAATACGGTTTCATTGTTTTCATTGTTCAAGCACTAACTATCGCTCAGTTATTAAAAGACTGATCATCTCAAGTTAATAACCGGTCACATCTTATGTCCAATCCGCGCTTAAGTGGTTACCGTCACCCACTAGCAACAGCAAATCTTCCCATGCGTTAGTAGTAGACGCAATACGCCTAAATCAAATCATCCGTCTTGGGCGAGACGCAGCAGGATGAATGCGACTTAGTGTAAGATCCAAATCTTACACTGAGTCGTATTACTCAGCGGGCAGGGGTCGCCACTTACTACCAAGTGGGCACTCAGCATGTTCCGTCACTTACTCGTATAAAAAAAATCTCATATACCTGAAATTTCACCGGCACCCTTCAAACCAATGTAATTTTTCAGCAGAATAGATTTCGATCAAAGAAATATTTGATTAGCGCTAAATATGAAGGCGAGTCCCTTAACAAACAGGCTGTTTACAGCAATTTAAAACCACTTATATCCTTGTAAAATATATTTACAAGGATATATATGTACTTCTTGTTGTCAGATATCTTTGCTTTTACTTATCATAAAAATTCCACGTTTAATTTTAGTGTCAAAGCTGTTTTTTTATGTAATTACAGTGACGGGACGAACTGAAGGTCCACCTGATATTAAATGGTTAACTCCGCCCATAAAAACTGCAATACGAGTTACGCCCTCCAAGACCGAAGTATGAGAAGACCCAAGACACAGCGTTGCGTCCGTCACCCGAGACGGGGATGTTACGTCTCATGCACATGTGATTGCACTGGCACCCTTCCAGCGGATTCCACAGCAATGCGAGTGTACCTCTGCTTGACGGCAGATTACGGCTCTACTGCTACTTTTTGTAGCTCCTTTATCACCACGTGTAGGGGTTCCGAGGGTATTCACCTAAAGACGTGACTAACAATCGACCCATAAAAAAACGCCTGAAAAAGAGATTTATCTCATCCCTTCTTTATCTAAAGTTGACTTCAGCGTTTGTTCTGGCTTATACAATCAATTATTTAAATCTAACAAGTTTTTTTATATTCGCTATACATAGTTAATGAACAGGAAATCCGAAGTTTATGGAGTTTTTTTTTGTTTACTCAGTCGCGGTTGTGATTCACCTGAACGAGACTAGCTCGGGGTATCGCCTCAGACACAACAGAATAAAAAAAAAATGTCCAATAAAATAAAAACAGTTATTTCTTTTTATCGAATAATCAGCATTCTGGTCACGTTTGTGTGTACGTTCACTTAGAACCAAACCAACATCAAGTGTTTTATTGATTTCAATAAAAAAATATACTAGGTGCTTTAACTTCTGAACGAGAACGGAGAACCAAGTGTACTAAGAACATGTCATTCTACAAAAAACACATTTTCTTATGTGGAATAATATTTTTATTATTTATTTCGAAGTCAAGTGCAGAAGATGAATCCGAACAGTGAGTTTTGTGATTAAAGTGATACTCCTAGCTGTGTTGTAAACAGATCCGTATTACAAAGCCTAAAACGTAGATACCATTAAATGACTGTGTATTTCGAACCGCGATCATTGGCCGTTAATGGCAGATATCCTAACAAACAATAACAAGGAATTGGTGTTATGGAACCCTTCTAACGAGCGTTGTTTCAGCAACTATGTCACTTGAGGCCAATGAACAAAAAATAACCTGTTTATATGACTCTCTCTCAGATATTCTAGTTATCGCAATCATCATAATAATATATACTTGCTCTGCCCAGCGGTTTCAAACGCGTATAATTTAAAAAAATCACTAAGAGCAGCCTTAATTTCTTTGTAGTGCATGGTGCTTACGTATAATTAGCCATTACCCTAGCGCACGCGGATAAAGCAGATGAAAATTTACAAAATTATTCGATTTGTGTTTTTGATGTTGGCTAATACTTTTCTCACTAGCGTTTCTCAACTCTTTGTCCCGCGTTTGCCAAACTTACTATAAGAACTACCACACCTTCAATACCTACTGTAACCCTTTTATTATGTCAACAAATTATTTTATTATATTTTTAATATTAATATGATGATTTCACAGGATAGAAAAGGCTTACCAAACGGCTATGGCGTCTTTACAAATATTTATCGAAATATTCCAGCAATGTCTTAATGAAAAGATGCCTCATATGCAGTAAGTGTCTTTATTCTTTAACTCAATTGGTAAACGGTTTATTCTACGTCTAATTAGTATTATATAGATTTATTAAAAAAAAATCCCACACCTTTTTCTTTTACTGTAATGACCTACATGAAAAACCAAGTATTCAAATTGTTTAAACTATCGAAACTACCCGAGAAATTGTGCAATTGGATTGCTAGTTTTTTATCGGAGCGCAGCCTCAAAGTCGTTATTGACGTTTCATGCTCTGACATAAAGCCCATAAATGCTGGCGTCCCACAAGGTTCTGTGCTGTCGCCTACCCTGTTTATTCTGCATATCAATGATATGTTACTTGTCCGTAATTTTCATTGCTTTGCAGATGACAGTACTGGTGACGCTCAGTATACAGGCCGTGCAAACATTTCTCGAGATTATATGGAGGAGAGCCGAAAAACACTTGTCTGAAATTGAGACATCTCTTGAGCAGGTCTCAGAATGGGGTAGAAAAAATCTTGTCTGTTTCAACCCCAAGAAGACATAAGTATGCGTATGCGTTTACCGCTAAAAAAACTCCTTACTCAGAAGCTCCCAGATTCCAGAACACACCCCTTAACATCTCTAAGAGCATTGGAATCCTTGGCGTTGACATTTCGAGTGACGTACAGTTCCGCACTCATTTGGAAGGAAAGGCCTGGCCTCCAAAAAACTCGGGGTCCTCAACAGAGCAAAGCAGTACTTCACGTCGGATCAAAGACTTTTGCTCTACAAAGCGCAAGTTCGATCCCACGTGGAGTACTGTTCTCACCTCTGGGCTGGGGCGCCGGAGTATCAACTCCTTCCACTTGATCGGATTCAACGCAAAGCAATTCGGATTGTCGACGACCCCAAGCTCACAAACAACTTAGAGTCATTACGGCACCGGAGAGATGTAGGATCTCTAAGTGTACTTTATCGTTTGTATAATGGGGAGTGCTCTGAGAAACTGTTTAGTCTGGTGCCCGCAGCTGACTTCCACCATCGCACCACGCGCCACAAAACCAGATTCCATCCGCACCACCCGGATGGCTACTTTTCCACAACTACCCACTTTTCGCGATCTTTCCTTCCGTGTACGAGTAGATTGTGGAATGAACTTCCTTCTGCGGTTTTCCCCCAGAGCTTCGATATAGGGTCCCTTAAACAGCGGGTTAATCTATTCATGAAAGACCGGCAGCGCATCAGCATTGCCTCTGGTGTTGCAAATGTCAATGGGCGACGGCGACCGCTTTCCATCAGGAGGCCCGTCTGCACGTCTGACCCGTATTCCATAAAAAAATGAGCTCTTTTCCAAATAGGTGGGCAAATTTTTTAGCCATAATATTGAAATTTTTATTTTTCTTATAGACATTACTTATACGAATTAATATTTTTTCCATGTAATTACGACAATGTTGCATTACAATTGCTTAAACAACATTTTTTTTTTTAGGTTTTTGATGGATAACTTGCAGGGATTCGTAAACTATCCCTCGAAAACCACTGTTGGGCTAGCCCCAAAATTCACGGGAAACCGAAAGTTCTTTGCTAATATGATCACCACGCCTGCCTTCAAAGAAATGCTTGCTAAGGATGAGGAAGAAATCTGGACAAATTATATCCAAAAAGTAAAATATTGCGACGAAGTAGTGAAGGACCAGAAATTACTAAAAGAAATGTACGACAGGGAATTAGATCAATTTAAATTATAAGAAATATATGGAGAACGGGATATAATATAGACCTATTACTGAAATACGCTATGATTTATTTTTTATCTGACCCGAAGATTATTTTATTTTTTATTACGTGGGTACATATACTATCACACGATTCTCCGAAGCCAAATATAGACGTTTACCAAAGTATAAGAAATATTAAAATTATGTCAAATTTATATTCTACTATAATACTTCTTATAATTTCTTTAAATTTTGACTTTTCTCCGTTTTATAGTACCTTAACTTCTCAACTATGAGGGCTTAGTAACATAGAAACATTTCACTGTATATGTGTTAAAACATTGTCCGGTGTAAATTCGAATTTATTGCTCTAACAATATCATCAAAAGATTAGCTAAGTATCATTTATGGTTGAAAATATTAGATATGTTTATTAACGCGGTTTTAAAAAAAAATTACGCTTCCTGATGATTTTTACGCAATCAACGGAAATAAAGATTTTTGACTTAACTGGGTGATATATTATTGACTGGTTATTTGCATGAGTGAAAATTCAATTTTCGTCAACCGTGTGTGATCGCCGCAAAATATAGGGGGAACGGGAGTTAATTATAAAAATTTGTTAAGTAATAAAAAAAATGATTGCATGCAGACATAAAGTATTAATGACGATAAAAAATTAGCACAATTAAAATAGCAATAAGGTTCGAGTAATATTTACAAATTCCAAAATAAACGTGTACTCGTATATAGCCTTGAGTGGCACACTCCAGCAGCCGAACGTCCGAGACGCCCGCCAATCTACTCGAGCTAACCGGACGATTTTGACAGTCACGCGCGGCCCTCGACCGATTACGATTGTGTCGACTAACATTCAAATCAAGCACATCACTACGATGATACTTCTATATAAATAACTTACGCCAAGCGCCCTTATCAGTCTCCACTTGTGTTATACTGACATCCACGACGTGATCTTTTATAATTTATCCAGAAATTTTCACTTTTTAGGGCTATTTGAGTGGTATAAATCTATCAGTTCCGTCCACATGTGTGCTGTGTTAATGTGTATAGAAATCAATACGTGCGCTGACCTATGTGAGAGGTAAAACTAAACCTGTTATTATCTGTGAGTAGTATCATTGGTTACAAACATTGTTTTTCTTGTGTACCTATCTCGCGCTGATTTTAATTGACTTGTTCATCATATTACAGAGGTCATTAATTTTACGTAAGGCCAATGTTTCTAGCAATACCTACTTGCAAAAGAGGTTTGTTAATGTCTGCTTCTCAAATAATATTTTGGATGTCTTGGAATACTGGTGGAACTAGTATAAGCAAAGCAGTTGTTTAATTTCTTGTTTTTTTATTTTATCCTACTTATCATTTTGATCGTAGGCTTTAAAGTGCTGTTTTTATAAACGTTTTAGTAAATAATATATATTATTTTCTATTGGAAAATTGTCACTGAACCGCCTCCACTTTTGACTTTTATATGTATATTTCTAGAAATATCAATAATTCAAGATGACTACGATCCCTGATAAAAAGTGTATAGTGCAAACGAAACTTGGCCCCTTATGTGGATATATAGAGAAAAGAGACGATCAAGTTATTTACAAGTTCAAAGGCATACCATATGCAAAACCACCATTAGGAAGACTAAGATTCTTAGTAAGTATTAATATTTGATACATTTAATTTTTTCTTTACACTTCATTTGATTTAGACCTACCTATAATACATATTAGCAAGAATAAGCATTTTTCCGAAGTTTGAGACAACAACCCTTGCCAAAACAACAAAATGTTATTAAAAGTATGTGTGATATGTATATCATGTATGAGGATTATTATAGTATCATAAAACTTAATCCTCAGAAATATTGCATCTGTTGTTATAGCACTATTAGCAATCAAAAAACTGGGTAATTTTAATTTCTTACGTGGAAAAAATACCTGAATAATGTTTTTTTTTAACAATAACAAACGTATAATAACATTAAAATTAGCTAATAAAACATATACCTAAAAAAATTACCATAAAAAAAAATGAAAATACAATGAACTTATATGAAATTTCGCTTACTGGTCCAGTTACCGAAATGCCGTATAAAATATATACCAGTTAAATAATTTTGTTTTCAACTTCTCTAGTTCGTTAGGATCGATCTCGACAACCCCTACCGATTTAGCTCAAAAACCACAATTTGCCTACCCTCATGAGATTTCTTCGGATAAAATACATTCATACTTATAGGACTCCGAATGGCCGTTGAGTTCATAAGGATTTACAGCAAGTTATAATATTAACATATTTTTTAATATTAATATTTCGAATCTTAAGCGGTCCACGACCGTCACTTATTAACAATCTCCTTCTTTTTAATCATTAATGACATTACAGAACATTCTATTAATTTAAGTCACTATAGGTTTCTAATATAATTATTATTCCCAGTGAACGTGTGTCGGTAAACAACAACTCATACTTGCTTGTCACAGGCACCTTCACCAATCCAAGCATGGACAGAGGTTAAAGATTGTACGAAAGACGCACCTACTCCTTTGGCTTCAAACATGGAAAATGAACTTATTGGATCAGAAGACTGCCTTTACCTTGACGTATCCACACCAAATATTAAACCAGACAAGCCGTTACCGGTCATGTTTTGGATAGGATGCTATGCCTTTGCATATGTAACAGATCATATTCAAGATCAGTCACTAATTAACGCCCAAGATATAGTATTCGTCAGGTGTGGTTTCCGTTTGGGACCTTTTGGATTTCTCTCAGTTCATGACTTTACTGCCCCCGGTAATAGCGGACTGAAAGATGTAGTGATGGCGCTAAAATGGGTGCAAAAAAATATATCAGCTTTCGGCGGAAACCCCGATAACGTCACAATATTCGGCAATAGTGCGGGAGGGGCGATCGTGCACTTTATGATGTTCTCGCCCATGGCTACCGGCCTGTTCCACAAAGCCATAATACAGAGCGCATGTGCTCTAAACTGCTGGTCAATGGCCAAAAACCCATCACTGCCAGTAATGGAACTGGCAAAATTATTGGGTATTCAAAAAACTTACGAAATAGAAATTGTCGAAGAGCTCAAAACTATGCCCGCGTCAACTATCGCAGAAGCTTTCCTATGTATGCTGAAGAAAATGAGAGAACAAGATGTAGGCGATGTTATCGATGCTGTATTCAAACCATGCATAGAGATAGAATTCGAAGGTCAACCGGCATTTCTGACGAGAAGCGTACCGTCGTTATTGAAATCGGGACATTTTAACAAGGTACCTTTGATTATCGGCTCTAACAATATAGAAGCAGCAATATTGCAATATGTGAAAGATGGATTCTATGAAGATTTTCAAAAATTAAATGACAACGTATCCCTCCTTGTACCGAAATCCCTTGGAGGAGATGAACATATAACAAAGAGTATAGGTCACCAACTTTTGAAGTTCTATTTAGGAGGAGAAGACCAGCTGAGAGAAGATACTAAAACACAATATCTGCAATTGCTCAGCGATTACTTTTTCTTGTACTACGTCAATAGAACAGTCAGACTGCATTGTCAGTTCGCGCCAGAATGTCCTGTCTACTACTATATAATCAACTATGCAGGAGAGTGGACAGTACCCGAAGAGCTTGATTTTTTCAACTCAATGGGACACAGTGCCGAAATTCCATTTTTATTTCAAATCAAAATGCCAGGTCAACCTATTTGTAAAGGCAGCCGAGATTCAGTTAAAACAAGAAATAGAGTTGTAGCGATGTGGACTAATTTTGCAAAATATGGGTAAGAATTTTTGTATGTATTTACATTAAGGATTTGTGTCATGAGTGATTACAACGTGTGTAATACAGTAACGAGATTTGCTAGTCAAAATCCGATGAAATTAGATTGAATAATTCATAACCTTAATAACCACTGTAATGTTCTCTTTCAGCGGAGGAATTCCGTATGTATTACAAGCCGATTAAATATGAAATTATTATCTCATGATATTGCAAGAATTCATTAAACGATGATAGACAACAAAATCTATAATAATTAATTTTAAGAACATAAGACTCGTTTAATGATTTATTACAAACTGCAAAGTACGAAAACAATGATTATTTATGATCTTACAAGTGACAATTTAAGCAAATTAATTACCCAAAACTTAAAAACAACACAACCCAATGTCGGTTACATGCAAAATAAGTTACCTAAGTTATTTAAAAAAAATAAAAACATCATAATCTTAAAGGTTACTTATATAAAACAAAAATGTAAAAATTAAAACAGAAAATTTTGATCGTGGGGTAGGGTGCCAAGAACACTGGCTGCATTCCCGCGTTGGACAGCCAAAGATAATCTTTGGGCGAGGAACGAGCCAGCCTTCTTGTCCCCAGTTATTTAAGTTAAAATTTAACTTTTCAATAACTAACATAAATGTGTAATAACAGTATAATGCGCACGTAGCGTTCCGTTTTTTGTTACTTTTGTGTACCCTAAAAATGTAATCAACCGACTTTAATACTTTCGACACCTATTTTTCAACCTTAAGAGTGATTAAGTTCACCCTTATCAGACCGTACTTCCGCTTCGGAGATACAACCTATCAAATAAAAAAGAATAACCCAAATAGGTTCCCAGTTGGACCTATTTGGTCCCAGTTCCCAATAACTAAAAAACATACAACTGAATCGACAACCTCCTTATTAAAATAATAATATAAAAAATCGATAACACATTCAAAAAGGAACTCACGCGGGATGTTAGCTAGACCTGATATTATTAATCCTATGTCATTTGCCATTTCTTCGCGACACCCCCCCCCAACCCCCCCCCCCCCCCTTTTTTGAGAATTATGCGTCGCGATGCTTAGTTTGGGAAACCCTGGTATAGAATACCCAGTCATTTGCAAATTACCAAGCTATTTAAAAAAATCCCAGACTTGTGAACCTATTGTGCTTATGTTTGTGTGCATTATATTTTGAAGGCTTATATTTATTTTCCAGCAATCCTACGCCAGACGACAACGATCCCCTGCTGCAAATCACGTGGGACCCGGTAGAAAATAAAGAAAAACTCAACTACCTCAGCATAGGATCGGAGCTCACGAAAGGTCGGAACCCTTATCGAGAAAGAATGGAGTTTTGGGACGCCCTACATAGAGACAACACATTTCTCAGGGCGCTCGTGCACTTCAATGATTTAGGCGTGCAATGGTGACACTTGCCACCGCCCACTTTTCATGACATTCCCAGTTATATCTTGATATTCATGTCACAAATTGTTATATTTTTCTTAATAAATATTGAAGTTGGTCAAAATGCTTTACATTTATTAACGATAGATAGAGAATAATAATATTTTCTTGTAATTGGTGAAGACAAAAATTCTTCTTTCATTTGAATTTAAAATAAATAGACATCAATCAGTAAAAAATATATAATAGATACAAAATATATAATATAATAGATACCACTAAATTGTGCATGCTCAGACCTTCCATGGGGAAGACACAGATATTATTTACTTTACTTTTTAAATGATTATCTTGCATACCATGTACATGTATTGTACATGATAAATACATGTACATGGTATGCAAGATAATTATTTCAAAAGTAACTTAATGAGTAAACGTTAGAATGATTAAATAACATTAAAAAATCTCTTGGTTAACGTATAATCAAGACCGTAAAAGAAGCAGTAGACCTCGTACGGTTTAGAAACTACCAACTTTTTTTTGGGATTTAGTGACGGGACGAGCTGAAGGCCCACCTGGTGGTAAGTGGCGACCCCCGCCCACGACAACACTGGTACGATTCAATATAAGATTTGGATCTTACACTGAGTCGCATTCATCCTGCAGCGTCCATCAACCGAGACGGAGATGATACATCTCATGCGCATGTGATTTCACCGGCACCAACACCCTTCCATCGGAACACAGTAATGCGAGCACGACTGCTTGACGACAGATTCCAGGTGTGGTGGCAGTACCTGTCCGGACGAACTTGGCACAAGTTCTACTGCTACTTTTGGTTTGCTCTTTTATCACCACCCAAGGGGTATGTGTAGGAAATCAAAGGGTACACACCTATGGACGCAAGCAACTGCAGTCAAAGCAGCGAGGGCGCAAATTCAACAAAATATTGCAAACGACAGGAAACATGCCTTCGTTCATCGGAGAGCGTGGTGACCCAATCGTACAAACCCCAAACCAAACCAATGAGTTTTCGTTACAAAAATGTTTGTGCAGAATACCACATTTTTAAGACTGTGAAAGAAAACATCTGGCATGTTTTAAAATCAAAGATTTATGTATAATTTACGGTGAAAAAATATGAGAAAAGTTATTTTTTATGAAACAATTTAGCTATACACTTACCGCTTGTCACTTTGTAAACGACAATATTTTAATTATACACATAAGATTATTGAGATCAATTATAGAATCTCAATAACCTCATGTGATAGACTGGTCGTGCCAGGAAAGTTCCACCTAGACTTTTCATTTCAACGGTACATTAAAGTAGACTCTTTTTAGTAAATACTCTATTTTTAGACTGGCCTCAAAGCACAGTTGGTAGTAGCTATGCCTTCTGTGTAGGTCGTGGGTCCGATTCCCACCCAGCATTTCTGTGCGAACATAAATGTTTCTGTGCTGAGTGGTAATATGTATTAAAAGTATATATTTACAATAAAAAAAAGTACTATATGTAATCTATCAGTTATATAGTTCCCATATTACAAGCTATGCATAGTTTGGGGCCAGATGGCGCTCTGTAATATATGTCTATGAAATATTTATTTTAATAGGTGTGTGAATATGACTCCGCCCCTTTTTGTCAAAATAAAACACATTTGTTCGCTTACAAAATTAAAAAAAAAATTATTGAAAGTATGCTCCATCTGCAGCTACAACCTTCGCCCATCGTTCAGGTAGTTTTCGTATTCCTTGCTGGAAGAAGTCCTGGTCTTTTGAGCTTATCCAGTTGTCAATCCAAATTTTGATACTTTCACATGAAGTAAACTTTTCTCCAGTAAGGTCTGTCTGCATCGTCCGGAATAGGTGGTAATCCGAAGGAGCTATGTCTGGTGAATATGGCGGGTGGGGTAACACTTCCCAGTCCTGTCCCTCTAAATATCTTTTTACGACTTCTGCGGTATGCGGTTTGGCATTGTCATGCTGAAGAACTAATTTGTTATTTCTATTCACCCATTCTGGTCGTTTTTCTTCTATGGCTCGCTTCAAACGCATTAGTTGTCGTCGGTAAACTTCTCCATTAATAGTTTCAGAGGGTTTGAGCAACTCATAATATACAATACCTTTCTGATCCCACCAAATACAGAGCATGACCTTGGCACAGTGAATATTTATTTTTGGCTGTGATGGGCCTGGTTCGCCTGGTTTCACCCAAGCTTTTTTGCGTTTAGGATTTTCGTAGTGTATCCATTTTTCGTCTCCTGTGACTATCCGATGCAAAAATCCTTTTCTTTGCTGTCTTTGAAGCAGCATTTCACAAATGGTTTTCCGACGTTCCATGTCTCTTTCTTTTAAATCATGTGGAACCCAGTCACCGGCTTTTTGAATCATTCCCATCATTTGTAAACGCTTTGCAACAGTTGAACGATCAACATTTAATGCTGCTTTAATTCTGATTGAGTTTGGCAAGAATCTTCCGCCAATAATGCTTCCAATTCAGCATCTTCAAATTTTTTTGGTGGTTTTCCATGTTCTTTATCCTCAGTACTAAAATCGTTATTTTGAAATCGTCGAAACCATTCCTTGCAAGTTGTATTAGACGGAGCATGCTCACCATAAATCTCCACAAGCAAACGATAAGTTTCCGCTGCAGTTTTCTTCGCAATAAAATAATGTAATAACACTTCCCGCAAATGACGTTTATTTGGAATAAAAACCGACATTTTCGAAAAGGTGAAAACAATTGTTGCTTACACTTCAACCAAATATCATAAAATGCGTTAGATAGCTGACATTCAGTACTATCGAATACAAGTATGGTCATTTATTAGTACACGTAAACAATACTAAAAACGACATCTGTTGAGAAAGGGCGGAGTCATATTCACACACCCAATATTTTTAGTAAAGTACAATAGTTTAAAAAAACCGCGGCCGTGCTCGACACAATCACATTGACCGTGACAAATGACCAAATAGAATATGAGGATGATTTTTAACTGAGTAGAACCACTGATTCCAGTTTTATGATTTATTTGGATAGTAAATGATCAAATAAGCAAAGCAGTGAGAAAGTATTAAAAATATCTATGATTTTGATACATTTCAAGACACAACAGGATATAGGAAAGACAAGACGTGAAGTGATTTCAAAAAATATTATTGTTCTAATAAATCACACATCCACAATAAATGGACACTGGACAACTGATCCCATTTTAAAGAAGGTAGTTGTATTCATATTTAATGAATATTACTGTCTGCTAAATATTTAAAATATAATGTTGAATTTCTGTTCTGATACATTTTGACGTACAGTGCACTCTTGTGCACAGTATAATATAATAATATGAAATCAAAGTACTACTTAAAATTTTCTGCCTAAGAAACCATGAACATAGAAAAGTTGCCACTGGCGCACTATATAAACAAACAAGCTACTTAGTAGGTTAAGCTATCTACAAACTTAATGCAAAAATAATATTTTTCTCTTCTCTACATGTAACATTTCTAAGAAATCAAAATCTGTTTATATTGGTACCACTCTGGTATATATTACGAAAGATTATCACATTACAATATAATACAAGTGTATTTCAATAACATAAATTGGCATGATAGCCAACTAATATATAAATGTTATGTCACTACAAAATTAATAAACCAGATAATATGCCGTTATCTACAAAATATAAAAATAAAAAGGCGATGTTTTAGTTAATAACATAAATATAAATAAAACGCCTAGTTAGATACGTACAGTCAGTATCAAAGATATTGTTAAATACTGACAAACAATGTTTTTCGTGCGATCATTTGATTATATGTATTCAGTTCATTGCAAAAAGTGTGGACTAATTATATATATTAAAGTTAAAAAATATTAATTATTTTATATAATCCGTGGACCTGTTTCACTACCTTTCAGGTGTATACAACAACAAACAAACCGAAAAATTAAATCATCTTTAGGCATAGCAAAACTTGCGAATCTTCAAAAATCTACATATGCGCCGGTACCTACCAACCAGGCGGTGGAACAGTTCACGAGTCTATTAAGGCTCTATGTACAACGTTATTTGGAATAACACTAGAGCGTCGCACGGGCCGACGAGATTCACGATATAAATCCGTAAAACAACGGGGCCGTCATGAAATGTGAATTTGGTGGAAAGCGATCGCGAATCGCGACCGCCCGTCGCGTAACCATTATATAATCAAAGTACTCACATCGTAGTGAGCGTCACCTGTATACTTGTTATAGTGTTCTAGCGTCTAGAACTGGAAGCCTCCCATCGGCACCGTGTGGTCGGGGTCGAACTGATACTGGTCGGTTGTGGACGAAACGGCCGGCGCCAACCGGCCGTCTTCCTCCTCCGAGCCGAAATAGTTCTCTATGATCTCGAACGACTTCTGATATATGTCCAAGTTTTCGTGAGACTGCAGGAACTCTATCTTGTCTAAACCTAAAGTTAACATTAAATATTTTAATCTGTGCCACATCGGTATCTGGTCAAAATAATATTAAATATATGAACTGTGAAATATTAAAGTTAAACTATATCATGAATATACATATTTTGTTGAGTCACATGTGAAACTGACCACCTGCATGAATTTGCAAAATATATTTCAAGCGAATTATTCTTGTATAAATAAAAAATTAACTCATATATGTTTGTTTACTGATAGGAGATCGAAAATGTGCTGACTCATCACAACAACTTAACGATACCTAATAGTATTTAGTAAATAATGCGTCATGCTCACCGAAGCACTCTTCAATTAGCACTGAATAAGGATTGTCTCGTTGGTCCACCGCTTGTCCGGCCTTCAGTATATTTTCTAAGCCATTTAAAGCCACTTGGACGGTCTTCGCGTCAGTTAGAGTCAGGAGATCACAAAGGGGAGGTATACATCCCTCGTCGACAAGGTATCTAAAACAAATTGAAAAATTGTATGGCAATTTTTTTTTACACCTCACATTATTCCTATTAAAAAATAGGAATCTCTTATTTTTCTAGCAATCAATATAGCCTGTTATATATGTTACTCAGAGATAATGTAACATTATAATGGTAAACGAATTTTTGAAATCGGCTCAGTAGTTTCAGAGTTTATTCGTTACAAGCATACAAATATTAGGAGTACAAATAAGTTTCCGCCGTTTTATTGTAGATGGCGCGGCACGGAGTTTCGGTTAGCTTTCGCAGATGATAACCGGCTTAAAAAATAGTTTGGACATTCAAGAACAACATAACCTATTAATATCATTGATTTTATTGTATATTGGTAAAATATAATTTTTATAAGTTGAAAATGTCAAAATTTGAGCCAAGTAAGCGTCATTTGCGGGAAATATTAGTTTACTTCTTTAATTTAAAGAAATCTGCTGCTGAGGCGCATCGATTGCTCGTAGAAGCATATGGTGAGGTTGCTTTGAGTGAGAGAACGTGTCGAGAGTGGTTTCAAAAGTTTAAAAACGGTGATTTCGACGTAGAAGACAAAGATCGCAGTGGAAGGCCAAAAATTTACGATATGCTGTGTATTAGGTGGGATCAGCTAGGTGTAGTGTATTATGAGTTGCTTAATCCGAGCGAAACAATTACTGGAGCCCTCTATCGAACACAATTGATGAGATTGAGCCGAGCTCTGAAGGAAAAACGCCCTCAATACTATTCTAGACACGAAAAAATTATTCTTCTGCATGACAATGCTCGTCCACATGTTGCGGCTCCCGTGAAAAAGTACTTGGAAACACTTGATTGGGAAGTGTTACCCCACCCGCCGTATTCACCAGACATTGCACCGTCCGATTATCACCTGTTCCGGTCCGTAGCACATGCTCTGACGGCGCAGCGGTTCACATCTTATGAGGATACCAAAAATTGGGTTGATTCGTGGATAACCTCAAAAGACAAGGAGTTCTTCAGACGTGGGATTCGAATGCTGCCTGAGAGATGGGAAAAAGTGGTTACAAGTGATAGGCAATATTTTGATTAAATTTATATTACCGTTCTTCTACAATAAATATTTAATTTGTGTTAAAAACGGCGGAAACTTATTTGTACTCCTAATATATAAAATTAATAATCTTTCCTCTTTATACAATAATATTAGTGTAGATTGGCAAGTAGTAAGTACTTTATTGTAATTATAAAAGCCATATTAATTTTAATTGAATTTAAATATGTCTGGTTTTTGCAAACAGGCCGACGATTTTATCCTACTTTAATTTCAGTCATTTATTTTAAGTATTTTTCTTTGCCGAAACTAGACTTAGAAACTCGTAAAAATAAGAAGAAACCTATGTGATTAAGTACTATTAAAATGTGCAAACACAAAATATCTGCACTAGGACTCCCCGTTGCAGGCACAAAAAAAATACAACATCTGCAAACAAACTAAACTGATCACCGTAGCTTTTAGGCCGGTCCGGATTGTAAATTATTATTTTATGGAATTATAGTGGAGAGGTATGAGTGTGCAGTTTTTTTTAAGGCAGATATGATACGTTATTATGGAACTCCTTTACAAGCCGGGTAATTGTCAACTCGCTACTATCTTATTTGTAGTAGAGTTACCTGATTTGACCATGTGTGCCCCCACTAGTTGCATTCGTGATTGCCCACGCGGCTTCTTTCCTCGTCTTAAACTCGGCTTGTCTCAAAATTTCAATAAGTGTCGGGAAAATGTTCGCATCTATGACGGCCTGCAAATAAACATGTCATATTAAAATCAATACTCGTAACAAAAAAAAAAATTATGTACTAATTTAGCTAGTTCTATATATTTCTATATATATATATAGTATTTGTATGTATAAGTATCTTTAATAATATAATATAGTATAATTAATCTATTATTCTATTTCAAAGTAATTTTAACCTTTATATGACTTTTTCGATCAAAAAGGATCCATGTTCTAGTAAAGTTAAACTACGTGCTCATAGTTGTGGAAATACCCAAAATCACTGTAATTGCATGCTCCTTGAAAAGGTTGACAAAACAAAATATTTGGGTGTTATCATAGATAACCATCTCGACTGGAGTGCGCACTTAGATGTTCTCTCTTCGCGCTCACGCCAGCTTATTTTTACCTTTAAAAACCTTAGACATGTGGCGTCAACTGATCTGATGAAAACGGTGTACCTTACTTTAGCCCAGTCTATACTTAACTACTGTATTCTAGCATGGGGAGCCGCGTGTAAATCAAGACTAATCAAAGTTGAACGTGCCCAAAGATCAATATTAAAAGTGATTAATTTTAAACCTTTCATATATCCGACTCAACAACTATATGAAGAGTGTAAAGTTTTAACAGTCCGTCAACTTTTCTTATTAAAACTCATAATGAAACAACACACCTCAACCCCCCCACGGACAGCTTCTGAGATTTTCAGAAGAAGGCAGGACAAGGTATGCTTACCACCTAAAATTAACACTAGTTTTGCCAGGAAGCACCCCCATTATCTTGGTCCATTTCTCTATAATAAACTAAACAAAACTTTACAAATACATAATCTTACTCGACGAAACACTAAAAAAGCCACAGCACAGTGGCTTCTTGGTCAATCATACGATAGTACTGAATCGTTCATGCATTTCATTAAATAAATGTACATACAAATAAAATTATCAAACCTAGACAACTTAATATACATAAATAACTAGGTTATTATAACCTAGTTAATTTATCTCAACTCTAGTAATTATTATACATTTCTTTGCTTATTCAATAATAATAAAAAAAAAAAAAAAATATCCTCTAGCTCTTAAACTACATGAAATGACCAGCTAAATACTTTACGCACACAAAGTGTTTACCCACTGTACTACACTCGCTTCAACTTCCATACACATATACTGCGACCGGTTTTCTTTGCGCCGTGCACGCACTCTACGATGTCAATCTTGCACACTAGTGCACTCACGCACACAGTGTAGGTACAATGATACCTCGTTCTACCACGGAGCCTAGCTTGGAGCGCAACACTCAATTTGTTTTTACCTACCCTCTTGTGTCCTACTAATAGTACATTTGGTTTTATATCCAATCAGAAGGTCTTTTTAGAGATGACAGGTAGTAGAAATCAATACCTTATGACCCTTATGTTTATGTAATATGTATTAATGTGTGTAATGTGTATTAAATGGGTCTCTTTTTCTATTACATGTTAGCACGCTATATTGTACTTTTAATCATTGTGTAACTTACTTAATAAATAAACATGTCTCCGCTAAATAATAGTAACTTAGCAATATGCATAGTAGGTTAGTATAATTACGGTTAAAAATTACCTGCGTTCTAGTTAGTAGCCCACATTGTTTGATTTTAAATGATGAAGGCTGCCGACTATATTCTTTGTTATCATTCAAGGGGAAGCGTCAGATACCATAACACAGGTTTATTCCTAGCATGGTTTTTTTGATGGTACTCTAAAAATGTTACTTACGGAATTTAACATATTTCGGCCTACCTATTGTCATAGTTAATACAAGGTTTACTACAATATCCCCCTAAGGGCAATAATCTTAAAAAAATTACCTATGTTAGTAACTAACTATTATAAGTGAATAAATTTATTCTTTATTCTTTATTATGTATTATTTTATATTCTTGTGTACACCGCCGTCTATTGTGTCTACTCTCTATCCTATCTATCCAAAGGTTGCATGGAAGAGATCACTTTTAGTGCCGCCCATTGTGCTTCTACCAAATTGTTGTCTGTTTATGTAATTTGTTTGTTATTGTTTTTTCTTTCTGTTGTGCAATAAAGAGAATATCTATCTATAATTCATACGCAAATATGACTATGTATTATCCTATCGTCTATTCAATTATTATTGTTTCTCAGAACGCAAGCTCAAGTATTAACCTAATAATTTATTCATTTTTCTCCGTACGCAAGTTCCAATAACAGGTTATGTTTGAACTTGTTGTTCATAGGTCATGCGTCATTCATCAATCACTGACGCCAATAAGTTTGTATTGTTAATTTTAAAGGTAGTCTGTGTATGTTACTCATAGGTCTGACGTAAGTCAAAAATTTGTGTGGTAAATGTCGATTTACGGTATAATAGAAATATAACTTGGACACTTAATTAATCTGTTCAATGTTAATTGTTTTTATTCATTACTTTATTCACTTTAATAAAACATAGATATTTGTTCTGAGTCTGAGTGTTAGTATTTATTATATGTAAGTACTAGCTGCGCCCCTCGATGTTACCTGCGGGTTTCGGGTTTAAAACCAGCCTATGTGTTAATCCAGGATATAAGCTATTCTGGTACAAAATTTCATCCAAATCCGTTGAGCCGTTTGCGTGTGAAGGTCGAACAAACATACACACACAAATACAAACTGTCTCCTTTATAGTATAAGATAATTTATATAAGCGCATGTGATTTCTCATGTGCATGTGATTTCACAGGTACCCAAACCCTTCCACCGAAACACCACTGCTTAGCGTCAGACTACCAGGTGTGGGAGGCTGTACTTTCCCGGGCGAAGTTTGCCCAAGTTCTTTTGCTCTGTATACTATACTGTATATGTACACTGTATACTCTGTATACGATATATACCGTACCTGTATCTGCTGAGCGTTGCCGGCGGTAATATTGGAAAGGGTCCAGCAGGCCTCCTTGCGGAGCGGCTCGGTGGCGGCGCGCAGTAACGCGTGAAGGTTGGCTAGCGGGGCGCAGTTGAGAACCGCCTGTGTTTGCGCGTCATTGCCCGTCACTATGTTGCCGACAGCACGGAGCGCGGCCGATACCACGGTGGATTTCGTGTGCCTGTATGGGTAAAATTCTGTTTCTATACTCTGTTTTTGTACTCTGTTAAGCTATCTAACACCTAGTGACTGACTTAAAAAATGATTAAACCAACTTCAATAATTTCACCCTTGCTTTTTGGTCGTTATGGAATTTCGACATGTAATGTCTATGGGACCACGTCTACACCCTATCAAATAACATAAGAAGCATTAATCCATAATTCGCAAATACCGCGTAACAAACTACAAAAAACAGTCGCATACCTATTGTTTTAAAGTTTTTAAATAATGTATAAGAAAAATAGACCAGATCACGTTAGATATCTGATATTGGATAAAGTATCATCAGGCACTTGGCGTCTATATCATTTTAGATTTGGTGGCTCTCCCTTTTTTTATACTAAGACTGTAAGACACTATAGAACTGGTATACTGGTATGGTATGGTACCATATCAGTCATATGGTACTGGTATGGTACTGACTGATACTGATATGGTATATACAGCTTGTAATAAGGCTGAAGAAATTCATCGTGTTTATAGAGCATAGGGGTCATGTAAGCGCCAAAATTAGCTAAAACCACGCTTGATTATAAGTATTTTAAAAAAAGATTAAAATGTTTCATACTCACATGAGTAACTCGACAAGTCGCCTACAAACGCCAGCGTCTATCACAGCCTGTATCTTCTCGTTGGGTCCATCAGCTAAGTATGACAATGCCCAACACGCGTCACTAAGCACGTCTGGGTCCGTGTGGTGTAGCAACCGTGCCAATACTGGTATACCTGACGAATACGAAACCATCGAAGTCATTGACACGAAGAAATACATAATGGATACATTTGCATGTCAGACATAATAGATACATCAATACTTTTGGTAGTAAGCTTTATTCCTTTTCTTCGTGGGGCGATAAGGCCATAGGGGACATTCTCATAGGGGTATTGAGCATTGTTCCCAATGAATAACCCTACCCCCTCCAACTGAACTCCTTAAGTATTGGAGGAGAAGGGTAGTTGACAACAAGCTATATTTCAAGCTTTTTATTCGATTAAAGTGGTGGAGATAGCGTTGTAATTTTGTGAAACGATAAACAGTGACGTAAATTACGAATGAGATAAAGATGATCTGAGAGTTGCTCATAC
The DNA here is from genome assembly GCA_921293045.1 of Aplocera efformata. Classification (NCBI taxonomy): domain Eukaryota; kingdom Metazoa; phylum Arthropoda; class Insecta; order Lepidoptera; family Geometridae; genus Aplocera; species Aplocera efformata. Next base: position 8,416,842 of record OV121045.1, read on the forward strand.
AGCTCACAACTAAAGAGTATACAATGTATATAACATGATTCATGATATAAAAACTATGATCAATCAAACCTTTTGTATTTTTAATTAATAAAATTAACTAAAGCACTGTTAGTTTGAGTGTGTCCCTAATAAATCATTACAAATTATTTTGAAAATTATTTGTATCATATTTATTCCATACGAAACATATCGAGATAGTAGGTAGAATAATGCTAAGAACTACCTGGTGCAACAGCTTCAAAGTTTGTTGGTGGATTCTTTCCTCTGCACAGATTTGATAAGGTCCAAACCGCATTTTTAGTCATTGATAGCCTTGAGTATTTGTCTAAAATTCTGAAATGGAAACACTGATTACTATTCAAGTAAGGTTCAAATGTTCAATGGGATTTCATATACAAAGGCAGCAATAATTGTCGTAATAGGCACAGAGCAGATTTGGCATTGAAATTAATTATAATCAATGTGTCACTCATACAAAATTGAATACCGCAATTTTGTGCAACAATCACGGCAGATCAGCCACATGTATTAAATAAAATGGTTATATCCTGTTATATGACACAATTAGTGGTTAAACAATACTTATTCATAACCCTCGGCTATTTTTAGTAGCCAGTTAATAAAAAGCCAGCTTAGTACTACTCGGACTCTCACACCGAAGGCTCCGTACCACCTATTGCATTTGTATTATTTCTTAGGTAATCCGCCGTAATAACACAAATTCTATGGCTGCACGTCTTGGCGCTGCAAGGACTGGCTAGTAGTACTCACTCCACTAAAGGAGGCAGCACTTGCGCGGCTAGCACGGCGTCGCGACATCGCGGCGAGTCGCCGGCGATGTTGCCGAGAGCCCACACGGCTTGCTCCCGTACGTCGTCACTGCAAGGGCCGGCTACTAAGGTCACCAGCACCTCCACAGCACCGCAGTCTACCACTACGCGAGTTTGTTCCGAGGAACCGCTCGCTATATTCGTCAGTGCCCATGCTGCTTCAAACTGGAAGAAATTAATTATAATCATAGAATTAGTTTGTTTTAACATCCAAAAATGTTCTTTCAGTATATCTACCCATTGTATGTGTCTAAGTACAAATATGCTAATGGACCTCCTGATGTTAAATGGTTGACAAAAAAACTGTGTTTTTAGTGATTCTACAAGCTTCCTACACCAGTCAGAAGAGTGATATAGATTCATCAAAGATCGATTTATGGATTTCTTTGCATCACTTTGACATTCCAACTGAACTACAATATGAAAACAACAATTCAATGAATTATGAATACAACAAAATGAATTATTTCTATTCAGAGATAAAAGCTTTTAAAATTACCTGCAAAGTTGGATTAGAGCTATCCTTGAGAAATTCTACAAACTTAGGAACTATCCCAGTACGTATCACTTCATCTATTGGTGGATTTGGTTCTTGACTGAGGAGTTTGCGGAACTTCTGTGTGGCCATGATTTGCTCCTGTGGGTTGTCGCCATAAAGAGCCATGACCATTGCCGGTGTGATATCATCTGTAGGCAAAATGTTTATATCCTCCTGAAATAAAGAATCATCAAAAACTTAGCCCATTAAATTAAACAGCGTAAGCATAAAGATTGTCCCTGTTCATTCAGTTAATTAAATAAATTACTTAATTTAAGTTACAATTCCAACTTTTTGTATACAAAACCAATTTATAATACTCAGCATAGGTTTTCTGTGTATAATATAATAGCTAATGCTGTTACTACTGCTACAAATACTAACTATTTAGATCCAATTATGTATTTCTCTAAATTAGAGTGAAATTTTATATAAATAAATACCTGTAGAGTTATATCAGGTGCATTAGCCGCAGGAAGATTAACATTCCGTCTTTTAAAAAGTTGTTGTTCTCTCTTTTGCTTCCGAAGCTGAACACCCTCTTCTTCACGGCGACGTCGGAGTTCATCTGCACTGAGTCCCGCATTCTTATAGCGATGCTTATGTCCACCTGACATCTGAAATTTGTAAATTTAAACTATCTACAAAGCACTACAACAAGGTTGTTTTTAAAATACAACATAAATGCTTTGTCAAATACAGCAGTTGTCAGTGTGAAATAAGAGAAGGGTCAATTAAAATGACATCTCATATTTTCACAACTATACCATTAAAGATTTATCTTGTTCTTACAACTGTAACATACAATTTGATTATGATTTGACTGACCTCACAGGTCAATTGGTAGTTGGCTCTACCTTCTGCACTGTAGGTCATGTGTTTGCTTCTCACTCAGGACAAACTTTTGAGTGATGTACAATACATAGATGTTTATATTGTGCCCGCATATTAATGTATTTATTTACAAAAAAAAAACTATATAATTATCTAGTTCCCATAGTACAATATATGCTTGGTTGTGTTTTGTGCATGTGGAATACATGATGCAGTGTGAGTTATTCATTAATATCTATTTAACTTTTGAACTTGAAACTTTGGGCCTGAACTATTACAACAATTTTGTCCATTGAGAATGACAGTCTAGTAACAAACTGTTTACAACAATTATTTACAGGATATTCAGTGGACCCATTTTGTTGGTCTTGACATAATCTTCACAATTCATACACTACAGTACAGATATGATTCTTGCAGTTTTACCTACAGAACCCAGACAGAAAATCTAAAAAAATAAGCATAAGAAGTAAGTCGTTTCACAATAGGTAATTTTTGTGGTATATTAGGCAACTTAAAATGGAATTAACAGAATATTTTGTGTGAGTAAACATCACACTCAGTAATGACGGATCCGCTAAAAACAGCCCTGTAAAAACTGGGCGGCTGTGTGAACGAGCAGTAACAGTACCGTAGACAGCACAAAATCATTGTCAAGTTTCTATCAAGCTCGCATCATTAATATGATCTAATTCAATATTTTAGACGTCTTTGATATATACGTATTCCAATGTATAGCTTAGTCTCAGACAAATTCCGGATGAGATCACCTCGTTTTCGAATCATTTAGTATCCTTTCGAATGCTAAAACGATGAGTCGAAGTCACGATTTTCTACCAACGTGTATTATTTTTATAAACTCTTTTATATGCAAGGTAGCTAGGTTGTCAGACGCAAACATTACTTACGGTTAAACTGAAGCCAATTTTAGTACGTATGCGTGAATTAGGAAAATATGTTTCGCAAAATCAATTTATTTCAACACCAGAAAATAAAAAAATCTATCTAGCTAGGGTAGGGACTTACCACAGACTAATTGTAGAATAACCAGATCTATGGAGAATATAATCAGCTAATCAAAAGATGAGATCGACTAATACCGACTGAGTACTTTTGGCATCGAATCAATCTATCGATTTATTTACTTACTATTAGTTATTACAATTAATTTTAAGTTTGGTACCAAGCATCTAAGAGAATCATATAATAAATCTTGCGAACCGGCAAGTTATAAAGTTCTTATTTGCGTCTCAATGACTCATTGGTTGATTAAACTATATTGTTGATTTTAATCAGAAGACATTTTAAATTACAGTATCGTAGGTTGCTGATAGATCTAAACGCCAGTCTCAGCGTTAACGAGAGCCAGTATTAGAGAAAGTTAAAATATATGTATAAAGTAAGTTATAAAAGACGAATCGAAGCGATATAAAGAAATGTACCGATAAAGCCTATGTTCGCAGAATACATTATGCAGAGCGAAGTCAAATGATAAAATATTTTTTGCTACAAATATCCTATTCACGTATCCTATTAACGTACATTGGTTATAGTAGTCATGTAAGAAAATAACCGTATATTGATGCAATATTTTTTTCATTCATATTCAATTTCAGTTTTGCTAACGTTGACAAAGTTACAAAGAACTTCGTGAATAATAAAATATATGTACTACTCTGACGGATGTAGCAAGCCAATATAAATTTCATCCTTTTTTTTTTTTTTTTTATGTGAATGAGTTACGGAACGAGCTGAGGGCCCACCTGATGGTAAGTGATGACCCTCGCCCATGACAACAGTAATGCGTGCGACTCAGTATGAGATCCAAATCTTTACTGAGTCGCATTCATCCTGCTGCGTCCATCACCCGAGACGGGGATGATACGTCTCATGCGCATGTGATTCACCGGCAGCCACAGCCTTCCACCGGAAATCTTTCGAAATATCTGCTTGGAGTGCAAGATATTTACGAGAAGTAGAGAAACGAGAAGTTCTTCACATACACTTGACAAATGTCGCCCTCTCCTTGTCAATATTTGCCAGATATATGTGAAGAATGAATATAAGTCTCATCTAAATAAATGAGATAGTGAGGGTTGGGCGACTTGTTTTGTTCTTCAAAAAAATATTTTACTTTGTAGAATAATATTCCGAACATCACTTTCATAGCTTTCGGCATATCTAACGTTTAAAATTAAGAAATATTGCAATATAATACACAAAGCATTCGAAAGTAGTAGACACTGCACTGGCAATCGAATGATATTTCAATATGGCGACCGTAGCTCCTATTGTCGCCGTTTGACAGATAATTTAGTGGCTCTGTTTGTGTTAGTGTCGTACAAATGCGGGATCTTACGTGCATGCTACTAATATAACATTTGAGAATATAGTTTACTGTGTAATAGATCGGTAAAAGTAGTTTCACGTGTTTTGATTGGTTCGTTTTGTCCCGTCTGATATTATGTAATTACTAATAGCACTATAGTAGAATACAATATTGTTTACTCTGTCTACGATTATTACAAATTAGTTATCTGTTGTTATTCACTTCACTATCACCTATCACTACATCACTACAGTACAACAAGATACGACAAAGACGGACGGACAGATGAGATGACCTTTATATTTAATGTTATAGGTAGTTATCTGTGATTCTAATATTTTGTTTGATTGTGTCAGAAACAGATTTGTGTTGCATAAAATATGAATAGAATAATTTTTCAAAGAGTCCTCAATCCTATAAAACGCGGTATGAGCACCGGAACCCCGCCGCCAACACCAGCACCAGCACCGCCGGAAAATAACTCTAGTAAAATGATAAACGCAAGATACAGGCCTTCGAACTTCGAAAAGACTATACTAGTTTGGACCAAGAAATTCAAAAGCAAGGAAGAAGTGCCCACCTTTGTATCGTACGTTTCAAATTTTTGTGTTGTGTTCCCAAAATAGAATGTACTTGTCGTTAAATTGTTTTGATTATTATGATGTAACATCCTTTCAGAGCTGATTTGATTGAGCGCTCTCGAAGCCAAGCCCGGATTAAAATTTCTAACATCCTCATATTCCTGACCGCTCTGGCTAGTTTTGGCGCAATATTTGCTGGAAAAGCAGCAGCAAAGAGAGGTGACTCAGTTCACCAAATGAACCTTGACTGGCACAAAAACTACCAAGAAGAGTATAAGGCAAAAGAAGCAGCTGCTGCTGCTAAGAATAAGTGATTTACCTCACCACACCCTCTTGATAAGAATAATCTATGATCATTGCTATTATTACTTTTTAAGAATGGCTTATTTTATTGACAATTAAAATGTATTATGCATAAAGAATCTTACTACTTTGTAGCTTGTTATATTTCAATAAATTGTTAGAAAAAGCAACTCTTTCTATGAAACTTTCCTATAATAGTTTGCAACTGATGATATAACAAATGCATTTTAATTCACAGTACCTATGTAATTAAATGCACATGAGGCCCATCTCAAATGATATGCAAAAAGTGTGACTTGTTAATGAGTAGTGGTAACCACTTCACACCTGGTAAGCCACGAGTTATGACTCATCACAAAAAAAAACATCTGTATAACACTCACAATCTATTTATACCTATATACATTGTAAATTCAATAAAACATAACATAAATGCCTTCTCAGTCTTCATGATTCTTCAGGTTTGTAAAAAGCCCTGCATTTGTCAGAAAACAATTTTGTTGTCTTATCTTTTATAACTTCTTCAACACTCAGTTCAGTTTGTAGTAGACGTAACTGGAACAATTAATGAAAAAAAAGATTATTCAAGTTACAAGGTTATTTATTAAATAAGATTTTGTAAATATTTCTACCTTTCGGGTTTCAGATTTTAAATCCTTCATAATTTCAAAGTCATCTGGCTTAGTTTCTTTGGCTGCTCTCAAATCTTTCACAGTCTCAGCAGTAGCAACAATGCAGTTTTTGATAAAGTTTTCTCTGTCAGAATGTGCCTTTTTTATTTGAGTATATAAATCTTGACACACAATAGAGGCACTCGTTGATTTTTTGAATGACTCTGTCGGTAACGATGTGTTGAGATTGTAGACTATTTTGTCATCTAAAATACGCATCTTCTTCAAAATATCCTGTGAATAAATCCTAGATTGTTGACCAAAAACAAAAAATACTTCGAAGTGCTACTTTCTTCAGTTACTACGCTCCCCATTACATACCTGAAATTCCATAAAGTCTGGGCAAATCATTTTTATTGATTCAGATTTATTATGAAGGTAAATATTCAACTCTTTAGCTATACTACAGTTTTCGGTCTCTTTTATGAGTACTACTAGGTAACTTTTTATAGGTTATGAATTTGTTTTTCTAATTGGTGAATGGCAATGGCTCAGGGATCATTCCGATCTGTCATGCATAAAGTCGTCCACAAACCTTCTTGGAATAGAGTTTTATTGATCAAGCAAAATGTTTCGATTAATTTCAGTGGACTAGCAACACCGAAATATATGCTGTGGGTGTCAATGTCAAAATTAGTACTACGACCAACTTTAAATTACGCAAATCTAGCCATTTTCTCAATCCTACACGAAAATGTTTTACGTTGAAGATAGAAACCGAGCTGTTTCCAGAGAAAAAAAATTACATCAGCATTGTATTTTTTTTTTATGTGATTAATGTGACTGGACGATCTTATAGCCATTACATTAAGTGGTTACTCCCGCCCATAGGTAACAGCGATATGACTCCGGTCCTCTCGTACTGAAGTATAAGAAACCCAAGTTGGAACGCGTTGCGCCCATTACGTTGATGGATATTTCATTTGCTTTCATGCACTGGTAATTTCATCAACAAACACACCCTTCCACCGGATCACAGCAATGGGAGTGCACCACTGCTTAGCGCACCTCAGAGTCCCTACTCTAAGGTTACCATACATATTTAAGTTTTTTATAATTTCTATTTACAAAACGTTTTTCATACTAAAAATAGAATAGAAACGAAAAAATATGTACCCCACTAGCGCCCTGCATCGGGTTGAGGGCGCGGTCACCCATAGTCCACGTAAAGTTAAATTTGTTTATTTTAAAACTATGATTATCTCTTATGATATTCATTGAATTAAATCATGTCAAGGCACGTTTACGGCAAGGGTATGGCTGCTTTACTTTTGTCTTATTTATAATCATCAAAGTACTTTTGAAATAAATATATAGAAAAATAACCAAACATTGATAAGAACCATATTCATGGACAGTCAACTGAAGACAGTCAAACATAGCTGTCAATCTAAAAACACCCATCTTTGTAAGCGGGATTAAAAATTAGCAGTTGAATACTTGTAGCCCTTCAATGATAATCGTCCTTTGATATCTGTAATTTCTGCTTGTAAAAAAATATCTAATATAATTGTTATTACTAAATTTACTGCGTAAGAGTTAATGCCCGCCGGCACACAATAAAACTAAATCATCTGCGTTACCTTTAAATTTGAATGTGGGATTTCTTTTCTTAAAATAAGCCTGTATTTCCAGAGTCATTTTATACATGTGTTCTTAATTTCAGCTAAATATATTTAAATAACTATATACATTTTTTGATATACAATTATGCGAGGCAGCTATTACACCATGAAACGATATACTTATTTCTATCAAAACTATCTAAATTAATTCAAATAAGTTGGCAATACTGGCCTGTCAAAAAGAATCGTCTCTCTTTTTCTTTTGCAGTAGTCAAAATGAAGTATGTTTTAGCGATTTCGCAATTTTATTCATAATTATCTAAATAATCTTGTGATTTTAAATCCAAATTAAGTGTTAGTTATGAAGTGCAGTTTCTTATTCTCACCATATGTGATTAATTTTCAGGATCGGTCTTTGCGCGTACAGCGGATACAAGATCTATCCTGGCCATGGCAAAACTATGGTCAAGGTGGACGGCAAGGTAAATATCATTAAATTTTAATGTAAATTTCGTCACTTCCTTGGTAAAATCGTGTAAAAATCATTTGTTTCTCTATCTCGTTTGTATAGACCTAAATAACAATGTACATTGTTTATGTTGTGAATTCTAACCTCTTCAATTTTGCTATATCTTACTTTCGTATTCAGTGATTAGACTAGCGAGTATGTAATAATGTGTGAAGGTACAGTGCAAATCATTATGTCGTGTTGTGCTTACAGACTTTCACATTCCTGAACTCAAAATGTGAAGCTGCCCATCTTATGAGGAGGAATCCTCGTAAAGTTACATGGACTGTGCTATACAGGTAATATAGTTTAATTTTGAAAATTCTTAAGTTTTTGTTCATATAAGATTGGATATTTTATGTAGAAAGACAAGCTTCCCCATCATCAATGTATTTGAATGTGGTGTGTAATAGCCAATCATCAAACGAAGCAATTGGTCTGGTAGTCAAAATATCTGACCTCTTACATGTAATAATTGCTGTATAACATTTATTACATTTATATAGAATATTGTAAAATTAAGATATTAATGTACTGACTTGACATCTTGAAGCTAATACTTCTTTAACATGCTTTGGTAAATGCACTATTTTCCAGACTGCAATCACATTATTTTCATGTATATAATCAACTTCAAAATAGTAGGAGTTTAGAAAATTTCTTTAATTGTGGATTGATTTGAACATTTGAATTTTTTATTTGAATCGGTATACATACTACAGAGCCTCTGAGGCATCCTCATAGAAACTCTGTTTATTCAATATTAAATTCAGTTTGTTATTTTTTGTGTCTTTCCACTTTACATATCAACTTTCCTTACAAGTTCCTAAAACTTCCATAGAAGCACTATAAATAATTAAAAAATGGTTATCACCTAAAAGCATACAAAATTATACTGAAAAAAAAAAGTTTGTTAAAGCTGCAGGAAATAAACAAACATGGAAAGTTATCAGATAACTAATAGTGCACAAAATAGTCACCAACAACAAAGCTTTTGCAATCACTGTCAATAATGCCTTTGATGCTTTAAACAATATCAACACATGTTTTCTCAATAAGAACTCTGTAGTGAAAACAGATCTGATATAATATTGATATTGCAAAGATATTATGCTAATATAATGAACTTATTTGTGGAAATGTCACTTTTTTAATTATATGTATACCCTACAAGATCATGCATAAGTTTTTTTACTGTCTTTGTGTTAGAAGAAAACATGATATCTCAAACATAACTTCTATTGGATGGAATGGAATAGCAAAAAAGTTAAAGAAATATATGATGTTACATATTTTTACTAATGTATAGGAGAACAGGTGTTCAGGAATGCAATCCCCGCATTTCTGTAATTTAGGTTACATACACTAACAACAGTGATATTAGTTTTTCAGGCCTTGTCACCCCATCAAGAATAGGAAAATAAGTCTTACAAATATGCTTTCTTAATTCACATTGTTGTTGTAATATTTAATAATAAAGTTGTATATTATGATAAATTTCTCCACTATATAAACGTAGGTGACCTACTCATTGTACCCTATGGAGTTCATTGGTACATTATTGCAGCATCATTAGGTCATCCTGGTTTCGGCACTGAGCTTACCATACCGTATTTTACTCTGATTTTGTGTAATTCCTTGTAAATAAATAAAATTTCTTCTATTTCAATGACATTTTAATAATTTTTAGACGCAAGTTCAAGAAGGGCCAGGAGGAAGAACAGGCCAAAAAACGCACCAGGAGGACACAGAAGTTCCAGAGGGCCATTGTTGGTGCTTCCCTCAGTGATATCATGGCTAAGCGTAACATGAAACCTGAAGTGCGCAAAGCTCAACGGGAACAGGCTATTAAGTGAGTATTTGATAATATTTCTAATGCAATCTGATGATTGATCAAAAGTGAAGTGAGAATATTAAAGCAACCACTGTTTATGAGGAAATGATTTGTCTAATCACCAATCTATATAAATAAATAATAAATTAATGTCCATTTGTTATATCCAAATAACAGCATAATACTAAATGCATTTGAAAGTTATACTTAAATAATAACAATAAAAAAAACTGTTTCCTATTTTGGTGGGATTTTGACTGGCAGATAGCTGATGTTATAGGAGTAATGAAGGAGTAACATAGGCTACTTTAAAAAAAAAAAACTGAGCTTCATCTTAAACAAATTCACGCGGGCGAACTCGCGGGAAATAGCTGTTATATAATATATGCTAAAATAAATATCATTTGTTATGTAATTCCATATTCTACCGAAATTTAACTTCTAGGTTTACTGAGTCCACACTGCACAAACTGCTGATAGTGGAAATTGAATGATCATTTTAAGTTTGAGGTTAAGTTCTATTAACATTTACTTCAGGTTGTGATAGAGTGGACCAGCATTATTAAAAAAAAAAATTAAAAAGTGTCTTTCTAAATTGTTTCCTTTCAGGGCTGCAAAAGAACAAAAGAAGTCTACTAAGGCTGCAAAGAAGGTTACAGCCCCACCCACTAAAGCTAAGGCACAACCAAAAACGAAAGCCGCTAAAGTCAGTCAAAAATCTGCGCCACGTGTTGGTGGAAAGCGATAAGGAAATAAACTGATTTTATAAACCTCAAACTGTAGTATTATTTTACAACATGGTATTTCATTGGTTTTGAAATATTTGTTTCTGTAACTAAAACACTATTGAACTGTTTAGTTCTTAGTTTTAATGAAATCTTATCTGAGAATGTAAGGATCACCACCTGGATCTTCGTAGACTGAAGACCTTCAGTCTGTCAAAAGCATCACAAACTAGTTGGATGAGTTCTAACAAGGCCACAGGTTTTTTTTTTCTTAGTAGTTGGCACCAGATCAACAAAGGCTACGATTGTGGTTTGTGTCAACCAGATAATAGGTGGAGTACGTACTATAATCAATTCAAAGGCCTGAGCAGACAATGGACTTTAAGCCGCCGAAGCCTGATCACACCATACAAACTCCGTGTAGTTTAACTAAGAATTTGTATGATCTGGTTTTGAGTTTAGTTTTTTTTTATATGCAAAAATGACTACGTGCTGAGGGCCCATCTGGTGGTAAGTGGGGACCCCGCCCAGACACCAATAATGCGACTCTGTATAAGATACTTAACATTGAGTCGCATTCATCCTGCTGAATCCATCACCCGAGACGGGGATGATACGTCTCGTGCGCATGTGATTTTACCGGAACAGTACAGTAATGCTTGCTGCCAAGCAACTAGGGTGTGGTGGCAGTATCTTTTCGGAAGAACTGCACAAGTTTACTGCTACTTTTGGTTCTCGTTTAGTACCATCCAAGGGGTACGTATAGGGTATCACATACGGACGCGAATGTCGGTCTCTAACCGACTAAAACTACTTTGTGTTCCAAAGTGACGCGTTGAGGCTTATTCTCGTGCTTTTACTGTACAGTAAAAGCACGAGAATAAGCCTCGAGCATAGGTCCGTACGGACCTATGCTCGTCTGAGATTTAGGTTTCCTACGTTAAAAATAAAAGAACGTGTGCTAGATTTAAGCTCATTCTTGTCGAAAGTGAGCCATTGCCCCTGCAGTGGGGACATTTGATACATCAGTATCGACAACAACACACCTTAAATATGGTTTGTTGTCGATGAAGAAAAACCACACTTACCTACACATGTAGGTATTCCAATGAGGCGGACGTAAAAAATATGTTACAGGACGTTTTACATGTTACTATGTACTGTCTACATACTACTGTTTTAGATACTTAGGTGTGTAGGTACTTTAGGTGTTTACTTTGATAATATTGTTATGTATATACAAATAAATAAAATTAAAGTTTCTGTTTATAATTTCAAAATAAAAGCATAGTTACATATTCTGTCAAAATTTCAGTAGGTATCCTACAGTTTATGGTTCAAATATGGCTTAGTTGGTAGTAGCCCTGGCTTTGACGCAATCAATTCCCCGCCGGAACACACGGTGAGCATGAAGTTTGTTCTAGGGTCTTTATCTTGTGTTTTTGTTTGTGCATGCCTACTGCGACAGGGAATTCTAGTGCGGGGGTATGAGTGTGTTAACGTTTATATATATATAGAAGAAGATAAGACGACTGGTTTTGTAATAGTGATTACTTTATAAGTTAGGTAGGGTTAGTTAACCTTAAAAAGATGGGTAGGCTCGATTACCAATGATTTCATACCTTCGTTTGTCGAATACCCTAAGAGTGAAGCAGACAAAACGACAACGCACTCTTACGTAACCTACAATGGAGCGGTTCCGTCTTGGCGAACACGTCGTCTGTTTCACCCCTAAGTGCATAGATGACATTTCATGAACAACGCCCTAAACGATTAAATGGAATTTAATTTTTGCTCTCTTACAAGTATTAAGAAACAAACAAGAAATTCAAGTTTGCCCCCTATGACCTATTTAAGATTCATTATGGCCATGGCAGCTATCTAATCTATTCAAACCAGTTGCTTTGCACACCAATTTGGGTCGGATGAGAACAGCAAACTTAGTGCATTTTAGTAAGCTAAGTAAAATAATTAACTCAAATTTGATTATTTAAATTTAGAAAGAAAAATACAAAAATAATGTCCTCAATGATTTATTACATCAGCAGAATATTATAGTGTTGATATATAACAGTTAGCTATAGTACCTGAACACAATCTCTCATTTTATCACATGAGGAATCTGTAAAGAATGGATAAATTACTATGATCACCTACTTATAAATTACATATTACAATTACACGTTCTTAGCTAGGGTATCGGCCTTGGCAACAACTTCTTCGATGGGGCCAACCATGTAGAATGCAACTTCGGGAAGGTGGTCATATTCACCAGCCAGGATCTTGGAGAATCCCTTGATGGTCTCCTCAAGAGGCACTAGTTTGCCGGGGTGTCCTGTGAACACCTCGGCGACTTGGAAAGGCTGTGACAGGAATCTCTGGATCTTACGTGCACGAGCAACAGTCAGCTTGTCCTCCTCAGACAACTCGTCCATACCCAGGATAGCAATGATGTCCTGAAGTGACTTGTAGTCCTGCAGGATCTTCTGTACACCACGAGCAATGTTGTAGTGCTCAGCACCGATGATGTTGGGATCCATGATACGGGAGGTAGAGTCGAGCGGGTCCACAGCAGGGTAGATACCCAGCTCAGCGATCGCTCGGGACAGCACAGTGGTGGCGTCTAAGTGAGCGAAGGTGGTGGCAGGAGCGGGGTCAGTCAAATCGTCAGCGGGCACGTAGATGGCCTGTACAGAGGTGATGGATCCTTTCTTGGTGGTGGTAATTCGCTCCTGCATGGTACCCATGTCAGTGGCCAGAGTGGGTTGGTAACCTACAGCAGAGGGGATACGACCCAGCAGAGCAGACACCTCCGAACCAGCTTGAGTGAAACGGAAGATGTTGTCAATAAAGAGCAGCACATCCTGTCCCTCTATATCACGGAAGTACTCGGCGACGGTGAGTCCAGTCAGAGCGACACGCGCACGCGCGCCGGGGGGCTCGTTCATCTGTCCGTACACGAGCGCCACTTTGGAGGTCTTGTCTGTCAGGGAGATGACGCCCGACTCGATCATCTCGTGGTACAGATCGTTGCCCTCGCGGGTGCGTTCACCCACTCCTGCGAACACGGAGTAACCACCGTGCGCTTTGGCGACGTTGTTAATGAGCTCCATGATAAGTACGGTTTTGCCGACGCCGGCGCCTCCGAAAAGGCCGATCTTGCCTCCCTTGGCGTAGGGCGCCAGCAAGTCGACGACCTTGATGCCGGTGACAAGGATCTCTTGCTCCACGGACATGTCCACGAACTCGGGTGCTTCGGCGTGAATGGCGGCCCTCTTGTCAGTAGGAATTGGGCCACGCTCGTCGATGGGTTCACCGATCACGTTGATGATGCGTCCCAGAGTCTCGGCTCCCACAGGGATACGGATAGGCGAGCCGGAGTCGAGCACGGGCTGTCCGCGCACCAGCCCCTCTGTACCGTCCATGGCGATGGTGCGGACGGTGTTCTCTCCGAGATGCTGGGCCACCTCCAGCACCAGCCTCGGCTGGCGGTTCTGGACCTCGAGAGCATTGAGAATGGGGGGCAGATTGTCATCGAACTGTACGTCCACTACGGCGCCGATTACGGCGACTATCTTACCATTTCCTTTGCCTGCCGCGGGTTTGGCTGCGTAATCACGTTTGTTCACAATGGCCCCAGCTACGGCTGGTGATTTTTCGGTGTTGTTTACTACCGCCCTTGTGGCTAAACGGCCAGCTCTGCAGACGGTAGAGAACATTTTTCGAATTTGAAAATCGATCGGAGAGGTGCAAAGTAGATATTCTTAGGAAGGTTACGAAAAATCACGAAGTTTTTACGTAACAATCCGGCCCCGTCTCGTTTTATCGTCCGGCTGCGGCTGATTCCATTTCCGTCCGGCAATTCCAGTTGCCAGTATAAAATTCATAAAAAAAACAATACATTCACTACACAACATGTAATATGTTGTGCAATTAATGTATTGCTATATTTGTAATAAATACAGGTAGGGCACAGCGATGCTTCAAATTAAAGACGTTTGTTAACTTAATAAAGGTATAAACTAGTTTTTTTTTTTAATGGCAAATGCATAGAATTGCGACGACAAAAGAATGAAAAAAAAACAAGTTTTTTTTTCAGGCATTCAGTATCGCTTGAATAGAGTCACTTGTTTCAAAACACTATCAATTCTAAAAGCTTCACCTGGATCTGTTAAGTTACTTATCTTCATTAAATAGAGCGGTTTTGGGATTATTTGTGTTACTAATCTTAAACAGGCATGTTTAGCAACATGTTGCAGATGGCACTCGCCTGGACAGGAATGAATGGCGAGTACATCTCATAATACCTTGTATGATACACAAGCTATTGTGAGAAAGAAGAAAGTTGTAGATTCCACCTAGAATGCTAAAACTATAGCACAATAACTAAAATAATAAATAATACCTAACACACCTTTGAATCCCTACACGTACCCCCTGAGTGGTGCTAAAGGAGCAACAAAAAGTAGCAGAAGAACTTGTGCAAAGTTCACCCAGAGAAGAACTGCCTCCACACCTGGTAATCTGCCACCAAGCAGTCGTGCACTCACATTGCTGTTTCAATGGGAGGGTGTTGGTGCCGGTGAAATAACAGGCACATGAGACATAACATCCCCGTCACTGATGACGGGCGCAACGGGGTGCGACTTGGGTCTTCTTATACTTCGGTCGGGGAGGACCTAAGTTGTATTGCTCTTCTTATGGGAGAAGGTAACCACTTAACATCAGTTAGGATTCCAGCTCGTCCTATTACTACTGTCACTTAAAAAACAAATTATCGACTTAACTGTTTTAATCATAAGTTAATACTTATTTATAATTAATAATAATCGGAATCTATACTTATTGTTAGATTACGAAACCTACAACGATTAAGATTGATTAAAAAAATTTTTTTTTGGTTGTAGTCACGCTATTGTGAATTCAATCTGTATTACGTTGTTGATGAAACTTGAATAACAAACAATAATACTTTACAAATAGCAATCTGTCACCACGCCACTATAAATAAATCCGTGATACATTTGCAGATTTCACCTATTCCACTGCACGGTAACCACGTCTGATGGAGGGGTACATGCTACGTGTGAGCTTCTTATTGCAGGTCCTCAAAAGCCAGGCACTGAATACTGCACGCTTGTTAGTCAATAGACATGTTTTCGATACTATATAACCGGAAGTATATAAACTTGGCAACACTCCACCGATGTCGTATCTAAGTAGAACTGTCATTCTCATGCTCAACTGTCATTAGTCTACATTTTAGGGTATCCCACTTTAGGGGTCTACAATTAGTCACAGGAAGCAGAGCCACCGTTGCTAGTTCTAGACCGTATTGACTTTTTATTTCTTTCATTCATTCGTTTGGTTGGACATCTTGTAAAAACTATTAATTAGACTTACAAATACTATTAGAACTACTAATTAGAGCGTGGGTGCGTCGTGGCGTAGGTGAACAGACGCCAACTTTTAATCCAATGTTTTAAATTCACACGTAAACAAATATTTTTTTCCTTCGATTATGAAATGTGCAACTTTCTTTTTTATATTAAAAATTATTTAATAGTCTCAATCCCGAAATCTAGCTTATTTCTATTTCCTTACAAAACTAGGAAGTTGGTATAGCAGCGATTGCCACAAGAAACGGAGGTTATTTCGCCCTCGAAGCATCCCACTGTCTTGGGACGGGGGTAACCGTGGACTGGTTACCCACGGTGACGCCAATAGGAATCTGGGAGGGGCTACTTCTTTAGGCTTTGTCTCCAAGTCGAATAGGAGCGGCAGTATGCCGCTCGCGGCTTCGTTGATTCGCCACCCTTAGATGGCGGACGTGGTGGAGCCACAGAGGAAGAGGAGTGTTGGTACTGCTAGACACCGCTCTCCCCATCTTCTGGGAGGCGACGCGACGGGGCCAGAGATCTAACCCGTCGCAGGAGGATATAGGGCACCTAGACACGGTCACGTCTGACGCTCTTTCCTGGCGACCTGGCGTGTCGCAAACAGGTAGTGTGGCACTGATGCCTTACAGAGAAAAGTCCAAAAACGAACAGCCGCGGCGAGTTCGTGGAAGTATGTGAAAATGTTTCCATGTTCTCGTCCTGCCACTAAGGCGGCAGAAGAGGACACCTTGGGGTTTTAGTGGGTCTAGTCCCCATATAACCGCTCCGTCTCCCCATGGCAGGGAGATAGGCGAGTGAATTTTCACACGGAAAAGAAGTAAAAAAAGGTACGGAGGTTATTTACATGGACCACAACTGATTGCTGAATTAGCCTCGTACATGAAACTTAAATTAGACGATAATGCCAGTAATAGTACCGTAAAAATAATAAAATTCTAAGGCAATTTATTTATAACTAAACTAGCGACCCGCCCCGGCTTCGCAAGGTTAGTTAAGCATCAGTGTCGTATCGAAAACTACCCGTGCGAAGCCGGGGTGAGTTGCTAGTGTATTATACATATAAACCTTCCTCTTGAATCACTCTATCTATTAAAAAAAACCGCATCAAAATCCGTTGCGTAGTTTTAAAGATTTAAGCATACATAGGGACAGAAATAGCGACTTTGTTTTATACTATGTAGTGATATTTTAATTAAGTTGTCTGTGCAATATAGTACGTAACGTAGTAAGTACGTCTTTAACTAATTATTAGCTAACTGACCGCTGATCATGTGTGACTAACATTAACAACAGTCTGTGGCAAAGATATATGTATTATGTATATAAAATATCATTGGTCTGTGGCCATCGCGCGTGTATACGCACGTTGGTCGAGCTGAATTTAATAAAATATACCCGTATAGATTGCCTACAGTGAAACAGTTATTTATCCTCAAGTATCAAAAATGGAATACATTTCGCCAGAAAACGAACTCAATTCAAACACTCGAGTGTGAGTTTTCATTATAGGTTATTTCAGTAAAACATGTTTCTAACACCTGACCCATTACTGAGCAACAACCGATTAGTGAGTTAAACACTCATAGTTTACATGATACAAACTATTTAATAAAGTTTTTTTTAACTTGATTGTCTCCTATCTTGGCTACTCTGAAATTAGCTGTAAAAGTTTTTAGTCCCCTAAACTATGAATGAAACAATACAACTGTATTTTGACGAAAATATCAATTTATTTCAGATTATGTTGCCAATGTGCGGTACCTATCGAGGCTAACCCTTCAAATATGTGTGTGGCCTGCCTGCGAGCCCATGTAGATATTACTGAAGGCATTCCGAAGCAAGCTACACTCTTCTTCTGTCGAGGATGTGAGAGGTAAAACTATATAAATAAATATTCAGGTACATTTCACTCAGCACCAAACCCCAAACTAAACATAGCTTGTCTAATGGGAACTAGATAATTTTATTATAATTTTATAATTATAATTTATTTGCATTTATTATGTAAAACATTTTGAATAGCATGACAAATCTTAAATTATTATTCCTGTTTATACGCTATACCAATTATACAATATAAAATGTAGAAAATAAATATATCTATCAATTTTTTATAAATATAAGTGTAACATGTAATAAAATCTATAACTGAAACTACACCAAAAGTTGACAAATTGTCAGATTTAGCCTCATTACTCTGGAGATTTCAGAAGCCAGGATAATTTGCTTATACTTAATAGCCACACAGACCTTGTACAACTTAACTCACAGTACATACAACTTCATTTTGTTTTAATGCTGGTGTAATTAAGCCCGCACTCTAACTAATGGTGTAACCATTTCATTCCAATGCACTGTCATCCAGCCTGCCATAAATAGTATTTTCCCTTACAGATATCTACAACCCCCCGCAGAATGGATGGTCTGTGCACTCGAGTCCAGGGAACTCCTGGCCCTTTGCTTGAAGAGGCTGAAGGGACTGAACAGAATCAAACTAGTTGACGCCGGTTTTGCTTGGACTGAACCTCACTCTAAGAGAATCAAGGTGCTTTTAATATAATATCTATATGAACTGCTTATAGCTGATCTTGACCTGGAAACAATTTATAAATAACTAGCTGCGCCCCGCGGTCTTACCCCTGGTTTTCCGGCAATTTTCTGCGCAACTTTCTTAATTTTTTCTTTCATAGGATCTTTCTCCTGACAATAACAAACACAACAAAAAAAGAATTAGCAAAATTGGTCCAGCCGTTCACGCGTGATGCCATGATCAAGGGAAATAAGGATCCATAGCAAATTAGCCTACACCATACAATAAGCGAAGTCTGGTTCGTAAGCACTAAAACGTGCAACTACGGCGACTGGGAACAAGGCGGTCGTACCTTCAGCCTTCCTATTTTTTTACTTAGGTTTATGGTTAGAGCAGGATGCCCTCAGATGGATATCCTCGTACGTGTGTGTATCTGCGCGTGTGTGCGCTTGTTTACTGTGTATAGAGGTTCAGTTTCATAATAAGTAAAATTTTGACAGTACAAGTTACTACTTACTTTACTGCCCTTATTACCTTCCAGGTAAAACTAACGGTGCAAGGGGAAGTCATGGGCGGGGCAGTGCTACAGCAGACATTCATTGTGGAGTACAACATACAACATCAGATGTGTGATGCTTGCCACCGCTCCGAGGCTCAAGACTATTGGCGTGCGCTGGTCCAAGTGAGGCAGCGAGCCAATAACCGGAAGACATTTTACTACTTGGAGCAATTGATTCTAAAACACAAAGCGCATGAAAATACTTTGGGCATAAAACCTAACCACGGTAAGTGAGGGTAAGGACTTGTTCATGCTCATAAAACTGTTTATTATTATTTTATTAATTTATTAATGTTTATTAATTTATTAAATTCATTTATTGTGATTAAGATAGACACGAGAGCAAAGAAATGAAGACCTGGGACTGCTAGTTTATCCCGAAAAAACGACAATCCCTTAATGATTTCAGGCTTGAGTGATCTCTTAATTTTTATTAAGGTTTGTACAACTATTTTGACATTGAAGCTACTACTGATGTTATTTAAGTGTGTTCTCAAAAGTAATTATTCACGTTGTATTGTACTATCGTAGGCCAGACGGGGTATTTGAAAAATGACCGCGCTTAATTGATGGGCAGGTAATAATCAGCCAAAATTACAGGTTTTCAAATTATTGAATACTCCACAGATGGCTTGGACTTCTTCTACGCAACAGAGAACCACGCACGCAAAATGGTGGACTTTGTCCAATCAGTTTTGCCAATCAAGTGCTCACATTCCAAGAAGCTTATATCGCATGATATACACAGCAATATCTACAACTACAAGTTTACATTCAGCATTGAAATTGTGCCTTTATCTAAAGACAGTCTGGTATGCCTACCGAAAAAGTTGACAAACCAACTTGGGGGTATTTCTCCTGTATGTTTAGTCAACAGGGTGACAAGTACCATTCATCTCATCGATGCTAGTACTGGTCAAGGTTGGTTGTTTCTATTTATTTATTAGACTCATTTTTTTATGCATTTAAAGTGACTTTTGAGGCCCACATGATGATAATACATAGCAATACGATGCAGGAATTTATTGAAGACTAATTTATATTTAATAACTTATTGTAATTATTAGATGTGCAAAAGTACCTAATTGTAACGATACATGAATTTAATTGGTCCTAGTTATGACCAAAGTTGTATCACGTTGGCGACTGTCACTCTGAGACATAGATGTAACGTCTCATGCGTCTGTAATTTCACCATTACCCACACCCTGCCACCGGAACACAGAACCGTAAATGCATCACTGCTTGGCGACTAATTTCCAAGTGTCGTGGCATCATGATTATTATTATGTTTTTAATTATTAGTATTTGTAAATTTCACATAACACTTTAATTTTTGTTGTCAAGTTGTCACTATTGCGCAAGCTGTGATACTTTATTATTACAGGTTCACTAAGTCTGTAAACAAATTAAACTAATATTTTAATGTTCAGTATAATACTGTGCTGGGTGTTGTATAATATTAAAAAAAAATCATTGTTATTTGATTATGTATTTTGAAGTCAACAAAATAATTTTCTATCTTTCTCTTATACTTCTATGGAGGAAGTTAGCACAAGTTCTACTACTACCTTGCTTATTACCTTTGCAGTATGTGATGTGTCTTCAACAGTCTACTGGCGAAATCCATTTTCGCCTATATGCAACCCAAAACAGCTAGTGGAATACATTGTAATGGATATTGATATATTGAAGGAACATGTAAGTTGATCAAAAAAATATAATAATATTTAGTACTTCTTGGCACTTACACCATCTTTAAATGTAAATTAACAAGTTTAAGCGCAAGTGAGACTGAACTGGGCCTTTCAAATTCAATTTACAACAACTTTAACACACTCATACCTGTGCACTAGGATTCCCTGTGTCGCAAATGGCATGAACAAAAACAGAAACACAAGACAAACACCCAATACCCGAGAACAAACTTCATGCTCACCACACAAAGTGTGCCCCGGCTGGGAATCGAACCCGAGACCCCTCGCTTCGAAGGCAGGGCTACTACTAACTTAGCCACGGAGCCGTCAAAGTCCATGTTGCTCCCGACCTTAGGTCAGGACCCTCAGACACTCTATACTCGTCCTCTGGGTGGTGCAAAAGGAGTAACCCAATGTAGCAGTAGAACTTGTGCCAAAGAGCAAAACCGCCTGTTATCCGCCTCCAAGCAGTGGTGCACTCGCTTTTTTGTTATCTGGTGGTGGGTGTTTGATATATTCACACATCGAGAAAAGTCGAAAAAGGTGGACACACACACACACCCATACGCGCAATGGTCGTCTCGGGTCGATTGATGCTAAATTCTTGTATTCGTCGTTATCGCGCATGCGACGTGGCTGGCTGAACAATAAACTGTATAAAAAGAATGGATTTTGTAAACTTAATTTTTTTTCTTAAAAATGATATATGATTTTAGGAAAAGAAATCATTCCCCGGACAAGGAGTAGTGTCTAACAAACACGTTATAGCAGACGTGTGGGTGGTGAAAGCGAGCGAGCTTGGTCTGGACGTCAATCCTGTACACACGAAAACACATCTTGGCCATATACTGAAGCCGGGTGACACTGTTTTGGGGTAATTATTATATTCATAATTTTTTTTTTATGTGAATTAGTAACGGAGCGAGCTGAGGGCCCACCTGATGGTAAGTGGTGACCCTCGCCCATGACAACAGTAATGCGTGCGACTCAGTATGAGATCCAAATCTTTACTGAGTCGCATTCATCCTGCTGCGTCCATCACCCGAGACGGGGATGATACGTCTCATGCGCATGTGATTTCACCGGCAGCCATATCCTTCCACCGGAATATAGTAATTGATTTTATCTATGTGTTTATCCTATTGGGTATATACAGAGGGTGTCTCATAAGTAATGTTGGTTTTCATTTAGAATAGGAGACTAGTTACTATAATACATGTTTAAATTGAGGCGTAGGAATTTTCACATATGAAAACCGACATTACTTATGAGACACCCTATGTATAATCTTTATGTTCAAGCGTTCAACTGGCATGAGATAGAACCAAAATTTTCAGACAATGATTTCTTACCAGCCACTAATAATTCCACTGCAGGGTCACAGGCTACAATTAACAACCGAGAGTGAAAGGACATTAGTCGACCATTAGAGTCTGCTTTAGTCTCCGCATTGGATTAAAGCCCATTCTCAATTGTAGAGTAGGACCGTTGCTCTACATCTTAAACATTAGAGGCTAGCTTCTACAACAACCTTCATCAAATTAGATCAAAATCATGACCGCAACGCAATGTCACTGGGTCGATACCTTGCTTCTGGTTCACCCAAATTGTATTGCTATTTTTATATGCACTGATTAAAATCTGGTATGTCTTGGAAAATTCTTTATAATGTAAATTGCCCGTTTACTATAATAATATAAAAATTGTACTACAAATTCGAACTTATTTATTTCTTTAGATCTGAAGTATTGTTTGCATATTTTACACAAAAGTAAACATATTCGTGAGCATATAGCGATCACGCGTTTTGGCGTCAATATATACCTACCATAAATTATTCACCACAATAAAGTCAGTGTTATTAGTCTCCGTTCCCATTCAAACTATGAAAACTATGAAAAGTGGCTGTCTGCTTACGCCAGCGAGGAAACATCATCATAAATACGGTGTTTACAGATACAATCTCAGCGAGTCGAACGTGAACGACGACAATCTAGACAAACTGGACAGCAATCTGATACCAGACGTGTTTCTGGTGAAGAAACACTACGGCGAGCGTACGGCGCGAAGGCGCGCGCGTAACTGGAAACTGAAGCATATGGCGGACGAACTACACGACGGACTCAGCTCTACAAATGAGTAAGTACCCTCACAATACATTCCTAGCTTGATAGTAGCTCTGCCTTCCGCGCTGTAAGTCGCTGGTTCGATTCCCACTCGGGATAAGCATTTTTGTAGTGAACATACATGTTTGTTCTGTGTCTGGGTGCTTATAAATGCGAAAGTTTGGATAGACGCATGTGTGTCCCTTTTACCCAAAGGGTAATTTACTAAACGGAACCCTAAATATGCATTTCGCCTTGTAAGTTACTAAGTTGATTAATTAATTTCCAGGGACTACAATGAGTTCCTCGACGATTTGGAAGAGGACCCAGCGTTCAGGCAGAACATCAACATATTCCGGGATGCGAGTAAGATCGCCGTCGACACGGACGAGATCGACCCGTCATTACCCCGCATCACCCTCGCAGAGATGTTGGACGACATGAATCTAGAGGATGTTGAGATGAGTGAAGTGTGATGCTGTATATACTTTTTTTTACGATGTAGTTATTCGTTAATATAAGTTATTTGAGTACAACCATGTTTTATTGCAATTAAGTACCTGGGTGACTGAGCTTCGCTCGTTTTAGTACCACAAAAATTTACGAGATGGCGCTGTATATAATTAATCTAAACATTAAACTTATATAGCAAAACCCCATTTAAATAAAATTTTATCCAAATCGTTGGAGTCGTTTCCGAGATACACGAAAAATATACAAGAATTGCTCATTTAAAGGTATTAGATAAATATATTATTTATCAGTCGCAGTAGAACTGGTAATTTGTCAAGTATACTCGCATTGCTGTGTTCCGGTGCAAGGGCGAGGGTGAGTTTGAGGCATTAGTCAGAAATTAAAGTTACTTCGAAACAATAAAAATCTTGCGTAACTCCTGTCTCAGTAAAAGTATTGCTATCCATCAAATATTTGCGTCAGTTATCAATCTTGATAGGTCTGACCTAGTCTGTAGATGTTGAGAAATTAACTGATAAACCGAGATTATCCTATTTGACTGAGACTTAACAACCAACATTTATTTTCATTGAGTTATATGTCTTTTGTTTCTCATCTAAATGCAAGTCCATGACAAAAGATGGTTGCGCTAAGTGGCACTGTTTTAGGTGTAGTTTGATATGCTATTTGCCATTGTGCAAATGACTACATAAGTACATACATACATAATTCTGAATTCATTCGAGGTTTCAAGCACGAATACTTAAAAAACATGCAAAAGGATTTCGAATATTATTTTGTTATTATCGTGTAATCTAGAGTGCATGAAAATCGGACCAACATAATATGTCTGAAAGGATTTTACTAACACAAGACGGATTTTTTGTCGCCAAAACGGCACCGGCACACAAACTCTAGTTAGCTACATATAGTTTGTATGTCGTGGTGTAGCTTTAGGCAGACAAAAAGTCCTTCGTCTGTTCTGGCCTAAGAATGTCATCACGCTATCACGATGGCATTTGTCATACACGATCATGATTAAATCTTGCAAGCGTGATCAGTCACGTAATTTTTATCTTGTGCAGTGCACCGTTATATAGTGTGGACTTGTGGAGAGAGTGGATGCCATACAAGTTCACACGCGACGAAATTATTATTTATTATTAGTAATATTAATGTAATTTTTCCTTGTTCCATATGTGGAATTATCTAGCAAGGAATCTACGTACAAAATGACTTATATTCTTAAAATAACGGATGCCACACCTACTTACCATAGCTGATACACAATGCAGAGTTGAAACCGGTGGGTTAAAGCATTATTTTACAGTGTATTTCTTTATAAAATATAAATAAAATGTACAATACGGATTATTCTTATATTAATCCTCCACACGGAGTTGCAGTTCGTGAGCTGCAATTTGTTTATTCGGCCGTAAGCTATTTTTGAGTGAGGTGATAGTTTGATATTCTTTTACAATCAGAACGCGTAATGACTTGTATATAATTAAGAGCTATACTAGTTTGTTCCCTGACGTAATTACCGTAAGTACATACGGACGCACATCCATGCTATAGGGATTCTTCTAAACTGCTTGTCTGTGGTTTAAACATACGTTTATTATTATATTTCGATGCATATTCGCACGAAAATACCTAACAGTAGATGAAAAATACTTAACCAAATAATAAATGCTTAAAGTTGTAATGTACGATAATGAAGTGATTAAAAGGTGATTGATCGTGGATTATAATTAAGTATTGACAAACATGTTGTGATAACCAATGCATGAAAAGGGTGTCACAAAAATGTGGTGAAGGAGTGCGAAACGAATATTGCAACGTGATTTATGGTATAGGATACTACTTAGTACTTAGTGTACAATGATCATTCCCAACTATATAAATATAAGTAATAGCTCTATTTTTAATCCCCAACCAAAATGAGAAATATAATAATAGTTTTACCTACGTATCGCCTTGTTTTCTCCGTTTTTTGCAAATTCGAAATCGATCCTGATGAATCTTTCGCATATGTTTATTAGCCATGTTTTATGGAAATTGGCGCAGCCGTCTCCATTTTCATTTATTTTACACTTATTGCAAATATCGTATTATAGAAAACACTAAAAAAAATCTACCTATGTCCGTTATAGACTTTGAAACCATCCAACCTATGTGCCCCAAACCGGTGTCAATAAAAAGGCAATTATTGCCTTTCTAATAAAAAATATAATTACGAAAATAGTTTTAGACCACAGTTGGTAAAACAATGCAATAGGCAAAAATCCGCAAGTATAGAAATATACAACAAAAAGTGGCCATAATGCCATTTTCTACCAGCCAACCTCATCGATTGCGTTAAAGGTTGGTGCTAAAAATTCAAGAACAAACAAATAAAACTACTGTCCAAAACAAATCCCGATAGTCGTTAGTCCTCACTCACTCACACAAGTTAAGTTTTTCATAATATTACTTGTATCTTTGAAAAGGCAGAATGGACGGACATACAGCGACTCGAATGAAATAATTGTTGTTGGGGAGAATTAAAATATTGTATTTGTATTACCCCTGTATGCCTACCCCTAATTTAGAGAACTCTAAGACATCTGCCTTAGAATTCTCTAAATTAAACAGACGGCTAAATAATCTTATTTAGCAACTATAAATATTCTAGATTGACCCAGGTACACGTAGTGTACGGAACCATAAAACTAAAATATTAATTACACTTGACCGAAATATTAGACATTTTACAAAATCCTGCCGAGAGCTACAAGATAAACGAAATAATGATAAACAAACAGTTATCTATTGTCGCTGTACCCGCATGGTTTCGGTAATGCTGATATTAAATGTTCAAGTATTTGAACTATTTAACATTATCTACTCTATAAATACAGGAATTGTGTTCTTATCTTGGTAAAAGGAACAAGTGTCAATATGAAGGTGTTTGTGTCACTGCTTTGGATATGTACCATCGGTTTTGCAAAAAGGCTTATCACTGAAGGTGGTGTTTTTAATTTAATTTTGCTGCAGTTATTTAGTGACAGATTCCTTTATATAGATAAATGTACATGATCATGTTCAATATTCCTATTTTCAAATATTGAAAACAATATCAACTTAAAATTCGAAAAAACCGACCCCAACATTTTCTTCCCTTGAAGTATTAAATTTACTAAAAAAGTGTCATCCTAATTGGTCCGCAATTAAATAAGGAACCGTTACAAACATACAGCCGATCTAACAACCTCCTCTTTTTTGAAGTCAATCAAAAGAGGCAAAGTAATCATTAAGTAAATAGAGGCATTTTGTTAGGGAATAAAAACGCGTCATATTAAACGTGCTAAAAAGTTTTTGTTTGCCATCATTTTTAGATGAAGTGCAATATTTGTTCACAAAGTTCGTACAGAACAATCTGACGGATTCGGAGGCTGTACTGTTTGATGACGTCATAGATGTCCTGCACTGGCAGGAACGAGCTTCGGCGCGGGCGCTGGACTCTTATGGCGAATCCAGAATGGTGAGACTGTAGTTTGATCACCGTAGAGTAAATAACTTTTTTTCTGTCTCTCCAGGAACAGACACTTGTGCTTTTAAGAGTGTGATGATCGGCGAAGACCGATGACAATGACCAATTTTAAACTTATGTAATTTAGATTTTCGATCTTACGTACTCGTAAATGTAAATAAGTATACCTACATTTAAATGCTGTCACGATTTAGATGTCAATTTTGCGGAGGCCATGTGGGTCGCGTCCTTAGATAAGGACTTACCCTCAGAGTGGTGTGAAAAGAGGACCGGGCTTGTTTTAATGTTTGTTATGGGCGACGGTAACTACTTAACGTCAGGTGGGCTTTCAGCTCGTCCCTTCGTTTTAGTAAGATAAAAAAGATGAGATTAAATATAACTCCATTTCTTTACCAAGTTTCATCTACTCTTTACGGAACGCCAGATGAAACGTGCAGATATTTTCCTAATCAGATAGGTAATCTGCCGATAGACAGTATTTTATCGTAGAAACAATGATGACGATTGCTCTTAACTGCGGGAGAAACCCGAAGTGCAAACTGTCGTCTTTGGCCATTTACATGAAATACTGATGTAAGAAGATTGACTTTTAATCAGTCTAGTTTCCGGAACGTTCCTATTAACGTTTTTTCTTTTTCATTGAGCTGAATATATATTGTTACTTTATTAATTTATATATTGATATCTGCGGTAGCTATACTATTTACAACTCGTAAAACAGGAAGATAATTCAATAGATATGTATTTCCCTGCTGGAGAAAAATAATTAATTAAAAAACTACTTTAATTTTAAATGTATAATTAATACACGCCTCTAGGTTTCTTCTCATACTCAATTAGCAGCAGACCTTTTCCTTTTTGTTGTAATTCAATCAAATATAACAAAATTGCAGACTCTCGACTGCGTTATATGCAGAAGTGCATTTGCAGCTGCATTCGACGCGATAAGTCAGGGTCAATCTGATGATGAACTCACGAGCGTGATAGCAATTCTATGCACAGTCATCGGCATCGAAAGCTATGAAGTCTGTCAAGGGGCCGTAAAACTTAACATGGTAAGTCAAAACAAACACTTTCACACTTACTCCTGCACTAGGATGCCCTGTTCACAAAATCACATATTACCGAGACCTTCATGCTCTTCACGTAACATATATCAAAGGCAGGGTTTCTAGCAGCTACACAGCCTTTCAGAATATCAAGTCAGATGTTCCACATAGGTGGTCCATTTTAATGGTCAGTCTCGGCTATTCTAGTCAATATACGGTGATAGTCATATATCGGTGACCTTTGGGTTGAAAACTCAGACAAACTTGACCACACACCTTTTTGATCTAGCCTTTAAAATAAAAAAATATGCTGGGACAAAATAGATGAAATGAGATTTCCACGTATGATGTAGAAAATCTGCTCTTTATTTCTTGAAGAAAGCTCTTAGAGGCTTTATTTCTTTTATTACACTGATGGATCAAAAATATTTTTAGTGACATAAAAGCACCTTCACGCTGACCGTCTCGTTTCAGCCAATTATCCACTATATAATAGAAAACGAACCGAAAGCCACACCCGCCGCATTTTGCAGCTTCCTACTGCAGCAGGCTTCGAGACCTAACATTTGTCCATTTGAAGACGAAAGGTTTGAGTGGCAAGTAGAATTGCCTCCGGTACCTGCCGTATTACCGGTAAGAAAAATAATAGGAGTTGATTAATGACTATCAAATAAACAACAAAGGATTTTTATATAATTACCAATCATATATCTTTTAGGAAACGAAAAGCGACGATAGGCCTCTCACAGTAGCAGTCATGACAGATTTCCACATCGACCCTCTTTACGAGGCTTACGGAGCTGCTGATTGTGATGAGCCAACATGCTGCAGAATCGGACAACGTCCAGCCACCAGATTATATTCATTCGATGAAGAATCAATAATCAACCAGACAATAGTGAAACGCGGCAAAACTGTCATGCTAGATTTGGATGTAGCGCCGACATTGAGAGAAATGAGAAGTAGTGCCCAGACGAGGGTTTCGATGGCTAGGCAGTCGGAACCGGCTGGCTACTGGGGCGATTATAGAAACTGTGATACGCCTCTGTGGGCTTTTGATGACGCTATTGAAAGAATTGCTGAAACTCATAAGGTAAGCGCTAATATGTTTTCCAAACCAATAATACAGCTTGGGCTGAGGGCCGATATTTTTGAATCCTAATACTCTACATTAATAATTGTACCAATTCTGATATTTTGCTCTTTAATTTCATATGCTTCATCATATCCAAATCACTTTTCATTGAGACCTCAGGAATCAAATTAAAGCATTCACAATCAAAGACATACACTTTCCAGGATATTGATTTAGTATACTACATAGGCGATACAATTGATCACTTTGTTTGGGAGACCACGTACGAGTTAATCAATAACGTCAACCGTTACGCTATGGAGAAAATGAGGACGACCTTCGGGGATCACGTCCCAATTTTGCCCGTTATTGGCAACCATGAATCTCAACCGACAAACCAGTAAGTGTAAAATCAATTACAATGAAATGCAAAGGTATCGACAACTATTTACACTTGACTTGATGAGGTCCAGATTGCAGTGTTTCGGATCAGACTTCCTTGGCCTGACATGATAAAAGTAGAGGCGACGCGTTTCGTACGAATGTATAATGTACTGTTAGGATAAGGATGGCACGTTCCCATAGAGTTCACAGTTTTCAAAGTACAATCTATAAAAGATAGCACGTAACTACTTAGGACTTGCAAATGATAATACAACAATTAAGGTTACATGAAACCACGCCTAATCTTTTAAAAAATGAGAAAATCAACAACAAAAAGGATCATACATAATGACAACTCTTTGCTGCTTACTTTTCAGGTTTGCTCCATCTTCAGTAAAAGGTGAGGCCATAAACACGACTTGGCTTTACGAAGCATTGGCTAGGAAATGGAGCAATTACTTACCTGAAGACGCACTGAACTCATTCCGTGAACGAGGGGAGTTTTCTATGCTGGTGCGTCCCGGGCTGAGAGTTATAACGCTTAATAACAACGTCGCATACAGATATAACTGGTAAGTAGATAATTCTGATAAAATTGAATAAACCGACATCAATACTTTCCATCACATATTTACGTATTTTACGCCCTTAGAGGCGGAATATCTTTATGAAAATTCTATGGGACCACCTTGGAAGTAAACCTTAAAGAATAATAATCCAAATCGGTCCACAATTATAACAGCCGAATTGAAAATGTTTTTTGGAGTCGGTTAATAATAGAAAATATTCTGTCGGTGTCTCCTAATAAATAATATTGTACCAATAGGACTATATTACATTGCTTTTATGTCACATAAAGTACGTTGCATTAGGTAAATCCAAAAAGTTGTCATCCACCACAAGGTGACAGCTTACCATCAGGTGGGACGCCAACTTGTGCTTAATCTTTTAATAAAGAATAATACTAATTACTGCAATCATTTTAAAGTAGTCTAATTCAAATTAGTTTTATGTAGACAGAATTTACACTAATCATTGGTATGATACCAAAAGAGCTTGTTTACCTCTCATGATTAAGGCACAGATCATCAGCTTAATCAGGTAAAATTAAATTAGGTATCGGTAATTGTTTACTCGCGAATACGGGCATTTATGCCCGGTAATAAGATCCATTTGAATAATGACAGCTCATTATATGCAATTAAAAGATGACAATGGACACCGCCTCTATACTTTACGCAAACAAAAGATGACAATGGAGACAGCCTCTATACTCTATGGAATGTTGCCTTGAAAACAGCTATAGTTTCCTTTACAACAGAATATATAATACTTTTACATCTAATAGGTACCAAATAGGTACAAGGTGTCCTTAATAGAGATGAAAATATGAAAAATATGAAGAATCTACGAAAGCCTTTATACAACCGTATTACGTAACAACGTTAGCACACTCGGATTCCCTGTGTCGCATATGACATTGAAAAACACAGAAACACAATACTATCACCCAAGACCTGAAAACTTTACGCTCATCACTCAAGACATGTCTTAGAACCAAAAATTCGAAGAGAGTGACATCTACTGATCCGGATTGGGCTCGCGTGGTACATCAAAGCCTCAATCACTCTCAATTATCGAGAGCAGGCTGGTGTTCCAACAGTGGGAACATTAGAGGCTGTTATGGTACTCAAATGCTGCCCCGGCCGGGAATCGAACCCAGAACCGCTCGCTTCAAAGCAGAGCTACTACCTACTAAGCTACGGCGCCGTCTTGAGACGTTTATTTTACAGGTGGTTAGTATACGATCCATTGGATGCTAAGAGACATCTGGATTGGTTGATACAAGAACTGTACAAGGCTGAAGCAGCTGGGGAGAATGTACACATCCTGGCTCACATACCCCCTGGAGTACACGATCTTACTCAGACTTGGACAAGAGAATACAACAGGATTGTCAACAGGTAGATATCTTAGTCATTGTAATTAGCCTAGTGGTCCAGACACTGGCTATAATTGGCTACTGGTACACAGCCGTGGCAATAAAGGTTTCTGATTCTAATTGTGATCTAGTCAGTTGGTATATTCGGAACATATGGGTTTTTTGTAAATGCATACTTATAATACATATTAACACCCAGACACAAAACTAAAATTGATATGTTCAACATGTATATGTCACACAAATACTTGAACTGGGTGTTGAATAGTTTGCGAACCTCTGGCTCTTTCTTTCTCGCTTACTCACTGCTCATTAATCTATTTTACTCAGCATGATGCTTATTTTTTTCAGATTCTCATCAATAATCAAAGCTGAGTTCAACGGACACACGCATTCAGACGAGTTCAAGATCTTCTACAGTCCAGACGGTCAGCCCATCAATGTCGCGTGGGGAGCGGGCAGCGTCACCGCCTACAGTTTCTACAACCTCAACTACAAGATTGTTACTTTCGATGGCGAAACATATGTAAGTTTGGACTGGTACAAATGACTGATTTCAAAAATCGAAAAACCTGACTTTACTACTTTCATCCATTATTTCTCGTCCTTAGGGGGTCACTCACCTACCATATTAAAAAAGAAACATCCAATTCGGTATACAACGGGTGAAGAAAAGTCACAGCAAACCAAAATACGCAATTTCGTTTACATTGATAACATATTTTTGCCAGTTATTTCAAAACACATAATTTCGTTTACTTCGATGCCATATTTTTTCCAGTTATTTTGATTTAACAACCAAAATATTGAAACGATTTTGATAAAATTTCTAAAATGATTTCGAAAAAATTTTGATAAAATAACACGAATTGAAATGAAAAGAACGCAAGCAAGTTCGTATAAGTTCTCTACCCATGGTCTGAAAATTCCGACAGGAAAATATTCCGAGTTAAACCATATCGAAAGAAAATGAAAGATTTATTATTTAAAAAACAAAAACAATATTTTTACAGGTTCCACAAGCAATCTCCAACTACGTTTACAACCTCACCGAAGCCAACCTCACGCCAAACCGGAGACCGCACTGGTTCCAACTCTATGACATGAAGAACACATTTAACCTTCCCGACCTGTCTCCTGCGTCTGTGAACGATTTAGTACTCAGAATGGTCACAACGGATAGCCACCTACTCGACATTTACTCAGCATTCTTTTCAAAACTAACCGAATCGAGGATGTCTTGGTGCCATGACGACTGCAAGCTAGACATGGCTTGCAAGATCGTCGTCACTGTATTATGGGAGCGGCAGAAGTGCGAAGAGTTAACTAGTCTATTTCAAATGTATAAAACACGAAACTGAACTGTTACAAAAAATTTAACATCACATATTTTACAATGTTTTAATTTATTTGTTCTGTACATAATTGCAAATAAAAAATATCTACATGATAAAACTATTTTATACTTATCCATTTAATCTCAGGTTTCCATTTTAATTCCTCACTCGATATTTTGTCAAGGAGTGACAGCTGAAAAGAAAGAAAACACAAAATATGAAGGCTTTTTTTTGAAATTAATTGGAGACATAAAAAAACATGTAGTTAGAAGATAAAATCCGTGTCTCTAAAGGACCTGTGACAATATGAACTGCTAATTTTATGAAGTAAACAATGTATTTTCAACAAGTTCATAACAGTTAGGTTAGCTTAGATTTGCACTGCAGTTCACGTCGTATAATTATGATATGTAGTATCTTCTTACTATTCTGTGTACTTAAGTATGAGAAGACGACGAGAGTACTTGCTTACTTTAATTTGTCTTTTGTCTTACACTATTTGAAAAATTTCAAATAAAAAATATTCAATCAATGTTCATTTTTTCAAAGGTATAAGATAATTGCACAATTTGGCAATCAATTAAGAGACAGCGCCATCTGTCTCTTAATAGATAGTAACACTGCCTTCAAGGTTTGATCCCAGTCTACAGAGCAAAATTAGATGTTTAGGCTTAGATGTTTGTATTGTGTATCTTTGTTTGACCATGTCACCTGCGACACAGGTGGGCACACAAGAACAGGTGCCACTGCAATTTGTTAAGTGTAAGCATTTTTAAATTAAGAACCTACCTGGTGTCTTATATATTTGACCACAGACTCAACATTTTCCGACTTCACATCATCTGAGATTGAATAAAACCTCCTCCAAATTGCCCCAGCTAGAATACGGTCATCGTTCATGCCTTCATCATATCCAACTAATGCAGCTTGAAACTGTTCTGATAGTTCTGTTACTTGCTTCCTAGCTATGGCTGGATTAGCGCCCTGAAAAGTGGAACACTTTCATTACTAAAAAGACATGCAATTACATAAAAACTATGTAAGAATGTATTATAACATGTAGAATACATTAATTATTTTGTTTCTAAATAAATAAAATTGTGCATTAGTGTTTACTCCATCATTATTGTTTTAAATATTATTGAATGAGCTCAAAATGAAAAACCTTTATAACCATTTTACACAGGATATTCTAGTCCCAAACTAAGCATAGCTTGTCACAAAAATGCTTGTCTTGGGTAGGTATCGAACCCACAACTTACAGTACAGAAGGCAGAGCTACTGTATGATTTATTATACTAATTTACTGTATACACAGATAATGGTATAAACTTTGTGGTATAACTGGTTCTGATATCAAAAGGATCATATGGATAACAGAGAAATTTGTAATACTCACCTCTAAAAGTTTAATTTTATTGGCTACATCAGCCCATAGAGCTTCTATAATACAATTTCTAACAAAATGGCCATCTCCTTTGACATATTTATTTTTGTTGCTGGGTGATACTGCCAAGTCTTCTGCCATGTATCGTACCATCAACACCCATACATGTAACTCTGTGATGATGAACCAGGAAGCAAATGTATCTGGGAGTTCTAATTTCTCCATCCATTCTGCATATTGAACTTTGTCCGAAATGCTTTCATATAAGAAGAATCCTGTGAGCTTCAAACGCTATAACATAATCATATTACCTTTAAGCAACTTTAGCTGGGCTAGTGGAGAACAAAGGTTTTTAGTATCTATTTCAGTTCAGGCTTATAGATAACTATTGCCATGATTGACAATTTACAGTGAATCGATTAAACAAATTTTTACACACTGACAGATTAAGCAAGCATGGGGTCTACAGCCAATTCTATTTGTGGGCCCTTGATCAAGTAATTTAGTTGGGATATATGGAGCCCCCTTTATCGCAGGGCTCTTAGCAATTGCTATTCTTGCTATGTGGTTAATCTAGCACTGCATGGAACACATGGAATGCTATTAAGTGTCACTTTAAAGACAGCTAACTGAGTCTTTAAAGTGAGGTTCCAAGTACTACTACTACTCTAGTACCAATTTAGCTATGGAGATTATTAGAATATCTTGAGGAAATTTGTCTAAATATATGAGATAATATTATAAATCTTTATAATTATTATAATGCAGGAGTCCTTACAGTCCTAGAATGATCCATCCATCCAACAGATTTCATAAATTTCTTGATATAACCTTCGTCAACCGCAACTGTGCTCTGTTGCCTAGTAGAAATATTGTGGTCCAAGAAATGGTTAATGCAAGGTCTGGCATGGTTAATGTTAATATTTCTCAGTTTCGTATGTTGTCCTTTAAGCACCTGAAATATAAAAATAAATTTAAATTCAAAGACCAACCTGTCTATATAATAAACAAAGTAATTTATCTAAAATTTAAACAAAAATCGGAACATTTTATTGAAATAAAACAAAAACCAATTACATACAGGGGTTAGTCTACTACGAAGCATTTTTACTCAGGTAAAATTATAAATAAATCACATCAAAAGTCAAACATCAGCTGACTTTTTTGTTTTGACGTTAGTGAGAAGAGTGACAAATGACATTGAAGAATTTGACAGCATAGTTGCATGTTAAAGATTAGAAAAGAAAAACTTTATTTTCATTACCTATCAAAGGCTCCATTAAAAATTATAAACACAATTCCATATACATTTTGGTAACAGCCAAATAGGTAACCACTTAGCATGTGCTGCGTCAGTGGGCTGATACAGCGCTGGTATTTTGTGGCACCGTGGTGTGGGTGGACGACCACAGTGGAATACACGTTACAGTACAGTATAAGTAATACTATTTAAAATCTAAAATTTATGAGATCATATTGTTTTAAATCTATATTAATGTAGAAGTAACATGTATAAAAATTAAGATAAATTAACATGAATTATAATGAAATCCAGAATGACTGCTATACTCACTCATACACGTACCATACGCAGAAAAATATCAGACACGTCTCGATTTGCTGTCACGCTGTCTTGACGCGCTCAGTGATACTCTCGCAAATTCCTTGTTATTGTAATATTACTATTGTTAAGTTACATTAAATATTTTATAACATTCAGGTGTAGGTGCAGGTAAATGTTGTAAACACGGTTATTAATATATGTACACTAAGACACACAAAAAGTTGTCATTGAAGGTTCTCATGAATACTTTTGTTCTCTTGGAAATATAACAGCTGTTTAGTTCAAAAAGTTCGTTGACCCCTGCATTAATGAATGTAGTAAAAAAGTTGTTGGTATAGATGAGCGCAATGACCTTTTTAGCCGTACTACCTATTTAATAAAACTGTAACAAGTACGAATCCTGTAGATTGAAGATTTTTTTTTTTTTTTGTAAAGCGCTCTGTTTCTACGCTAATTCTAAAACTGTCTTTCTGTCTGCCTGCCTGTCTGTAGCTTGGCCACGCGTCACGCTGAAACTACTGAATGAATTTAAATTAAATTTGTCATGATTTGAGTTCGTAGCATGAATGAGGTAGAACATTTGGGGGGTCCAGTTGCTCGCGTCCGTAGGTATGTACGTACCCCTTGGGGTGCTAAAGGAGCAACCAAAAGTAGCAGTATAACTTGTGCCAAGTTCACCCGGAGAGGTACTGCCACCACATCTGGAATCTGCCGCCAAGCAATAGTGGTTGCATTACTGTGTTCCGGTGGAAGGGTTTGGCTGCCGGTGAAATCACATGCGCATGAAACATATCATCCCCGTCTCGAGTGATGGACGCAGCAGGATGATTGCGACTCAGTAAAGATTTGGATCTCATACTGAGTCGCAAGCATTATTGTTGTCATGGGCGAGGGTCACCACTTACCATCAGGTGGGCCCTCAGCTCGTTCCGCCACTTATTAGCATAAAAAAAAATTGGATACTTTTAATTACGAAATTCAGCACAATTCGCGTGAATTCAATAACGCGTCCGATTTAATATTTTTTTTGTTAGAAAAACTTTAAATATTGTCCCGTAATATCAAGGTCATTGCTTTTGTAGTTCAGATATAGACATCACAACCTTAAGTGTACAAAATAACTTGAAATAACACCAAATAACTTGAACTCAGGAATGTACAGGAACCTTTGAACGAACGGCTCTACCTGGCTTGACTAATTCAAGGTTTGATTGGATTAGCGATTTGATGGTGTAAAAAAAGCATAGCATACCATTTTTTATCTGTTGGTTGGCTGCAGAGTGAATGTCAAATATCTGGTTTTATGATCAATACGTAAAAGTTGTATTATCTGTATCCGCCTAAAGGTTATTACATAAGTGCGGGCGGCCACCTTAGAATTTAGCCCAAAAGAACCAGTTATATAAAAATGTTGGGGGCTGTAAGTAGAATTGGAAGCGGCTTTTTAGCTGCTAAGTCAGTTGCTGAAAAAACTCTTACAGAATGTGTCAAAGTTGCTGGTGTGACCGTCAATAAAAGGGATTACGCAGCCAAACCCGCGGCAGGCAAAGGAAATGGTAAGATAGTCGCCGTAATCGGTGCCGTAGTGGACGTACAGTTCGATGACAATCTGCCCCCGATTCTCAATGCTCTCGAGGTCCAGAACCGCCAGCCGAGGCTGGTGCTGGAGGTGGCCCAGCATCTCGGAGAGAACACCGTCCGCACCATCGCCATGGACGGTACAGAGGGGCTGGTGCGCGGACAGCCCGTGCTCGACTCCGGCTCGCCTATCCGTATCCCTGTGGGAGCCGAGACTCTGGGACGCATCATCAACGTGATCGGTGAACCCATCGACGAGCGTGGCCCAATTCCTACTGACAAGAGAGCCGCCATTCACGCCGAAGCACCCGAGTTCGTGGACATGTCCGTGGAGCAAGAGATCCTGGTCACCGGCATCAAGGTCGTCGACTTGCTGGCGCCCTACGCCAAGGGAGGCAAGATCGGCCTTTTCGGAGGCGCCGGCGTCGGTAAAACCGTACTTATCATGGAGCTCATTAACAACGTTGCCAAAGCGCACGGTGGTTACTCCGTGTTCGCAGGAGTGGGTGAACGCACCCGCGAGGGTAACGATCTGTACCACGAGATGATCGAGTCCGGCGTCATCTCCCTGACGGACAAGACCTCCAAAGTGGCGCTCGTGTACGGACAGATGAACGAGCCCCCCGGCGCGCGTGCCCGTGTCGCTCTGACTGGACTCACCGTCGCCGAGTACTTCCGTGATATAGAGGGACAGGATGTGCTGCTCTTTATTGACAACATCTTCCGTTTCACTCAAGCTGGTTCGGAGGTGTCTGCTCTGCTGGGTCGTATTCCCTCTGCTGTAGGTTACCAACCTACTCTGGCCACCGACATGGGTACCATGCAGGAGCGAATTACCACCACCAAGAAAGGATCCATCACCTCTGTACAGGCCATCTACGTGCCCGCTGACGATTTGACTGACCCCGCTCCTGCCACCACCTTCGCTCACTTAGACGCCACCACTGTGCTGTCCCGAGCGATCGCTGAGCTGGGTATCTACCCCGCCGTGGACCCGCTCGACTCCACCTCCCGTATCATGGACCCCAACATCATCGGTGCTGAGCACTACAACATTGCTCGTGGTGTACAGAAGATCCTGCAGGACTACAAGTCACTCCAGGACATCATTGCTATCCTGGGTATGGACGAGTTGTCTGAGGAGGACAAGCTGACTGTTGCTCGTGCACGTAAGATCCAGAGGTTCCTCTCACAGCCTTTCCAAGTCGCCGAGGTGTTCACCGGACACCCCGGCAAACTGGTGCCTCTTGAGGAGACCATCAAGGGATTCTCCAAGATCCTGGCTGGTGAATATGACCACCTTCCCGAAGTTGCATTCTACATGGTTGGACCGATTGAAGAAGTTGTTGCGAAAGCCGAAACTCTCGCGAAAAATGTTTAGGTAATATATGGAAATGAATGAATGAGGAAAATACTTTGCTTCTAAAAAAATTAAAGTTAGTGAAAAATAGGAACAGCCTTTCATTTCTAAATGCACATAACCTAATTGTATAATTCGTCTGTTAAAACATTCTAATATTTTCCAGCTATCCTAAAGCTCCTAAATTTCCAGCTTTAAAAAAAGTATACTAGTAAATAAATAATAACAAAACATTACTACGTACCGTCGTAGTTATGTTGCATAATTATGTTAAATAGTGTTCCAGTGTTTATTTTCACACTACTGGCTAATATTATTTATCACCCCATTGTATTGGCTGCGATACCACTTTCTAAGTATATTTTAAGGTTACGAGGATGATTGTGCTATTTTTTGTAGAAGTTATCCATTTATATGTAGGTAATTTATTATGCAATGCCAAATAAAGATTCATTGCAATATTACTACTTATTTTCAAACTGGACCTTTAGGGATGTTGAGACACATTTTAAAGTTAATTTAAATTCATAACACAACACACATAAATTACGCAAAAAAAAAATGTAAAATATCTATAAAATATATATTTCATTTGCAAGTTTTCAGCCAATAGCCACTCACTTCCTCATCACCATTCAAGAAGTATATCTTCATGTATGCCAAAGTATGTAACTCTATTACGTTTTTACGCCTCAACTACTGAAATAATTTTGGTATAGAGATAGATGGGATGTTGCTACATAATGTCGTAAAAATAAAACTTGAAAGGAGAAATATGGGGTTAAAGTTTGTTTGATGAAGTTTGCAGGTATTTTATAATAACATATTTTGTATTAGCAAAGCTGGTATAAAATAAATTTTCAAAAAAAAAATAATCTAATTCAATGTTTGAATCCAGCTGTGAAATTAAGCTTAAGGTCGTTAGTTATTAGTAACATTTTGTTGAAGTGCATTTGTGTAATCTTTTTTTTGAAATATTTGGAAATGTGTAATACGTTCTTACAATTCAATCACTATAAACCTATTTTATATACGACTTCAAAACAGGTTCTCAATTCAGCTGAATTTACTTTTTTGTAAGTTTTACTCTTAAACTTCGCCAATTGTGGATCAATTTCGGTGATTCTTTTTTATTTGTTAGGATGTACATTTGACGCGGTCTCATAGAATTTTTTATAATCTTTGGATAAATTTGGCACTAAAAATAAAGGATAAAGGTATTTTAAGAAGTTGGTTCATTTCATTTTATATCAGTCACTTTGTTCATGTCTTGTCTCATATGTTCATAGCCTAACCGTCGAAGTGAATGATTTTGAAATAACCGTTCTTTTTTCAAAAACAAAACCTTGGCTAAAACATACATTCGAAAGTTTGTAGGTATATCCTACCGAGTTGGTAATAATGTATTACGATTTGTAATTGGAGTTGTCTTATTGGCTTCTTGTGCATGGAAGTGAATGGAAGTTCAGCTATATTATCTGGGGATGAGCTCACTAATTATCACGTCTACGCTCCTACGTTAATATACTGTAGAAAGTGGTTTACAGAGACTGCCTACCATTTCGCAAATAAGTAATTTACTATTTAATCCATTTCTACGCACTTTATGAGGAAATGGAAAACGCGTGAATGTTTTAAAGAGGGTCAATTCCTACATCTCACTAAGTGGGCCTTCTGCTCGTTCCGTCACTTCCTCACGTTGTTCCCGACTGTGCAATTTCTGCCCTAACACGAATCTACCATAATAGAGCTAGAGCCCGTGAACCCCAGACCTTCGTTATTTTATAAAAGCTGAAAGTTTGTCAGCGCATGCTCCCAACACAGGTAAGAACGATGGTCTATTATGAAGTTTGGGTTGCCGTGGCTTTGGCAGGTAAACGGTACTAAAGGTGTGTAAAATACCGATCTAAATTCATCAAATAATAAAGTGTGATATTTTGGTATTACCTTCAGAATATTATTAAAAATCACGTTATTGATTGCCAGACACTTAACATCGTGGCAACCCCTTGCCAGACACCCCTAATGTTCATGAAATTATAATTCTACTTATGTTATAGTATAAAAGCTGATTTTTATATATAATACTTAGGTAATAATTAGATGATGTTTCCTCATCAGCCAGACATTTTTGATAGTTCCAACCCCTTGCCAGACAATGATGTAGGGTCGCTGTAGGAGCGAGCGCGGCCCCCCCGTGGGTTCCCGCCTTGTCGGGGCGGGGGGGCTTAGTAACCGTGGCCTGGTCACCCACGGTGAAGCTAAGAGGAACCCGGGAGGGCCGCTCCTTTAGGCTTTGCCTCCAAGCCAACTAGGAGCGGCATTGTAGGTGGCGGTGCCTAATGGGGGGCACCGCAACTGAGGCGGGCTGCGGTGTCGAATGGGAGGCACCGCAGCTGAGGGTTAGGGGCCGCGGCGGGAGAGGAGTGACGGTATTGCGGTGCGCCGCTCTCCCTACCTTCCGCGGCCACAACGGGGTCGCCACCGTTTGATGGCGGACGCGGTGGGGCCGCAGGGGAAGAGGAGTGTTGGTATTGAGAGGCGCCACTCTCCCTATCCTCTGCGGCCGTAGTGGTAGGCGACGGGACCACAGACCTGACCCGTCGCATGGGGACCTAGGGCGTCTGACACGGGGTAGTCTGACGTCCTATCGCTGGCATGGTCCCCGAGGTGGTTACGACGCGCCTTGTGTCCTGGCGTGTCGTGGCGAGGGAGGATGGCATTCATTGCCATCCCATGGAGGGTCCGGAAACGGACAGCTGCGGCGGGATCGCGGATGTGTGTTACAACGTTCCCGTGTTCCCGCCACTAAGCGGCAGAGGAGGACACCGTGGAGTTTTAGTGGGCAGTCCCACATAACCGCTCTGTTTCCCCGTGGCAGGGCGGTATGCAAAGACATTTCTCCACGAAAAAAAAAAAAAAAAAAAAGGAGCGAGCGCGAGACAGTATATGTATGGTGGGTGCGAGTGAGATGGCGAGATAGGTCTATCGCAATCCCTCAATAACAGATTATAAAAAAAAAAACCAAATAAATAATACTCAAAAATTTAATTAACAATATATTAATGACATTACAAGTTATTATAAAGCATAAAAAAATAGATTGATGACATTACAGGTTATTATTATAGTGTACTAAAGAAAATATTATTTTATTCATTATCATCATTATAATCAATGTTATCATTTTCTTCGTCACTGTTACTCCATTCCATATCGTCGTCTTCTTCTTCTTCGTCAGTTTCTGTAGAAATATGAAAAAGTTAATGGGATTGAAAATATCAAAAAATAATGTATAATGGTTTGAAGTAGTATTATACCTGAGACAGTTTTCAGTGATTCTCTGACGAAATTTGGCAACTGATCACCTTCGAACCATTTAAAATGGTACTGATTATCTTCGAGAACCCAACCATTATTCTCGGGTTGATAAATTGTTGGAATTTGCTGATTTGCATTATTCCAAATGCTAGACACATAGTTGGCTCGCAGAAATTGTTGTAGCAGCTCGGATTTAGATGGTGGCAGACTGCTAGCATCAAAATTTCGTAGTTTTTTACGGCTAAACGCTTCATTAATATCTGAGACCTGATATGTATTAATGAATAGTTGAAGCCGTGCTGCATCAACATCAGTTATCGAACCGACATTGTATACCTCACATATAAACCGTTGAATAATATCAAAAGTGCTTTGTTGTTCATTATTATTTGACCCTTCATCATTGTCTGGCAAGGGGTTGGAACTATCAAAAATGTCTGGCTGATGAGGAAACATCATCTAATTATTACCTAAGTATTATATATAAAAATCAGCTTTTATACTATAACATAAGTAGAATTATAATTTCATGAACATTAGGGGTGTCTGGCAAGGGGTTGCCACGATGTTAAGTGTCTGGCAATCAATAACGTGATTTTTAATAATATTCTGAAGGTAATACCAAAAAATCACACTTTATTATTTGATGAATTTAGATCGGTATTTTACACACCTTTAGTACCGTTTACCTGCCAAAGCCACGGCAACCCAAACTTCATAATAGACCATCGTTCTTACCTGTGTTGGGAGCATGCGCTGACAAACTTTCAGCTT
This sequence comes from Aplocera efformata, assembly GCA_921293045.1. NCBI lineage: Eukaryota > Metazoa > Arthropoda > Insecta > Lepidoptera > Geometridae > Aplocera > Aplocera efformata. The sequence goes on from OV121045.1 coordinate 8,459,609, forward strand.
TTATAAAATAACGAAGGTCTGGGGTTCACGGGCTCTTAGACGATAATCAGAATCTGTCATATACATCACCAGTGGTATTTCATGTACCCTTAAACTTTTGTGGACAGAATTCTAAATATGGCAATGATAAATGCCTAGAAGCCCATTATTACAGGCAGTAAACCAGATTGCGTGCTAGGTTAATATGCGTCATACTATGACAAATAAGCAACACCAAAGCCACCTGAAGCTTTTGTAGTCGCAGTGCAGTTCTGATCGATATTTGGCGAGATTTCAAGTAGAGCAATCTTCGCCTCTGGACCTATACACCTTTAACGGTAAATATCGTGAGGAACCCATACAGTATTATGGCAAGGCTACCATCTGCCGCAAACTGCGTCTTCTGGCAATCTCACATGAACCATGATATCTTAAGAGATACCAGTCTATTTAGGCGTTGCATGGCGCCACTCTTGGCTACTTACTGTTGCTAAACATCAGGTTGGTTATTCTGGATGGCGTTCAGCTCGATGTAAAGGGTAACACAACCCAGTCAGATATAAAAAAAACATCTTCAACGATAATTAAGTCTAAAAATAGTTTAGGTTTCGCAGGCTATTGAGAAAGCCAATGTTTTTTTATCACCCACTGCACCTCAAAGCTATACTGCATGCTTGTTCGTAGGAAATAGGAGTAGTTTGACACCTATTCCAAACACTAAAGAATATATTAATCACAGCAATGTAGGTCTATGTATTACATAGTAGGTAACAAGAGTCATAGGTCAGATAGGTCATGGTGCGCAAAACTTTTAGCTTGGAACTTGACCCCTTGTTCATGACAATACACTTTTTGTTACACGCTGGAAGTTAGTCAATAAAAAATATTAAAATAGGTAGTTCTGATTTTAATACAATCATCACCGAGTGGCCTATACATTATTATTATAACCTACCCTACATAAATTTAAGTTTAGGTCGGATATTTTATCAGCCCTAAGCTCACTAACACAATAGGTAGCTGCTAACACAACCATTAGATAAATGACAAATTATATAAGTCTGTCAGTCTCAGTTTGCCTAAACAACTATTCACGAATAGCGTCAGTGAACTAGAGCCTAAGGCTTCGTAAACTTATGAAAAAAACATTCTCTCAGGAAAAATAAACTAAAATTCTGGCACAATGCAGAAAACTAAAACATTAGGTAACTAGGATTTGCACACACTTGGCTAACTAATCCCGTTTGAGGCAGAATTTGTTTTGTCCATTCTCAAAATATTTGGTTTGTTCTTTATAAAATTGATTGGTAAATCTATTTCATTTAAAATGTCTTCATCACATACTAAACTAAATTCACTTTTTTTTTCACTTTTACTACCCAATTTTTGATCTGTACTTTCACTGTTTATCGAGCTTTTGTCAGCGTTTTCCTCTTCTCCATTTGTTGTCAAGTTTTTATTACTTTGATCATTGCTTTCAACTGCATTATCATTTTTTACAGTTTCAGTTGTCGATAAAATTGTTTCCGGTACTGGTAAGACAACATTACGTTCGACATTTGGAACTTTCACCACAACAACTTGGTCAGACTTATCTTCGCCAGAAGATTTTCTCGTAGGATCTTTTAATTTGATGGTCTGGAATTTGAGCGGTGTAGACACAGACTGAGCTCCGTCTTTGACCTTAATAGGTTTAATGACGAGTATCTTAGTCCTCATACCAGCTTTCGAAAATTCATTGATGTTTTTATTAATCAACGGATTTTTTATAACATCTAAGCTTTGCCGTCGAAATTTAAAAGGAACTACCGATGTAATTGTTTGTCTTTTCGAACTAGGAGTTTCGTGAACCTTTTTCTGTTCACCCTGATCTTCGTTAACTTCTTTTGTTTCACCTTCGTTTTTACTCCCTGTTGCATCCGTCTTCGATGTTTTTAACTTAACATTATCTTTTTCTGGAGCTTTCGTAACTGGTTCTTCACTCCGCAATTTATTTAGTTTCAAAATTGATTCTTCAGTCCGTGGCTTACTTTTTGTCTCTTTAGAAGGACTACTTACTTCTTTAGTCTCTTCATTGTCTTTCTTTGGAGAAACTTTATCTCCTTTTGAAAGCGATTTAGGAAGCATAGGTCTGGCGAAAACACTGGAAGGTCTTTCAGTTAGAGTTACAGAATAAACGGGAAAGGAAGATGTTTTCATTTCAGCTCTTGCGTTTTCTACTGCTTTTCGTGACATGGTATCTAATGCCCCACAACACGCTTTGTTCAACATTTCATACGTTAACACATTGTCTGGTTTATCGGGTTGTGTTTTCTTTTTAGTTTGATTAGGTTTCGTATTGCTCGTACCTGTCTGGGTTTCTCGGTACCCCTGAGCTTCTAATTTGAGTAAGTTGGATAGATCGTATTCAAAGTCTTCATTTTTAGGCTTAGCCTTTCTACGAACGGGTCTTCTGGACGCGACTGAAGGGAGTATTGCAGCGGCCGGCCTTTTATCACCTTTTTCATAGCCATCGTCAATGTCTGATGAATTCTCTTCAGATGGTTTATGATTCGACGATGAATCATTTTCGTCTTTCTCATTGTCATCTTCCTTTTGTTTAGCTGCGGAATAAAACAAACTTAGGTTAATCATTAACAAAACTTGAAAAATCAGTTTGGATAGATAATCTCTACACATGGTAGAAAAATGCAACTCAAAGTGATAGAATTGCATTTTTACTAATGAAGAAAAATTATCACACACAAAATCAAGCCTAGTAAAGCACAACTTCTTAAAATGTATTGTAAATTCCTTACTTTTGACTGAAGTCTCCCCTCTCTTCCTTTTCCCATAACGGCTGTTCGCTTGAATTTTCCTCTTCCTAGTGCCCTCAATTCTGGTGCTACTTGACGAACTATCATCGGACAACCGGCTTGAATCACTGGATGCTCGACTAGGTCTTCTCGAGTCTGGGCTAGCCTCGTTACTGTCAATATCTTCAGCCGGCTCCTCCGATAACGCCAAAGCTTCGGCTCCGTCTAACGCTTTCACAGTACTGTAGTAGAAATCCTTGTCGCCTTTTAGTTTATGAACGGTTTTCACATGATCAGGGAGTTCATCAAAGTTGTAGTGTTTGAAATTGCAAAGCTTGCAAGCGTAACGCATCCATTTGTAATGGCACGCGACGTGATCGTATAAATCTCTGATATGGTTAGATTGCGAGTTGCATCGTTTGCATACAAGTTTGTCTGTTTCGATATCTTGGAAGACTCTTTGGCGCAGCGCCATTAGGTTACTCTTTTCTGCGTGTTGTGCGAACGGGAGTCGCACCACGGGTTGGGCTGGAGTTGTCTCGGTTTCTTCTTGGTTTTCACCTTTCTCTGGGGATTCTGACATGTTAGACTCGTCTCCACTCTGCCGGGATACCGATTCCATGGAGTTTTCATTCGTGTCTATGGGTTTGTCGTTCACTGGAACTGGTTCAGGCGTTTGTTCCGGTACTTTATCATCTTTTTCTGTAATACTGATGCATTCTTCCATAGGATCATCCTTCTCTACGTTTATAGCTGCTTCTTCCATTGGTTCTTCTTTTATTTTGTTATCTGTAAAATAAAATTAATGTCTTTAATTAATTTGTATATTAAAATAATTTAACTCAAAACAAACACTCATCCTCCTGGACTACAAAATGCTTGTCCCAGCCGGGGATCGAACCTAGGACCCCCCGCTTCGAAACAGAGCTACAACCAAATTAGCTAAGGAAGAGTGAACTGTACTATATAGTTAAAATTTAGTACACTGAACATTTATAGCAAATTATGTGCAGAGTGTGCGATTTCCTTCCATGTTGATAAAAATAACTTATTCACCTATATTAAAATAAACTTACCAATAATATCGGTGGGTTTATTGAACCCGACTTGAGCAGATGGGCCCTTGTTATAATCCTTGCGGATCTGTATCTCGATACGCTTGGTTTCCGGCCGTCTGGCCAGCGCCCGCGACCGCGGCTGGCAAGTGTTCGCGTGGGCGGCCAAAGCGGCGCGACGCTCGAAACTGCGACCGCAGCCGCCGCAACGCGGGATTTCCCCGTCGAACTCTACGTTGTCCATCCACGCCTGAAATAAATGTATCCACAATATATTTTGAGAAGATTCAATAGTGATTTTTTTGGCGTTATTTAAATCTACTTTGACAGCTGTATAGTTTTAAACTTTTACTATAGCACTTAGCTAGTCCTAACTGTTGCTTGGACAGTACGCAGTTCCTCCAATATTATTCCAACTACTGATACTTTGAGTCACCGATTTCACCGGCACCCACACTCTTCAATTGCTACCCATCCCTCGCGATTGGACCACTGCTTGGCGGCAGATTACTAGGTGTGGAGACGTCACTTCTCCGGGCGAACTTTGCACAAGTTCTACTGCTATTTCTTGTTGCTCCTTTAGCCCCGCCCAGGAGGTACGTGTAGGGATTCAAAGGGGCTTTTAACTCGACCCCCAGAATTTAAATAAGACAACACATATTATTTACCTGATTCTCTTGTTCGATTCTTTCCTCCTCCGTTATTTTGGGCGCGGCAGGAGCTTTTTGATTCTTGCGTCTCTCATAGAATGCCGGTGGGTTGTTCATTTTAAATGCCTTCGATTGAATCGATTCCCGCAACCTTCGTATTTGTGCCGCCGTTTTGCTGTAAATATATAAGCGATTCCCTCATAATAATGTCAGACTGCAAACACAGAACAGTCTTCATACAGTCTAGTAATAACTAATCAAGACTTATAATAAAACTGTAGCAGGTCTAATTCTGTGTTTATCCGATAGCATTCAATCTTTTTTGAAGGAGTTTCTTTAAGAATTGTCTTTAAAGATCATCGGTTTTTCATGAATTAAAGATATCACAATCCTCAGTATTACGTCAAAATAAGTTACACCCCGCAAGGTACAGGGACCTTTGAATGTACGGCTCATCATAAGCTGGCTACTTTATCATATATCATATAATGTATAGGTCTATTTTGAATGTCAGATATTGCCAAATCTCAATATTTTTTTAATGTATATTCAGAATAATGTTTTTTTTTGGGAACTATTTACTTAACTCTTCTTACCTCTCACTAGCCTCAAAGGTTTGCTGGAAGGAAACTCTTAATAGAGTTAAGCTCGCTTTGTTCATACTTTTTATGTTTGTTTTATTATTCGTGTGTACAATAAATAATTACAGAACTATTGTTCTTCTACTTACTTAATTTCTTGTGTATTTTTAGAATTCTGGTAGGTTATAGCATAGGTGCAAGGTTTTTTTTTGTTGTAAATACCTAGCCTCATTTGTTAGGTAAATTTTCTTTGAGTAAGTTGTAGTTACCAATTTTGCATTGAATTAGAAACAAACAATAGCTAACATCATTGCTTTTATATGTTTTTCACTATTTTTAATGCGAAGTCTGCAGGGATGGCAGTCGCGAACGAAGTTGTGAGTACAGCTAGTCTTTACTATAAAAACATATTATCATTATCATCAACAGAAGATGTTGCATCGCATCGCAGTGCGATTTGATTATTCTCAAGCGTATTGTTGATGTGTATAGGTGGCGGTACTCACTTAACATCAGATAGGCCGTAAGCTGTCCCGATGCTTTTATGAAATAAAAATAATGTAAGAGCAGATCACGAAAATCTCCCGTGGATCTAATGCTGTATAAAATATGGAGACCAATAGACTTTTCATAAGTAGGAATGATGTTGACATACCGATGCACTTTGAAGAGATGCCGGTAGACGCTCCAGGAAGTGGAGAATATCTCCAAACAGTCCGGGCAAGGATAGACCAGGCGGCTCTCCACGTGTTTGTACTTCATGTGAAACTTGAGCGTCTTCTGAGTGGAAAACTGCATAGCACCTACAATTTATAAAATTATTATATTTTTTGGGTGCGCGTAGGACCATGTTGATTGCATCTGTACCGTCTACACGTGTCCCCAGGGTAGAGCAAGTGGCAACAAAGAAGCAGTAGAACTTGCGCCAAGTTCTTCCGGAGAAGTACTGCCACCGCGCCTGGTAATTCACTGCCAAGCAGCGGTGCGCTCACATTGCTGTGTTCCAGTGAAATGGTGTGGGTGCTGTTGAAATCACAGGCGCCTGAGACCTTACATCCCCACCTGGAACTGATGGGAGGAAGGAGGTATTCTCATAGTTTGGAAAGGCGTCCGGTCACTTTCCAGACTAATGGAGTCTAAAGGAGTTTCAGTCAGATGAAAAGTAAATTGTGCGCATGCACCTAATTTTAGCGGACCACGCCACAACAGCTAGTGACGTATCTTCCAGTTTTTTATTAATAGAATTGAGATGGTTATTACCATTCCATGTGATTACTGCGTTATAAAGCACTGAAATCTAAATACCAGACGTTCCTATACTGAACGGATAACAGTAGGTACAATAGATCACCATAGCAAAATCAAGTTTTTGAAGAATTAACAATCATCTATCTATTTGTATCAATCATTCGTTATTTGAATATAGGAAATGCCAAATGGACCGAAGTGTTGAGGATTGCCAATTGTTGAAGGTCGCTGTTCCTAATCATTATATCCGGACACGCGTAACAATTAGCTCGAAAATGTATTTATTCGATACAAAAAAAAAAAAAAACGGTGTATGAATCGAGCCTGCTACAAATCTAGTGTCAATCTACTACTAAAACAAGATACAGAAATATACCTACATAAAACGGAAATCGAAGGGTCGGTATTTACCATACTAAATAATATTATAAATGCGAAAGTTTGTATGTATGTTTGTTACTCTTTCACGCCTTAAAATTATAAAATAGATAGTGCCTCCACCCTCCCTCGTCACGATCTGCCAGGATTCGTGGCGCATTGCAACTACCCTCGAGATCATGCCACTTCCCGTGTCCCCACCGCGCCCGCCATCCTACTGGCGGTCCCGCCGTAGCCGCAGAAGGGAGAGCGGGGCACCGCAATATCCACATTCCTCAGCTTTAAGATACCTTGGCTTGGAGACGGAGACAAAGCCTGAAAAAGCGGCTTCCCCGCGCTTTCTCTTAGCTTCAGCCTAATTACTAGAGCCCCCGCACCGCTAGACGGGAATTTTAATAGGGTTTCTCACGACCTAACTTAATAAACAACAAAATACATACTGTCGAATTACAATTCGAATTGAATAGGGATATGAAAAACGATGAGCTTATAACACCTTTCGACCTGCGAGTTGTTTACGTAATATTATATGCCGTAAACCAAAAGGTAAGCAGAGGCGGTAATGTGCTCACCACATGTCAAGTCTATGTTCAATAGGCTAATTGTAAATACAGTGAAGACACAAGTATTGTGGTTATTCTTAAGGTTATTGGAAACATAGACGTGACATGTGGTGAGCACATTAAAGTAGGCCTTTTGTGGCCTCATCTAGTTCTGAAAGGGCAATATAAATTTCATACCAAAAGCCTACTAATACATTTTTACAAATTAAAAAGTAATACTCACAAATCTTGCACTTAAGATCTGTTTCTGCGCTGTCCTCATCATCGCTGATTTGTATGACATTGTCCACCTCAGCAGAACTTTGTATTTTAAAGTTTCCGTCCCTCTGCATCACTCCCATATCTTTAGATAGAATCTTGTCTATTTCACTAACCTATAAATAACATTTTATAAATAGACACCAAGCCACTGCACTGATAAAACAACTAGTGCTGCATACTGGTGATACATACTTGATTCAACATGTTTTCACTATCTTTTTCATGTTCACTTTCAATGTTTTGGAAAACCGCTACGGATGTATTCGGGATCTGTTGCAGTGAAAATTGGATGTCCTTGGAGTTTGTGTACATAGACGACTTATTCCTGGCCAGCTTCTCCACAATTGTGGTCAAATCTTTGGTCAGTGGTATCCGATCATTTTCAACATCTAACTCCGCCTCATTATCAGTTTTGGTGCTTTGTTTCATTGACTCTTGATAACCAACTTCGGTTTCTTGTATTTTGTTCATCTCAATATGCTTCAAGTAAATTTAAGTAAATATTAGAATACATATATATTATACCTATGTCTACATTACTACATGAACTACATTATAAATACTCACAGTGGGTGTAGGTGTCACAAAGTGACCATGAATATTGGAATTAAAAGTATCCTTGCAATACACTCTTTTATGGGAAATGAAGTTAGCCAAACTTCTAAACAAATTTCGGCATACTTTGCACTCATAAAGCAAATCACATTCATCAGATAGCAGTTTTTTGAGCTAAAACATGAAGAAACATATTATTATAAGTTAAAATCAAGTTCATCAATCAAATAATAATCAAATATATAAAAATATTATGAGTCATACTCACTTCTTCAGTAGCCAAATCAAATATTTTTTTGGCTTGGGCCAATCCAGTAATACTAGTTTGTATGGGTTTTCTCAGTAATGAGAAATCATGGTCCTCAGTTTCTTCACTAGCAGGGACAATAGATGTTCCCTTACTCTTATCATATTTCCCTTTGGCCTTGCTTACTTTATTACCAGCCATGTTGATTCTAAGAATAACAATTATGCTCCTATTATTACTAATTCAGTATAAAAACTTTGTATGGAAGAGATTTAAGTATGTACCTACGATATAAATAATCATGATTTAAAACAAGTTCGTAAACTATAGATGTAGGTGTAGTCTTTGGTACATTCTGCTGACCAACTAGAATGTCAAATAGCAACATACTATTATATTCATTTCTTGAACATATGCCGGATGCTTTTTAATGAATTAATACTATATTTAGCTATTTATTATATAATGAATTTAAACTTAATATCGATACAAAAAATCTAATTACACAATCACAGTAACAAGCATGGTCTATCTACGAACTATACCTACCCAAGTTCCTTGTAGTCTCTCCCTTGATTATACTCAATAACATTACATATATATAAATAAAAATTAATGAAACACGTAATTTAAATATTATAGATAACGTTGGAGTAACAATTAACTTTACACTTACATTGAAATCTTCACAGCCGCGAACTTGAAAATCTCTGTTTTCCGTCACCAGAACTATCACGCCTCCATTTTTCAACAAATGAATGAAATAGTGCCGGAATACATCGCTGACTTTGCGATTATACAAGCAACTATAGAATGTAACGTGTTCATTTTACTACTTTGCATGAAGTATTATGTGGTTTTTTGATTAGTAAAAAGGCTCAAATTAAATAATATGTTCCAAAATAGCTATAGTAAACCCTCTTTGTAGTAGAATATTATTTATATTTCGTAAAATAGGTTTTAAATACCATAAAAATAAAAAAGGCATATATGTACTTGATATGGAAGCTCCAACGGCTTCCTCTGTTCGTGACGATTCTATTGTTTAAAAGTTAAGAGATAATAAATCTTCTATGTAACATCGTAAATAATTATGTTTAGTTAATATTCATTCGATTTAAGTGGTTCTAAGATTGTAATCATTGCATTTCGAGGTTACAACGCAACGCATTTGGTAAGTATGTATCTTACCTTTCCAAAACCCATGGCTATTTTTTTTTCCGATTTTGGCTCTTGTGTTTTGAAATAGAAGTATGTCATTGTCAACCTCTCGTTAGATGTCAAAGTTACATTACGATCAAAAAAAAAAAAAAAATTGCTACCTGCTTGGAAAGCAAGCTCAGCAAACCGGTGAAATAAAATAATGAATATATCAGTTCTACTCTAATTAAGAACGAAATATACTAGACACAAAATATTAGACAATTTGTCGAACTTTTGTTATTGGATTTAGCACAAGCAGCTCCTTCTTTTCACCGAGATATCATGTAAGAATCAATCGGCAAAAAGCATTCTACACTGCAGCAGGATTCTCTGTGTCGTAGGTTCCATAAGAAAAATACATATAACACCCGAGAATCTATGACATAAACATAAACGTTTACACATTCATACCTCGGCACTAGGATTCCTTGTGCCGCAGATGGTATGTACAAACACAGAAACACAAGACAAACACCCAAGACCCGAGAACAAACTTCACGCTCACCACACAAAGTGTGCCCCGGCTGGGAATGGACCCCGGGACTTCTGGCTTCGAAGGCAGGGCTACTACCAACGAAGCCACGGAGCACATTAATGTTTAATACACAAAGTTTACCTCATCCCGGAATCGAACTCGGGGCCCTAGCTTAGAAAGTTGATTTGCTATCAATTAAGATACGGAATCTACATCAGTCATTCACCAAAATCAGGAGTGTAATTATTAATAGATTAGTGTATGACCACCAATTATTACACAACTAGCTGCATGCTGTGGTGTTACTTGTGGTTTTTCGGAATCACAAGTAGCCTATGTATTAATCCAAGATATAAGCTATCTTCGTACCAAATTTTATCCAAATCTGTTGAGCCATTGAGTGTGAAAGAGTAACAAACAAACACACACACATACAAACTTTCGCCTTTTTTATATTAGTGTGATTGCAAAACTTTCCGCAGAAACGCATTAAGATACTGAATATTATGTTTATGAAAAAACTTATTTACAGGGAAGGAGCTTTGGCTACTGGTGAAGCAATTGCTTCCGATAGCAAAAGGTGGCAGCATATCAAAAAAGTTTGTGAGAGGACTGGTCCCTTCTGCCATCCTGACTTTGAAGCTTCACCAGAGATAGTAGACTTTCTAAAGGATTCATGCAAGTTGTTAATAGTGGGAGCAGGGGGCCTTGGCTGCGAGCTGTTAAAAGATTTAGCATTGATGGGCTTCAAGAAGATTCATATTGTCGATATGGACACTATTGAATTGTCCAACTTGAATAGGCAGTTTTTGTTCAGAAAAACTGATATTGGTCTGTCCAAAGCAAAATGTGCCGTTGACTTTGTCAACAAAAGGTAAAGAACTCTCATATTATTGAGTTGGCATTATATTGTATGCATCATAAAAAAAAATTGTACATAACTAATGTTCCTGCCAACTTTTGTAAACAAATTATTCACTTAAAATAGAATTTTATTCTATTGTATTGTATTCTGAGAAAGTAGATTTAGCGTCCATGAGTATGAGTCATGACACATGAGCAATTGAATCATGTGTCATGTAGACTAAATCTAAAATAAAACTACCACCAACCTACCCAACATGGGTTATAGTTCTGATTTTTATCTATAAAAGTTCCACTTTACTCCACCCCAAGCATTTAAATTTATATTGATATTAAAAATTGATGTAAACAATTCATTGCAATAAAATTAATAAATACTTTAGTTTAATATTTGTCAGAGTCATTAAGAGGAATTCCTCTTATTATTTAAAAAAGGCATAGCACTCAGATCTTAGATATTAACAATTGGCATATCATCAGAATTCCTGGCCTGGAAGCAGTTGCACATCACTGTGCCATCCAAGATTTAGACGAGGGCTTCTACCGTCAATTCCACATTGTGGTGTGTGGCCTTGATTCCATTATTGCCAGGCGCTGGCTCAATGGCATGCTGGTATCTTTGCTGCAGTATAATGATGACCGTAAGAAACTTTAAAATTATAATAAGATTTCTTTGATTCCATCACTAACAACATCTAAGTATTTTATTGTTATTAATAAGGTGGTGTAATTTCCTCACAATTGTGTAATTCCCTTTAATTGTGTATATTTGCACAGATGAAATAATATTACTTGGTGTTGAAATATTGCAACTAAATTTTAAACATTTACTTTTGTTAAGACAATGTATCAGCAATTATATTTATGAAAGCTTGTTTTCAAAGATCAGTTCTCTACATAAAACTTATTTCAGTGAACAACATCTCATAATGTTGTTTATTTTTATATAAGCCTTTTTATATACCATATTTAACTTATTATATTAAATATTTATTGTGTTATTTTAGGCAGCTTAGACCAAAGCAGCATCATCCCCCTTATAGATGGCGGCACTGAGGGATTCAAAGGCAATGCCAGGGTGATACTCCCAGGAATGAGTCCATGCATTGAGTGCACACTTGACTTGTACCCTCCACAGAAGACATATCCATTGTGCACTATTGCTAACACGCCTAGGTAATTAAATTTTAGTAAATATTCATGGATATTTCATACAGCGCCATCAAGCCCCTAAGGATAGCTTGTACTATGACAACCAGATTACTGATAGTATACTTATACATGACTGGTCTTATAGCTCAGTTGGTAGTAGCTTTGCCTTCTGCGATGTAGGTAGTCCTATAGTAGGTATGTAGGTAGTAGTTCGAACCTTGTGTGTTTGATTCCCACCCAGGACTACCATTTGTGTGATGAACAATTGTTTTTGAGTGTTAATATGTATTACGAAGAAATAAGAAAATAAATTTACTTATAACTAAACCAAGGATATATCAAATTAAAATAAGTAAAAAAGCAACTAATATATTATGAGAATCATAAGGATAATTAAAAATTATTTATAAATCGAAATTAAAATAGGAATTTTATGCTAAAACACAGTACTTCACTGTTCATACAATTACTTAAAATACATAAAAAAGTTATGGTCTCTATATTCACAGATTGCCAGAACATTGTGTAGAGTATGTGAAGGTGCTCCAATGGGCCAAAGAGAATCCGTGGGGCGCTACCACGGTACTGGACGGTGATGACCCTCAACACGTTGGCTGGGTGCTAGAAAAGGCACAGGAGCGGGCGGCGAAGCACGGCATTGCGAATGTAACATACCGTCTGACGCAAGGAGTTCTCAAGAATATCATACCGGCCGTCGCTAGCACTAACGCTGCTATCGCTGCGGCTTGTGCTACTGAGGTAAAAGAATATTACTATACATATACTATACATTGCAACTGCGTTAACTCACCTCTGCACTAGGATTCCCTGTGTCGCAGATAGCATGGACAAACACAGAAACACAAGACAAACACCCAAGACCCGAGAACAAACTTCAAGCTCACCACACAAAGTGTGCCCCGCCCGGGAATCGAACCCGGGACCCCTCGCTTCGAAGGCAGGGCTACTACCAACTAAGCCACGGAGCCGTCAAAACCCTGCTGGTTATGTCTGGCTTTGAGACCTCACATTTGCAATGGCAAATGTGATGTACTGACTGAGTGAAGTGAGTGAGTGCTCGAGAATATCATACTGGTCGTGGCTAGCATTAACTTTGTTATCGTCGCTGCTTATGCTACTGAGGTAAAGGAGTGTCTACTTTTTAAACTCTTGACGGAAAAGAGGTTTTTAAGTTGGATGGTGTGGCTTTATGTATGTGTGAATAGTGTAACTTACTGTCCGACACAAGGAGTGAGTGAATATTATACCGGAGTATTGACAACTAAACACCTGTCTCAAAATGAGGGGTTTTAGTTTAATGGTTGGGTATGCCCGGTTATGTGTATGTCAATATTTTAGAAGATCTTCCTACTGTCTTCTGTCTCATTCACTCACTTTTTTATGGAGATTATTGAACCCAAATTTTACACTATTCCGATCTATTTCCAAAAAAATTCCAAGCCAAACAGGTGCAGTCCTTCTCAAACGCTTCCATAAATTCGGCAATTGATATTTATTTATATAGATATAATATTATTACAGGTATTCAAAATAGCGTCCTCGTGCTGCGTGAACATGAACAACTACATGGTAATGAACATGGCTGATGGTGTGTACACGTACACTTTCGCAGCGGAGAAGCGGCCGGACTGTGTCGCCTGTTGCAACTCGAAGCGCACCATGGAGATCGGACACGATGCCACGTTGCAGACTATCTATGATAAACTCTGCGCGGACCCAGCTTACTTAATGAGGAGTCCTGGTAAACTAACTACTATTATAAAGTCGCTCCGTTGTGTTACCCGCGGTTTTCCGGGATCAAAAGTAGCCTAAATCCAGGATATAAACATTCCTGGTACCAAGTTTCAATCACACACTCACGCCAGTACGGCTGAAAGATCCTTTTAGCCGTTCTGGCGCGATGAGACTTGTCACAGTGATTATAGTTTGAAATAGTTACTGGCGTAGGATGGCCAAACGCGGGTAACATTGCGGTGTTTGGTGATAATAATATATATAATATCCGTGCAAGCCGTGATTACGTTGACAAATCAAAAATACATTTCAGAGCAGCTATTTTTAGATATAATTTTTATTCAGAATATCTATAAATTAACCTTCTATGAATTCCCTTTTTATAACCGTAAAAAGGAGTCGTTTTTCGCCAATTGTTAACTTATAATTATGAGTATTTTTTAAATTGATAAGTATCTAGGAACCCCAGATTAGGCGAATATATTTTTATTTGGAAAAATTCAACCCCTACGCCAAATTCTACTCCAACGGCTGTGAAAGAGGGGACGAAAGAATTCAAGTCTTATGATTTTTAATAATAAATGGTAAATGATGATGCGGTCGAAGATGTTAGCTGGCTCGGTCTCGACCTGCTCTTTGTGGCAACACTGAACATCGTTCCGGAATAAATGGATAATAGGATTCTGGAACATTTAACACAGCGCCATCTAGCTGCGAACTAAGACAACGTATGTTTGGCGGTATGTAGTTGTTCAGTGTGAAGTGATGGTAAAAAGACGCAACTAAGCCTACGATCACAGCGGCTTCCATTAGTCGACAGTCACGACAAGTGTGGGTTTTCTAAGGGTTATCAACCAAGGACATAGGCATCGTTGACTCACTGTAATTTTATGTCCACACTCTGTATCTCTATACCTCTGCTGCGCTGTTGTTTTGACTTCCTTGTTATAGCTTAATTTATTTAATGTAACCAACATGACGAGACGATATTAAGATCCAGCATGTTAAGTGTTTATCTCCGCCCATAACAACAATAATAATACGACTTAGATCTCTTGCGGATTACCAGGTGTAGTGGCAATATTTTACCGGATAAACTTAACACAAGTTCTACTTTATGTTGCTTCTTTAGCACTATCACCCAGGGGTACATGTAAAAAAAGGCAAGGAGGTTGTACTCGAGAAATAGGTTACCTACATAATATACTATTATTTAACTTTCAGGTATCACTACAGTGATCAACGGGAGAAACAAAACCCTCTATATGTCCTCAATTAAAAGCATTGAAGAGCGGACCAGGGATAACTTAAAGAAGAAAGTCACGGAATTAGGACTCTTTAACGGAGCTGATATATTAGTGGCTGACATCACTACTCCCAATACAATTACTATAAAACTAAAGTTTTCTGATAATGATGATGTTGATATGTCTCGATTCTTTTAATTTATTTGCATGTAAATTGAAGGGATTGTGTGCATAAAATCGCTTAATGTATATTTTTACTAAATTATTGGCACCTACCTTGAATAAAGTTTTGTAGTTAAGTTATCTCTTTCTGGCAAAATATCTTCACTACAAGAAGGAAAGAGATAAATAGTCGCTCGAATAGTCGCTGAGAGGACTCTAAAACCCAGGATATGTTAGACGCTTATTCTGGCGTCTATTTACCCCATGACCTTGATCAGAGTGAGACTAATCAACGATTGATAGATTAACGAAAGATATTACACGGTCATTCGGACCTTGTCGGACTAAAAGGAAATTCTGTTGACTAGACACGTGCGGTCACCAAGACGATCGTACACACGTGCGTCCATCTCCGCCAAAATGTCCAGGGGTGGAAACCGCTCCTGAACAGTTGCCGCCTCAAAAGATATCGTACGATATCCCCGTACGATTCTGATGGCCACTATGCGCTAGGTACACGTAGTCCCAGCTCGTGGACTTTATTCACCACGAGCGGTCGCTCAATCTGGGCCAATGCGCTAGGGGTGTCCGATATCGATTGGATTAATAGGAAAAGGCCTTTTAAAATATAATATATTCTACTTATCTACATAATTACTATATGGATCCTCAGCTTGCTGCTGACTATTTACTTGTAATTGATTTGCTTTTGTTTGTTAAATAAATAAGTTTTACTGTTTTACTGTTGGGTTTAACAGTTGCGGGTTTTAGACAGTTCGGTGGTATGTTAGCTAGCTAGACCATCCAAGGTCATTAGTTTTCACTCTTCTCTACTCATTTTGCCAGTTTAATCTGGAGAAGTACTGCCGCAACACTTGGTAATCCACTGTTATGAAGTTCCACATTTGCGCTGCTATTTTCCAGTGGTAGATTGTAGGTATACGGCGGTAGGTAATTATTTTATATCAGATGGGTGGGCTATCAATTTGTGAGGACCACCAAACTATGATTTAATTCTTTTCACAACGGCAGGTTTTTGCCATTTAGGAACTAGTTGTCGCTTATTAAAAAGCCTCGTTGCTTCGCTACCAAATATTAACATTTGAGATCTTTGTTCGCTACATAATAATACGTGTAAATAGCTTATATCTTATTATTAAAATAGCGGACAGGTGACTTGCCTTGTCTTTTTATTCTTCATCTTAGCTCATTTTATTACTGTAAACAAGCAGTTCTTGTATATTTATTTCACGTATATACGATTGAATGATTTGAATGAAATTTTGTGTTTAAATAATTTTTTTGCTGTTAAAGTTTACGTAGCGTTTTTTTTTGTTACAAAAAAACTTTTTGCAGAGAAAAAAACGAGCAAAGCTCGGTCGCCCAGATCGCCCAGTAACAAAGAATACTTCAATAGCAATTGGGCATACAGAGACCAATTCTTCAATTAAAAATTCAATAACATTAAAGTTCTGCGACTAGGCTATCTGTTTAATAATATTTATGGACATAGCAGACTTCACAGCGTCATTTAGCCCCAAACTAAGCATAGCTTGTACTCTGGTAACTTAAGATAAGTTTTTTTTTTTTGTGAAATCGTGTTATACATATTAATATCCAGACAGAACAAACATCTGAAACATCTAAAAACCTCACCAAATTATCAAAAATAATTACCATTACAAAAAAGACTACTTACTTAATTCTTCATTTTATGGCTATAATAACTGACAGTGACAGTGGCAGCAGAAATAAATACATGACGCTGTGATCTGACGTGGTGCCAGCCAAGTTGAGGGGGGCAAAAACACCACAGCGAAAGTATAACCAAAAACCTGGCTTTTTCTCCTCATTTTAGTATAGTTATTCACAAAAACAAAGATGTTGGACACATTATTTGACGATGTGAAGCGCATGAACAAGCGGCAGGTAACAGCTAATTCACAATCATTGAAATGACGTGACCACTGTACCGGTTGCGTTTTTATTATTTTTTTGCCTTATTTTCAGTTTATCTACCAAGTTCTGAGCTTTGGTATGATAGTGTCGTCTGCTCTGATGATATGGAAAGGTCTAATGGTAGTCACCGGCAGCGAAAGTCCGATTGTTGTAGTCCTGTCTGGTAGCATGGAACCCGCTTTCCACAGGGGCGATTTACTGTTTTTAACGAATTACCCCGAAGAGCCTGTGCGAGTTGGTGAAATTGTTGTTTTCAAGGTGGAAGGTCGTGACATTCCCATTGTCCACAGGGTTCTTAAACTCCATGAAAAGTAAGTTTGTTTAATATTAAAAAATCTTCACAAATCATTGATATACCATAAGATGTAATCAGAACAATTAATCTTTTCTGAAGAGATCAACTAAATAACACTGCATAACCATTATTATTGCTTCACAGGAACAACGGAACTGTAAAATTCCTCACCAAAGGAGATAATAATAGTGTAGATGATAGAGGTCTTTATGCGCAAGGTCAATTATGGCTTACTAAGAAGGATGTAGTGGGTCGTGCTAGAGGATTCCTA
The DNA here is from genome assembly GCA_921293045.1 of Aplocera efformata. Classification (NCBI taxonomy): domain Eukaryota; kingdom Metazoa; phylum Arthropoda; class Insecta; order Lepidoptera; family Geometridae; genus Aplocera; species Aplocera efformata. Next base: position 8,477,304 of record OV121045.1, read on the forward strand.
CCATATGTCGGAATGGTCACAATTTACATGAATGAATATCCTAAGTTTAAGGTAAATATTTTGCTGTTATTAAAACTTATTGTGCTTACAACACTAGTGTTGATATTAATTGACTAAATCTTTGCTCCAGATCTACCAAAATCCCTTGATCTCTATAGTAATTTACTATTACTATTTATCAACACTTTGATGTGTCATCACCTTAAGTATTTATTTTCCATAAGATTATTATATACCATGTATAGAATTACACTTTGCTGCTGAAGAGGTAGGCAAGGCCTCATATAAGCCTTCAAATAAGATTAACATTAATAACATATTATTTGAGTATTTCCTTCTATTAATTTAGCACATGATTTTTCCTTGTTATTCACATTAAAACATTTGATTATATCAGCCACCATTCCTGATATTTAATCATGAGATAGGTACCACCTCACACCTCAGTTGCTAGTAGCTCTGACTTTTGTGCTGTGGGTTCTGGGCTCTATTCCCACCCAGGACAAACATTAAGAAAGAGTGAGGAAGCATAATAATTATTTGTCACTTCTGTGTTATTTAATATTATTACTTTTTTTTTTCAGTTTGCAGTGCTTGCTTGTTTAGCAGTCTACGTTCTTGTACACCGAGAGTGACACATTTAGTTTGATCTGAAGAGCAAAGACGGCCAGAAGAGGACACATTGGCACACTTGAAATTTAAACAAAACACTTGAAGTTCTCTCTAGCATGTAAACTTATCCTAATTTATTTTGTGACTTAATATAATTTTATATCGTCAAACTGTTGCTGTCTGTACACTGGTTTCTAATTCTAAGTGGAGGTGATAAATCCTAAAGTTAAAATGTGGACTTTTTTTTATAGTTGTAATTAGTTGTAATTAGTCTGAACTTAATAAAGATTATTAGATTTATGCTCTGCAAGCAGTTCAGCTTGGTATCTACTTGGTAACAGTATAAAAACCAGTTTCAACTACTAGTGTTTTTTTTTGTTAACAAGAGAAAATTACAAAAAATATATATAGTTCTGAAGTCTTTAGTAGAGTAGGCAAGGCTACATATGTATAAGCTACTCATCAGAACTATATATTTTTTATAAAACTTCTTTCGTACCGCGCTAGATGGCGCGTGTAGTTTAGTAACAACTTAAATCACAAAATTCAAAGCTCTATGCATTATGCTGTTCTAAGTCTTGAAGACTTAAACTACTAAATTATGTGCTAGCATTAATGTAGTACTTTAATAATTATAATGTAAATCAGTGACTCCTTTGCAACTCCCGAGGAGACGTGTAGGGAGTAACTGTACACCTAGTACACACGGACCGCTGGGGCCGCGGAAGAGTATAAACATCGGGCCCGTAGTCTCAGCACTTACACAGAATGAACACCGGGTTTTAGTCGGATCACGCTCGACAAGTACTCCGCCCTCCCCCGGGCGGGGTTGTATACGTAGTAATTTCCATTCCAACCTGGACACAAAAAACAAAGTTGTTCATACGGACGCGAGCAACATAGACCCATGAAGCAAGGAGCTTTCAAATAGCTACCTATTATTACTATTATATACCTATAAACTATTTCAAATCAAAAGGATGCAAAAAAAATCTAGTGTTGATATAACGTTTCAAATAAAGATTATCGGGTTATGGTGTGACCATAATGTAACTACCGACTTTTTCTTATTATAATTAAACTTGTTTCGCAATATGTTTCGCAACCTGTCTCACAGTGTGTTTCGCACAACATGAGTCGCAAAAACGGAAATACAACCGGTTGGCAATATTTATTTTCAAATAACTCTTGATTGTGGTGTTGTAAGGTACTAACAGGTAGATTTATATGAAAATGATCCATATATAAATAATTGGTTTTTCATTCAGAAACAGAAATACACCCGCCATCTTTACGTCAAGTCAAGTCAGCTCACTTTATTTTTGTAATATCCCTGCATTCAAAGAGGTATTTTTATTTTCATTATTAGTAGACTTAGGTAGAATTAAGGTAGATTCGACCCACACCCAGCCTATTCGCAACATTACACCCGCCATTCTGATGCACACTCGATCCGGGATCTTTTTTATTAGGACATAATTTACATATTGTGACATAATATATAATTTAAAATTTACATAGTCTATCGTCATACCTACATACCTACGTATTGAAGAATTGTATCGGTATAAATGTTCAAAGATAAGTAGAACTGCGTAGGTAAGGTTCACTTGATCAATGAATATCTCTCAAAAATATTGTAAAAACCACAAGATTGATAGTTGTTTGATCCGGGATCGACACTTCGGGGAAACTGGTAGGTGCCGACCTACCTAATGATACGGACCAATGGTTTGATTTAAACGATCCTTCAGAAAAACTGCTCTGTCATGGACCTTTACATAGCGCTTTCTCACTGTTGAAATTGACGCACATTTTTTTGTGAATCAGTACATTTTGTGCAATATAAGTGCGGTGTATACAGTGATAGTATGAACTAGATACTATAGGGTACAATCTCGTATCTGTAGTTGTGCTGCATATTGGCACAGCGAAACTTCAAGGAATATGCTAGATATCAATATGGTTGTCGAAAATGGCATGCATAGATGAGAAATACCACAGAGGGCATGAACAAAAAGGTACCTGATTTTTTTTGTTACATAATAGAAATGAAACATGTGTCTTAACTGATCCATCGGATGCAAGTTGTACTCCCGCGTGGAATATGTAATTTTTTATGAGCGAAACCCAATTTTTTAAGTTCGGTCCAGCCGTTTCGGAGACTAGCCGTAACAAACACACAGAAGGATAACCAGACAAAAAAAAGTGTTAATTTGTTAACAAACCTTTAAATACTTTCAAATGTATTTGGTAAAAAGCTGTTATTTTGACATTACAAACAGACACTTCAATATAATTAATTTATTTGTATAGTTTAATGAACATACCTATAAATAAACTTTTCCTATACTTCTGTGTGTAAAGTCCTCAAAGACACGAAGCCTAAACTATGATGACAAATCGATATCAACGTCTGTTTCGAAGTGCGACATACAAATACACTAATCGCTTCGACTTTCCTTAGCAATTAGACACAAGCACAAACCCCTTCATTTTATGTCCGAAGGGTGACGAAATTACGCCCATCCAAATGCCTTTGATGTTCAAGCTGTGGTTTTGCTGACCACAGCTGCACTTTCATAGCCAATATTAATCCATAGGCGAAAAACAGATGGTTAAGTCAGTAGGCGAAAACGCGCAAGGAAGATGTCTCATTTTTGGCCGGGTTTAGTACATTATCATACTAATATTATAAATGATTTCTCGGCTCGGGTCATGGGGTTTGCTTATGTTTTTGTTTGTCCATACCACCTGCGACACATGGAATCCTAGTGCAGAGGCATGAGTGTGTAAGCGTTTAGAAATAAAAATAAGTAAACGATAAAAAAAAAATATAATATCTTTCGCATAACAAAAGATCCACAAGAGACGACGATAACGCACAGCAACATAAAAAAAACTGCTAAATTATAAACCTCTTATTGAAATTAGTAAAAATATAGGCATAGGCAAGTATATATGATAAACTGGGATTTCCCTTCGTCTGTTCTACTTTAGCCACCAGTAGGTATCTGCACGGACAACTTTGGTTTATCTTGGCTCGTAAGCTTACTGTAGACAAACAGTCTATGGTACATCCCAAGCTGCCAATAAGCCTTGCGTTAGGCCGATCGGCTGAGTTGGCACGTGATGTTTGGTAGACGAAGCCAGTCATGTACAAACACATCCGGACTAGGGGCACATACACGAAAAACGAGACGGCGCTGGTAATCAGTTTATTGATATTTCATTATATAATTTGAGATGGTGGCCCAGGGTACAGACACCGATTTTCAATATGAAAGTCACAAATTCAAACCCAAACAAATTGAGAATTCACTTCAAAAAAAAAAAAAACATTATTTTAATTTTTGAAACACCGTGAGGAAACCGGCATGTTCTAGAATAAACAAATTCGTGACATCTACCAATCCGGATTGGGCTACCGTGGTAGATAAAGGCCCATTCACTCTCACTTATCGAAAGTAAGCCGGTGTCCCTGCAGTAGGAACATTAGAGGCTGATTGTGCGCAACGAAATGCAACTTCGGTGTCTTCATACATACCTACCTTGCACCGGAACGCAGCACTACCAATACATCACTGTTTGCTAGAATATTAGGTGTTCTGTGTTCTGTATGTTTCTGTGACACTGCGCTCTGATGTTTAGTAGATTTTCATGTTATTACCCTAACTGGGTAGCTCATGAACACAGTGTAAACTTTTATATTTTACTTTTTATAAAGAAACATTCGATGTAGCACGACTGCAACATTAACTAGGCTATATACTACCTTACCTGCTGTGGGAATCAACCAAACTTTTTTATGTGTTTATGTGCAGTAGTAAAATGTTGGTTTTATGCAGTAATTTAAAGCTTTTACCGCAACTATCGGTGGATTACACCTAGGGAACATCAAACAACTGTTTTTAGAGAAACACGTTACAAAGTTACGTACTATAATACCTTTACTTGGGTATTCCAGAATTTAGCAGGTATAGTCACAACAAATGTCACGTTTTGTGAAATATTTCCTATTTTTACGGCTCACATGCATATCACATCCGTCCGCGAAAAGGCTTAGTGGAGTAATTTCTGTTGGTGTCAAACAAGCTCAAAGGCATCTCGTTCAATTTCACATTGAGTAAAAGAGAGCAATAGTTGTCAAATTGGAGTGGCAACAGAATCAAAGTCATTATTTAGCCAAAGGTAGAAGAAATGTTGATCCTGATAGACCGGGGACCCAGAGGAGTTCTATACACAAAATATGAGGACCGTATTCTGACTTATATATATTATTCATTATAGTGTAGTGGTCCCAGGTTTCGATATGATTTAGCTATGTTGCCAGTGAGTATAATCAAGACAGGAAAACATCTGTCGAGTCAGCGAGTTGCAGCATAAATTTACGTACAACGAATACATAAAACAATGTTGAATGAAAGAATAAATGCCTACAGCAACCTATCTTCAATATGAAATATCTTATAGATAGTAGTTTCGAGAAGTAAGCTCAGAATGGGTTGGTTGAGTAACGGGAAACGTGCGATCGTAATCATGTATTTTTTATATATCTAAGGACAAGAACACACAAAAAAAATATTGCGTTCCCTACATTTTGCAAACGAATACTTATGGAACTTGCACTATGAGCAGTGACCCAAACTTCCCAAACTATAAATCAAAACAAAAACTATTCGAACACGAATCAGTCATCGTTAATTTATAATTCATGTTCAAAAGAAGCTTGTTTACATGAATACGGAACCAAATTACTGCTTTTGGACGGTCATTAGGTATTATAAACAGATTTATGAATGTCGGAAACGTAATTTAATGGCTAAACTTTGAAGACAAAAATTCATTTGCTACAAAAAAATCATGTCTATCGTATACATTTATTAACCAATAGTTAACGATAAAATAACACAGAATAAAGCGTAAACTCAAATCAGACTGCAAATTATCAACCGAAAAAGCATCTACTAAGATGCTATGTACCTATGCAACTATGTACTAACATAGTTATTAACAAGTAATTTTAATTGAAATTGTATAATAACAATTTACTAGCTATACTACCTTAAAGTATTCCAATTATTTATATTTTATTTTTGTGTAATCAAAGTGACGGGACGAGAGGAAGGCCCATCTTATATTAACTTGTTACCTACGCCCATGACAACAGCAATACGACTTTGGTCCTCCCTGACAGAAGTATGAGAAGATCGAAGTTGTAATCCCGTTACGTCCGTCACCCGAGACAGGGATGTTGCGTCTCATGTGCATGTGATTTCATCGGCACCCACACTCATCCATCAGAAGACAGCAATGCGAGTGCACCACTACTTGGCAGCAGATTACCAGGTGTGGAGAGAACCGCTCGACCGTTTTGGTTGGTGTGTTTTATTTGTTGTGATGTGATTACAATTCTAAGGACAAGGTTTGTATGAAAAAGAAGCATTATAAATTATTTTTGGAAAGCGTACTTCCCATTTTCTAAATGGCACCCTGCTAAGCACAGTCGGGGTGGTTCGCTAGTATCTAATAGTAAAGCTGCTATTGTCATAACGCATTCCCCTCAATTTCATAAATCTAATTGTTGGCAGCCGTGTAGATATTATTAGATTGTCCGAAAAATAATCTTGTACATTTTGGGGAGGCCAAGTTTGTCAATACCACTGAAAACCAACATTAATTCTGACTTTGAATAATTTATCCCAAGACTTTTCCTGATTCACGATTACCATGCTCTACGAAGTGCTTTCTTTATTTTAAGGATTACCGAAGACATTTATTTGAAATATTTTACTTACTCAATGGGTAGGTACTTACTTGGTTAAATGTATGTTTTTCATTTGTGTTTTGATTTACCGTACCAGCCTCTAATGTTCCCACTGCAGGGACACCGGTCTACTCTCGATAATTGAGAGTGAATGGGCTCTTCTGATCTACCACGGGAGCCCAATCCGTATTGGTAGATGTCACATGTCGTAGAATTTTTGGTTCTAAGACATGCCGGTTTCCTCACGATGTTTTGATCAATTGATCAATCAACCAACTGATCTGATGTGTCCTAAACCGGTTTCATTAGAAAGGCACCAAATGTATTTCTTTTTTTACCATGGTAGCATACATTACTCGTAGCATTTCAAATGCTGCTTTGAAGGAAATTGACATGCATTTTATCTGTTAATTGTTCCATTAATTCATATGAGTATTATTTATTTATTATGAGTTGTAATAGACCATATTACTATTGGCCGAGTCTGATTTTGTACTAACAATAAACTTTTTGTTATAAGAAAATGCATTTTGACTAGAAATGCAATTATACAGGTAAACTTAAACAGCTAAACCTAAACACAAAATTACATCCAAATCGTTACACCAGTTTCCGAGATACGCGAAACAAATTATATGAATATAGTATACTCGTTTAAAGTAATACATTCATGTCACTCGATGTGAATTAATATTTTCGCATTTAATCAGCCATTGATATCTAATAAAATACGTTGAATAACATTGTAAAGAGACAAAATTTATTTGAAATCAAGTTGCAAACGAAAAAAAGTGTAGCTTCGAAACCGATAGATAATAAAACCACGACCTACATATATCCCGCGCGCCACTGAAACTTTAATATTTAGTTTTTCAATACAAACTTCGTTCCATGGTACGTAAAAAATAACATAGGTCATCATTTATTCGGATGGCCGATCCCCTGCGAGGGCTGTATTCATAAACAAGTGCAGCTGGACTTTGGCAGGGAAACTTTTTGCGTATTTACGGTGTCGTGTGGTCGGGTCCGCTGCATCCCAATTCCCATTCTGTATCATATGTTTGTGCCTTGTACCGAGGCTTTTGGCAAACGAAACCAACGTTAAACATACTTTATTGGCCGTCTATAAAATAGGGAATCGAATACTTCGGTAATGTTTTGCTAGGTACACTGAAATAGGTGTAGCGCAAAGAAGGAATTTTCTGTGTAATCTAAAAATATATTCACTTACTATGAGGCTGCGTAGTTAGATAAATGATAATTTTAAAAGTGTGACATATGTCATATTGATATGATTCTTGTCAATAAAATGTGCTTAGGTACTCTGTCGTCAATAACTGTGGTTGTATACCTGTTATAATTTTTTCAATAAATGTAATAGAATTGGGCCTTTAATCACCAGTACCAGTAGGTAATATACCTAAATACTAAAAAATAAGAAGTTGTTCCTTACCAGATCTCATTTGGTTTAATAATGCCTAGTTTTCGTTCCGATTTATTTAAGCTAATTAAAGCGTTGATTATTAGGTAATAATGTATAAGTGTTCTTTTTGAAAGATTAAAAACGTCATTAGAATTAATAAATACTGAGGATTATGATATGTCTTTCAATAATTTTATTTATTTTCGATAATAACGTGTGGCATGGTTTTGGAATTTCAGATAATGTTAGTGTTTTCGTAAAATATTCCAATTCACAAAATGATCATGGCGCTAAAATAATAAACATAGGGCAATAGGTTTGCCCTGTTTTTTTAATCACATCAAAAGACTTATATACACTTTTAAAATGTTAAAATTTTCAATATTTTATTAAATATGTAAGAGCAATTGTTTGACACAATTTCGCAGCAATTTATAGCGTGCAGTTTTTTTTTATCTACACTCTAAATCACCTCTGAATATACATATGTGATATATCAACATGGTATACGTACCACACCTATAACCTATATACCTATATTAGTAACAAAATTATCAATAACTATGTTTCAGAAATAAGTGATTTGTATGGTATTGTATCAGACGCAGACTCACATAAGACTACAACAACGTGTGTTCTGTATAAATTAGTTGATTCCAAACGGTCTTCTGGAGGGCAGCCAGCACTTGCTTTACAAATCATAGGCTACGAGTACGTGTGGTCACGGCATTGAGGGCTCGTACGAATGCAGACCATCCAAGAATGGAAGTTATGACACACCAGCCGTTTCAATCACTAGTATAATAAACTTAGGTAGAAGCGATACAGGCGAAGCCAAAAGGAGGGTTATGATTTTAGCTCAGTATATAAGTTCATCTGTTACCGTATAACTTCTAAACTATTTACTTATTAGAATTTAACAAATGAGGTATCGTTAGAAGCCTCTTAATTATACGCTAGTTAGTATACGCTATGATTTTTTAGAATGGCGCAAATTATCTGGAATGGCGGAACTAAAATATCATTTTTTTTATTAAATATATGTAGTATTTCAAGCGCTAAAAAAGGGCTTGAATTGTACATTTTAAAATAGCTTTTAGTTTTTTTAATAATGATAATTTTATTACTAAAAGATCTAAATAAAATTTAGTGTTAAAAACTTAAACCTAACTATGCAAAAGCCGTAATCAAGATTGTAAAGTAGTCGGAGGTTTATCCAATTAGTAAGTGTGAATTCGGCCTTAAAAAAAAACACATTTTTCCTTAGTTTTCACTTATATAAATACATTTGTGTTTATACCGTGACTATTTGGACACAAGGTGACCATAAACCTTTAATAAACGTGACAAATTCACAGATAAAATGGAAAACTTTAAAGTTCTTTGATCTCATTTATTATTAAGGTGATATGAATTCATAGTCTTTTGAAATATAGAAATTACCGTGGTAAGGTCGGTCCAGTAACAAATTCAGAGCAAGAAAGTATATTTCCCCAGCGACCTTTTACAAAGTCAACAAGCTGTAACTTGGGAAATAAATAAAGGGCAAGCTACGATTAATATTAAACATTTACAATTTACATTTTGCCGACTAAGTGATTTTTATTTGTGTGACGGTTTGTACACATCAACTGTGAAGCTGTATTGATTATTGTTTTTAAACCGACATCAAAAACAGGAAGGTTCTCAATTCGGCTGTGTTTTTTTTGTTGTTATTACCCAATTTATTCGCCAATTGTGGACTGAAATAGATGTTCATTTTTAATTTTAGAGGGAGTCCCGCAGAAATTTTAGGAAGAAATTCCACGCCTATTTATTAAAGACGGCGGTTTATTCGATTTTTTATCAGAGAATAATTTTTATCCAATTAGAAAGCAAAGGTAGTCTTCAAATGTAATCAAGTTACCTCGATGGAGAGGACAATACTGAACCAATGTTTTGTTTATCACGATTTAACAGAGAAGTAAATTGTATGGATAGTTTCAACTAAAACGTCTAAAATGTATGTGAGATGCTCATGGATTTGAGGGCAGTCGGACGTCAAGAATAAAGCAAAAACAGATTCAATGGCGATCAGATGACAGTTACTGTTCGTTGCATCGTAAAATGTTCCAAAACACTCTTGCACCCCTGGAAGGGGTCACTGAGAAATCAGTAGCTACATTCAAGTAGTATCGTACTTTTTACGACCTTCGAGTAATAGTTCAACTCAACTGATCAATAAAAAATCTCTAAAAACGGCGATATAAAAGATTGGCGTACATTTTAAGATACGTCTTTAGATATACAAGGCTGCAATAGGTTGAAACAGGCATAATTTTAATTTTATTTGTGACTAGCTGAACAGTGAAAACCGACTGTAATTTGACATGTGTGCCTAAAGAGTTTTAAAGCATGTTTTATGCGCCCGAATGTGTTTATTTGCATGCAAATTTTTACATGTCCAAACGATACACTTTGAGATCTAGACGAATAAATAAGTTTAAGTAAGTTTTGCAATTGCGTAGTAACCAACTTGTAGAATGGTCAGAAGTCGCGTGAAGCCAAGAAGATAAAAAAGCGAGTAATAGGTTTGTGGCCTGTGGTATTTTTCCAGATCTCTGCCATACTTCTTTTTTATTTTTAATACCGATAGTACGAGCAACAGTACGACTTAGTTCCTCCCCGACGCAAGCATGAAAAGACTCAAGTTACTTCCCGTCCCCCTGCAACGAGGGTGTAATATCTCATGCGCTTGTAATTTCACCAACACTCACAATGCGAGTGCACCAATACTTGATAATGTATGAAGGCAGTCTAGTTTAGTTCACTTTAGAACCATACGGGAGTACGTGTGGGGATTCAAAGGGTATTCCTATGGACGCGAGCAACTGCCCGGCCACGACTTCAAATTGCTCTTGACCCAACATGCTATGAGACACATTTCAAGGTCCTTAATAATTTCGATAATGATCTGACAGTGTATGTAAAATATATTGCTGATATACCTTTAGTGATCACCATTAAAGAATCAAATGAATAAATAAACTAAATTACAAACTATTCTAATTCAATTACAAGAATAGGTGCAATTGTTTTAAATAAGTACCTACACAAAAACTCTACCATCAAATTAGGGTGGGTAATTTACAAGCACAGTTTGGGCGGTGTGGCTATTATGCGGGTAACATTTCACTGCCTCATTAACTATGTCCCACACGTTAAACTAAGCGGCAGGCTGTGTGTTGCCAGCTCTGAGAAATGACCGGGTGATTCTTTTAAGTTCGGTTTACGACGTGCGGTGATAACATGTCATGAGTACTACACTACTATAGATATACTATAACGCCACCTACAGAGCCGCTCCTAGCTACTAGGAGGCAAAGCTTATCCCCTTTAGCTTCAAAGTGAAAAAAAAAGAAGTTATTTTAATAAAGTGCAATTACAAAACAAGTTAGAACAAACAAAAAATAAACTCGCAGTGATTTCTTTTAGAGTCAAAGTCTAAATATTTCCCTTGCTTGCTTGGAAAATATGGCTTGGAAAAATACAGAAACAATACATTCCCCCAATATCCGAGAACAAAATTTATGCTGCCCACACAGTGTGTCCCGGCCCGGAATCGAACCCGGGACCTCTCGCTTCGAAGGCAGAGCTACTACCAACATAACAACAGAAATTCGATTTAGGTACTCCTACCCAAGTCGCATCCCGTTGCATCCATCATCCGAGACGGGGATGTTACATATCATGCACCTGTGATTTCATCGACGCCCACACCCTTCCACCGGAACACAGCAATACGAGTGCAATCACTGATTGGCGGTAGATTACCAGGTGTGGAAGCAGTACTTCTCCGGGCGAATTTGGCACAAGTTCCACTGCTATTATTAGGTGCTCTTTTGGCACTCTCAGTTAACACATGAGGTATATATTCTTTTGTGTACTGGCTGATAAAAGGTGAATGTAGGTAAAACTGATTGGCGTGAGGTGAACGTGTGGTCGTGTGTCATGGACGTAAAAGTGGTGAGCTCATCAACTCTAGGAAACAGTTAATATTTTCCAACGAATACCGCAAATACCGCTCTCTTCCAGTAATTCATTATAAAATAATCTAATTGTTAGTAAATTTCATTCCGACGAAATAACCAATAAGTACGCACGGTAGCTATTAAATTATGTATTTAACTAGCAGTAAAACTTGTGGCAAGTTCAACCGGAGAAATGTTAATCCACCGCTAAGCAGTGCCGCTCTCACGTTGCTGTGTTCCGGTGGAAGGATGTGGTGAAATTACAGGCATACGTGGCAATACATTCCCGTCTCAAAGTCAATCCAGATCTTCTAATACTTCGATAGGGGAGAACTAGAGCCGTTTTACTGTCTGTTGTTTATTGGCGGCAGTAACCGCTTAACATCAGGTGGGCTGTTGATTCTTCACGTCGCACTAATATTATATAGGCGAAAGATGTTTGTTGCACTCACTTTTGATACCTACTTTGCAGTTACGGGTATGAGTGTGAGTTTTTGACTACTTTTTTACTACCTAAGTGCAGTGTAAACACGCGGGGCGCAGCAAGTTAGTTACATAAAAATTACAGCGATATAAAAAATGTTATCTTAAATAAAGTTTTAAGTATACAAAAGGCTGAACCTCGATAAAGTTAGACCTACAAGAATCTACAAAGTGTGGCGCCACGCGGCTAATTAACCAGTTAGTGAAGAAAACCGTTTTAATTAGTAATTATGAATTATTGTCTGAAAAGAATTAAAAATTTTCATAATTAATTAATTTGCGAAATACAGGTAATAAATAGATAGATGACAAAAAGGGACAAAGTAAACTATGCCTAAACCGCTGAATGGATTTTTATGAAATTTGTCATGAACGAAGCGCATACCCTTGATTAACACATGCTACTTTTTATCCCGAAAAAGTGAAGTAATTTCACAACACAGATTTTCTCATCGTCTTATGTTGTGTATTTAACCACAGGTCACACCGCGGAGCGCAGCTATTAATATATAAACGATTAATATGCGTTGCGACTATAGCATACAATTAATATTATAATTTATCAATGTCATGATCATTTATCTCGCAAATAATCAGATATACGCTTTTTCTAACTACCTTTACCTTTAATTTAAATATGCTTATTGAATTTAGGTAAGTGAAAATAAATACGCGGTGCTATGCAAAAATACTAGTACTAAAAACCTTTCGTCCTCCTTATAGGAGGTTACTTTTATGTTCAGCTGGTTACTCCTGATATTTTTAAACAGGTCATTTTTATTTTCTATAAATAATAAAGTCTCGTATAATGTACATACATGGCAGATTCATTATTCAAGTCGGTGAAGAATTGTTTACAACTTTTCGTGTGTTTTAACTTACAAATAGTCTTAAAATTTAATGTGACGAAATGGATTGCAAGCAAACGCAAGTAAACGTACCTGGAAAGTAGCGTAGCTTCTCGTAGACAACAGCTACAAGTCCTCGTAGACCGTAGCGCTACGGGCCCACGTAGCTTCTAACACCAAGTAGTAAATCGTGACAATATCCATAAATTGTAACCTTCTCACGCAAAGTAAAACAAAATCTTAATTTTTACTTTATTTCTTTGACCCTGGCCTCACGAATCGCGCTGCACAAAGGCGTTAAAATGTACGAGGTTCTTTGGACACGGTGAGTACATATGTAATAACTCTCTGGCAAATGTTAAAATTCTGTGTCCAAGCAAAACAGTTTGTCAGCTGCAATTGTTCAATTTTAATCACCACGTGGGTTACCCGGATACATAATAAATGATCTCGTGGCATGTGTTTTAGATTTAAATTTTTGTATGTGTGAATGTTTCTTTCCTTTCCGGTCTCTGCGGAATGCATATATTACTAGAACAGAATATAGATTAATAGTGGCAATATCTCTGAAAAAAAACGTGACTCGGACAACGCCAAGAATCTAAAACAAACAATAAAACACAAGAGGCATACAACATAGACACAACTGTACAGCAAAATCGTGCCTTGCATCAAAATCAGAGTTTCATAACTGTGTTTAAAAAGTTTTTATTTGTATTTTCGCTGGTTTAATCTTGGTGAGACGTGTGGTTGTGAATAAAATGCTCAGTACTCTAAAGTTGTGAGACGTATTGTCTTCTGAACTTTCGCATTAATAAGATTCCGAGAAATGTGTATTTAGAAAATATCCAACTTCCCATTAGTGGATAATGGAATGCACTTCCACTATTGTCACCATAATTTTAGAATTCTGAATCTTATTAGGACAAGAAATAAAAGCTCGTAGACAGCGCATACGATGTCGCGTGTTTAAAATTTTCTATGCTGTTAAAGTGATTGACATGCTTGGGTCATAAGAACAAGATAGGTACAATATACGAGTAGTAAAGCAGAAGCCCTGTGACAGTAGTGGTCAAACCCGCTGTCAAAATTTTCAAACATAGGTTGTACGAATATAATGGGGTGTTTTTTAAAAAAGAGGAAATAACGGTGAGTTTTAGATGGCGCATTTAAGTTGTTCTGTAATCATAATTTCATTTAAACGGGTTCCAGACAGTAGTGTGGTCCGTTCCAAGTGTTCAAGATCATTTTTTTTTTCATGTAACTAAACTACTCTAATTTACAGTCTGCGTGTATGCCAAATAAAATACATTCCATTGTTTACCTTCTTGGCCCGAAAACAAAAACAAACAAAAATTAAAAACGGTTGTGTTTAAAAAGTGTATCACATATAGAAACAGAAAGGCACAGATATCTTATAATTACGAGTACAACGCTTGGTACTATGTCCTCCTTGATATGCGGCCGTGAGTTGGGGCTTAAGAGGTCATTTACGAAAGTACCAAGTACCTACTTTCATAAATGACATCCATCCATGCGTAATGACCCTCGTGTGTGAACTTACACACAATTAGCTAAATTTATAATTCTTAATCATATAACACAGAATAGAAGCATTCGCCAGCAAATTAAAATCCACAATGAGATTAAGAAGTTTGTAATAAGAAACATTATCCAACTTGTCGAGCGGACTCATTACTCCAGATGGCACCACAGAACACTGCACCAAGCTATATGCATAAAATTGTACATAATTTATTTGTTATGCAAAGTTCCATGTCTAGATATTTCATTGCCGTCAGCTGAGGGAAAATTATGACGGCGCCGCGCTGCTGAATTAGCTTGCCATGATTTCATTATTAGCGGATATATCTTCCTCGAAAAGTTACAGACGTTTTTGGTTTATAACCATATCAAATCAGTCAGTATCTAATTCACGTGAATATATCCACTGTTATGGAAACCATAACTACTAGAAACAAATGAGGCGTTTGTTCTTAATTAGATTCTAGTTCTGTTCATGTATCTTGATGGCGCAGTAAGCACAGATTAAACCTGGTCAAGGCCTTTTTTCCATTCACCTACTAAAAAAATCACATATGTTTTCGTTTGTGATATTTTTGTGAATTGATTGTCATTATAGTCACATGAAAAAAGCGTGAGAAACGATAGTAAGTATAGTATAGTATAACGTAGGAGCAATAGAAAGTAGCAGTAGAATGATGTAAAGTTAGGCCGGAGAAATAAAAAAAAAAAGTGTGTTATAATGACTTATCGGTGATACCTACAAAAATAGTCAACATGATATAACATATTGATTTTTGGCTCTAAGTGTTGATCGAGTTAGCTGTTGATTATTTTTCTGTTGATGGTTAATAAATAATTATTTGGTATTTTTTTAAAGTGAGCTTGGCCCACCATATCTTGTTTAACATGAACATATATTTTATTTTACAAAAATAAATTAAATGTAAAACAGAAAAAACTAAAAGAAATAAAAGTCTTGCTTTTAAGTCATAAGACCGAGCAAGTGATATGTAGAAAAATAGGTCTATTAATCAAATAAAAACGGTAACATTCTTGCCACATTTTCACTTGCCCGCCACTAGTCACCTCGCCCGCGTCGTCCTCAGGCGGCTAGCGATATTATCTCAATCGAGTGGCTCGTATGTTCGGAAGCGCTAAATATTTCCCAACATGAAAATTCTATCGAATCGCGTGGCAAGGGTGAACGGTAACAAACAAATATATAGAAGGAGGTCACTCCGAGGTCATAGTGTTGCAAATGGTGTACTAAAATAACTAATGTCACCCGCTTTGTACTGGGCTGTGCGATAAACCGACGTAAATGTTGTGCTTTGTGCACCTTGAGCTATAGAATAGCTATAGACTAGCTACAGAAGCTTTAATTAATAATCATTATCTTAATATATAATTAAAATCACAACCACAAATTCAAATTTATTTAGAAGCTCCGGAATATTATTTATATTGATATTCAGTTTGAAACTATACGAAAATACATTTTATATTTTATAATTCTAATTGTAGTAAATCGATTACATTTTAACAAAAATTCTATAACAAAATATAATTTGACGTTGGCGTATAAATGTAATAACTGTTTAATTATTCTATAAAATTAATATTGCATGAAAATCATTTTAACGCGAGAGGATTAAATTTAATCCTCGACTGATCGAAAATATGGTACTGTATTGACATACAACTTGGCTTGTGATGTAGTTAGGATACCAACAAGAAGTTACTTTTCTAACAATGTATTCTATCAGTTATTTAGATCCTAAAATACAAGCTATGCTTAGTTTGAGGCTAGGTGGTGCTGTGTGAAATGTCCATGAAAATTTATTTATTATCTTATGTGGTAATGTTCGTCCATTGGAAGCCAACTTTTTTTATTTATTACTGTGATAAAATACCAATTTCTTGATGTCCATCAAATCAGTTTCTCATCTAGCCATTCATAGAGTGTTGGCTCATTTTAATAGGCAAGGGTTCTCGCGTGTAATATTTGCTCATACCAACATATTTCTCAAAATGGCTCCGATCTCATTAGGCGACAAGGGCGTATGAATGGTGGATCAAAGAGAATCTCGTGACAAGTCGCCACTCTTAGTCGAGTGGTCGTTACACCCGAGCACACCCCAACGCTTTGACTCTCCTTTTGACAATCTTTAAGAAACGCAAAATTTCATTATTACGATAATATCCAATTCATATGATAAACGGCTTGCTGAGAGTGCGTTGAATTTTACGAATAAAGTAAGACCTTCATTTGAATAAGTGCTATGTAGTTGGGAGCCCCTTATGAGCGGTATACCATAATTTTCATGCATTTTTGTGTACTGTATTACAAATATGCGATTACGTTCATTATGGTATTAATAACGTTACTGGATGATGGAAAAACGCGCCCATTCATGTTCAAATTATTTTATCAATATTTTCATGAACACATAAATTTATGAATCTTACACAAGAGATTGAGGAATTGTCAGTTATTTTGTTGGTATAAGATTTATCCTGGTTGTTGGAATATTTAGTGGAAATTTTTACGTCTACGTAAACAGTGGTGAGCTCATCACTACCATAGTGGTAAATCTCGTGATATTGTAATTCGCAAGGTGAAACTTGGCCTTACGAGCATCTGCGTACGATTCAGTGAAAAATACATACGTCTATGTATCTATCTAGAGAAGACATGGAAGAGATCGTTCCTAGCGATAAGGCCGCTTGGTATATCACCGTGTACTTAATTTATTTCTGAATTTGTTGTTTTATGCGTAAAATAGTTTATCTAAATCGATCTTAATCTTATTACTCAGTCCATGCCAAATTCAGAATTCATACAGCGTATTCAATTTGTATCGAAACTATAGACCACGCTAAGTGGAGGCATATTATGCATATATCGTATTCATTCGGGTTCAATGATATAGACGTGCAAATTGCATGTATAGTTTAATGCAATTTGCGGGTCTATTTCGAATTGCGTTTGCTATTATTAAGCCATATGAAAGGTTTTACTAAGTATATAAAAGATTGCTAAATATATCCAGGTACTATAATACATGGACCAAATATAGGAACTGGAAATACTTAATAAAACAGGTTGTATACAAAGCATAATTTCGCTCAAAATGGCTGCTTTGCTAGAGGTGTATTAGCGATGCCCGATACTTCGCTCGGTTGTCTAATCGATATATCGATCATTGTCAAGCAAAACTGATATTCAAAACTAGCTTGTAAACTCATAGGTCATTCACAGATCAGCTAGTGTGGCATCACTAGGTGATCACTAATACTGATATCGAAAGACGGCACGTTAGAATACTTATATATGTACTATGACATTTTAATTTAAATAAATAATGATGGAAATAAAGAATATTATGATCTGTATGCAGAAACAAACCCAATTATCAATTATTTAGCAGTAGTAAATTCATTTTTAGGTTATTATTTATAATTCATCGTATCTGAGTAATTGTATTTAGTATTATTAAGACTGACCTGAAAGATTTTGAAAACGAGAAATTATTGTAATAAAGAACTCGACTGCGTGAAGAATTCCAAATTACATTAAAACATATAAATATTCATGGACATGAATATGGACATATTTCACACAGCGCCATCTGGCCCCAAACTAAGCATAGCTTTTAATATGGGATAACTGATAGAATACATTATAGTACATTTTTTTTTGGTGTGAATACATACTTATATGACATACATATTGACACAGAACAAACATTTATGTTCGCACACAAATGCTTGTCCTGGGTGGGAATCGAACCCACTACCTACACCACAGGAACGGGAAATACGAGGGTAAAACGGCGGGGTGCAGCTAGAAACATTATAAATGCAAAAAAGAGTTTTTTTTTTTTTTAATTGTCTAGTAGTTTAGGCGTGAAAGCGCAATCACACCTACACCACGATACCGATATTTTAAATTCTTTCACCAATGGAAAGCTACATTATTATACAATATATAATACAATAACATAAGCTACATTTTATCCCCATATTCTTTCGAGAACGGGAACTACGCGGGTGAAACCGCAGGCGGCAGCTAGTAATTTATAAATGTCAAAATGCCCACGACATCAAAGCTATTTGAGAAACTTAAAAAGAGGTTTAAAAAGAAAGTATCTAACCCTGCAACCACAGCCTGCAACAGTCATATAGTAACTAATGTGATTGTCCATTTGAACTCGGTTCGTGTATGTTTTCGTATTCTACACAATTTTGCTCTTTTCC
Source organism: Aplocera efformata (assembly GCA_921293045.1). Classification (NCBI taxonomy): domain Eukaryota; kingdom Metazoa; phylum Arthropoda; class Insecta; order Lepidoptera; family Geometridae; genus Aplocera; species Aplocera efformata. The sequence goes on from OV121045.1 coordinate 8,496,234, forward strand.
ACTTTGGTACATAAAATATTCGCTTACTAAAAAAGAGCTTAAAAATGCAAATTGAGTGGTAAAGATGTAGCATTTAATTTGATAAAAAATGCCTTCAGTAAATTTTCGTGAAACGCCCGTAAAATAGGGCTTGGATGTGCGACATTTTTGGCCCGATAACGATATTGGGGTCAATAAAGACGTTGATATTTGAGTCTATTTGTTTTTTCCACTCATAAAGTGCGCCCTAAAATAGATTGAATGTTTTGAAAACCGGAATAAAGGCCACAGACAGGCTGTTTACACAGTTGGTCGTTTGCAAGTTTTCTTATAGGACGCCTGATCGTACCATCGAGGGACTCGTAAAATGAGATTGGCTCAATCGACGACGGTTTATTGACTTATTAAATAGATCTTTGACTTCGTCTTGCTCCAAATCGCGCGAAAATCTTCCAATTTTGTGAGTATAAACATTTTACTGGAGGAAAAAGTTTTGTAAGAATTTTTACTCAAACGTAGTTAAATACTTTCGGCTGAGTTTTGAATACAAGTATATTTTGCGTTTCAAACTTTCTAATATTCACACTGCAGTATCGCTGGCCTACTCTCAACAAGACTGAATAAGTTTTAGTCTTCTACCACGGAAAGCCCAAGGAATCCTATGGACAACTTTATTTTTGAAGAATCTTAAGCTCACCTCATATTAAGTGGTTACTGCCACCCACAGACAACATAGTTATAACGAGAAGATCCAAGTCGCATTCCGTTCCGCCCGTCACTGAGACGATGTGACGCCTCATTTGCCATTACCCACACTTTTAAACAGGAATACAGCTGTGCGAGAGAACCGCTGCTTGGTGACAGATTACTAGATGTGGCGGCAGCACATTTTCTGAATTGGCTAATTTATTGTATAGAAGTCGGTTTTTTTTACGATTTATAAATCAGTTACTAGTTTTTATAAAATATATGTTAAAAATTCATTTCATACTGTATGAAAGCGTGGAATTTTTTAATACTGATACTTTCAATTATCATTCATATCATTATCAGCATTCGCCCGGTCTCGAACTAGCGCCCTTCGGATTATAGATCAGTGGTTTTGCACTAGACGTTTCTCTAATATGCGATTACGTATAACAGCATAATTAATGCTTCGTATCGCAGTCCCGCTGCTTTCTAAATTCCCAGAGAAGAAAGACAAGGGTGAATTTAGAATATCATAAATAATAAATATGTACATGAATTCCCCTAAGTAGATAAATAACTAACCTCGAGACCAAGCCAAATAAAATCTATGTCTCTGAACATTCGATTCGACACGCAATAAATCTCTCTCATAATAGTTCTATTTAAGCATTAGCTATTCTCCGTGAGTTCATCCGCGTGGAATATAGCATTTTTTTTTTAAAATAAATATAGTTTTTGTTACTCGTAATTTTTTTTAATTGTTCTCTTGTAATATATATTTTGTTATTACAAATAGACACCAATTTTATTTATTTGTATAGATATTATAAAAGTATATTAAAAAGGCAGCTAGCTTTAGTAAAACTTCAAAGAATATTATAGGTATAGTTCTAAATAAATAAATATTCAGATCAATATATGTATATATAAACATATGAAATTCAATACAAACAGCGCCATCTAACCCGAAACTAACCATAACTTGTACCATGAGAATCAGATAACTGATAAAATGTTTATCAGTTAACTGATAAAACGTTTGTAGCTTAGTATGAACCCTCCCTTAGAAGTGAGGGCTTTGATTCCTGGCCGGGGCAGGCTTTGTGTGAGCGCAATGTGTGTTCTCGGGTCTTGGGTGTTTGTCTTGTGTTTCTGTGTTTATCCATGCCTCCTGAGGCGCAGGGGATCCTTTTGCAGAGGTATGTAAAAAACAATATTATATAATTGATATATTTCATTAATATCTTATTCTATACCTACCTAGTCGAAATGAGAGGGTGTGTTTGCAATAAAAGTTGTCTATTCTCTTAATGAAATTGATTGAAACTTTACGAGTCATGTCGTTTGCCGACTTTATGGCTAAAGGACAGTTGGAGAAAGATCCGCAATCCGTAAGTGTTAATATTGCAGGAAACATATGTTTAGAAACTCATGCCTTTGACGTAAAAAATCCCGTGTCACAAGGAGTATGGACAAACAAAGCAAAAACCACACCACAATATAATGTTTTTGTTTTATATTTAATAAACACGGACTTGTCATTTAATGTTTTTTTATTTTTATTCAACTTATGTAACGGGACGTGTATCGGTGTGTTCCGATGAAAGGGTATGGGCGCCGGTTAAATTACAGGCACTTGAGGCGTACCTTCCCCGCCTGAGACTGACGAGCGTAACGCGATACGACTTGACTCTTTTCAAGCTTTGGTGCTAAAAGACCTGAGTCGTATTTTTGTTGTATCAGGTGGGCCGTTCACTAGTCCCATCATTATAGTTTTTTTTTATAAACCATCCCATTTTTGATCCTCAGGTCCATGAAATCCATAGTCAGGATTTCATCTGACCTCCACGACCATTTAGGATCAAAACGTTGAACCTGATAATAAGAAAAACGTGTAATGCATTAAAAATGGACCGGGTGGTTTGCGGGTGGCCACATCGGTGCGGTTGAGACCTTTATAAAAGCAACATAACTTTTTAACGTCGAAACTCGATGGACCGATATTGCTTCTAGAATTTTAAGTGAGCTCTTGCCTGATCCACCGATTTTTACGCTATATCCGGCCGTTCGCCCTGGTGTGGCCGCATTATTAATTACCAACCGCCGAAACGTTTAATATTTCACCTGAGTGCAGGATCCCACCCCTCCAACCTTAATCCTACTTAATTCCTGATATTTCGTCGTTTTAAACGTTTATCCGTTAGGGAAACATTTTTAATTGTAATGCGATTTGTACGACTAGCTTTGCCAACCGGGAACTAACTAAATGGAAGTGGCCTCTTATTTTTTTGCTGTATCTAGGTTTTTTTTCATTACTGAAAAGGTTCGTTGGGATTTGTAGGTAGTTGGCCACGAAATGCCTGGATTGGGGACTGGTTTCTGCTGTGAAGCTACTTTAATCGAAATATTACTCGAATCGAATCGAAATACTACTTTAATCGGAATACTACTACTATATAAAAATACAAACATTTTCATACGTATAAACTTGCCATAGGATTCCTGTCGTTGGTGCCATATCACCACAATCACACAATACAAACAGCTGAGTCCTCAGAATAATCAGTTTGTCCCGGCCGAGAATTACCTGGGGCGCTTTGAAAGTGAACATACTGAAACATTTTGTTTGAATTTTTTATGTATTTATCATCTTACTTATATTTGTATTTATGTGTGTGTGTGTGAGTATGTTTTGCCTCGCTATTCATCCTTTAATAGCGAGGTATTAATTAAAGTAACGTACCTAATAATGTCTGTAAAGCAAGTTTTCCTAACGCGAAATCATTCAAATTTTCTTGTAAAGGTGGGAATTGAAACCTTTGAGACAGTAAGACCTGTCGCCATGTGAGTTGCAAGAATTTCAGTAAGGAGCTGCCGTGAGTCGTCTTTTCACACTTGAATACTAGGTATTTGTGGGTCTGATGAGGTGAGATTGTTGACTGTGAGTGTTCTCTTATAAAAGGGTATACTTTGAGTAAAAAGATTACCTTGAATGTAATTATACTACCGGATGAACCAAAAGAGTTGTGTGGTCAAAGGACTTTGAAAAAGGAAAAAAAATATGACTATTTCAACCTACTTTTAGTATAACAGCAAAAGCTTACCTGAGACTTATAAATATTTTCTTTAAACTACATTTCATTTGTGCAAACAGTGTCAGTTAATACTACACTGAAATCCTTTGTTTAAATAATACGGAACCAAAGAATTACTTGTCACTTTTCGCCAGTTTTGGTATTTTAGACAAATTTCGAATCTCTAGTAGTAGTTCTTAATCAACCGAACTTTGTGAAAGATGTGTGGTGGACCTTACTGTGGACTCTACCCTGACCCTTGCGGCCTCTGCATCACAATCTACATCTGCTACACCATAATCCGCTAGCCATGGCGTATTCGTTGACACCAGCTTTTAACTGGTTTTCTTTAGCGATGTTCTGTGAAAATAAACGATAAAGAATTAATTGTGTCCAATTAAGATTTACATAGAAATTCACAGACCTAAAAAAAACTTATTAATTAATCAATGTATATATTATACATAATATTTATTATGTATATATTTCTTGTTTGGACGGATGTATTTTTTCACACATGTGAAACCGCGCGGGATTAGCTAGTTGGCTACAGAGCTCACAGCTCAGTTGGTAGTAGCTCTGCCTTCTGCGCTGTAGGTTTTAGGTTCGATTCCCACCCAGGATAAAAATTTGTATGACGAACGTAGATGTTTTTTGTGTCTGGATTTTAATATGTATTAAATGTACGTATTTCAAAAATAATCTATATTTAGTTTAAGCTTTAGTACTATAGTTAGTTTGGGGCTAGATGATGCTGTGTGGAATGTCCATGAATATTTATTTATATTTATGTCTTCTTCTACTTTTTATTTTTGACCTTAGCCAGTTGTCTGTAAGATTGAGAGAACGTCATTAAATTTCACAGCAATATTTGATATCAATACACTCACTAGTGTCATTTTGTTACAAGTTTTTCTATCAATTTTACCAGCTAAATACAAAAGCGGAAATGATGTTTATAAACTACGAAAGCTATTAAGTTTTCTAATACCTAACACCGGAGCCATAGAAACTCTTGTAGCCTCTCCCTCATGCAACTAACTTAACATAGAATAGAAACCTAAAAAGTTGCCATAAGATACTTGGATGTAACGTAGAATTTCAAAATTATATTCAAAGTGTTGTGTTGTTTAAAACTTCAAGCGATATTGCACTTTAAATCCGATGAAAAATACGAGGAGTACAGAACAAGTATCCTGAAAGGCTCGTCTTGTCTCGCTTGACATTCAAATACTGTTTTAGACATGAAATTGCAAGTAGACAGGCATAAACTACTCTCTAATGTAGTAAAAATGAAAATTATATGTTTGCCTTTGTGAATCTGTGATGATCTAAGCATTGTTGTTCAGGTTCCGGACGGATTGCAGAGTTCACTTACATACCAGAGAAACGGGAAAAATACAATACTCAATACTCAATACATTTATTTATTGCTTCTCATAATGGTACAAGTTAATATTATTGGTTTACATTCTGAGTTTCACATTATGGACCCTTGTTCGGGTATTACAATATTAATGGAGGCAGGCAATATATATTAAGGGATACAAAATAGTTTGGAACCCTGCAGGAGTACCCTGCAAGTATTCCTGGTGGTGGTGCGAAAGGAGCACACCAAATTATTAGCAGAGGTACCACAACATAATCTGGCAATCCACCGCAAAGCGGTAGTGCACTTGCATTGCTGTGTCCCGAAGAAAAGGTATGGGTGCCAGTGAAATTACAGGTGCATGACACGTTGCTTCGCCGTCCCAAGGTGTGATTTGGGTGTTCTCAAGCTTCGGTATACGTTTTGCTGTAGTTTATGGGCGGCAGTAACCATGTAACAGTTTGTCCAATCATATTAAACATATAAAAAATCCGCATCGGGATATTACGGTGGAAATCAAAGCGCTAAAAAAAGTAGGCACTGAGAAAACCTTAAACCATTTAATAGTGTATTTATGTTAATAGTGTTTTAACAGTGTACTACCTTAAACCATTTAATTAAATATTATTTCTTAAAAATAACATTTCCACGCACCATTAAATATAAATAAAACCACATAAATGACTTTTCAATAAAAATAGCGAATGTTGAAGGAACAAATTAATACGCAAAAGAATAGTTTACATAGTATCGATCTAACTCGAACGCTCTCGAATGCAATATCCGCTTTTAAACGAGTTTTTGGTTCAAAAAAGTATTCGGTCTAGTTCAGGGGGGATCGACAACGTGTATTTCAAGGCGTAACCAAAAAAAATAGCTTTACAATTTATACCTTACAGTCGTGTTACTACGGACAATACAATTTTTTCTGTCACAATGGTCATCATTATCTACATATAAATGACATTGACGTATGAATTGAGACACGATTCGGAATGTAATTTGTTTAACCCTAAAGGTGGAGGTTGTGGAGGTCATACGACACGAGTCGGTTCTTTTCAATAACATCGCCTTAATTCGATGCTTGTTAGTTGATATGCAATAACCTTAATTCAACAAATTTGTTGGAACAGTTGTTTTTGGTTACCCTTCTCAATATAGCTGTGAATCTTTTCTAAAACAAAGATATTTTAAACAAACTTATTAATTCATATTTTAATACGGAACTACGTTTTTTTTAATACCAGTTCTTTTTTAATCCAAAACAATAATCTGAGTGAGCGCAGTGTGTGTTCAGAAAGTTGCATAAGGTATCCACGTATTTCTGCCATACTAAAAAAATCAATATGTCTTCATGAAGTTTTCATGGGACCACCATAGAAATTTTATGAAAAAATACTACCTTAAATTGGTCAAATAAGTGATCTAAGTATTGAAATAGGTTTCTGATTTTTAATTCAAAAATATTTATAATAAATAATAATCTTTTGTCTAAAACTGCAAAATATGAATACTGTCAAAGTCATAGTCAAATGAAAATATTATTTTCCTCTGAATTTTTTGAATATTTACTTGCAAGCAGTTAATTTTTCTGATTGTTTTATTGTCTACGCCTTAGTGCATGTTTAGTAAAATTCTAGTTTAGCATTTAAAAGTATATGGGCTGTAAATCCCTTGTTAATCTGTTGTGGAAAGTCGATGGATGGTTTCCAACAAAGCGATTGATCTAAGAAAGATAGTTAAGATTATGTTTAAAGCGTAGTTCATTAGAAATACTACACACAACGACCATCACAAACTCGCGATTATGTCTCGCACGGATCCTCGATTAAATATGCACCTTGTTACGGTGTCTTATAAGGTCCTAATTGACAGTCGTGAAAATGACCCGTAATTAAATAAATTTATAGTTTTAAAATAACGCAGCCATAGAAGGCGTGGTTTGGAAACTCTACAAACTATTAAATGAACTCGTAAGGAAAAATTAAGTAATTTAAAGTAAAAATAATTGATCAAATCGTGATAATTACAAAACAAGTTGAAGCAATTAATTAGCTGAAAATTTAAACAGAGCAGCTTAATTTGTTATGATCTACTCATACGGCGGTGCAGCGGCTGGTTAGGCAAGCTTGTCTTACTGCAGCCGCCAATTAAACTTCATCGATAAGAAAATTATCTTTTGGAATGGATTACTTTGGAATAACAAACACTTCATTTTATATGAAAGTTAGATACAAAGAAAAAAGAAAAGCAAACAAAACATCATGAAAGCGAATAAAAATTGCGGCTGAAACCCACAAAAAGAAGTCAAATGAATTTGTAACAAAGGGAAAATTAAAGACGAATAATTTACGATTTTTCCGTAATTTTCCGTCATCCCGCTCAAAGTTTTAACAGGTGTCGATCTCATCGCCTCTGAATAATTAAACGCTGTCAATCTAATTGAAGAAAATCCGCTAAGGGCTGGCACACGGGCGAAGTTTGGATACAAAATAAGTAAAAAACAGTAATAATTCGAAAATCCACACTTTTAACAGCACTTTTAGAAATATCCTACTTATACCTACCTAAGTTTTTGAGACCAGTATTTCATTCAGTCAGTGAACTTTAATTTTTGTATATTATTATAAAATAATTTATTCATTCATCCATCTATATAAATAATCTATCTATATATATTTGCGTATTAATACACCTAAATTAGTTAGTTTTGGTGATGATACCACCAAAACTAACTACTAAATAAACTACTACTAAATTTAAAACCGCCATAACTTTGTAATGGCACTAAAATGCAAGTCAAAACATTGCATCGTAATATAGCAGAGGCCTCTATATTAACCGGGCCTGTTAAGGAGAAACTGTTTATACCACGTATCCCATTGATTCCCAATGGCCTTCCTTTGAATTCAAGAGACTGCAATTCCTCCGGAAAGTCTGTTTTGCCATGACCATAAACAAGTCATAGGATCAAACTCTTAAATACGCAGGCGTAGATTTAAGGCTGGACTGATTTTCTCATGGCCATCTTTACGTGGCATGTTCACGTGTTAGCTCATCCAGAAGCCTAGTAATACTGGTACCTTCTGTATAAATGACAAAAAATATAGTATATAAACATATATTATGAATATGTAATTTTTTTTTTTATACAATACTAGCGGCCCGCCCGACTATGTAGAGGTTTTTTTTACCTATAAAGAAAGGTTAAAGAAGTTCTAAATTAAACGTGCGCGAGCGAAGCCGCGAACAGCTAGTTGGTTATAAACCTGTTGGAAACCCAACTTATATTGCTCTTACCTTTTGTTCTTGCTCTACGTATCAGCCCTAAAATGTTTGAAACCGCTTCATACATTTATTAGCAGGTAACTTCCTGAACTGATAGTTATAAATTACTATTGTCAGGTGACACTATGAACAGACCTCCTGTCCCAATAATTCTGGTTGTGAGAAAGGCCATGATATCAATCAGTTTATAATTTTAGTCTGAAACTAAAGCAATAATTGTGGCGCGCTAAAAAAAGTCACACAATTTCATTCAAATCATTGGTGCCTTTTCAGAGATACCCGAAAAAAATATACAAGAATAAAGTAATAATAAATAAGAAGATACAAGTATACAATTTCACAACAATTAAAAAAACTAAACAAAAACTTTCATCCAAATCGTTTCAAGATACTTGAAATAAATAAATATACAAGAATTGTTCATAAGCAGATAAGATAAGATTTCGATGTTTGTATGTATGTTTTTACTCTTGATGCCTGATCATAACCGATTTTGGTATAATTTTTAATTAAAGCTTCGTGATCTGGAATACACACGCACTACTTTTACTGCGGGGAAAGCTATAGGCATAAGCTAGTATGCGATATTATTTATGCATGAATTAATTATGCATTCTTCTCACAACTCCCAAAATAAATTGGCGAGCATGTTTTATCTGCCTTGTAATTTGACTAATGATTATGAAACGTCTGATGTAACCGCATTGCTTCCAATAAATTATGAAAATATGGAAGTCGATAGGGCTGGCGAAAATTGTTCGATTTCTCAACCAATACAACCAGGACAAAAAAATATTACAAAAACATTGTCAACGAATTTTGATGTATGTGTTTTTATCTTATATTGAACAAGCTAGCGCGCAGGTCTTATTTGTGTTTTTTTATGTGACTGCTGTTTCTGATCCCTTTTTAGAATATAAAATTGTTTGAGAAACTAGGTAGGTGTTATTACAAAGTTCTACCTTTTTTGAATACCGTACCCAACCCACAAAAGAAAAAATAACAACTTCCGAGAAAACCGTAGTTGGTTACGCGTTAATTGCTAATGAACTTTTACAAGTAGATACTTAAGTATTGGAAGGGGACTGTTTACAGCCTCATTGGTGTTTCTCTTGACGTGTGATCGTAAATTTTTTACGTCGCGATTGAATGGTCCGCCCTTAACTAAAACAGGGTATAAACTTTCATGATTCTTTTTTATGGTGCCCATTCGTGTTCATTTTATAAATGATGCGCTCTTATATTGGTGTTTTATCTTTTGTTTTATACTTTGGTATTATCAATTTACACTTTTCGCTTCAACTGTCTCTCAGACAAATCCCCGAGATTTAACATGGCGCGCGTTCGGACGGCTCATAATAAGAAATCCGTTTCCTTTTTCTTTTAAATTTCTTTTCCTTGTAAATGGATTGGCCATCAGATGAGACATTCTACCAGATGTCGGCCGGAAAAAGGTGGATATCACGTCTTCGGTTTATTACACGTTCGTTAGGTTGTTCTCCGTGACCCCGTGTTCCGATATACGTGTCGATTGGCGGGCCACTAGCTCCGGACGCCGTCACAATCCCGGTACAATCTAGAATTCAAATGCGCTAAGACTCCAAGAAACAAACAAAACTTTTTCAATCTCAGTAATGCACTCCCGAGTTTCTATATGCCACTCGAGAGCTTGCTATATGCTGGATGTCAAACTCGATGAGCGCAAAAACTCATAATATAGTTTCTGTTGCAGTTGCTATGAAAACAATATTTTAAGAAAATAAGGCAAACCTGTAAATATTCCTTTGTACGACATTGTACACACGCTGAAAAGTAAATCTACAGCGTTTTATTTCCGTCGGTCTTGTGAAAGCCGTCGTAGCTCGGGCATAAAAGCTGTTTTAAATATTGCGTCCCGATTTACCCCACTAAAGCCCGCTTACATATACATTACCTAACATGAAAATTACTTTAGGGAAATAATATTTTCTCTATTGGGAGATATTTTACGAGGTTAACCTGGTTAGAAACCTGGCGGTTTAGCTGGCAAGTCGCGTACGTTTGCTAATCCTGCCTGACTTAGTAGCGTAGAGGTAAATAACGTGTAAGGACTCTGTAATATATATATGAATATATGAATCCATTAATACATCTTTTGAACAAATATTTATATGTACAGTTAACAAACAGTCTTTGACCGAGCAAGAGTTGACAAGGCCAAGTGGTGCCAGATGCTTGGAGTTTTTTAATGGTTTTTTCTTTGTGGTATGTACATATATATAATATATATTTACATCCAGACATGGAGCAAATATCGTTGTTCGCCCCATAATTCTTGTTCAGTCATAGGGGCAAATCGAACCTACGAACACCACTACCACTATCCACGATAGGCAGAAGGCAGAGCTACTACCAAATAATGAAAACTATAAATTGAAAATGGATAGGCCCACGGAAGATAAACAAAACTTGTATTTTTATAAACTGTAAAATTGGCCGATTAAAAAAAATCCGACTTCAAGTTTTAACCGAGTTTTATCCCTTATTTCTCGCCCTTAGAAATTACGTATTTTGTAGGGTCCCTAACCATACTCTTTAAAAAAAGAAACATCCATATCAATCTACAATGGGCGAAGAAAAAAAGCCGGAAAACAAAATACGCAATTTCGTTTAATTGGGCGACATATTTTTTCCACTTATTTTGATTTAAAAAACAGACCTTCAATGGTTTTATGAAATTTCTATGGGACCAATCTATTTTCCGGATCGTTTGATAAATGATGGAGTTCTGAGTTAACACAGATAAAAAAATACAACCGAATAGATAACGTTCTCCTTTGGAAGATGATAACTTTTTAAATTTGTAACCTTTAAAAGATACAGTCTGGTAGGTACAGATTGACGTTTTAGGCTAACTATAAGTAAGTTCCTTATTCGTTTGAGTACACAGTTAATAAATTTTATTTGTTCAACAGCCACTGCCTTCTATTTGGTACTTCTGCTGCCATTCTGGCACCCCATTCTTCGCAGCATGCGGATGTCGTCATCAATTTCAGCCGAACCAACAGTCAAATAAAAAGGCGTTAAATCGACGCCTACAAAGGGCACGTCCGGTCGGCTCTGTTCGACGAAGCGAAAACAAATTAATTGCTATCGGTTACGTTCCACTGTCGTAATTGCTTTGTTCTCGCGGGCCAATTGATCAAGTGAGAAAAATTAATTGAAATACTTGACGAACCTATAGAAGTCAACGTACTTTAAGAATATCCCGAACAACTCGGTAAGGAATCGATCGGGAAAATTACTTTCCCCAGAAAACAAATTAACCTACAACATTTTTTATCAGAAATCACTTGAATCGAATTGGACGCAGCAGTCTTTTCCGGAACATAATTTATCGTGCAATATTTAAATTATATTTGTGTTTCGTTGGGAAATCGCTCAAGTTAGGTATTTCTCCAGTAATTAAGTTATTAGTAATACTGTGGGGTCGTTAATGGTAATAGTCCGGTACTCTGGGGCTTCAAGATAAACATCTCATGATGCGAGGCTCATTTACTAATCGTATCGATTATGATCAAACTAAATATTTTTTGCGTGTTATAATAATAATAAAAATGAACACAAAAGTAATATGTGTAGTTCAGGAAAAAAATTGTTGTCGTGAAAATGAATACCTACAGATTATTTTGTGTACTAAACAAATATAAATTGATTATAAAAAACTTGCCAAAATCATGCATGTTTAGATAAGATCCCGTAATATTTTTATTATGAACGAAAAAGTAAAAGATATTCTAGTCAGACTGTTTCTTATGGGTTTCTTGTGGTGCTAAAAAAAATTAATCTCCTAAATTAACCATAATTATTAATATAAGATGACTCAATATTTTTTTAAGCCTTCGATGAGTATCTCGCATGTTTTTAATTAATTAAGCCCTCACAAACATAACAGCTTTAATTCATAAATATTCATGATATATTAAGCGTGGGTGTGTACGAGAAAATCAATTTAGTTTCTTTAACCAACCGATATGTGAAGCCACCGAGTCGTTTACAAAGGACTGTAGTTAGGTTTCATTCTTTGGGGCATAATATAAATGTTTTCGAACTGAGATAACGAACAAGGACATCCAATTGACAGATATGACGCTTTATTATAGTAGCGAGCTCACCTATGAGATTTGTTTTTTTTTTTTTTAAAACATTTCGTTTTGCACCAGAAATACAATTTACAGCAAAACCCTATCAAAACACAAAATTCGTTTTCGAGATACGCGGAATAAATATACAAGAATTGCCCGCTTAACGTAACGTAGGATTTAAGAATAAATAAAAAAAAAAAAAAAAAAAAGAATAGCACCTATGACCTCGCCACTTGTCACATTCCCACGCTATTGAAACCCACAAGGTGCATCAAATAATGCCTTGGTTCACAAGGTTCACTAAGGATAAAAAAAATATCCTGTATTATCCACATAAGTCGTTAATTCTCGCATTCGTAAGTGAGAATCCTTTAGTATCCCTACATATACGCACCCCCTGAGTGGTGCTAAAGGTAGCAGTATCAACTTGTGCCAAGTTCGTCCGGAGAGGTACTGCCTCCACAACTGGTAATCTGGCGCCAACTAGTGATGCACTTATTGCAGGTGTCTGAGGATACGACTTGACACATAATTAAAACCTTAATCGTATTGCTGTTATTATGGGCGAGGTTAACCACTTAACAACAGCAATACGACTATACTTAAGTAGTCCCGTTACTTATGTAGTAGGTATAGAAAAATATTTAAGGTCATTAAAACATCTATATATTTATATTACTCAACGGGCAAATTACAAACTTTCCCCACTTTAAAAAAGCAACCTCATTTGAATAAAATTCGCAAACGCAGGGAAGTCCCTGCAGTTCCTTTCTCTGTCTACATCCCTGTTTATGTACATACATAAACGATTGCTTACTTACGCAAATCACTCGTTGAATATGCAACACCTAGTTTAGGAGCTCAGTAAGCACATGCTTAGACTATTAAGTTATGGTAGGTATATCGTAACCAAACTATTTTATATCGGCCGTGAGCGGTAGTGGGTGGTTCATTGTTTAGAATTCTTGTTTGTGCGGAAATGAAAGACATACGATATTGATGTTATTGACATACTCTTTCTCGTGTAGGTTCTTGTAGAAAATGAATTAGAAAGGAAAATAATAAAATAATTAAGAGATGATATTGTATTTAATTATGTTACAATAGAAATCTAGATAATTTAAAATTCAAGAAAATCCAAACAGCTTTGCCCACGATGAAAATGTAATAAAAATATAATTATTTTTAAACATTTTTCATATAAATATTTGTGAGTCTTTAAACATTTCAGTTGTTTTCTCTATAATATATTAAGATAAAATATGTTAAGATGCATAGATAATCTAGTATCTAATGATGTATATATAAAAATGAATCCCTATTTCCCATGAGAACAACTTAACAGATTCCATGCGTCTTTTTTTGTATTTTCTAATACTTTGTAGAAGATTCTTATGGAAAAAATATGAAAATTGCGAAGGATATTCCCCGATATCTTGGGCTGTTCCCCCGTAGGGTTAGTCAGAGCTTCAGTTTTGCTGTTTCTCACCGTCTGAGTTATGCTATCGGAAACGTAGACAAATGGTGATCTGATCGCCACCATTGTGTTTTCACAAATAATTCAGCTAATTAATAATTCCACAGATGACAAAACATTTAACAACAAAATACCAGACCAAGACAACATAATACCTTATTATATCAGAGAATAATAGTTAAATTTAAAAAATCGAAAAAAATATATTTCATCCCTAATTTTTCGCGTTAAGTTTTCGGGGTAACTTAACATTTTAAAAAAGAAACATCCAAATCACTCTTCACTACCCAGTGAAGAGTGATTTGGAAAGAAAAGAGTCAAAGTAAAGCAAAATACGCAATGTCGATTACGTATACGATATATTTTTTCCAGTTATTTTGATTTAACAACCAAAATGTTTAAACGATTCTCGATTTTTAGAAAATATAGAATAAATGAATGGAATAGATGATCTATGGGATCAAACTGAAAGTATATCCTTTCAAATAACATATAATTTTCCATATCGGTTGTAGAAAAGAAACATCCAAATCACTCTTCACTACCCAGTGAAGAGTGATTTGGAAAGAAAAGAGTCAAAGTAAAGCAAAATACGCAATGTCGATTACGTATACGATATATTTTTTCCAGTTATTTTGATTTAACAACCAAAATGTTTAAACGATTCTCGATTTTTAGAAAATATAGAATAAATGAATGGAATAGATGATCTATGGGATCAAACTGAAAGTATATCCTTTCAAATAACATATAATTTTCCATATCGGTTGTAGAAAAGAAACATCCAAATCACTCTTCACTACCCAGTGAAGAGTGATTTGGAAAGAAAAGAGTTAAAGTAAAGCAAAATACGCAATGTCGATTACGTATACGATATATTTTTTCCAGTTATTTTGATTTAACAACCAAAATGTTTAAACGATTCTCGATTTTTAGAAAATATAGAATAAATGAATGGAATAGATGATCTATGGGATCAAACTGAAAGTATATCCTTTCAAATAACATATAATTTTCCATATCGGTTGTTAAATCACGGGGTACGGGGGCAATAAAAAAAAACAACTAAATTGATAACCTCCTACTGTGGAAGTCGGTTAAAAACAAAAGGCATGGACCACAAATCACTAGCCGCTAGAGACATCGCGCATATCGCGATGTCTCTGGCTTTTGAATGTCCAGCAGAGCTTTGAGATCGTTTTCATATTTAAGTTAGCAGATAGTTTCAACCGACGCTTCTATACAAATGGCTTAGTTCCCAACAAACTGTAAAGTAGGTATGATCAAGACCAGTTTCAATATGAAAACAACATTAATATCGCACGAAGTTCAACTCTGACTGTGTTGGCAGGAACATGTTCCGTAAGTGCAGCTTCATAGGTCCAAAGGTGGTAACAGACTGGTTGTAAAAAGCGCTTGTAAAGGGTATTGAACAAAAATTGGGCTCAGGATTTGATCTGCATTTAACCACTAGGAAAGGAACACAAGATGTATTTAAAACTAGCTGACCATTGCATTTTCATTCTCGTAGTTCTTGGTTCCCTGGGAATACGGAGATAAAATGTAACTTATGTTACTTGCTGATGATGTAGCTTTCAATTGCTGAAATCATTTGTAAAATCGGTGTAGCGGTTTAGGTGTGGAAGTGTCACAAACAAACAAACAAATAAACTCACTTTCGCTTTATTTATAATAGGATGTATCAAAAATTGTTTTTTGGTATGGCGTGACAGGTGTAGAATGAATTTAAACATTTTTTTTAGCTTTTGGTGTGGCGTACTTGTCTGATGCAGAAAATAAATTAATAATACTTCTTAGAATACAATTTAATTTCCATGGTTTTGTTCATTAGCTGGTAGTAGAGTTCGCTTTTGAATTAAGTATGCATTGATAATTCTTATGACCTGGTTTGTCTCAGAAAAAACAGTAGTTACTTATTGTCTACAAATTAAATAAAAAAACCACTTGAACTAGAAGGTGTTTAAGTGATTTTTTTGTTGTCGGTCCCGGCTTTACTAGTCGATAAGCCATGTCGGAGGCCATCGGGTGATTTAAAAATCTGAAACAGTGTTGGTCACTTAATCATATGACAGAAAAAGAAGACTTGTAATTCACTATTGTCAACTTAACTCCCTCTTGAAAATCTTGGCAGGGAAATTCCCCTGTGTATTGGCACCTGAAGGTTTCTTGACTAGACATGGCGAGAATAGAGGGGGGGAGGGGAGGCGGAAAATCCAATTAGTTGGATAAACATCCGATTAAACTACACACTTCAGATAAGCTCTATTTGCCCATTGAACGTTGAACGCTGATAAATGCAGATTTGGATGTTTGTTGTCATTTAAATAAGATTTTGAGAGACCACACGCTTTACATGCTATACACAGATTTTATATAGAGAACATGGATATTGCATTAGGCAGTACATTTCTAATCTTCAGGAGAACCCCAGTACACACTATAGGAAGGTTTAATAATTTAAGTTAGCTCTGTACTTCGAAGGACACGTTAAGATGTCGGTCCCGGCTATACTAGTTGATAAACCTTGTGGGCCTCAGGGCAGCTTGAGAACTCCTACACTAGAGTTGGTCAGAGATTGAACAGAGATGTTCTTTACAGATCATCTAAGGTAAGCAACTCTTAGCTTGGTCTGTTGTATGACAGGTGACTGTTTAGTGGCATTTGAACTGAATGCTTGCATGCTTCAGATGGGACGTTAAAATGTCGGTTCTAGCTTTTATGGTTCTGTTTTGAAAACTCTGCTGGTTGGCATTCTACGGGAATTTTAGGATGTAACATATAATTACCAAATTTACATAAAGATATTAGTAGATTAAATAAAGTATAGTATAAAGTATTAGTATTTACATAAAGATTAGTATGCAAGCTTCGATCTTTATTCGATCTTAAAAAGAAACAAGAAATCATTATTAGCCACAATGGCAATTAAACCTGCGATTCTATCCTTCTGAGTCGCATACGTCCCAGGAAATTTCTTATGAAAATCACTTCGAAACCCTACTTTGTTTTAAAAGCTTCCGTATTCAAAACCTTCACTATCGGATATCCGGGTGGATTCTTATATTATTCTTGTTCTGCCCGCATGGAACGTTAGACCCTCGTCAGTTCTTACCGGGTTGTAATTCAATCTAGGCCACGCCATCAATCTGTGAGTTCTCACGCATATATTTCTGTTGATTTGACAAATGAGAAGGGTGTACCGACGATGAGATAGGAAGCCATCCGATAAAGTACACCCAATGGCTTGCTTGATAGTGATGTAGCTGATTGATAGAGAAAAAATGGTACTATGTCTATGACATGGTCGATTGCGCTCGCAACTCTATGAATAGATAATGAATGACGGAGGATTGAGATGAATAGAGATGCATCGCAAGAGCCGCTACTCTTGACCACGACCCGATATTACCACGACCGCCCTGACAAGAGTAAAGTATCTATGTTTATCCCGCACTCGCGCTGTCGCCCAAGAATAGCCTTACACATAAGGTAAATTCAATCATTTTTAAGAATAAGACTCTTCAAAATGATTGAAATTATCTTATATCTAAGGCTATCGCGGCAATAGTCTCGTCGGGCTATGAAATTCAGAACACAAACTATCGGACGGTGACAACTGGATTAAGGGCTTACATAGACGATCAGTTAAATTAAATTCACTCGCCTGTGATTATTCCACAAATGTAACGATCACACAATAATTAGTGAAATTAATTAATCTACGTACATTATTTTGAAACATCAAAATATTAACATACAAATAGTGAGCTGCATGTCTGCATGACTGCCTACAAACGATGTGCTTTTTGTTTTAATTATTATTGCAAAATTAAAAAAAAAATTATTGAAAGTATGCTCCATCTGCAGCTACAACCTTCGCCCATCGTTCAGGTAGTTTTCGTATTCCTTGCTGGAAGAAGTCCTGGTCTTTTGAGCTTATCCAGTTGTCAATCCAAATTTTGATACTTTCACATGAAGTAAACTTTTCTCCAGTAAGGTCTGTCTGCATCGTCCGGAATAGGTGGTAATCCGAAGGAGCTATGTCTGGTGAATATGGCGGGTGGGGTAACACTTCCCAGTCCTGTCCCTCTAAATATCTTTTTACGACTTCTGCGGTATGCGGTTTGGCATTGTCATGCTGAAGAACTAATTTGTTATGTCTATTCACCCATTCTGGTCGTTTTTCTTCTATGGCTCGCTTCAAACGCATTAGTTGTCGTCGGTAAACTTCTCCATTAATAGTTTCAGAGGGTTTGAGCAACTCATAATATACAATACCTTTCTGATCCCACCAAATACAGAGCATGACCTTGGCACAGTGAATATTTATTTTTGGCTGTGATGGGCCTGGTTCGCCTGGTTTCACCCAAGCTTTTTTGCGTTTAGGATTTTCGTAGTGTATCCATTTTTCGTCTCCTGTGACTATCCGATGCAAAAATCCTTTTCTTTGCTGTCTTTGAAGCAGCATTTCACAAATGGTTTTCCGACGTTCCATGTCTCTTTCTTTTAAATCATGTGGAACCCAGTCACCGGCTTTTTGAATCATTCCCATCATTTGTAAACGCTTTGCAACAGTTGAACGATCAACATTTAATGCTGCAGCTAATTCTGATTGAGTTTGGCAAGAATCTTCCGCCAATAATGCTTCCAATTCAGCATCTTCAAATTTTTTTGGTGGTTTTCCATGTTCTTTATCCTCAGTACTAAAATCGTTATTTTGAAATCGTCGAAACCATTCCTTGCAAGTTGTATTAGACGGAGCATGCTCACCATAAATCTCCACAAGCAAACGATAAGTTTCCGCTGCAGTTTTCTTCGCAATAAAATAATGTAATAACACTTCCCGCAAATGACGTTTATTTGGAATAAAAACCGACATTTTCGAAAAGGTGAAAACAATTGTTGCTTACACTTCAACCAAATATCATAAAATGCGTTAGATAGCTGACATTCAGTACTATCGAATACAAGTATGGTCATTTATTAGTACACGTAAACAATACTAAAAACGACATCTGTTGAGAAAGGGCGGAGTCATATTCACACACCCAATATAATTTTTGCATTTTATTGCCTAATTAACGCTTTGTAGACGATAATGACCGTGTGCGGCTAAAATTTAATTAGGTTTGAACACAGTCTAATGTATTTAATGATATAATTTTTTTTATGACAATTATATAAAACAAATTCTCTATATGTCGATAGTTTTAACTAGGCTATTAAGTTGTTCAAATATATAATCAGTTTTCGGTAAACATGTTTAAACGGTACTTGAGATATAAAAGAATATATTGGTTTTTAATATTTTTAGAGTGACCTATTATTAAAAACATACACAGATTTTTCTACTTTCATATTTGCCTTATAGTGATAGTAAAATCATTGTAAAACATGGATAACAAATTTGTTTAGACCTTGAAAATGTAATATGGTTTTAGCTAATCAATGATTTAATTTGTACTTTACAACCAATTGAATATGATTCTCTTTTATTACAAAAATAAATACAGATCCATGTCTGCGAAGTGTGAGTCCTGGTTAAGACCCCTGTCAAGAATAAAGTTCTTAGTTATTGGATATTTGTATTGCGTGTTTACGTGTTAACATGCTAGCTAAGTTATATGATATCCTAATGCAGGGGGACGGATGTTACAAAATTTGAGCAATATGTATCGTTTATTTTTAGATGAAAGTGACACACTGAGCTGACAGTTCATACGAAATGATAAAAAGTGGTTACCGCCGCCTGTTGGAGTGTGAGAAGATTCAAGTCGCATCGTGTTGCGCCGTTCGCTCTTTGACGTAATGTTCCTGTAATTTTAACACTCACAATCTTCAACCGGATCACAGCAACGTGAGTACCCCACTGGTTGGCCGTGGATTAACGAGTAACTTGGCACAGGTTTTACTGCTACTTCAGGTTCATAGTTACCCCCAGTACACTCGGTGGGATAAATGTGGACCATAGTTGAGTCCATATTACGCGAACCACATATACTCCAAAATGGGTGCCGTTTACTTCGTTAATTCACTTCACTATCAATAAGCTTGTTACGGCGGCACTTAGCGATCTCGACACGGATCTAGGAAAATACATATTCATTAGCGCGACAAATTAATTAGAAGATATGATCATGAGCTGGCGCGTGTAGCGCAACGCTCGCGCGAACATCACTCATGCATGAAAATTATTGTGTGTAAAAAGATATTACTTGTATCTTTCAACATTTTCTAGCGTGTTAGCTATATTAATATTATTGGAGGTAATTTTGGTTTGTTAGGATTTTTTTGTTTGTTTGAAACTAGTAATCGGGTTTCAAAAACTACATAGTAACTGTATGGTGGAACTTAGAAACTAGAACTAGAATTTTGCGGGGTGGTGGTAACTGCTTCTGAACCAATCTTCAGCTCAGCCTGAATCTCTCGATGTGTAATGTGTCTATTCTCCCGCTATAGCCACTCTACCCTGATGACAGTTTCATGAGTTACTGCAGTTGTAAGTCGGCCGGGTCTGGAGGTCTGGGGTCATTCTTAAGACATAGAATCTCTCATAGACATAAATTCGAAGGGGGGTCGGTTGGTTAGGGTTAGATCAGACATAATCTCAATAAGACTACCTAAAACATAAAAACACACTGTAATGACATATCTGTGTGCATGTGATGCGTTTATGGAGCCCTGTGACACGATATATTGGGTGTGTGAATATGACTCCGCCCTTTCTCAACAGATGTCGTTTTTAGTATTGTTTACGTGTACTAATAAATGACCATACTTGTATTCGATAGTACTGAATGTCAGCTATCTAACGCATTTTATGATATTTGGTTGAAGTGTAAGCAACAATTGTTTTCACCTTTTCGAAAATGTCGGTTTTTATTCCAAATAAACGTCATTTGCGGGAAGTGTTATTACATTATTTTATTGCGAAGAAAACTGCAGCGGAAACTTATCGTTTGCTTGTGGAGATTTATGGTGAGCATGCTCCGTCTAATACAACTTGCAAGGAATGGTTTCGACGATTTCAAAATAACGATTTTAGTACTGAGGATAAAGAACATGGAAAACCACCAAAAAAATTTGAAGATGCTGAATTGGAAGCATTATTGGCGGAAGATTCTTGCCAAACTCAATCAGAATTAGCTGCAGCATTAAATGTTGATCGTTCAACTGTTGCAAAGCGTTTACAAATGATGGGAATGATTCAAAAAGCCGGTTACTGGGTTCCACATGATTTAAAAGAAAGAGACATGGAACGTCGGAAAACCATTTGTGAAATGCTGCTTCAAAGACAGCAAAGAAAAGGATTTTTGCATCGGATAGTCACAGGAGACGAAAAATGGATACACTACGAAAATCCTAAACGCAAAAAAGCTTGGGTGAAACCAGGCGAACCAGGCCCATCACAGCCAAAAATAAATATTCACTGTGCCAAGGTCATGCTCTGTATTTGGTGGGATCAGAAAGGTATTGTATATTATGAGTTGCTCAAACCCTCTGAAACTATTAATGGAGAAGTTTACCGACGACAACTAATGCGTTTGAAGCGAGCCATAGAAGAAAAACGACCAGAATGGGTGAATAGACATAACAAATTAGTTCTTCAGCATGACAATGCCAAACCGCATACCGCAGAAGTCGTAAAAAGATATTTAGAGGGACAGGACTGGGAAGTGTTACCCCACCCGCCATATTCACCAGACATAGCTCCTTCGGATTACCACCTATTCCGGACGATGCAGACAGACCTTACTGGAGAAAAGTTTACTTCATGTGAAAGTATCAAAATTTGGATTGACAACTGGATAAGCTCAAAAGACCAGGACTTCTTCCAGCAAGGAATACGAAAACTACCTGAACGATGGGCGAAGGTTGTAGCTGCAGATGGAGCATACTTTCAATAATTTTTTTTTTTAATTTTGTAAGCGAACAAATGTGTTTTATTTTGACAAAAAGAGGCGGAGTCATATTCACACACCCACTACGATCTACAAAGTTTATGCAGATACTGTACCTAGTGCATTTGTTGGGCATCAACGCAGAACAAACGTGCGTAAAAACTTCAAACACTTGTGCAGTGTTCACAGCCCCTGGTCGTAAATTACGCAACTCGCCCTCATTACCGCGGCCACCCACCCGTGGATGATACGAGGGTGAGGAACAGCCTCGCTGTCTATAAGCACCTCACCAGGGGACGCCAGGAGTGCTTGCAATGTGCAACCGTCACCTCTCCCCTCCTATATTCAATATCCAAGTGGCCACATTTCCATACTTTAATCATTACCATTTTACTGGATAGAAAGTCAATTTATATCAAAGGATTCGTTAGGTATTTGAGAGGTGAAAAAAACATCTCTCAATTAATTTCATCCCGTTTAAAAGTTAATTGCTTTTTGCCTTTCTTCTGTCGGCGGAAGTTTCATCGGGTGAATCATAATTTCCTCAAGGAAACTTTTGCGGAGTCAGCTCGGGTGGCAATTGAGTACTTTTAAAATCATACAAGAGATCATTTACAGTTAAATTACGTACTTTTTTCAGTCGAGAGTACAACTCGAGATTTCCACAAAATATAAAACCATCTGGGCTTTGTGTTTGCAGTGTTTTTAAATGAGTTCCCCTTTTGGTTAATGTTGAAAATAAAACCTGGAATCGCATTTTATGTAAAGGGAAAGTTGTCAGTGCCGGCGGCGACGCGATGCGGTGCCGGTAGTAGGTAGCGTTTTGTGCAGTCGTTTCGTAAGTTTTATTTACCCGGAGTGAGTTGCCAGCCACGGGCCTAATATGATATTATGTGAAACGAACGTGCCACAACCGCAGCTACGACCCCTTTTTATTGGTTCCAAAATTATATTGTTGCTGCCACGCCGATTATGGGAACTATAATTGCCGAAGCATATCAAGGCATATGATAATGTTGATTATGAACTAATATTGTGACTGTGACTAAATCTATATTACTCGTGTTATAAAACTTTGCACAACAGTTTTATTCTGATTTTTAATTTATAAAATCATTATTGTTTTATCATGGATATGTCATTAATCGTACAAAGAAATATTTTGTAAATTAGTACCTTTACCTTTATGAAAAACCTACAAAGTTTTGTAGTAAAACGTATTAAAAGATAAACAAATTGTACACTTCAGTGCAAACTAGCCTTAACCCTCGAACCGCGAACTCACTTCGCCTTATCGACTGCATGAACGCCCGCCTAATTAAAATATATGGCTGCCACTTAAGAATTCTTTCTACCAAACTCGATATTCTTTCGCACTAAATGGAGATTTATAAGTGAGTTATAATAATAATGTACGACCCTTTTTGTTTTTGATTATAGAATGGTATTGTTATAATATGTTTGTGACTGTATTTATTGGTAGATAATTGTGAATTTGTAAAAATATCGTAAAAGAAACACGAGAACGTGACACCTTTTTATTATTTACACACTCATCTAATCTAAATAATAAAATTATTGATTTTACAACGAACATTTTGAAACCACAAATTGCAATTTAATTAACGTTTTAATTTAGCTTATAAAACTTTATTCAAAGCTGTAATATGTTGCAATACACATCCAAACTATATATTATATTTATATAATATATATTATAAATGCGAATGTGAGTTTGTTTGTTACACTTTCAAGTCTACTACTCAACCGATCATCATTAAACGTTATATACACGTGTATTTAATAATTATGTTAGGGGCACAGAAAAGGACCTTTCATCCGGAAATAAATTAATTGACAAAATCTAAACTAACGCGAGCAAAGCCGCGGGTAATAGCTTCTAAGTACATATAAATTTTAATGAAATATTTTGAATTAACTATGAAATAACAGAATTGAATGGAACAAGTTTTTATTTCTCTACATTTTACTCAATTTGTAGCAATATATTTAATCAGAATCTATGCTTTAATTCATAAAGTCTACGCAAACGTAGAATAGTGCTACGCTTGTGTAGAACCAAGTTTACTCAATAGCTACAAACGTGTTATTTGTATAAAGCATACATAGCAAGATTTTCGTAGGGTTTTTGTCCATCGTAGGACTCTTCTGCGTCACGTAGATCTGACCTATGGAGACGTGGACGTGTGGAATTATAAATGAAGATTAGCCATACAATTATTTTGTGATATTTAAATAATAAAGTAATCAGTAAAGATTTGGATCTCATACTGAGTCGCGCGCATTACTGTTGATATGGGCGAGGGTCACCACTTACCATCAGGTGAGCGCTCAAGATATTTTTTTATTTGTCAATACGGCCAAACTGACTGGTTCGAGCTGACGGCCCACCTCATGTTAAGTAATACAGCCACCCATAAAGAAATTCTTGATCTAAGTCAGACATCTCGGGTTTCGCTAACTTTTAATACATATTTCACTATTCATAATATCCATACAGTTTGAATGTCAACCTGAGACGTTTCAAATAAGGTATGTGTTTGACAGCGCTGTCACGTTCGGATGGCGTGTTCGGGTGCAATTTGCCAGCTCGCGCCGCCTTCTGTAATAACGACTTCCGTACCCCGTCGTGGCGCCTCCTCAAATTGGTCGCTTATCACCAATCTACGGTGTGGAGTAGAATATCAGTTGGGCCGCTCGCAATTTGTCAACGGAGCGCGCTCTTAGTTGTTCCCTAGTTTGCAAATTGCGAAACAGTATCGGCCATCGGTTGCCTATCGAATATTATTGACAATAGTTCAGCTCGGAGTAAAGTGCAATATGTTTTGGACGTGTACTAAACTCAACTCAAACACAAACATTTATTCCTTTAGATCTTAAGTATCGTTTGGACACGTCAAATCTTACACACAAGTAAACATTTTCGCGCATATAATGTCACAGGAGGTTGATACATACTACACAAACATAACATGACATACAGCTATTAAAATCAAAAGCATATCAAAATGCAAAGTATTACATATTTGAAAATGCTAGTAAAGTAAATTGATCTTGTTTTTGATAGTTACATCAATGTGGAATTGATTAAAAGTTTCATTATTCACTCAATTCATTCTTGTAACTCGAAGTCTCTATAGACGAGATACAAAATGTTATCGAATTTTTTAAAAGAATCTTTATATTTTAGAACATTAATAAATAATTATCTATTATGATTCTTCATCGATTGCTTGCCTGCTAACATAGGCTTGTTAAAATATAATTACGCATAAACGCGCGGCCGACATCAGAAATTTTGTTTCAATATTACTAATTCAAAAATAAATTCATAAAAAGCCTCCACCTCGCCGATATTTTCAGGCTATAAAATGTGAAAGAAAGTATCCAAACATAATTTTCGAGATACAAATTATGCTAAAACCTAACCCACGAATTATTACCTGCACGCTAAGTATCCGCAAGTTACGACTCAGTGAAAACTTTGGTATTTCTCAAGAGTGTGTTCCAACTTGCTGGTTTATTGCTTCCAGAGATATTATTTCAAAGAACTCTCGGAATTTATTCCACACATTCGTCTTGGAAAGGCAATCCCAAACACTTTAATTCTGCTACCTAGTTCAAATACTGCCTTTACCAAACGTCTTCGTTTATATGTGGTCGTTGGAAGTTGTTTGATGTTGCGTAGAATTCAACGGAAGGAGGAATTGCTTGTCATAATAAAATGTATATCAATATTTGCTCTGATGAATGTAAAAAATAAAGGGTGTCTAAAAAGTAGACCCAAGCAGAAGTCGTAGTTATTTGTTTGTGTGTATTTCCTCTCATTCTTTTCGTGTGAGTGTGTGGCCAACTCTGTTATCAGAGTTTCAAGGTACCCAAAGAATGACGTGTTTTTTTTTTAATTTTTATATGCCGTCAGTCGCTTAATTATCTGAACGCCCACCTGATGTTAAGTAGTTACCTTCATCCGACAACAATACGATCCGACCCGTATGAAAAGACCCAAGTCGCATCTTATTCCGTCTGTAATCCGAAGCGGAGATGTAACGTCTGTGGTCTGTGAGACACGTTACACGTCCCCGCCGCGGGCACTCACACGCTTCCACCGGAACACAGTATCACAGTCATCGTTTGGCGGCCGATTACCAGGCGTGGTGGCAGTAGGTGTATGGGGACCTAAAAGGACATAGGCACAAACTACCTGTATGGTGCGAGTTAATTTCTATAATATTAATTGTATCAGGATGTAGGACATGTAAGAAATTTCCAGATATATATTTGGCGGAAAGCTTTCTCGTCTTGTCCACTGTCAACTGTTACAACCACTACGTTAACAAGATTTAATATGTAAATGGAGTCCATATCGAAAATCATTGCTCATAAGAATAGCCGGCATGAAAATAGTTATTTCTGAAGAACTGTAAGGGTTTGTATGACTAAGCACAAAATGTTTAGTTAAGATCCGACCGCCGGCAGATGCTATCAATCAAGTGGAGAGGGTACAGCTTTCTTGATCAACGTATCAAGTGTCAGATTTTAACGATCGCAAACCTCAAACACCCTGTTCCTCAAATGTAGTTGAGAATTTCCGAAGGAAATAATCTACGCGATGCAGACACGGGGTTTCAATGGTATCTTTGTCAGGTAAGCTATATATATTCTGGAGCATAAAAGTTACAGTCAGTATCATTTATTTTTACAAAAAATGTTACATAAGCAACGCACAAGTTAGAAATAAGAACGCACGATCTTATAAGTATAATATTTATTTTAAAAAGTGACGTTTGCAATTTTTTTATGAATTCACGAGAAAAAACTTTTTTACTTTGGCTTGAACACATTTAAATCGCATTGCGTTTCATTAAAAAATTCTAGTAGATTATAAGATATAAAAATATTTATGCAAGGAAAACAAATCCTTACACTGCTCTAAGAATTCCTGTGTCGCAGGTAACATAGATAAACAAACATCAAAACCAAACGTTTTCATCAATTAGTCAAACTACAACATCTCAACGTGCTTAGGAGGGAGAGGAATTTAGATCTTGAATATAATATTTGATAAGCCATGTCGGAGGCCTTTTTGACTTGAAAACTGCGACACCAGAGTTGGCCTACAAACAACACACGAAAAGAAGAGCTACGAATACGTTAAATTACATGAGAACATTGTTTATTGATGCCGGGTGTATAATCATAAGATTAAAGTTAGAAGTAGTTCTCTTTAGTTCTTTCTAACTGCTGTTTACTTAAACCGTTATTTATGTTTTATCTTACCAATTTAGATATGGAAAATCTCATTAAATATTTCGTAGCGGTAGTTTTGGGTTACCACGTCACCGCTCACGCATAGCTGTTGGAAACCAAAGTCAAACTGGTATTATTTCGTATATTACTAAATAATATGTTTGTCTGTCACGCACCAACTATTCTTGGCGACATTCGTCACAATAAACTCTCGGTAATAGGTCTTGAAATTGGCTATTGGACTCGTTTATGAAATTCAAATGAACACTGTTAGTAATATAAGTATAACGTGATAAGAAGAGTATGTAACCATACAAACAAATCAAATTGAAGTGTCTGTTTCTTGTGTCCAAATAACTTTTTACTAAACGGATTTGAAAGTAATAAAAAAAACATATCTATTATAAAATTTTTGCCTGTCTGTCTTTCTGATTGTTCCGGTTAATCTCCAAAACAACTGGATCGATTTTGACGGGACTTTCACTGGAAGATAGGCGATGTTACTAGGAGTAACTTAGGATAATAGTAATTAGGGTTCCGCGTAAAACAACATATAACAAGAGATGTTCGGACTTTATGTATTGTCAAAATCAAATATACTTATTGGGTGTGTGAATATGACTCCGCCCTTTCTCAACAGATGTCGTTTTTAGTATTGTTTACGTGTACTAATAAATGACCATACTTGTATTCGATAGTACTGAATGTCAGCTATCTAACGCATTTTATGATATTTGGTTGAAGTGTAAGCAACAATTGTTTTCACCTTTTCGAAAATGTCGGTTTTTATTCCAAATAAACGTCATTTGCGGGAAGTGTTATTACATTATTTTATTGCGAAGAAAACTGCAGCGGAAACTTATCGTTTGCTTGTGGAGATTTATGGTGAGCATGCTCCGTCTAATACAACTTGCAAGGAATGGTTTCGACGATTTCAAAATAACGATTTTAGTACTGAGGATAAAGAACATGGAAAACCACCAAAAAAATTTGAAGATGCTGAATTGGAAGCATTATTGGCGGAAGATTCTTGCCAAACTCAATCAGAATTAGCTGCAGCATTAAATGTTGATCGTTCAACTGTTGCAAAGCGTTTACAAATGATGGGAATGATTCAAAAAGCCGGTTACTGGGTTCCACATGATTTAAAAGAAAGAGACATGGAACGTCGGAAAACCATTTGTGAAATGCTGCTTCAAAGACAGCAAAGAAAAGGATTTTTGCATCGGATAGTCACAGGAGACGAAAAATGGATACACTACGAAAATCCTAAACGCAAAAAAGCTTGGGTGAAACCAGGCGAACCAGGCCCATCACAGCCAAAAATAAATATTCACTGTGCCAAGGTCATGCTCTGTATTTGGTGGGATCAGAAAGGTATTGTATATTATGAGTTGCTCAAACCCTCTGAAACTATTAATGGAGAAGTTTACCGACGACAACTAATGCGTTTGAAGCGAGCCATAGAAGAAAAACGACCAGAATGGGTGAATAGACATAACAAATTAGTTCTTCAGCATGACAATGCCAAACCGCATACCGCAGAAGTCGTAAAAAGATATTTAGAGGGACAGGACTGGGAAGTGTTACCCCACCCGCCATATTCACCAGACATAGCTCCTTCGGATTACCACCTATTCCGGACGATGCAGACAGACCTTACTGGAGAAAAGTTTACTTCATGTGAAAGTATCAAAATTTGGATTGACAACTGGATAAGCTCAAAAGACCAGGACTTCTTCCAGCAAGGAATACGAAAACTACCTGAACGATGGGCGAAGGTTGTAGCTGCAGATGGAGCATACTTTCAATAATTTTTTTTTTAATTTTGTAAGCGAACAAATGTGTTTTATTTTGACAAAAAGGGGCGGAGTCATATTCACACACCTATTACATTTATCTGTACCTATCTGTAACAATGTATACGCTGGCTATGGAAGAGCGTGACCTTCTGTAACAAGTATTTTTATGCTTAAAAGAAGGTCCCAACCTCTATGTAATTTTACGACTGTTACAGAAATAAATAAATTAGTCCAGTTGCTCGCGTCCGTAGGTGTATACCCTTTGATTCCCTACACGTACCCCCTGGGTGGTGCTAAAGGAGCAACCAAAAGTAGCAGTAGAACTTGTGTCAAGTTCGTCCGGAGAGGTACTGCCACCACATCTGGAATCTGCCGCCAAGCAGTAGTGGTTGCATTGCTGTGTTCCGGTGGAAGGGTATGGCTGCCGGTGAAATCACATGCGCATGAGACGTATCATCCCCGTCTCGGGTGATGGACGCAGCAGGATGAATGCGACTCAGTAAAGATTTCGATCTCATACTGAGTCGCACGCATTACTGTTGTCATGGGCGAGGGTCACCACTTACCATCAGGTGGGCCCTCAGCTCGTTCCTTCACCGAATTCACATTAAAAAAAAAAAGATATCAAAACCAATAAATTACTTATAAACTTAACCCACTGCCAGAAACGGATTTTTATTAAAGTAATCATACAACGATTTATAATTAAAAAACAATATTGTATAAAGTTGTAAACCATAAAATAAAAGCACTTTTATACTTGGATTGTGATTTTGTAACGCCACTTATGAAAAAGGGGCTAGTAAGTATAAGAATAAGTCAAATTAAGGGAATAAATTTTTGAGGTATTGTAGCTTTTGTGCTTCGTACGGCACGTTAATCCGTCTGTGTTGGGTATCGTAAAGGGAACACTGTTAGTAAGCCTACAACGTCTGTCTATATGTCTGTCTTCTTACCTATAAGGGCTATTAGCCAAAGGCGGTAGAAATTGAATAGGGTATGTGATATTATGGCTGATATTTTGAGAAATGATAAATAATACAACCGGTACTACGGAACCGTCAGTGTACGAGTCCGAACCACACAGAACTGGTTTTCATTAACTGATTATTTTATTTTATTTTTTATAAATAAACCTTTACATACTCATACCTGCACTACGATTCACTGTGTCGCAGATGGCATGGACAAACACAGAAACACAGAATCTTTGATTATAATTATTTTGAATTTGTTATTTATTAGGAAAAAACAATTGGATTTAATTTCTTCCACGGATTAATTTTATTATCCAGTTATTTTACTTTATGACTCTGTAGAAAGGAAGTTGTATAAAAATAAATTACTGTTTTTGTATTGTGGCATATATAATAAATGCACTTGTGTTCCATAGTCACTGCAATTAAAACAACCTATTGTGGTAGGGATGCTATCCAAAACAATCAATGATTTAAATTGTTTATAAACAGACCGGATTCTGCTTACAGCTTCGAACGCGCGATACTGGAATATAAAGTATATAGTGAAATAGTGACAGTTCAGATCAATAGGTACTAAGTTCTCATAATAGTAAAGAAAATTCGTACACATGTGACATCTACCAATCTGGATTGATCTCCTGTGGTAGAACGAAAGCGCATACACACTCACCTGCCGAGAGTAAGCCGGTGTCCGGTGGATAGATTACTGGAAGATACATTACGGGTCAGTTTTAACGCAGAACAGCACTATATGTGCATTCAGACATGCATATACGAGTATAATAACACCGGCGTTAATTCCCGACTACATCAGCGTGGAAAATACCTGAAGTATAGAATATACTTAGAAATATTTTAGATTGACTATTTTGAGTTATATTAACTATTTTGAGTATTGGCTGCTAAAGGAATGCCTGAAGACTACTGCAGTCCTTTTAATTTAAATTAATTATTTGGTTTCATCACTAATTTCACGAAAACGGAAATGATAATAAGATGGAAAGCGAAAGGTCTCATAAATTGGAATTAATCATGAAGAATCGTATTCTAAAAATGTATTATAAATTGACCCTTAAAATATTTTGGACCCTGAACCAATTAACCCGCATAACAATTAAAAACTTATATACCTATAACTTATTATAAGACCAAGAATTAACCTTATACTACGCAACTCCATTATTGAGTAATAAAAAATATAAATTCTTATTAATTTCTTAATTTTGTTGGTGAGGTTATTAAATATTAATCTAGACTAGATTATAATCCTACCTAGTATTACAAACCCTTTGAACCTTTAAACCAGTTAATTAATTTTAAACACCTAAAGATACTTATTTAATTATACTGTGTTAACAATTATAAAATGTATATTCAAATTAATATCGTTTTTCAAGACCAAGCCTTCCCTACATTTTCAGAGCTTTAAAAGGGCGCATTGAGCAAATATCGAATTTGTAGGATTGATGATTCGTTGATGATTCGAGATAAGCTACCTCGAGATCTTAATCCAGAACGACGACGCATCCTCGACGTCGTTCTGGATTAAGATCTCGAGGTAGCTTATCTCGAGTACCTGACCTAAAGACTATTACGAGACAGTAGCCTTTACAAAGACAGTAGCCTGTTGTTGATGCGATAGGCAGGTCTGTTACCACGATCAACAAACGTGTAACTCACCTTAATAGTCAAAAAACACCCATGACCCAGACGATAAATTTAGCATCGGGATCTTCGTTTGAAATATGAATTATTACTCGTATAAATATTAATGTGATCGTTTTTTCTTCGCTAACAAACATCGGAATCTCAAATCGTACTTACTTTCTTTATGATATATCTTAGACATGGTCAGTAGAGTATCAGTCTCTAGTATTTCCACTGTAGGGAATCTGGTCTACTCTCGGCATGTGAGAGTATCCGGCATTTGGTTTAGTAGATGTAGCATGTCTTCGATTTTTTTGCTACGAAATCCTAGTTTTCTAAAATGTGAGAGAAAAAAAGTCACTGGCGCATGGCACATTGATTTGAATAAGCGATCTTTGGATTGAAAGATAAAACTACCCCCCAAGCCTTATTTTAGGATAGCTTCATATTCAACAATACAACAAAGGTGTCTAATGTAGGTTCTTAAAAGGGGAGGTCCCTAGAATTATAATGATGTTAAGATTTTTTATTTGTGGAGTGTTTATACGCTTTTTGAAGATTTTTTCACTGTGATAAATTGTAATGGGTACAAATATGGGCACAGACAATTCTAATAATACATTCAATAGCAACTGTAGAAGAAACAAGATAAATTTTACACCGCTTGGTCCCGGTCCAAGTATGCACTTCAGAAAATGTTATGTCGTAAAACGAACTGAGTTCCTCTATTTCCTCAGTAGTACTATTTCAAAATTATAGCTGTGTTCTCTGCGTGACCACTATGAACAGTCAACCTGGCATTATAAAAGAAATATCTGGAGATTTATGTTCGAAATAATTAAACAAAATTGACGTAATAACACGAATTTCTGTACGAGTTTGTTTTCCCGCAATCAGCGCAGCACTCAAATTATTGCCTCGTTATTGAAATAGATGGAAAAGATTATTAATGTCGCTAAGTTTTATTCCATATGAAGTGAAGTCGTTACAAAAACTAACCACTACTTATATTATTAGTAGTATGCATAAATTTGACTAGAATATCAATGTAAAATTGACTTGTGCTGGAAAATAATATGCTATAGATATGTACATTGCTACAGCTAAAATGGTTTTAAGTATTATCAATTTAAATTGATTTTAGTTGATGTTTCTCCAACTTGTGCCTTTAGATTTCATGAAAAAATAAAATAAATAAATCAATGTAGTGATGTCAGTTCATTTTATTTTAAAATATTTCATTTACTTTAAATATTTTTTTAACTAGTTGTTCTATACTGATCATCCAAGTTAAGCAACTGTTCGCCCAGTCCATTCTGTGACATTTGATCTGAGTGTTTTCGTGCTTCGGAGGACAAGCTCGTCAGTCTTGGCAATACTTGACAAATCAGCCATGTCTTATTTACAAAAGAAGAAGATAATGTTAAGTATTTTGCGTAAACATTAAATTATAATAGTTCTAATTTTTTAATTTCTCAGAATTGATAACAGTTTTGTCGTTGAAAGCATTTTTTATTCTGCCAATTGTATACGTCATTGGTAGACTAAAAAGTCAATTACAGTAATCGCCTTTTGAAATTATAAGACCATTTTTTGTACAGTTTAAAATTCCCTCCGGTCTTTACTAGCCTTTGCTAGTCCAGCGGTGAAGCATAAAATGTAAATTGCACGTTTCCATACGCTACTACAGTTTATGTAGTTCCTCGTAATGCAATTAGGTATTTTTATATTCCTAAATTATAGTTCCAAATGTGCATTAGCAAAACTATCTTGATTGTGGATATATTTTGGACAGTAGAGTAGTTATTTTGGTAGTAGCTCTGCATTTAAAGTGACAGGGTTTCATCACCGGTCTGAACAAACTTTGTGTGATTATCATAAGGTTGGTTTTTGGATGTAAGGTATTCATTTTTTGAGTGGAATGCTACCTGTGACACAGGGAATCCAGGTGCAGGGGCAGGAGTGTGTATGCGTTTCTTTACTCCATACCTACCCAAAGGAGAAATAACCCCTGTTACCAAGGGCTGTATCTTTTAAGCCATAAGCCAAAGCGGGCTGAAATATTAATAATATATAATAAGGCAGTTCTCTTAAAAAAATAATCGTAATAATCGGCGGAGGTACTTACCGCACGGTGTGCGAGTCTCAATCGAGCTTAGCCGGTTTTCCAAGTATTGTATTCAATAATAGACACAGGCAAACACATTGACAATGGTCATCAGCTTACATCAGTCCACTGCCGGTCCACTTTGAGACCGGTCCTCAAAATTGTCACATTAAGGGTTCAAAGTAGCTGAAATTGACTCTAAATAATTGCATAGATTTAAAGTATTTATTTGTATTACAAATCTAATTTTCATAAATAAATAAACATTAACATTTTTGCTATGATTCTGTAACTGTAAAAATATAATTTTTTTTTTTATGAAAAATAGCATTTAAAAATGGTATGCATCTCGGAAACAGCATAATTTCAAGATGTTTTTTTTGGTTTGTTATGTCTGTAAACTTATAATTACAACTTAGATATTTCCATAATCTATTTTTTTAATGAATGTTATGTCATATTAAAAATAATAAAATTGATTAAAATACTTGATTTGAGTGATCGACGTTTGGTAAAACTTTGCTCACTAGAGTTTTTCTTTGTCCCGCTCACGCGGCCCCAGTATTCTACATGCTATCCCTGTCAACGACTTCGTGGGCAGCACGGAATCTGTTTGAAGCGCTGGTATGGCGCACTTAAAAATACAATAGCATAGAAACATAAATCGCTGATCAGCGCAAATTGTTTCACTATATAATCCAGAGAAGCACCTACGTGTGATAAAAACGTCGAGGTATCTCGCGCTCTTCAATTCACAACCAACAGGCCTCTCACGTGGCGTGCTCGAAATCCTGCAATTGCATAACAAAAACAAACATAAGTGCAGAAACGAGCGTTGCCTTTGTGTGGGATCCGTCTTGCCAGGTGAAGAAAGCTAAACAATGGTCTGTAGAGTCTAACACTGCGCTCAAGCCCCTAAAGTCTACTGAACGAGACAATGGAACGCGAATATGGGCTCAAGAGAAACGTTCTTGTCTTGTTACCGTGAACAATATTGTTAGTTTTATGAAGCAACCGAAAGAATTCTTTGTGGGACTTTTATAGTTACCACGCGGAATATTGCTTGTTTTGCTACAGCTTTCGTATTTTGTACACAAACAAAGCAAACATTGTAAACTCTACATTTGCAAACTATGCATGTGTTTTGTGTGACTATGCCGCCAATGCGGTTGACTTCTGGAAGTTTCTGCAAATAGTTGTATTCTGACCAGCTTTTTTAGCTTCTTTATAAGGAGTGTGAACTGCAGGCTACAGACAGGAAATACCAAAAATAAAATCGACACCACTTCACCTTTCCATGTGTCTTTCTAAGAGATAGATCTTTTCGAAATGTTTTCTTGTTTTACTGGAAGTAAAACTGTTTACCAACATTACAAGCAGAATGCAATAAATATAGGTCATATTGTTTTTT
This sequence comes from Aplocera efformata, assembly GCA_921293045.1. Classification (NCBI taxonomy): domain Eukaryota; kingdom Metazoa; phylum Arthropoda; class Insecta; order Lepidoptera; family Geometridae; genus Aplocera; species Aplocera efformata. Next base: position 8,531,375 of record OV121045.1, read on the forward strand.
TAACTGACTTCAAACAGAATGAGCTTCTCGAGGTGACAAAAAGTTGAAAATAAAACAAAAATATAGAAATAAATTAATAAAGCTTGTTTCTTTTTGTTTTTACCTTGAGAAACGTCGCAAATAATTAAATAGTCCGCAACCGCATATCGTCTCTACCTTGAAATCAATCCTGTAGGTATAGAGACGTCAAATTCAGCTGTCATTGCGTTATCTAAACAGAGCATGATGTGCTGATCAAATGTTTTACAACAATAGATATCAAGCAGTATCCCTACTGTTTGAAATCTATTGTGGTAAAACATTTTATATTTTTGGCATTCCATACAGCGCCGTCTACAAATTAAGCAAAGCTTTTACTATGGGAACCAGATCATTGATACAATAATTCGATAGTACTTGTTTTTTTGTAAATTAGATAACATATTAACATCCAGGCATAGATCAAACATTTATGTTCGCCACACAAATGTATGGGTGGAAATTGAATCCATGACCTACAGCGCAGAAGGCAAAGTTACTACCAACTGAGCTGCGGGGCCACTACAGTAAAAGCTAGTGAACTCTTCACTAGCTTCTTTCATAAGTCGATAATTTGTCAAAAGAAATTTAACATTTTTGACTCATACACATTATTTTTAAATATTTAATCGTCTTCTATATATCCATGAAGTTTGTTCTCGTGTGTGGCCATGCCTCTTGCGACATAGGGAATTCTAGTGAAGCTATGTGAGTGCGTAAGCGTTTATTTTTTTCTTGGCTAGGATGACCGCATGTAACAAAAATAAAAATGGCCCTAAACCACCTTTTTGTTTCTATCTATTCACCTACGGACGCAAGCAACATGGTCTCGCACAGCCTGTCTTAGAATAAGAAAGAAAGAAAGAAATATTTTATTTAACAATAATGTGGTTTCACTTCTGTTTGTGCCCTATAATGTGCGTGAAGGCATGTTTCGGTCCATGATTGAAGGGGCGCACGGTGTTCAAACAGAGTGGGACAATGGGTCTAAGCGGCTGTTTGTGTTGTCTACTAGATGAGCACACTTTTGTAATTAGCCTAACAATCGTGTTGTGGATTTCCAATGACAACAATAGCGTTTCTGCTATTTATACCGTATGCCGCGCGAGGCTTGCGGGTTTTAAGGGCAACTGTGATAGCTAGCAACTATTGCGATGAAAATATCTTTTTTGACAAATTGTTTCTACTCGTGTATATAGATTGTGGTTGTGGATATAGTTTTAAGACCTTACTAATAAGACATTTAAGTTTAATATTAAAACTGTTGGCAGGAATCATGAACATATAAATACACTTAGCTTTCAATTATAATCACAATTCAACATCGATCTTAATATTGAACAGAAATCCAAACATAGAGTAGCAGAAGAACTTGTTTAGGGTTGTCCGGAGAAGTACTGCCAGCAAATCTGTTACCGCTACCGCTTAAAAATAGTGCACTAGGATTGCGGTGATCCGGTGGTAGGGTGTGGGTGCTTGGAAGTCACATGCGCATGCGTAATATCCGCGTGGCGGGCGCAGAAACTTGTGACTTCTCATGCATCGCTCGAGGCTAACTGAGTCGTATTGTTGTTGCTATCATCAGCACGCCTTCAGCTCGTTCCGTCACCTTAGTAATATAAAAAGAGTCAAAAAAACCTATATACTTTTGTTGCAAAGCAATATTGCTGTAGTAACCTCCTGTCACCTTTTGGTTGAGTATAAAACTTGGTGTAGGTATAGCATAACTGTTATGAAATTGTACTGTGGTCTGTACTTACCAGCGAATCACATTTCCAAATGACAAAATGATGCATTCCTTCTATTATAATTACTATATCTCTACACAGTGCAGCCAATTAATTTACCAGAGGGAGCAAAATCATCCTAAGCTTTGAACATCACGTTTCATCCTGTCTGTCTTTCCGTACTTCACCGTTATTAACTCGGAGATTATCGGCGCAATATACGAATACCTATGTACCGTATCAGCTTCTAATGTTCCCACTGCAGGGACACCGGCTTACTCTCGATAATTGAGAGTGAATGGAGCCCAATGATTGGTAGAAGTTTTAAAAATTTGGTTCTAAGACATGCCGGTGTCCTCACGATGTTTTCCTCTGTCGAGTATACATACAAGAAAATTTGGAGATATGTTTTCTTTGGACCAAAATGAGCGAGGCTACTACAGAGAGGCAGCCCTTACATGCCCACCCCTGGCAACGCATATGAATCGCTATACATCTATCTCACCTAATAGTGTTATTTACATATGCATATCCAGATGATAGAAGCAAGCGCAGAAGTTAGCGCGTCGATCAAGCCTAGTTAGTTCGCGTGCCGCCCCGGGCGATAAAGTTTTTAACAGCTGTGTAACAGCTCAACTTTGTGCTGTGCTGAATTAAGTTTGCTATCGGGGGAATCCACTGGTTATTCCCAAAATAAAAACAATAGCGAGAATTACAAACTGAAGCGAGTGTTTGTGTTACGAGGAAATTTTTTTCGTCCATCGACGAGTTAGAATTTGTATTTTTTTTTACGTGATAACGCCATTATTAATAAACAAAAACCATTCTTAAAGAAATATCCTCAGAATCGCTATTGAGATTAGCGATGCAGAGGTTGTTAAAAGCTATACTAGAAAATAAATTCCATGACTCGATACTTTATATGTTTTATGCCTTTCGTAGGGAATTAGTATTAACAATTAGTATAATGTATTAGCGTATTAGTATTCCGTGTTTAGAAAGGTACCTTAAATTGCTGATACAAGCCGTCGGATACTTCAATGTTTGGAAAATTATTATCCAATTCTGTTATATTTTCGTATCATGAATAAACTGATACCATGGTTGATTTTTATTGCATCTGATTCCTTAATGAGGAGATTGAAACAATATATCATCGGCCCAATTAATATTTTAAATCTGTGGGGTGGTTGGGATTATAAGTTCCCATCCACATCACTATGCAAATAAGTTGGGTGGTTGGGAATAAGGTTGTATGTATAAAGCCTACATGTGCAGAGCTGACCAAAGCTCAGTACAGAATGAACAAACTATTAAAATATAATGCGTTACTGACCTATCATAATGGTCAAAGGAATAGTCGATTAAATTACAAAAAAAATATCCAATGCTATTATACGTATTAAAAAAACATTGTGAATATCGGTGCAAACAGGAACGGTGGTAAAAGTTTAAGTATTTTAGTTTGTTATCCGTTTTAAAGTCTGAAAAAGTCAATTACTAAAGTAGGCAGTGAGAGCTTTTAAACAAGTCTAGGTTATATTGTACAGTCATTAAAAAGTATTTTAACTTTTTGTTGATTTGAAGTTTTAGGACCGATTTATAGGTTTTTCGCATGTCTCTCACATGACTGGCCTCACTTGGTAGTAGCTAAGCCTTCTGCACTCTAGGTCGTGGCTTCGATTCCCACCCTACAAACATTTGTGAGACGGACAATAGATTTTTTTAAAAATAAATATGCACCTACGAGAGCCTGCCTTCTTAAAACTAAGTTTAGCGCTTGTTCAAACCCTATCCGACCTTCCATGGGGAAGAATAAGCAACGTAACTATTTCTATAGAAACGTAACCTTTTTCCTTGAAATCCATCAATTTACGAGCATTTGATAAATAAAAAAAACATTACTATACCAACATCATATAATGCGCGATGGAACAATCCAACCTTTTCAAAAGCCTTGCACACAAGATAAACATTTGATACTTAAAATCGTATGCAGTTTCATTTATTCAGACAAAAGTTGTCACCGTTTCCTAAGTGTTTCGCTCCGCAGGAATCCCTACGCAAACATCTTGTGTACAAAAATTTACGGTAGGAAGCATCAATTTAACAAGACCTAGATCTACGCCTCTTCGAAATAAACTGAACTGATACCAACAATACTACACCAATTTGGAAGCAAGTAAATCCTTGTATTTATTGTAGTCCTACGCTTCTCTTTATACATATATACGCTTTTTCAGTGTGATTCATGGTACCTATCTGGTAATTATACGTGTAAATAGGTCTTTATGTAATTATTTCACTGCAAAATTCATGAGCAAACTTAATATAATAATAATATAATAAGTAATACATGAATAGTACATGAATTTATAATCAGTAAGAAAGCTATAAAATATTGTGTACTTAGCTGCATTACGTTATAAAATGAAATCAGCATAGTTGACGATTATAAGTATATTAGCTGCCCGTACATAAAATGTCAACATCAGACGGTGGGAAAAACTGATAGAAGTTGTGTTTTTTGCAAGTTTTTTTGCATACTTCACTTTACGTGATAACGCCATTATTAAAAGGACAAAGACATCCATGGTATAAACTACATTTATTATAACAAACTAGCTGACTGGGCCACGCGTTGCTGTGGCTAACGTTTTTGTCATACGATATTATAATTTGCAATAAAATAATATTGCGATCATAAATTGAGATGTGAGCTATCCTATCTTTCAAGTTGGATCAAACTGCACACGATGAACAAATTTGATACACAAAATCGGTTATTGTGATTAAACCATGATAGCTAGATATATGTTCTTGCGGACTTTTTTGTAGGTCTTAATAGGATCTACAAACCCGTAATACATCATTTTGTTCTATTGTCAATAGTTTTTGCAGCGCACGAAAAATTGGGTTTTCGATTTTACACCTTGTGTTACAAAATAGCAATTTACTTACGGATCCCTAATTTTGAAAAAAAAACATAGCCTATAGCCTTCCTCGATAAATGGACTACCCAACACTGAAAGAATCATTCAAATCGGACCAGTAGTTCCAGAGATTAGCGCGTTCAAACAAACAAACAAACAAACTCTGCAGCTTTATAATATTAGTATAGATTTCATACAAATTCGTTCAGTTATGAAGGAGTACCGAACATACATACAAACTTTTGCATTTAATAAATTAGTATGATTCACAACGTCATATTAGGTGAAATTCAAATGTATGTATAGCGTCCAAGGTTTTTTTTGTATTTGTGTGTGTGTATATATACGTGTACCCGAGATAATCCGAAACCAGATCTACGTATTTGCACAAGTAGGTGTCGGAAGTCGGGTGAGATGAATTGATTGCCTTCAATAAGATTGAGCGCAGAACTCTATCCCATGGGATAGACTCCGCTAAGATAGTTAACCAACTTGTTTACACTAATGATGGATAGTGAAAGATCGCCTGTGAAACTTAAACAATCGGTGTACTAAGTTTTGGAATGATATTACCCCGTTGGGAATATTAATTTCAATCCCAGTGAATTATTCAAAAATAAAAAAAACAGCTTCCATTCATATTTAATTTTTTTCAAATTTGTATTGGACAACCTTGAATTAATAATCATCATCATAAGTGGTCGGTTTAGTTACACTAGTACCCCTACACTAAGTGTTTTTCTTTTTTATATACAGAAATGCAAAAGTACTGTATTATTAGAATACGAATATACGAAGTGCGTAATATTTCCAGCTTGCTAATGCCACTGTCATAACTTCAGGCTCTACGTCACCTCTTAATTGGGAAAATGGACAATTATTCGTTGGATGGATGGCCGACATAGTCGTGACTGTATGGTGCACAAGTCACGAATTTATTACAAAACAATGTAAAAGTAACACAGCAAAGCAAAATACGCAATTTCGTTTAATTAGATGACGTTTTTTATCCAGTTTTTTTTGTTATATAACCTATTGGACCGATTGCCAAACCAATCTGACGCTACTATCAATTGACGGCTTAGTTATATATTAAGAAAGTGTTATTATGTCTTTCTTCTTCTTTAAATAAAAATAATAAAAGTATAAATATTAATTGTAATAGTAATGTTTATTTTCATTGAACTGTAGTTTAGAGTGGACACACACTAACCAATAAGCATTCAATTATTTTCATCGTCTTACTCCCATTCACATTTTAACAAGCTTATTTCCATCTCACTCTGCTAGTATATTTATTTACGCAGCTGTTTGCTTGTTAAAACGTTCCAAGTCACGTGAATGTTACTACGAAAATAGGAGTCATTGAATTGAAAAATCGAAGAAGAATAAAGTAACACACATTGCTAAATTAAGAAGATATTTTACGGAGATGCGTAGTTTCCATGATAGTATAAATTTGCAGGAGTAAATTTGACATTCGAAATAAGAAAAAGAAACACGGATTATTTAACTTACTTCGATGAACTCTGTATTATGTATACTCGTATATATTTTAATAAATATTAGGTGACCTATTATTTGCAGTGAAACGCGGCAAATCCGTTAATATTTAAAGTAAGCATTACTTGATTCATAAGTGCGTAAAGCCAAAAAAAAGAAAGGGATTCAACATTATCCGCGCGACATACTCACTCATCCCAATAGAACGTTTTAGCAAATCCACTTAATGTACCGTGAACAAAAAACCTTTCCAACCCACGGTTATATCGTTTCTAATAAATAAAATCTAAATAAAATTACGGAACAGAACAAAGAGTATGGTGATTTGCATAATGCTGTTCACCTTTTAGCATTTCGACTTGGGCTGGGCTCGAGCCAAGCCGACTCCATTGAGAGTCCGAAGATTATAAGCTTAGTCCCTTCGCTACACGCCAGAAAACATGTCCGCAATGGTAATAAACCACGAAATCAAAATAATGTGCTACCATTTTGTTTATGTGAAGGAAACAGCAACTTACCTTCGCAATTTAGTTCATAACTAGCTGAATTGTGTGGTTTCACTCGCGTTGCATTCATAAGTACTAAAATGAAGGTAATTTCACGAGATCATGGCAATTTTTTTTTCAAAATTTTAGCTTTGCAATGCTCACATGATTCATCGCATCTTTTAGACATAAAAGGGCAAGGTTTGGATTAGAATGATTTTTTTATTTCATATGTTGTACCATATAAATTTCATGATGAAATTTCACCCATAAGGGCGTAAAATATGTCAATGAAAAAATTTAAGCCGGTTTATTTGTTTTTAAAATCAGTCAGTTGTTTTCTTGCCTGAATAAGTGGCTAACCTGCCTAAGAAAAGGCATTTGACTTTGGAATATTTAGCGCACCTACTGAAAAAGGTATATCTTAAACCATGCTACCCCGATCTTACCACGGCCACTCCTCATCTTTGTAGACTCATCCGAGTAGATTGCGCAACGCAACTTGCAAAGATCAACCTTCTCGCTCGCTTTGTGGATCAAACTAATATTATAAAGGCGAAAGTTTGTATGTGTTATACCAACACTTCTTTACGCTCAAACGGCTCAACGGATTTGGATGAAATTTGGTACCAGGATAGTTTATATCCTGGATTAAACCATGGGATACTTTTGATTCCGGAAAAACGCGGGTAACACCTCGGAGCGCAGCTAGTCAGAAATCTGAAGCTAGTGAATATATCCGTGAAGATATATCTTCAACGTGAAAAAGCATAATAAGAATTAACATTATCTACAATACACTCTCAAACCTGAATTGCGTGGCATCTCATTTTAACAACGTCGAATAAAATATACACATATACGCGCTATACGCATATACGCCTTGTGGTGTTACCTGGGGTGGCCATCCTACGGGAACCGTTCATTTTTCTAACGGACCTAGATAAAAAGCCTATGTCCTATTCTAGACTATAATTTATCTCTGTGGCAAATTTTAGCAACATTCGTTGAGCCATTCTGGCGTAATTGATTAAAAAACATCCATTCGTTCAAACTTTCGCATCTATAATATTATAATAGTAAAAAAGTAATAATATATAGTATGGTGAGATTTGTCTAGGCGTTTCAAGATCATTAGCTCATTACTATTAAACCAATGCCCCGCCTTAACTAACATTTACTTATTTAAAATTTTTGTAAAATTAATTTGTTTAATATGAATTTTATTTTGTGTGTATAAATTTCATTCTCATTTTCATTAATTAGTTTTGTAAATTTAATAAATTCATTCATTCATTAATTAGTTTTTTAAATAAAATCACAAAATATTTATCATCGCAGCGGTAAAGATACCGCTACGATGAGATAAATATTTTGTATCGTCCTCGACACAGTAGAGTCGCAGGTTCAGTTTTTATTTCTACGTCATGAATTATGGCCGACGGGAGACTCGTTAAAAAGAACACGATCTAGTATTACCCGTTGGTTAGTGGGACAACGTCCAACCCACTTTACGCGCACTTAAAACTGGTTCTAGCTAAACTTTATCAAGTCCTGTTTCATCCACTCCAACTTATGTGTATCTTACCTAATCCGCCGCCAAGCAGTAGTGTACTCGCGTTTCTGCATTCCACTAGAAGGGTATGGGTGCCGGTGAAATCAGTCAAATAAGGAGTAACATTCCTTGGACTTGGGTCTTCTCATACTTAAGTAGGGGAAGACTTGAAACGTATTTTTGTTGTTTATGGGCGGCGGTAAACACTTCACATCAGGTGGCCAATGACTTTATCACTCATTGACAGAGGGCCGGAAGTTTACATCGTAATACACGAGTATTTCCGACCAACTAGATCGATTGTTCGACGACTTCATCCGAGATTGCTTCGGGCGTATGCGCCGCTTTCGGGCACTGTATGTCTACTTATTTAAGAGATTACATACTTAATAATCTTACTTACTTAGAGCACAGGTCGCACAAACCTTTAAAGCCTTTTAAAGCCACAAGCGGCTGCGCAGTGATTAACCCCAGAAAGCGTTAACTTCTGAGGGCTCAAAAAGATGTGCGTGACCTGTACTTTGTGCCAACATATCGTCTGCGATCATGCTACTCAAACATTGTTTTTATGTAACAAAGCGACAAGACGAACTGAAGGTCCACCTGGTGTTAAGTGGTTACCTTCGCCCGTAACAAGAACAATACGACATAGGTCCTCTCTGTCCGAAGTATGAGAAGAATCATGATGCACCCCGTTGCGCCTGTCACCCGAGACGGGGATGTTACGTCTCATATGCACGTAATTTGATTTCACCGGCACCCACACCTTTCCACCGGAACCCAGAAAAGCGAGTGCAACACTGCTTGGCGGCAGATTACCAGGTGTGGAGGCAGTACTTCTCCGGGCGAACTTTGCACAAGTTCTACTGTTACTTTTTGTTGGTCTTAGAATGCATGATATTGTTTCTCAAAGTAATATAAAATTGTTTTACAACCTTGGGTAAACGTTATAGAGTTCCTTTGTGAAATTCCTCGCTATCTGAACTCACTTTTGTCGTTTTACTCTAGGCATTGTTACACCAAAAGTATAACCTTAAGTTAGATTTTAAAACTCGCCGTTGCATTGGTTATTTTAAACGGCGATATTGAATTTGACTGGCCTCATTCTGGCTCTGACTGGCCTTTGTCAGCTTCACCTTTTGTGTTGTAGGGAATTGAAATTTCCATCCGATTCCCACCCGGGACTAACATTTGTGTGACGAAAATATGTTTGTTTTGTATTTGTATTTGTTAATATGCCACTTACATTAATTATAAACACTCACACAAGTACTTAATTGTTAATACAAATAAATAAATACAATTAAGTACTTGTGTGTTTTATGAGTAATCTCGTTCCCACAGTAGGTACAAGCTCTTCTTAGTTTGGGGCTTGTTGCTAAGTGAAATGAATATTAAAATTAATGTAATTATACATATATAGTATTTATGCGACCCCACTTAGTGTGGGATAAGGGCAGGAAGATGATGATGACATATTGTATATAGTATCTATGCCGCGAACTCTTGGTTCATCACATCCCTTTTTAAGCAGGCAAAATATTTTGATACAGAAAAGTTTTTTGAAAATCCGTTGATAAAAGACGCAGTTACAACATAAAAATAATACTCCTAAATTGATAACCTTTTCTTTTGGAAGTCGCTTGAACAGGCATTTAATTTAGCTCACCATGATATTAGTTCGTGTTTCGGCGGGCACGTCGTGGTCGGTACCGGCATTATTAATCAATAAGCTATGTCAGTCTTACTTCCGTATTCGGGGCTAGAGTACGTTATCCTCGGATTGAGTAATTTGTTTGTAGCAGTGGCTTACTAAGGAATGTCCGTACTGGTCTTGTCCGGGTCGTAAGGTTGCAGTTTCCTCGTTTCTGACAGTGCATTATGTAATCAGAGCTATAATTCAGGCTGGAAAGTATTCATGTGGCTAACTGCCCCGTATTCATCGTGTGACCCGGTCTATTGCGTAATAAAGTACAAGTCATAATACAAATACAAATTTGATTTGGTTTTTGTATACAAATACACTCATATTATGAAGTTGAAGAATATAATTTTTACTGACTGCTCTCAGAGCTCAATTTAGCTGTGCTTTTGTAGGTCGTGGATTCGATTCACACTCAGAGCAAGCAGTTGTTTGACGAATATAGATGTTCATTCTGTGTCTGAAGAATATTTATTTCTTTATTTATTAAATAGACTACTTAACTTTAGATAATCAGATTTTACTACGAAGTCTACACGAGCATAAGTATATTCAATAGATACCCGTTTTATTTTATCACTGTGTCGAGCTCAATGATCGGGGACGAAATGGAACCGAATATTAAAATAAATTCTATTTCAAACACAGGGTATTTATAATTTCAGCAAATAATAGACCTACGTGATGTTTGATAGTCGTAATCAATGATTTTATTCGAGGTTACCTTCTACGGGGTGGAAACCTCGTATTAAATCATTGAAAAGTTTTTGACAATTCACAATTCCTGAATTGATTACCGAGCGGTATAGTTTGGGGGTAGGAGAGGAAGGGAAGGGGGGCACGGAGGGGGACTTGTTCACACTCCATGACAACTTGTCGGTTGCTTTCAATTGGGGAATTCGGAATTAATTCGATATAGACATCGATATAGCTTCATTGTTTCGAAATAACGAAACATTTTCGAGATGTCCTTAAAGAAAAAGGTTTTTCTTTTCTCCTTTGTAATGTTTATTGCTTACGAGATGTTTAATTGCTCGAAAGTTTTTCCGAAGGCGTCCATAAGGAAACATGTCAAACGTTAATTGGAAAATAAGTGTTACAAGATAAGATTTCTGCATGGTTTTCCCTCAAAGCCATCCCTTAAATTTTTCTACTTTGTAGCGGAGGTGCCCCTTTTCAGGGTAGGTTAAACAAATTTTCCGTAACAGACTTTTTCTGATTCACCTAGAGGATTTGCAAGATCTACGAGGTTTTTGTTTTACCGTTTATTTATATAAAAGCCGTTTTCCTTTTCTATTTGGAACGCCTTTGTTCTGACGACACGTTTTATTCTTCTTCAAAAAGACGCTTTTTGTTTGCGGTGATTAAATAATACTGATAAATTATTTGTTCCAAACCTAAGTTTATAAATAATAAATTAATATTATCCTTAATCGATAAGAAAGTAATTCCATTAGGGGTTTCTTGCCTGGGTTTGAATAAGCTTTAAACTTACTTATAACAACGCACGATCAAGTGTGTACATATTTATTTTGAAAAGTGATTAATCAATTAATTAATTAATGTTATTTATGACATATACATATTAATCAAAATATAACTAAAAACGAATTATCTTCTTGGACGGTATGCTATGCCATTACATTACATTATTACATTGTATTATTATGAATCCAGGTAATTTTTAAGAATTAAACGGAAATAAAGATTCTAATTTTGACTTTGATTTAAGTTAACCCTTTTATGGTAAGTTGAGTTTTTTTAAATGTTCTTCCGCATAAGTACTATATGGACAGAAAGATTACGAAGTCTCACCCGCTGTTCTACTGTTACTTCAGTATCGGAAATCGTAATTAGAGTATTTCCCAATAATAGGGTTACACTTGGAAAATAATTCGCTGAGTCAGCAAAAACACGTTATTCAATAAAGGATACAAGAACATCCCGGTTGATGTAATTTTTCAACCGTATTGCAAAATGGTGGTGCTCATAATGGGTACATTAGTATTCCCACCGACCGTTTCCCGCCAAAAGAGCGTTGCCAAATGTTTTGTGCGTAACTCATCCACTCCAATATCGGAGAGATTGAACGTTAAGTTATTGCTGTAACAATTTCGTATTGCCCTATAAAACCTCACTTTCACTTTATTTATTCGCAGTAAAATGATATAACGAATACATATTGCGTTTAGAAAAAATTTACCTCTGAAAGACCTTTCTTCAAACTTTTAAATTTGATTATGATAGCCCTTTTTTCCAAGTGGTAATTAATACTTTTCGTATACTTCGCCTTGGGGGAGGCGTGGAGTTATGTGAGACTGGCCTCCACACTGCAATGCAGTGCTGGAGGCACTGAATACTCACTAAAAAATACCCCTTGGTGCTCCGTCTTCGTGCTCTAGGCAAAAGGAAGTGTAACAGTTCCCTTATTCGCTTCCTCCGCTGGGCGCATGTCTGTTTTAGATCTCATCTGCTGATGAAATGTTCCCATCCGTCTTTATGGAAGTGATATACCGGAGCACGGTTATACCACCTCACTTACTCCTGGGATCGTACGTAACGACAAGTTTTCCCCAAAAACTTGGCGAGCGTTCGCACATAATGTCGACGTCTGCGTTGAGCTTTCCGATGACGTAGAGGATCAGCCAGTGGGTCTTCCTCTCTACCTCGTTCTTCTGCCTCTTTTCTGCTGATCACTATTAGTAATTTTTATGTACTCGAAAATGGCTCTAACGATTTGATAAAATAGGAATCCTTCTGTTTTTGAAAAGTAATAATTACTTATAAGTAAGTAATAATATTATATAAAGATCAATACATTAATCAAAAAATATTGTGAGGTCAAGAATTTAGATAATATTTGGATAACAATTAGAGCGCGTAACCAATTATTCATTTTGACTCACTGAAACCATAAGCTTAATACGAGTTTGCAAGTCAGCCATGCCCACTAGGCAAAGTAAAAATAGGATGATTCCAAATTATATCATTCTATGATAAAATTTGCATGTATGAAAATAGTTCCTGAACACAAGAATTGCATGTTGATTTAATAGAATTTTCACGTCTTTTATCTTTTTTCGCCTGCAATTCTTCATGGTCACTCCAATAGGGAATGTTCACGAATTAATTTTCAAACGAAGGATAAACTGTAATTTAGTATTTTGAGTTTTGCATTATATTTTGATTGGACTTGTGATTTGGAATCATCTATATCTCAGCTTCATTAATGTAAACTCTTAATTTGTATTAAAATTACCTACACGTTGTGTTGAAATGGTCTGTCTAAATCAAGAATAATCGTAGTCACTTGACTTTTTTGACTTTTATTTAGTAAAACTACTAGTTGACTTTCAGATTAAATTTGGTTCCTGGACCTATAAACCTTCAAGATATTTAATACAAATATAGCCTGATTCTTTTTTGGCCATGCCAAAAATGACCAATATGACCTTTCGGCGTATAATGCGTAAAATTGTATTAATTTAATTTTGAAGTCGTGCAACAGTGCAAGTTTGCGTTCGCGTGATTTTCTTCATTCGATTGTCAAATGCTCATAATATTTTTGGAGTGCGTTTGCAGAGCAGTCATTCTATCATGTTATCGCGTGAGTTATACAGGCCCAGATAAAGATAAGCCATGGATTTGGAGCTCTCCTCCACATTAAAACCTCGTTAGCCTTAGGAAGCTTTCGCTGAGGTTTGACCGGTTGTGTGGGATAGCTGGTGCCAAGAATTTTTATATTCACATTTCATGTGGTGCGTTTCCGTCGGATTTCGAGAGAATACAGCGTATTATAATAATTAGATTCCGATAGTATAGAAGCTACCACAGCCTTAGGCATATCAAGGAGTGAAACACTGTAGTCATCTAATAATGGTCCATACTTTGAGCTTTGATACTTTGAACTTGAAATTAACATGGACATTTCACACAGCGCTGCGCAGCTGGTCCCAAATTACAGTCCGCTGTGCAAAGCAATAAGCTCGTTAGCTCTTATAATTTAAGCTCTTATAAATTTATATTTTGTATAACAAGGTCGTCTGCTTGTTATCAGCTACAACTATTTATTACTCCCTACACTATGGTCTATTTTTATTACGGCATGCAATTCAGAACCGCAAGAACATGGAACAGAGTTAGCTTGCGTGACTAATGAGTTTATTTCTATTTCTTATTGTTTTTCAGTTGTTGACCCGTCGCTATTGACGTTTGGGCGACCCGCGAGTCGGCAGTAAGCTTCGTTAATTATACAACTAAAATGATTTATCGTAACCGATTGTTATGCCAGAGACTGTTGAGCTACGAAAATTGGATTAGGGTTCATGTCAACGGGGCATTTAGCTCCTGATACAAATCAAAGCCTTATAAATAGAGGACGGTTCTCGGAGGGATAATACTACTGCATTGTAGGCACAGTGTATGAACAGTGTGTGTGTTCATACATTGTAATCATTGATCATTTATAATTATGTGACCAGTAAGACGGAAAATAGCTATTACAACATTAAAAAAGATCATACATCTGTATAAATTAGTAAATATAATCTATGAATCAGTACATATATTGAAAAAAAGCAAAAAAATTACATAATTTTTCTCGAAAACGTGTCCAGATATTGCTGGGAAAATTTTCTTGGAAATATATGCGATATATAGATCTTATTTTATTATTTTAGAGTGGCTTTCAGCATTTTTTTTCATTTTATTAGTCTATCATTGTCTTGGCCGCGTACATGCTGAATGAATGAATGAAATAAAATGAAATTTGGCATGATTTGAGTTTATACTATGAACTTTTATTTCGATATTCAGCACGGTTCCTATGTGAGAGGGGATGAAAGTCAAAATGTGTTTTTGTTGTAATAAAACCATCAAGAAAAACCACATAAATAGCAGAAGCTATACCATTGCTTTTTTATGCGAACGAAGTTGCGGGTACAGCTAGTAATTAATAAGTATGATAACTTGTTTCGTTTAATTCGCTTTATTATTGTATAATATAAGTTGTAAGAACATGGTATTTTCATTTGATGATAATTAACTTGAACGTGAGAACAGGTATGTCTTTTTATATATTTTCAAAGCTTTGTAGTTTGTTTTGACTCTTTGGGACCGGATGGTCACTTGATTTCGTTTGGAAACGTGATTGTGGGTCGAAGCGCTTACTTAAGCTTTCTTCACAGGGCTAAATAGAATTAAATATAAGCAATACTGACTCGGTAATGTTATTGACATGGTGCACGCGTTTTTATCAATTGGAAATAAAATTATGTACAATATAAAGCATCACGAAATTATTAATTAAGCCATTTATGATAACGTAATCAGTTTTGTGCTGCTTCTTCCAATAAAATCATTTCAAATATCTGCTTCGATTTCTAATAAGTAGCAAATTATTTGATCTCTGCTAATTTGTTTTCTAATTTAATTTACTGGGGTTTATTGGGAAGCCGTTTGAGTGTCAGAAATGATGTCATTAATTATTTCGATGAAATAAATTGATAGAAATTAAAATATTTTTTTGTAATAATATTGTATTATATAAATGAAAATTTATTAAACTGTAAAATAAATGAGTGTTGAGACAGGGGTACAAACGCTGACTTTCAACCTGAAAGCCAGACAGACAGTTCAAACACGAAAAAGCAGCTATGAAATTTTTGAAAAAATGATGTGCATGATACCACGTTCGTAAAACGACGACGAAAAACATTGTGAGGAAATCGGCATGACATAGAGTCAAAAGTTAGCAGACATTTCCAAATTCCAAATTGCAAATAGACCGTTGTCTCTGTGGTGGGAACATTACTGTCAGATGTGGAAACTAAAAAAAATATAGGTTGTGATGATATGCTGACGGTATTACTCATTCGTAATTTTTGTATTTTATTTAAATTTTTACACACTCACACTCCTACACTAGGATTTTCTATGTGGCAGATGGCATATGGCATGGAAAAACACAGACACACAAGACAACCACCCAAGACCCGAGAAGAAACTTCTTGCTCATCTCATAAAGTGTGCCACGGCCGGGAATCGAACCCGGGACCCATGGCTTCGAAGGCGGAACAACTAGCAACTTAAACTACGGAGCCGAAACGAACTTTTATTTTGTGATGCAGAGAAATTAGATTGTGTTTTACGCTAATTATTATAGATATTGAGATATTTTAAAGACGTATCTGCAATGAGAACTATTGACCTACTAAAAGGTTCAAAACACAACAAAAAAAAAAAAACGATTGGAAGAAAAAAATTGGTTATCATAATACCAAATTACATAGCAATATTTTATGGTAATTTGTCTGAAAAATAAATGGAAGCGACATTTTTCAGTTCCGCACGAAAAGCACGTGATGGCTTATGAAAGCGCATGGGAAGAAATCAAAATGTCTTTTCTGGCACTATGTACTAATCCTTTGCACGTAACCATGGTAAATACTTTCGTTAGTCAGAACACTAAAAACTGATTGTATCTGGCATATGTATGTGCATGTTATGTGCCCAAGGATCTCTGTCACGTTCTATGCGCACGAATATGAATATTTTAACGTGTTTATTTTTACTTGAATTTTAGAGATATTTCTTAATTTCATGAAATAACATATTTTAGCTTTGTCTTTTAAATTAGAGGCATACGTTTATTCGCATAAGTAACCTGTGTAATAAAAAAAATGGATTTCATTACGCTCTTTATGTGGAGTTTGTTCCATGAGTAGATTAAGACAATTTTATAAGACCATCATGAGGATAAAATAAAATTATAATCATCCAAATCAGTTCCGCTATTGCCGAAGATACCGCGTACTAAACATAAAAAAAACCTGCAGTGTTGATAATAACCATCTTATTTGAATTTGGTAAACAAGTTGCGCAACTTCCTAATTATTTAGATAAATGTACACACCCACGGAAGTGATACAGGAATACGAGTGTGTCGTGAGAGAAAAAAACCATTTTAAAACAAAGAAAAAAATTCGAAAGAGACAGCAAAGAAGGATTTCATATATATTAAAATCTAATGGCTAAGTTTGAAAAAGCATACATCAAAAGAAAAAAAATGTCCTTTCATTACGAAGGAAATTAAAAAAGGTAGTAAGGAAAACTGAGCGCGAAGAAGAAACTTTTAACGAACGTGTAAATTGTGAACGTAATCTACCTATTTCATGCATCATTCATAATGATAAATGTTTGTTTCAACACTTCTTCCGAAACTCTATGTTTAATTTCATTTTGATTTCATGATTTCAATTTAAATAATGATTTATAATATTTTCAGAATGTATATACTATACTAGCTTTTCCCCGCGAATTCGATCGCTTTAATGTTGATTTTGTCAAGCAATTTCGGTTGTTACATACAAAGTTTACCCCTGCCCTCACCCCTCCGTTTATACATTTTTATTACACCTGTAACTATTTGCAGAGTCCCATATTTCTCTATATCAAAATTCATCATAATCAATTCATCGGTTTAGGCGTGAAAGCGTAACAAACAACCTCACTTTTACATTTATAATATTATATAATATTATAATATTAAGTTTAGGATAGTACGATATATACGATTGAGGATAGAATTTAGAAAAAGAGAGGAATAAATATAATAGGTACCTTTAATTTTTGTTATTTGAATTCTAATGACAAACCCCAAATCAAATGACGCGCGGACATCATAAAATATTCTTGGAATTGCTGGTTTATTTTACGTTAAATGGCAGCATAGCCACTATTTCCGAATAGGCTAGCTATTCTAAGAATTGTAGATTTAGTGAAAATATGAAACATGCGAGTAAAATGTACTTTAGTTTGTACCCAATTAATATTATTGCCATAGAAAAATGAAAAAGCGGTCTGATAAGGACATTTGAAGAATCTACATTAAAAAAAATTCAAAATTCACTAGCACATGTACATTTTCAGATTTTTAAGTCGCATGTTGTCGATTGCACGACCCATAAGCATGGATATATATCTTGTATAATTGATCACAGGAAAAGAGACTACTAGCAAGTGAAACCACCGAAGACGAAAGAGCCAGCCAAGCAACAAAATGTGGTTAGAACGAGTTCTAACAATATTTTTTACTTCCATTGGCTTGCTGAACGGATTTTCATGAGAAATGAACTTAAATGGCAATAAAAAGTATCTTGGTTGCTCCGTTTGGCGTGTGCTTTGCCAGGTAAAGTGTACTTTACAATATTAAGCTCAGCATCCGCCTCTGGGTGCATTTTATACCTTGGAAACAAATAAATTGCCCTGAAACCAGAAATGTACTTTGATCTCATGCCCAGGGCCATCTTTCAAATGAAAAAAATGTTTACATTGTTTTAAATTGAAATTTAAATCAATTCAAAATGAAGTCGTTAATTTAATGTTGATTGGCAATTTTAGTAATTCACTCAACATTTTATTGCATATATTTTAATTGAAATTTTCAGTATAATAGGGTCTACTTTTCGCGTGAACTAGTCTGTTTAAAACTCATAAAATAGCATTTTAAAACAAAATTAACAGTCGAATGCAAGAGTGTATTTATTCAAAACATTACAATCGTTTTTAATTATGCAAAATGTTATTTGACATTATTTATAGAGATGAATGTGCCTGATTTTATTAAGTAGTGTGCGTAATTTTGTAGCGGATCAAGGGTATTCCTAGCCTAACTCCGGTCCTGCCTTTGCTGGCAAGATTAATGTACTTGCTTGCTATTTGAATGATGGCACTTGACCCATGGCACATTACATCATTTACCGGATCCTTCCTGTTTTTAATCATGGATATATTCAAATGGCCGCCGTATTTTGTTTACGTTTCATCAATCAAAAGAGTCGAGTTTGAATATTCAATAAAAATGCATCGATTTCATGCACACGCGACAAAAGCTCCGCGCCTAAAATGGGATATTGCTTCTTTGAAATAGTATTTCATATTCAACTTGGACGCAGGTGTTGAGCGAGGCTATTTGGAGAACCTTCCTATATTTTAAAGACGTTACAGAGCTTACGTTAGCATAGTCTTTCAAGCGGCATTTTTATATTGACCCCAGAGACGCGTATTTGACTGCGATCATACTGCGACCTTAATCGCGAAGACTTCGTGAAGTACATGGCATATTAATACTGCAGTATACTCTTGTTTTCTAAACCTATGATGCATCATAGTTGGCGTCATAGGTAGTAGATTTGTTCTCTACTACCTATGATGCTATTTCTGGGTCCAAGTTTCTTTAAGAGTCCTTAGTGTCCCCTGGGTGGTGAGATCAACCCAAAGTAGAAGTCTACTGCTTTTAGTTTACAAATAGAAGGTACCTAACCTATACCAAGTACATTCAAAGAAGTACTGCCACCACACTTGATAATCCACCGCCAAGCAGTGGCACATTCGCATTGCTTTGTTCCGGTATAAGAGTGTAGGTCATAACATATAATATGATAATTTCAGCCCATTACGGCTTACGGTTCAAAAGTTACAGCCCTTTGAATGTAGGGCAGACAGAAAGATAAACAGACGTTGTTGGCTTTCCCATACCGAAAGTGTAAAGAATACTCGCAGAATTCACAACAGGGTTCCCCTGTTGTGGATTCTGCGAGTATTTCTTTTTCATATTCAAGTGTAACACTTAAATACTTTTTTATGCGTTAGTTTTGATGGTACTAGCTGGCAACCTAGATGTTTAGTGGCTATTGCCGTTCATAGACAACCGCAATCACTCCCATTCCGTAAGGGAGGATTGTTTTATCGGAGTATGAGAAGACCCAAGTTACATTGCGTTGCGCCCAAGTCGCATTACGTTGTGCCTCTGCTCTAAGATAGGGGATTAAATGTCTCATGTGTCTGTAATTTCAGCGGCATCCACACCCTTCCACCGGAACACAGCACCGCGAGTGCACTACTGCTTGGCGGTGAATTACCATATGTGTTGGCAGGACTTCTCCAAACGAACTTGGCACGAGTTCTTCTGCTATTTTGGGTTACTCCTTTCGCACCACCTTGGGGTACGTGTATGGACTCTGCGTTTGTTCCCCTACGAATGCGAGCAACAAGATCCCTCAATAACTTTTATAGTTGCTATTTTCTTTTGCGTATGGTTCCTATGTATTTTCAAAATACGCAATGTCTATATATTTTTTCACTCTCTCTTGGAATTCTCTTCAATCAGAATTTTCGGACTTGAGTCGCATATATTTTTGACGTGAAACTGTTGGTGCACCCCAGCATAAGTGATTCGTATGACGTGACACTCCTATATCGTCATGTTTCACATCTGCCAGGCATCCCGCGATCATTTCTCGTGCGGTGCTTGTTCATTAAATTGCAGTCGGAAAATGTTTGGTTTTCTTTTTTAAGCTATCCCTCAGTATGAAAGTATCATAATTCATACCAATTTTATTATTGAGAAAGTTTGTATGTGTGTATGTTTGTTATTCCTTCACGCCTAAATGGCTGAACGGATCGAAATTAAATTTGTTATTAAGATAGCTCATACCCTGAATTAACAAAAACTATTTATTATCTCGAAAAATTGAATTTCTGTCAGATACACATCGTTGATTTTTTAACCGAGAATAACAACGCGAGACGCTGTTAGGTATAAATGAAAAGTTTCGAAGCAAATTCATCCTCATGGAATATTCTTATCACTCTACTAGGCGTGTGTATAACAAGACACGCAGTTTACGACAAGAGAACCATTCACGCTTCATTCAATCTTCACTTGCTCCAGGGATATGGTAACATTCAGATGCAGTTACGGAGTAAATTGGGCTCCCAACATCTTCGTAGGAGTTCCGTTGGTACTACTCGATTCTGGGAAATAGAAGAAAGCTGGAAGCGCAAAATTTGTTGGAAAACTTTTACGTAGATGAAATTCCTATTAATTTTCTTCTTTAATGTTCATTGCGAACTGGAAAAGATTACAGAGATAATACTTACATTTTATGAATCGGTGTCTTTGAGCTTGTACCATTTTCTTGGTACATTATGATTTCCGTAGGCATAAACGAGTCTGGAAATGCAGTACGCATGGAACAATACATTAGCCGGTACGATTTTAAGTATAATTTTTTAAACTACTAGGCTACTTTTTTATGAACATTATTTTTCAAGTTAAAGAGATACCTATTTAACACGAGTCAACAAAACTTACATAAGGTTAATATCTGAGATATTTTTCCAATTAAGCGAGCTTTTTCATCTTTTACTATTATAATTTATTAGTTGCATGCAACCAATAAATTTTAGATATTCAATGAAAATTGCGAACAAATATATGATTAAAATAATTTCAGCCAACTCTCTACCTAGTGTACTTAAAAACTTTATTATTCGAGTAAAAAGTATGAAAAAGCTCAGTTAAAAGGATAAATATCTCGGATATTTACCAGGATATGTGAGTTTTGTTGACTCTTAGCTTTTCCATGAAATTATGAACAAAAATTCAAAAACTTGATATAACGTATTTATTTTCATACAAACATTTGGAGAGTGATTATTTATCCTTTTTATTAAAATATAAGTGAATAGCGATAACTTATATATTTAACATTTTTTTCTGTCTGTTATATGTTTATAGCTATTTAAAATACATAAGAACACAAGCCAATCGTGAAAAGTTTTACCTCTATCAGTTTATAAAGCTTCCATTCGTTAAGATTTTTTCCAATCAGTTTCATATATCTGCCAATTTACACAAATCCGTAATGAATGACACTTAAATCTTCCACATGAATCACTCCGTGTATTGGTGAAAACCGTATGAAAACCGAGTTTATCTTATCTTATCTTAGTTTTATATAATAACATGTAATGATAACGTTTAACTAGGTACATATACTATTATGACGGTCTTCTATGCATTCTCAATACTCAACTTTTAATATCGCGATAATTAAATTGCGATCCAACGATGTGTAAGATCAAATTGATTTTCATGACGTCTTAGATGTATCTCGATTTATTCAAACGCTTAAATCCCCTATTGTCGCTTCTAGAATTATATTCTAGAAACCGGTAGAAGGGTTTGCGCGGTCCGTGAAATATTTTACGATTCCTAAGACATAAGCCGACGAGGTACGGCTCAACCTTTGCGTATATGTCCCTATTTGGCTATTTGTAAAGATGTAGTGTCACTACTCTGATAGATAGATATTTTTGGACCATATTTCAGTTGTTACTGCAACCCTTTTCGCGCGGATATAGTGGCATGTATATTTGATTGTTCCAGTTTATATGGGTCGGAGAATATTTTGAGCGATAAGAAAACGTAAGTAATTAATTAATATTATAAGCAGTAACATACTTTACTTTTATTTTAGATTATGAAGAAATAATTAGATTCCGCGCAAAAAATTGATAAATTCTACACGGACAAATTCATTAAATTACGATACAGTTTTTTATTACTTTTTTGGGACACACAAAGCACTTAATACATTTTGTTTTACCCATCAACTGATTTGGAAAATTATTTAGTGAATATTATAAGCCTCTAGGATGAAATGTTCAATTCCGGAATGCACGTAGGCTATAGTGTTCAATCAAGTGTGCACGGCGTTGAATCAACCCAATTAATCCCTTTGTGATTTGGTGCAGTATACCAGGTTCATAAGGTCTGCTTTACAGACGAACTTTACATGTCTCATCTTGCGATGGTATCTGACGCTTCCGTAAAGTTAACAGGGGAATCTAAAACCCTTGTGTGTAATATTCAGTGCGGAACTATGCTTATTAATCTGGCATCCAGTATTAACACTTTACGTTTTTTGTCTTATATATATTTTTTTATGTCATTTACTGACAGGACCTGAAAGCCCACCTGGTGACGACACCCGCCCATGACAATAGTAATGCGACTCAGTATAAAATTTGGATCTTAGACTGAGTCGCATTCATCCTACTACGTCCATCACCCGAGACGAGGATGATACGTCCCATGCGCATGTGATTTCAGCGGCATTCACACCCTTCCACCGGAATACAATGATGCAAGCACTACTGCTTGGCGGCAGATTACCAGATTAATCATGAATATTTGTACGATTTTAGTGAAGACCGCAGTTGATTCAATTCAGAATCTTCAAACGTAGGGTATCTAGCTTTACAATTATTATAATTATTCGAACCAGAGAAAGACAATCATTTTATTTGAACATGTTGCTATATTTTCCTTCGT
This sequence comes from Aplocera efformata, assembly GCA_921293045.1. Lineage (NCBI taxonomy): Eukaryota > Metazoa > Arthropoda > Insecta > Lepidoptera > Geometridae > Aplocera > Aplocera efformata. The sequence continues at coordinate 8,554,478 of OV121045.1, forward strand.
TACGGGCAAGGTAATCAAGCAACGCAGCCATCTTTATTCTGACGATATGAAATCAATGAATGCTTTAGACTTTATTTCAAATAATTTTCACCGGAAAAAAGTGCCGGTCTTGACATTTGGCTGCTTATAGGGGAGAACCAATTTGCTGAGTCAATTCTGACCGAATTATTTTACCCCAGGGCGTATAAATTGCATCCCCTTTGTAGGAAAATATGTCCAAATAGAGAAATCGATTCCGCAAATTGCTGCTTTACTATGATATATCGAAACACTTCCCCTATCACCCCCAAGTAACCGTATTCTACACGCACATTTTATAAACGTTAATTTGATTCTTGCTTTTAGTCCGTCATAGTCTTACTTTTTTCCATTGATTAAAATTTCCAACTTTAACCAAATTGACTTTTGTAGCCGGAAAGAAGTATCGATAAAAAATCAAAATTCAACTTAAAATATTGGCAATTTGCGTAAAGTAAACTGAATAAAAGTCAGTTTTTTTGTTACTACGAGCAGATAGCTTATCTGATATTAAATGCTCACCTCCGCCCATAACAACTGTGATATGACTTAACCCGCTGCGCCTGTTACTCGAGAAGATGGAAATGTATGTGTAACGTTATATGCACCTGTGATTTCATCGGCACTCACACCCTGCCACCGGAACACAACGACGGAAATGCACCACTGTTTGGCGGCAGATTGCCAGGTGTGGTGGCAGTTCTTTTCCGGATGAACTTGGCCTTCGGATTGTAAGTAGGCGTTGGTTCCCCTGACCCACCACGCTCTATTACCGTTAAAAAAAGACTTAATGTTAAGGACAAATAGAGGGCCCTTTTACCAATCGGATACTGATGAGTAGTAGTATTAGAATGTAATGGCGTTGGTTTTTTCCCGGAAAGACTGTTATAACAACTCTTGTTCAAAGTAATAAAAGATCCATTTATACAATACTATGATCATTCAATGAAAATGTTCAAAAATAAACAGTCCTAAACAGAAGCTTTATGCCCATTTAAGTAATTGATTCGGTAAGACTTGGGGAAAGTTTTTATTTGACAAGGGACCTGAACCTCTTTTGAACGTCTACTTGGACAGGACGGGGCCTGTTTTCGATGACGAGAATAAATAAATAACAAACAAATAAATCCATTGACATTTCACACGCCATCTAGCCCCAAATCTTTTGTTTTGTAAATATACTTATAACACATATTAACACCCAGACAGAAACCAAATATATGTTTGTAACAAAAATGCTTGCTCTTAGTGGGAATCGAACCCACGACCTACAGAGCAGGTGGCAGAGCTACATCCAAGCGGTGAGGCCAATCAGATAATTTATTATGTGTATTTATTTATAACCATAAGTAATTTTACACAATAAAAGTGGAAAAGTAATTGATAATATAGTTGTGTATGTATTTGGTTGTGTGTGTGTGTATGTGCGTGATTTCGTGAGCGGGGAGTAAGTAAACTGTATTTGTTATTGTGTTTATTTTTTTATTGTCGCCAAGACACATAACATTTATGTGTGTCACACAATGCTTCTAGGTAAGCATTATGAGACAAACATAAAACATAGTACCTGAATATATAATTTAGGAACTGCGAATCCGCTTCTGCGTCTCATCGCATTATCCCATTCCGCTTCTCTCCCTGGCTTCCTTATCCGTTGCACTTGCGTTGCGTCATCATTTAGGCATCGCAACGCATGTTGTAGGTAACTCTTAAATGTGAATTTGGTATGACGCAAACAATTTTACGTAACTATTTTATGACATAACCTAAAATTTGTTAGAGATGTTAATTAGAAAGCTTGTCGAGTTATTTGTAGGAATAGAACAGAGGCCCTACTTTTGTTAGGTAACTGTCAGGTCCAGGGTACAGAGTGAAGAGCTATCTCTTCAGACCTGTGAATGTAGCTTCCATATTATGTATTTAGGTATTTGTACCTGGGTAACCGAGCTTCGCTCGTTTTATCTGATTTTTTTTTTAATGAACAGTATTAGAACAGTAGAACTTACCAAATACCACAAAATTTGATGAGATGGCGCTGTATTTAATTTTCAGCATGGTTTACATCACACTACGCAGCTAACAATCATTAACTGAGTAATATTATACAATACGTTCCAAATTTATTTCTATTCTTGTTTCAAGTGCTCATAGTCTCAGACTTAAATTGCTGTGATATAAGGATAAAAAGACGGACGAAACGATAGGGGTCCCGTTTATTCGTATAGTTACGGAACCCTAAAAGTATATTCCAATTTTAAAACAGTAGCGTTAACTCGCGAAAACAGAAGCGTCGTGTTTGCCGTACAGATAAGTTTTGTTTGGCGTCGGACGGCTGCTTTTACGGGATTGTGCGGAAATGGAGTGAAATTCCGTACAAAATATAAAAATGTTGTGGATAGTGAGATGCGAGTTGCATCGGCTCCCTGAGGGTGCGATTTGGGCGAATTACGCACTGGGTGATTCGATTGCAGCAGTGAATTTGCATATGGAATTTCATGTTCGATCTTAATTGACCTGATTTAATCTTTTGACCGGCTTTAGTTCGGCTACTGCTTGAACAATATTGTTGCAGCTTGTTAAGTATTTTTGGTTCCAGGGCGTGCCGGTTTCATCGCAATATTCACTTTACTGTTTTACGCTACATATTGTATAATAGTAGGTATATAACTTTTGCATTACCAATTATTTTCAAATTGTCAGTTGCAAATTACAGATTTCATCTACCTATAAAACTGTGATTTTTACATATTGAAAAAAGTAATATTAATCAACCTAATTTGCTTCCCAATTTTTTAACGATTAGCCCCAAATAAAAAAATCAAAATTACATTTAAACATATAAGTTGTATATACTACATCAAGACATTTAAAACCATATATTTTAATACCGCACTCGATAAATTTTGAGGAAAAATTATTTTTTGATGACGCATAATGAGTGTTCCAAGTGGGAACACACTTGGAACACTCATTATGCATTTTTCAAAGATTTACTTCTTGGGCCTTTATTATTCCTAATTTTTATAGCAGATATCGAATCGTGTTTCTTGAATTCATCTGTTCTTATTTTTACCGACGATATGGTGTTGATACCGATAACTTGCTACACTGATGCTATACTTTCACAAGAAGATGTCAACCGCTTTGATACGTCTTGGCGTACAAAATAAATATAAATACATACATAAACTCGAAAAACATAACCCTCTTTCTGGCGTAGTCGGGAAAAAGAAGCAGCGTCATGGCTAACCAGTGCGGCCCCGCTCAGCCCACTGCGGCCGTAACTTCACGCGCGGCCGCCGTCGGTAACGAGCAGACACATAAAACAAAATGCCAGCAGAGAAGGGATCCTCTAAATTTGCTTAAATGCCAAATAAACTGCGAATTGCTTCGCCATTTATGAAAAAGAACCCGAAATTATCTTTATTTGCCAGCTAAGAAATTGTCCGGTGCCTATGCGAGTGTCTGGCTTATATTATAGACAGGATTTTTCTCTTTTCCCTAGGGATGGTGGGCTGGGGAAATAGAATTACCACGGGTTTTTACCCTCGTGTTTTAAAGTTATGCATACAAAATATTAATCAGAGCCATACAAGGGATAGGCTGTTGATAATTAAGGTACTTAGAATAAATATAAGCTAGAAGCCAGGGAAATGATTTATATGTATGCAAAGGGATATATGATAATTTGGTTAATTGGATGACTAACCAAAGGTATGTCTTTGAGTCTTACGCTATGATATTTCATTTTTTATTTATCAGTCTGTTTCGGCTGTTATTATTCAATGGCATAGTATTTGACCCCTTAAATTAGCGTGATGTAATTTTATCGTAACCAATAGAAAATTAAGCCCTTGAATTGTTTTTAAGAACCAATAATTCAAGTCTAGCTGCAATTAAAACTACATAAAGCGCTTTTCTTATAGGCTATTATATGGATCGCGTGATATATAAATGCGGGGTAAATTAGCCAGCACATAAGCGTCTATAAAGTCAAAATAGACGTATCGTAAATACGAATCGTTTTATAACGCCCTTCGCTCAAACTTGCCCTCCGATTTGTAGCGATGATAACGAAGTTTGATAAACTAAATGCCTCAGAGTTATAGTCAGCTGGAGTTAGCGTACATGAGAATGAACAAAATATTACCATCATTTTTGCTATTTTTATATGCTGTTTTTTTTATATTCAAAATCGTACTCGCTAGTGATGGCCAATTCTATGGCATTAGAATCTTAACTTGTGTTAAGATTTTATTTTAATTGAATTTATATTGTTTAATTGAATTTATATCGCTACGAAATTTCTCAGATTATCATACAATTGTGTTGCACACTGCATTATTCTGTTTCTTCACCTGTAACTCTTATTAGTTTTTACGCTGAAAATGTCCTGGGCCTTTGTACATAGTAATAGCCTAAATTACATATTTCTACATAAACAGAACACAAGCGAACATGAAAGGACCGTAACAAATCTCTAAAGCGAGGCTGTTGAAAACGTTGGTTTTCTTTATTTATTATTATAATATGACGTAATATCTTGGACAATCATATAAGGTAAGATAATGGAAATTGATGCATCCCACCGTCTCCATTATAAGCCAACTCCACATAACGACAACACAACCATCTGTTTTGACAAAATCGTAAGCTACTTAAGCTTAAATCGTAAGCTTAAAATGCTTTTGGTAGTCATGACCACTCAGCGACCAACATGATGTACTGCCCTAATATAAATTTTAAGACTATCATGGTTATGAACATTATATTCGTGTTACCGAAATATTTGAGTTTGATTTGTGAGTTTTGTTGACTCCCGATATTTTAGTAACAAAACTCACAAATCATGGTAAATATCTCGGTAACACGAATAATAATGACCAAATAGAACCCTAACTGCTCCGTTGAGTCCTGAGACTATCCACACTGCCGTAAATATGATAACTTGTGAGTCTGTTATGGCAACTATTGCAGAACTATTTGTAATTTACATGTAGCACACAATCTTCATACATAATTTAAAGACAGAATAAAAAGTTAATTTGCCTTAGTTACCGCCATAGCTAAAAATAATAAGATTTCGTTCTCGTTCCATAGCCTGGTACAAGTTATTCTAAGCGTATACAAAATACCACAGTGTTGTTACGCAAAGTTTGTAAATATTCCGAAAAATGAGGAACTTGTTTGGGAATTACTCGCGGGTTGCTATAGAAATATCAGAACTTTGCTAAGTAGATGAACTGTTCTGTGAACTGAATTTAGATCGTGTATATTTTTCTGATCGAATCAATTGTAATGGAAAATTATAATTATTATTATGTATCTACTGAATATTACTGTAATAACTAAAACAATTCAAACGATTTTGGGGTAAATACAATTGACTAAAGGAAAATGTTAAAAAATATATACATCACGAATATTTCACACAACGTCATCTAACTCCAAAACAAAGCATAGATTGTACTATGGGAACAGATAGCTAATAAAGTACTTAATAATGTTCTTATGTGAATATTATGCATTAACACCCAAACACTGAATATATTTTATGTTTGTCACACAAATATTATACGAGTGTATTGTATGTACTCAAGTTTGAATTTATTTCTGTAATTGTATTCCAGTAGTTTTTAAGTCGATCGTTAGTAAAAAGGCTTTATGCAAAAACTATATTTATATTATTTATACTTATATGTTTATATTTTGATAATCAATTCGTACACTTTTCATGCTTTTCCCATTTTAACCGATTTCAAAAAAGAAGTTTTTTTATTGATAGAGTAAATCTTCAATGTGGACCCATAGAAATGTCATGGAAAATTTTCACCTCTATGTGATATATTGGGAATGAAAGTATTGAAGTTGATTTATTCCATATTCGAATCACTTGTTACTAAGGTAAATCTTATCAAGATAACTTGAGTTTTTACAAGGAAATATGAATATAAAAATACACTTTTGTCGACTTATTGCAAAAAATGTGGGACATCCTTCCACGAAACATAAAATGTTACGGCTGATATTGCGTATATCTTCTTGTCGCCTCCGTAGTTCAGCATAAAAGTTGAATCCGAAATCTGCCAAGTGAATAGTACGTAAGCAATAAAGCCGGTGTGTTCAGTACATAAATCACACATGTCATAGTTTAATAACGCTTGACAGATTCGAGAGCGCAGCAAATTCCAGCAATATGTCACACACGCGTCTGCTATCTGTAAACCTAGAGCTACGACTCCTCTTAGAACTGGGATCATTTTAAATGTAATGCGGATTTGCTCACGCACGCGGGATTAGCTTCCGTGCGTGGCACCCGCATTACCCTTTGTATATAATAATCACTGTTAATTATTATATATACCAAGGATATTGCGGGAGCCACGCACGGAAATATATTATTAACTACGAAATTGATTTAAAGTTGAAAGCTGAAGCGTGACATTTTACGCATATGAACTAATCCCGCATGCGTGAATGAATCCGCATGACTTTAAAGAGCATATAAGAGAATATTTACAAAGGTTTATTTATTTACAAAAACATCACAGGTTAAAATAATGTTTACAAAATGACATTTACTCATTTTTCTACAATTAATTAGCAGTGTAAGACAGAAAAAGCTTTAATCAGTTGTTTATCATAATTGCAGACAAACGATTCAACCCACACGGACTAAGTCGCGAGTAGGTAGTCGCTTTCTAAGTGTTGTGGATATTTATTTCGTTTGACGGGTGTAGAAGGCGAGTGAATGGTGGGATTTGCTGGCGAATATTTTCGAGGGAAAGCTTGTGGTGTCGGAGGTTCTCAAAGCGAAAACTCATGCAAGTTTCAGATATAGCAGCATTTCGGAGGAAAACGTTTGCTTTCGTAGAATTGTAGTCATGCGGTATATTTTTATTCAAATATTGTACACACCAATACGGGTAAACCTTTACATAAATTCATGCGGCTTCCTTTAGAAGGTTAGGCAGAGCCTCGATTAGCCATTTTTGCAATACTTTAGTTGAAATGTAAACATAAAATTTAGTATATATATCGTGCCCTACTTTTCCCGCAAAAAAGCTAAAGTAATGTAAAAATATCATTAGCTTTTTCGATAAATCAATTCTGAATGCTTGGAAAAAATATGTATCAACTCGATACATTTACGTGGAATAAGTTTAACCTACCTAAGTATAATATTTATAAATGAAAAGAGTAGTGTGTAAATTCCTGTTAACGATTCTATGGAGATTTGCTTCTTAGCTTAATGTAAGAACTGAAATTCTACAGTCAGCAAGGAGCGACACGATCTAGATAGTGACTAAATACCCACTGTATATAATATTTCATATGATTAATAACAGTTTAGGAGTAGGCAAATAGCTACATATTAGTTTGTAAACAGGTGGTACATTTTAATAGTGCAAGGATTTCCTCTGTATAGCAATCAATTCAATGCCGCTGGATTTTCCAGGACAAAGACATTTCTGGAACGAATTCTTTAGCATTTTATAGGACCCAGAAAGGGCGTCACGACGTATTGATTTTACGCACGAGCGTATTTGAAGTTAAGAAATTAGGCGCTAAAATGTATGGAATGTTAACATGGAGCAAAAAACGATTATACGGTTGCCTGGACCCAATATTCTGCTGCATGATTTGTTAGATACTCTCATCGATAACAAAGTATAATCTCTGGTAATTTCCGTGCCCATTTTGACCAGTGATGTTGGTTAGTAGGTTCGATCAATCTTTGAATAGTTTTGCTATTACCGTAATCATGGTCTACCCGTAAAATATAAATTTATTGTAGGCGAAAGTTTGTGTGTATGTTAGTTACTCCTCAAATGGATGTGGATGAAATTGGACTCCATAGCTTATATTTTTATTACGCCTATTAGGATGAACACCTAGACTACTTTTGATACCGGTAAACTGCGGGTTACAGCTACTAGTTCAATAAAGCCAAATAAACAAGGTAATGTGTCACACGAAAGATAGCAGCGCTCAAATGAAAATGAAAGTATTGGTTACTATTGACGAATAAAAAAAAGAAAATTACAGATATTTTTATGTTCGACACAAGTAACAGATTCGCTGTTTCTTTTTTTACCACGGACTTTCAATGTGAAGATGGTTACATAAAAACTATATAAGGTAAAAATCAAATAATTTAATAGCAGCTTAGTTTAAACCGGAACACAAAATTTCTATCAACGATTGTTTTATTTATTTATTTATTTATTTTTTTTTCTTTATGTGAGTTAGTGACGGAACGAGCTGAGGGCCCACCTGATGGTAAGTGGTGACCCTCGCCCATGACAACAGTAATGCGCGCGACTCAGTATGAGATTCAAATCTTTACTGAGTCGCATTCATCCTGCTGCGTCCATCACCCGAGACGGAGATGATACGTCTCATGCGCATGTGATTTCACCGGCAGCCACACCCTTCCACCGGAACACAGTAATGCAACCACTACTGCTTGGCGGCAGATTCCAGATGTGGTGGCAGTACCTCTCCGGACGAACTTGGCACAAGTTCTACTGCTACTTTTGGTTGCTCCTTTAGCACCACCCAGGGGGTACGTGTAGGGAATCAAAGGGTATACACCTACGGATACGAGCAGCGGTGTATCCCGCGGTTAAAAAAACCAATATGGGACCACGCGAAAAGCACTGACAGAAGTTGTTCTTATCTCAAGTCACTAAAAACATACTTTAATTTTTCGGGTTAAAAAGTAGCCTTTGTGTTAATCCAGGGTTAAAGGCTACCTTCATTACATATTTCATCCAAATCTGTTCACCGGTTGGGGCGAGAAGGAGTAACAAATATTCGCATTTATTATAAAAAAGACCAAGAATTAAGAGAGAGAGAGACTAAGTAACGATATTATGTGGAAATTAAGTGGTATATGTTATAACATCTTGTTAAATAACAAGCAGAAAATATATGTAGGTATATTTTGTAATTCCAGCTTACGTCTTGGAAGTAAGTCCTCAGAGATTTCAAGGATAGACATTGACGGGGGTCCCGGATCAGCTTTTTTCACCACCTAGACTAACGTAATCAATAGTTTTCACGTGGCTTTCCTCAAATTGTGTGACATTCAGTAATAATAGGAATGAGGGTTATTTAACTAGAATTTCATGGTTTGTTTTAGGTTATTTGTGGTTTATATTGATGAAGTGAGTTAAGGGGCCCACCTTTTGTTAAGTGGTTAGTGCCACCCATAAACAACAATAATACGGCACCGGTCTTATACTACGGGAATATGAAAATACCCATGTCGCACTGGGTTGAGCCCGTCACTCTCGAGATATTTTCATGTCACGCCTCAAATGAAATTTTACCGGCATCTTTTACAGCCTTCAGCAAAGCAACGCGAATGACTTTAACTGTTAAGGTACCTTATGTAATGATCTACTAATCTGACTTAAGGACATACTGCTTTCTTTATAACATCATGAGTAAGTGTTGTAATCAGTACATATTATAAAACAAAAACATACGGTTTTTGGTTTACAGTTTTATGCTGTAAAACTCAACGAGCAGCAGTCGCCCACCGACGTGACATGCAACATGACGCGACCGCCGCGTCACCCGGTCATGGAATAAAATACATTAAAATACGCCAAATAGGATGAACATCAGTAACCCACATGTCAAGCATAGGCTTGTTCGTAAGTACCGCAGAAATATATGTAAGTATATGCTCTGCTGCTCATCCACGCAAAGCCCGGGCGGGTTGCTAGTTAAATATAGTACGCGTAATAATTCAATTACCTGGAAAATGGTACAAAAAATAACATGATGCCTGACGAAAATGCGATAAAACAGTCGACTACACAATACTTTGTTTATGCTCCTTATTGAGTACTGCTCAATAAAAATCATTAGTTACCGGTACAGACACAATTAAAAAAATGTGTAACAATTTATTCCAAAGTAAAAAGTAACTTGTATAGATTTTCTAAAAGTCGATACTTTAATCGAGTCAGCAGTGAGTAGTGACGTATGCACGGCATAAATATTAATGGTGGTTCTAAGGCCACCGGACCCTGCAAGAATTCCCTGTGGTTCCTAGAACTCAATTCTATGGCGCCGGCCCGCCGGACATTATTTACTGCAAGCCGCACTGCGTTTACTTAAATACATTTTTTATCAATGATACTTTGCGCGGGACAAACTTGGCAGTTGGTTTTGTATGTTTCTATGCCACCTGCGGAACAGTCAATTATTGTAGTATGAGTGTGTGAGCGTTTGTTTGTTTATACGCGTGAGTAATGGTAAGAGTGATTGTCGTTCTGTAGGGGTACAGCTTTAATAAAAGAGTAGTGAGTGAGTTAAATTACGTGGATGGATCCTATAACATCTCTCCCATCCATGTCTGTTCTGAGAACCTAGTACTGTTTGAATAACGTATACATTATTTGAATTAAAACATATTTGTGCATGCCTGCCTGCTCTGGATTTGACACAGTAATCATCGTATTAAATGACGCGGTCTTTCACGCCTTCTTTAGCTTAATACCGATTTTGATTGATAGCAACTCTGGTTATACTGATGCCTCTTCGCATTGCGAATCCCTGTGTACGTAGAAGCTAAATGAATTATAAGCAACTTTTTAGAATCCAGCCGTGTGTCCGCGGAAATAATTTTACTTTAGTGAGAACAATATTATGTTGTTATTGGAAATTTATAGATTTGTGCTGTTATTATTTTTATTAATGTCTTTAAAATCAGGTACGTTTTAGCATTTCATACGATTCTTTGAATATGATTTCCAACCGCGTTATAGCACTTAAATAGAACCTTTAATATTTTCAATAGAATACTCGTTTGTCAAAAATATTAATTAGATCTTGGGTTATAACGAATTCGACTAGCTAAACCACGAAAACTGAGTGTAATTTGTTATATCTGTGTACATGTAATGCGCCTAAGGAGCTCTTGTGACATACTGTATGCGCATGAATATGTTAACTTATGCGTGTTAATTTTGACGTGTCCAAACGATAATTAAGATCTAAAGGAACAAATTAGTCTGAGTTTGAAAGTTTGATGCTTTGTGCTCTTAATTAACGACATATACTTACAAGATAGGTACTTGACTACAGATATGTTATCCAGCTAAGGGAAATTGCGTATTTTGCGTTATATTATAGACTTTCTTCTTCGCCTGTTGAATTTGATTATCATGTTTCTCTAAGGACGAGAAATAAGTGTTGTCGTTTTTTTTTTATTTTAAAATCAGTCACGTGTTTTATATAGATATGTAATAGATAAATGTAACCAAGACTTAATTAATTTATAATATTAAATTTAATTGTTTTACTGAATAAACATACGATAAACAGTAATAGGATGTGAGATGATGAATTTTCATGAGATACAAAGGAAACCGGCTTTAGATAGGCAATAAAGACAATTATTGACGGTCGCAAACCAGACGTCTTACTTCTTAACTTGTTATGACTTCTGACATTTACATGGCTTCGTTAGTTGTAACCTTCTCATATAATAGGTGACACAAAACCACCTACTACTTATATGAAAAATCAACTAACCTACTGACAGTACATACATGTAGTTCACAAATGTAATTAAAAAATAGCTTTGTGCTCAAACGGCTCAGTGCGATTTGGATACAAACATATCGAGGATTCCGATCATTAATATTTCCAAAACTTTTTTGACAGTGATAATTAAAAAAAGATTTATAGGTAAGACAGGCAGACTTTAGCAAAATATGTGCCTTTAACAATACAGGGTTTTATAAGGTACTAGCTGCGGCAGACCATAATCTATCTCTGTACCAAATTTCATCCAAATCCGTTCAGTCATTTTACTCAATCACGCCAGAACAAACATCCATCCATCCAAACGTTCGCATTTACAATATTAGTAAGCATCATTTGACATGCTTTTTAGAAGATGAAGTGAGTTTATCATCACTACCAAAAAATATTCGTGGAATTTTTAACAGTGGCGTATCAGAGGCCCAGCTGTAACAGAACTGTTTTTAATTTTCCTTAGCATTTCAACAATGCTATTATAAAAATATCTTTCCTACCTTACCCGTAACATGATATTTTGTATTCGGTTTGTAAACCCTCTGGTACTCTGGTTATTAAAGATCAACAAAATCAATAGCCCTGTAAGGTTTCCTAGCTGTGGTCACGGTGTGAATGTAATGAAATATGATTTTGCCGAGGAAATAAGTGCTTGGATTTCTACGACCCTATGAAACCCTTTTATGGACAGTTTCGGTGATTTAAGTATTACAATATCGGCCATTTACCACTAACGAGTTCGGTATCGTTCAAATCGAATGTGTTTATTCCATTTTATTACATCTAGTTACATTGTAACGGTAATAAAGGGTATCAAAAGGGTTGTATTTAAAAAAAATATATATATTATGCCACTTATATATCGAGAATAGCACTACAAAAACATTTGGTAGTGATTTTTTTGGATGGATTTATTATTTTTTATGATAGTTTGCAACATAGGATCCAGAGAGATATTAAATAACTAATGTCCAAAATTACGCATTGATAGTTTTCTAAACATATGATAGGCAATTATTTTAGTTTAAATTAAATTTGACATTAAAGACAGGTGTATAGGGTGTCTGAATAAACACGAATTTTAGATTATGAATCTGGTAAAGCATTCCGGATTTAATTAGCTGGATCAAAAGCTTAATATATATTTCCAGCCATATTTCCTATATGTTTACAGTTTCAGCAGTAAAGTATTCCACTCAAAATCGGAAACAATAGACCATCAATTGTTTATGGAAAAGTTTCTAGAATTTCCTATTATAAAGATAGATGCTATGGAAAATACTCGTATTAAGTCATGTGTACTGTAGTATTGGTAATTGGAATTGGCAAGTGGTAGGATAGGACTTCAAGAATATGAAAAACTTCCCTAACAGAATGAGATAGCAATAGAGAAAGGGGTGGCGCTTTTGGGTAGTCGAGCTGGAAGCATGTGGCGTGTACCAGTGATCACTGAGCCGCCGGCAGGAGTAGTACTGTACGGGCTCCCGTGAATACAACACGTATCAAACTTTTATCGGAAATTCGGTAGAGATTATATTCTGTATTTGGAGCACAAAAATCTAAATCGTTTTTTGTGAGTGGTAACTATTCAGCGGATAGTCGATACACTAAGGATTTAATTTAATTCGTATGTGGACAATTTCGTGTTTTAACGTAAACATTGCAATTTCGTAAACGACGTAATATTTTAGATTTCATCATAAATACGAATAAACAATACCTATTTATTAATCGTTCAACGTGCAGCTGTAGTTAAGGTTAATTAATACGCTCGTTTTAGACAATTAAATGTGTTAATTAAAATTTGGACTCATATAGGTAAACATCAGCAAGATGTATCATTTGGGACATCAGAGTTTATCAAAAAGTGTGAAGATATTATTAGCACTTCTAGTGTTGGATTGGTTACTTGCTGACCGGACTGACGCCACCACACGTAAGTAAATCTGATGCAGGACGTTATTAAAGAACATAACTAAATCGATATCCAACGTACTTTCATTGCAACTTAAATTACAAATGATTTAAAACCACTGCAAACTATTAGTACCAATATAGAGAAATAAAATTACATACTCTTGCAAGTCATTAAAATCATACAAAGCACCAAATTCTCTATAGAAAAGATATTCTTAGATTAAATCTGTGGAATGCATGCTGCTATATTTGTTTAACATCAACAAACGATGTACTCTTCATTACAATTTAATTGTTAATTTATGGTTTTAAACGTAATTGTATTAATTATTTATTGATGTTTTCACTAACTTACATTAATTCATCGTTGGTTTTCAATACCTTCCCCTTATGTTCGTAAAATTTATATGAGGTACATCAAGCTGGGTAATTTTTAACAGGCTTCAGACAACAGAGGTGTTTCTAAATTTAGCTGTTGATTTTTGTGTTTGTATATTTGTTACGTTATATCTTCACCTTTGGGTGTGATCTGAATGGATTTTATTTCTAAGGGTGTATTTCAGAGGTCTCATTTCACCCCTAATGGCAAAAAATATGGAATGAAAGTAATGATGTCAGTGTATTCGATTTTCAAATCAATCAAATCAGCAGTTATTGTTTTAATAGCTTATAAAAACTTTCTTATAGTCTTTTTTAATCTAAGTAAATTTATTTATATAGAATAGCAGAAATAAAAGATGTTACCTGAAATAAAAAAAATGAGACTTATTTCTGGACAATTAAGTAAAACTTCCCGGTAGTAACTTTTAACCATCATATTTTTCAACTACGACTATTATAAGACCACTATTTAGTTGCTGTACCTCTGAAATACCTGTTATTATGTTTTAAGTAGAAGTAATTTGATGGTCCATTAAACATAAACATTGTCGGCTCGCTCTTATGTCAAGGCACGAAGGTCCAAAAGTCATTAGACAGTTTCCGGGCACCATTACCAATATAGTACTGACTATAAATTATGACGGCTGCTTCAGGTAGTTCCCAACAAGTTTGAGCTAAAGTAAGTTTTAAAGTTCCACTATTTACAGCTTAATTAGCGTGCATAAGTCATGCATGTAGCTTGTCGCACGGTTGGAAAGTGTGCATTCGAGCATTAATTCAAATTAAAACTTCCTATGAAATCGTGATTAATTTACTCGGTTAAAGATGCATGTTACGACGGCTATTGAATAGGCTCGTAGCAATAAGATGTATTTAAGGAGAGTTCTCGAGTAAACAGGCTGTTTGAGCCTAGTGGTTTATACGTTCGTTCGTTCGTTTGTGGTTCGTACCTAAGTGGAGCTCTTGTTTGTCTTTTTACTATATTAAATTTACTTTTAAGTTGGTCGCGAGCCATCTGCTCTCACCAAATGCTCGCGAAAAGTTGTCAAGGCCATCGGCGATAAACAACGAAATGTCGATACAAAAAAAAAATGCTTTCATGACATTTTTTAATGTTGTAAAACCATTAACTTCTCTTAAACTATAGGAAGAGGAACATAACTGATTTTCATTTTTAATTTTGGTTTTCTTTTTTTCAGCAAGAAATAAAAAACAAAGGATTGGTTTAATACACTCGGCGCATTGTGGATCCTTTTTACCTTTAATGAATTTTCTAGCATCTTCTAGTATAATAGATTTTAGATTCAATAGAACCTGATAATTAAAAATAGACTAGATGATACTTATTGATGATGATTAGAAACAGTAAGAAACCCAAAATGGAAGGATTACTTTTTTTCGCAAGCATGATCCCTTTATAACCTTCAAAAAAGGAGGAGGTTCTATTTTCCCCTGTATATATAATATTTATGTATGTTAACCGATTTCTCCGCCATTTATAAACCAATTTCTAAAAATCTCGAAAATAATAATCTTTTTTTATTTAAAAGGATATGCTTTTAGTTTGGTCCCATAGAATTTTTATCAAAATCGATTCAAAAGTTTGGTTGTTAAATCAAAATAAGTTAAAAAAATATGTCATCAAGGAAACGAAATTGCGTTTTTTTTGTTACTTTGAAAGTATTGAAGTTATTTTTTTTTTCGATTTTTAAATCAGTTACTTGTATCAGTAGTTAAAACTTAATTACATTTTTCTTATTACTATTAGTGTGTGTTTACAAATATTACAAAATATTTGGCTTGTAGTGGAGCATAGCGACATCATACCATGACGTTTTATCATTTATACAATCATTTATTGAGTAATAAAATAAAACGCTTTCTTTATAAAAATATTTTTATTATACGTTGATTTCTTCAAAAGAGAAAAAAATCTTATTTTAAACTAATCATATTTGTGAAACTATTTAAACATTACAAAACAATAAAGTCGTTGCATCATGTCGGTAATAACTGTCCTATAAAAAAACACAGAAATTTGCGACGAATAGCAATCCTGCGAATCTGATGCCTCCCGAGTAACTTGGAATGTGATATCGTAGTGAAAGTAAGGTTATAATATTTTCGTTTACCTAATATAAAAACAATTTATTATTATGAAACCATAAAATACCATATAATGGCATAAGCATCAAATTATTTCACAATATACACACGTAATTCAATTTGTAACACTGCCTTTTGCTAAACCTTGTATTCAATTTATAAAACTCAATCTAGTACGAATATATTAGAAGTTTACGCATAACCCACTGTAATAACTATGATTAAATAAATAATAAATATTCATGGACATTTCACACAGCGCCATCTATCTCCAAACTAAGCATAGCTTGTACTATGGGAGCCAGATATATGATAGAATACTTATACAATACTTTTTTGTTAATATATGTATATAATAATAAAATATTAACACTCAGACATAGGAAACATTTGTGTTTGTTCTGAGTGTGAATCGAACCCACGACCTGCAGCGCAGAAGGCCGAGTTACTACCAACTGAGCGGTGACGTCAGTCTCTCGTCTCTCTCTCTGAAATACTATCTATATAATCAGAAATTACGAAATCCGTAGAATCAAGGTCATTGACATCGCGATAGAATCGCTGGAGGGGTCCCGGGTTCGATTCACGGCCGAAGCAGACTTTGTGTATTAAACGTTAAGTTTGTTTGTCTTGGGTCTTGGATGTTTGTCTTGTGTCTCGGTGTTTGTCCACGCCACCTCCGACAGAGAATCCTAGTGGAGGGGTAAGTTTGAAAATGTTAATGAGTGATTTGTGACGCGGAGTTAGTATCTGTGTATATCTGTGGCATTGTAACTATTGTTTCCGAACTAATGGACCATTTCTGATGCGGTTTTACCTGTTTCAACGTTGACGTGATCGAAATAGTTCTTAATAATTTATGAAAATATGTTTTACGCGTTTGAAGATCATCACCTCATTACTATTAAACGAAGCCGACTTGATCTGACGTGCTTAATGAGGTGATACATTTTCGTATGACCTTCACTCACGTCACTCTACCAAAATATACAAAAAAAGCAAAAAAATATATTGCTTTCTAATTCGATATATATGTTTGCACTTAATATGCGTAAGAATATATGACAAAACTGTGCACAATAATATTTATTTTTACGTGCTACTAATTTGTCCAATGATACTTGAGATATAAAGGAATAAATTTGATTTTGAATTTGAACCTACGATGACATCTAAGGCAGAGCGAAGACGGTGGATGGAGGTGGTTTAGGGCCTATTGATGAAAATTTATATTGGAGAAGCTTTTGTTCAGCAGTGGAAGACTATTGACTGATAAGTTTACACAATATTAGTGCGTAAATTTAGTACCTTAGTCTCAAATACGAGTGCTTTAGAAGTTTCGAGACGTCTTTCAAGGAGACAAGAACAAATCTTCCAGTAAAGTGCCATTTGTTCGCCAGGATTCCAACTATTCACTATGCTAATGGAAACTAGTATTAAATCAGTCTCATATTGTTGTATTAATAATAGTCACGCATTGAGTTGAGGGAGCGCTGTAAGGGTGTAATTAAAATCAAGAAATGCTAATCCATTGAAATATAAATATGATTCAATATTAGATATAAGCGATAAGTATTATACGTACGAAAAAAGCTGATGATAAGTACCGTTACTACTTGATAATAAGTAATTACCGTCACCCATAAACATCAAAAATACGACTCAGGTCTTCCACTGCAAAATTATGGGACACCAGTCATATCGCCGTGCGTTCGTTATCCTGAGACGGGGATGCTTCTCAAGTACTTGCAATTTCACCGGCACTTACAACTTTGACACAGCATCGCGAGTGCTTCGCGGATTACCAGGTTTGGAGACAGTATTCCGGACGAATTTGGCACAAGTTCTACTGCTACTTTGGGTAGTTTCTTTCACATCACCCGGGAGACACGTGTAAGGTCTCGAGCAACATGGTCCCCCAAAATTTTTAATTGCTTTTGTTACGTACAATATTTCACTGGCCTCATAGCTCAGTTGGTAACTAAACTTCTGCACTTGTCATGGGCTCAATTCCCACCGAGCACAAACATTTATATGACGAACATACATGTTTGTTCTGATCAGGTGTAAATATGTATTACACAAATGTATTTTCTAAACAAGTAGTCTATAAGAATTCTATTAGTAATCTGGTTCTATTTAGTTCACGCTATGCCTATTTTGGGGCTAGACGGCGCTGTGTGAAATATTCATGAATAAATTTTTCTATGTCCTGACTAATCACATAAAGCCATTTACACGTCTATAATAATAAACTGACCTAACTCTGCTAATGATTAAAATAGTTTTAACTGGCTCAGAGTCTGAAATGTAATCCGCCAAAGCATAAATTTGTAATGAGTTTATTTATGGCTTACTACTGTCTCGGTCGAAAAAGACCAATATCCCTATAAAGTTAATTAAAAACAACATATTGGACTATGCGATAGCGAGAATGTCGTAGTGGAATGATGAGAACAGCAGACTTTTCATTCGAAGGTCTTAAGTTGGAGTCCGAAGTAAAATAATACAAAAGAAAATTATCGTATTTGTATATTAATACCTCCAAAAGACATTCCATTATTTTGCCATTTTGGAGACGTTAGAAACTTTGTTACCACCTATTTTTTATTAATTTATGAGTCGACAATAAATGTTTTCCTGTATTGATTCACAATTTGTTAATCATTTGTCAAACGACAGTGGCAAAAATCTCATAGATTAATTAACTTTCAGATTTTCCTTAATATCCGACGTTTCCCGTTGAGATTTGCGAGACTAACGCACTGCAATCCTTTTTTGATTATAGATAATTTCAATAAATATAATGTATACTTTTATCATAGTAGCAGTAGAATAAATCACAGAGGAAAATTAATATAGGCTGAGGTTGCTCCCTCAATATACCTATTCAAACATACTTTATCCATCTAAACAGCACAAAATGTATCCACTTTGTTTCAAAATAACCTATTTAGACGGAATCACTTTCCTCGTGTTTGGATTATCGCCGCTAAATTTGACGTGCAGTCAATTAGTGGGGGCATGGCTCGCGAGCGATTGTAATTTGTCAGTGACAGCGTCGGAAGTGTATCAAACGAGCCTAGTTTAACGGAACCGTGGCACCATCTACCGTCATTTATAATACGGTAAATCAAACTGTTCCATCGCTTATCACTATTAGCGGTTCGATTACACATCGGGCGCGTTTATCGTACCGTACGGCATCATACGCTGACAGAACGACACAGGATGGGCAGATACGTAGGTGAATATCCTCAGAGTCCTTACACACGTTCCCCTGGTTGGTGCGATAGGAGCAACCCAAAGTAGCAGTTGCACTTGTGTCGAGTTCGTCCGAAGACGTCCTGCCTCCACGCTCAAATAATCCGCCGCCAAGCAGTGGCGCAGTCGCGTTGCTGTTTTCCGGTGGATGGGTGTGAGCGCCTTTTGAAAATCAAGCGTAAGATCATCATCTCAGAGTGACGGGCGCAATGCGATGCAACTTTGAAGTAGGGGAAGACCTGAGTCGTATATTTGTTGTTTATGGGCGGCGGTAATCTTTCAACATCAGCTGGGCCTTCTGCATACCGTACCAGCCTCTAATGTTCCCACTGCAGGGACACCGGCCTACTCTCGATAAATGAGAGTGAATGGGCTCTGATCTACCACGGGAGTCCAATCCGGATTGGTAGATGTCACATGTCGTCGAATTTTTGGTTCTAAGACATGCCGGTTTTCTCACGATGTTTTCCGTCACCGTTTCGAGAACGTGGTATTGCGCACATAAATTTTTCAAGTGAAACAGCTCATTGGTGCACGTGTGGGTTTGAACCAGCGACCTTCAGATTGAAAGTCGGCGTCTGTGCCCCTGGGCCACCACGCTCCTTCTGCATATTTGCTCCTAAAATTATAAAGCTTTCCAACATCTTTTGCACAATTTCCCTATAATTTGGTGCTTTAGAGTTTCCTAGAAAATTTTCTACCACCAACACAAAACTTCTCCAAGCTGAACTTTCAGAATTAGGCATAACTTTTGTTAAGTTTGAATCTCTAGCCAACTAGTGTGACTTAATAAAAATTAAAATCCATAATCATAAAAACCACAGACAATTTAGTGCTTTCGTGAATATATTCGTAAACTGTGGACTTGGAAACATATAATAGAAATCCGCAGAGATAACAAGGGCACGAAATTTTTTTTTATTTATTATTCATTTATTAAAACTTAAGTTATGACCTGATTGTGCGTTTCGTGTATCGCTATCGCGTGCCTTATACCTAATTGAATAAAAACACGGTTTGGGGTATTTTGACATTAACGCTCACCCGTGTCACTGATAACATATTATATTAGCACTATCGTATGGGAGGTTTTTTTATGTGTGATAAGGGGGGGGGGGCGTCTTCACATCCTTATGTGAGAACCCTCTAGTATTCCTACACGTATCCTCTGGGTGGTGCCAAAGGAGCAACTAAAAGAAGCAGTAGAACTTGTTCCAAGTTCAGATTCGAAGAGGTACTCTCAGGCCTCTACATCTGCTAATCTGCCGCTCAGAAGTGATGCAGTCGTATTGCTGTGTTACGATGGAAGGGTGTGAAGGAAGGAAGGCGTCTTATGCACTGGTGTGATCATAGGTGCATAA
The DNA here is from genome assembly GCA_921293045.1 of Aplocera efformata. NCBI lineage: Eukaryota > Metazoa > Arthropoda > Insecta > Lepidoptera > Geometridae > Aplocera > Aplocera efformata. The sequence goes on from OV121045.1 coordinate 8,575,087, forward strand.
GACGTAACATCCCCGTCTCGGGTGATGGGCGCAACACTCTTCAAGTTCCGCGGCACTCTCATAACATTCTATTGTCTGACGTCACATCTTCACATCTACAGTGAGCTCACAGAGGAATATTTCATTTCATGTATACTCTGTCAACTATGCACTGTTTACGACAATCTAAATGCAACATTTAGGATTATTCCTTCATAAAGAAAGTTAAAATCCAATTAATGCTGACGACATAATATTATCGAATAACATTTTGACTAGCTTTACAGCTCAGTTGGTAGCAGCCTTCTGCGGTGTAAGTCGTGAGTTCAATTCCCACCCACGACAAACATCTGTGTGACGTATATATATGTTTGTTCTATTTGGGTGTTAATCTGTATTGTAATATGTCTTTACAAAAACAAATATACAAAGCAATCTGGTTCCCATACTACATGCGGTGCTTAGGTTGGGATTGATTATATTGATGGCTCTGTGTGAAATGTCCATAAATATTTATATTTTTTTTATTTATAAATCGAATCATATATATATTACAAGCAATAAAAGTAAATACTACCGTTTTAGCTGGCTAAGAAATATTTATCTATAATATATTTATTCATTAATATTTCGGACATCGTCGGGATACGGCATAAGCCAAAGAACTTAGATAAATAACTACAAGTAGGTAGTATTAATACATGGTTAATTTTGTCCACTGAGCGGTTTAACAATTGTGATAAAGCTAATATAAAACAAATGGTGATGTTTACAACGTGATATTATAAGTTATATTGTGTCAAAAGAATAAGCACTAGTTACATCTAATCCACAATTTTACCAATATTCTTCTAGTTTTCTTAAAAAGTAAAAGAAAAATATGGATGACTCGTTCGAAATCTCAAGAAACCTAGCTCTCAAGTAAAGTTCGTTATATTCCTTTCGAAGCGGTTACACTTAATTAAAATCCCCCTCATATTTCCCCAACAAACTTGATGATTTCCCTGAAGGTAAAATTCCTCTTTTCATTTTCCCTATGTGTGTAAATAACTGTATATATATAGGTACTTGTAATCACAATATCATGGCTGCCTGAAATTGGTATGCTGTTTGGAAACGAGGTCATTTTACAATAGAAGTAATGAAGATTTGTCTTACAATTAATACTGGTAAAATTTTATTGCGTCATACACGCAAATAAGATTTTACCTGTAATAATTGTCACAAAGTAACTTTTTTATGCAATATCATAACGGAACAAGGTGTCGGAGGCCATAGACAATAGCAGTATGACTCAGGTTCTCCCCCACCGCAGTATGAGAAGAGCCAATTCGAATTATACCATACCCTTCCACCGGAACACAGCAGTGCGAGTGCACCACCGCATGGCGGCGGATTACTAGGTGTGGTGGCAATACTTCTCCGGGCGAACTTGGCATGAGTTCTGCTACTTTGTGATTTCTTTTAAACTACCCAAGGGATACGTGTAGAGACATTGAGAGTACTTATCTATGGAGACAACATGGTACGTCTACGATAAATTTTTGTTGTTGTAAATCATATAATCATCACATTATATCATGTATCTACTATAAGTAGGCTTGTAAAGAGCCAGTAAACTAGTAATGGGTGCGTTATTTGAAGCATTTAGACCTTGTGCAAAGTTCGCCCGGAGAATTACTGCCCCCACGCCTGGTAATCTGCCGCCAAGCAGTGGTGCACTTATTTCGTATTGCTGTTGTTATTGGCGGAGGTAACCAAATAACATCAGGTCTTTCAGCTCGTCCCATCACTTACGTAACAAAAAAACTCATTAATTAAAATATCTTATTTTTGTTTCAGATGAGCCAGGGTTCAGTGAGCCCATAGCAAATGTAACAGCGCCGCTTGGACGAGAGGCCATTCTCGCTTGCTCAGTGCATAATCTTTCTACCTATAAAGTAAGTCAAAGACCGTTTTAGAGATATATATTCATGATAATATATTGGTACGTTGTTACTCATTAATATGATGTACCTTTTCCAATTACTTGACATGAAAAAATTTACCTCATGTAAAACTACTTCCGATATTAATAACAGAAAATAACATCAGACAATTACCGTTTTACTATTTTGGATGATTGATTGTAGGAATCCGAGTTGTTATTCGAAGTTCGAACATACCAGAAACAATTTCATTGATCGTATTCCTGGATTCAGATTGAATGCTGCCACATTAAAACGTTGGTCCAATGAAATTATTGTGATGTGAAATGTTAATTTCGAACAGAAGGATAATAATTACGAATAATGAGTCTAAATAAAACAAAATAATTAATCAATTCCAAGGGTGGTGTGGTGGTATATGAGCAGCCAAAAGTAGTAGTAGAACTTGTGCCAAGTTCATCCGGAGAGGTACTGCCACCACACCTGGTATTTGCCACCAAGCAATAGTGCTCGCATTACTGTGTTCCGGTGGAAGGGTGTGGGTGCCGGTGAAATCACATGCGCACGCAGCAGGATAAATGCGACTCAGTGTAAGATCCAAATCTTATACTGAGTCGCATTACTGTTGTTATGGGCGGGGTCGCCACTTACCCTCAGGTGGGCCCTCAGCTCGTTCTGTCACTATTACATAAAAAAAGGGAATGGCGTGCAACTAATTGATCCTAATTCACCGCATTATGTCATCAGCACACTAAACGTTCACTAAATAAATTGAATACTGTGCTGGTTTATTACTATGAATTACACTAAAAAGCCTTGGCACGTCCACAAGATTTTACATTAGTTCTATAAAATCAAACACGTAAATAATTCCTAAAGATAAAATAGTCCTAAGTGTTTTCTTGGTACCGACAAGCCCGGATTTAGAGCGAACTACCAAAGCGATTGAAGTTATTCGATTTTTTCCATCTGGCTTTTATAAGTTTTTCCATATACGAGTAAGTGTGTCCTCAGTAAATACTGTCACAAACAATCAACAAAAGCTGTCAGGACCAACTTCTCGGGAAAATGACTGAGAGTTTTCATTATTTATTCAACGGAATAAACATATTTTCTGAAATTACAAACATTAGTACAATAGATACGAAATCCTAGCGAAAGCTTTGCAAAAATCAATCCTTTTTTTGTTTGTTTGTTAAGCTTTCACGACATAACTACTCACCGATTATCAACAAATGATGATTGAGGATTGGTTTTTGCAAAGCGTACGCTAATATTTTTATGTAATGTTTGTAATTTAAAAAAATCTGTTGCGTGTATATTGGCAAACTAGGGTCGCAGAGAAGGACAAAGGACACCATTCACACAAAATCTATATTAAAGCTAGTATCAATATATTCTAACAATGAGTAACTGGCTAATAGTCATAGACACATAAAACGGCCTCAGTCTGAAGCCCACTAAGAAAATAATTTTGATAATTAGACCAATATGTTCGAAGTAAGAGAAGATTCAAGTTGTACCCCGTTGGACCAGTTACCCGAGACACGGATGTTACATCTCATATGCATGTCATTTCACCAGTACCCACACTCTTCCACCTGAATACAAGCAATGTACACTGCTTGGGGAATCACAGATTACTAGGTGTGGAGGTAGTACTTCTACTACCTCCATAATATAATTTAACAAATATTGGGGCGGAACATTGCACAATTTCTACTGCTACTTTTTGTTGCTCCGTTAGCACCACTCAGGGGGTACATGTAACTCTGAGAGTATTCACCTATGGAAGCGGGAAAAAGAAAAGCCAAGATTGAAAAAAAAATTCGTCATAATTATATGTAAATTCAGCGTTGATGTTGATGTTGATTTTGAAATATAATTCAAAACCACTTGAGTGATCTGACGAGGGAACGGGGGACTATTGTCCACTTTTCAATCGTTGAACGCGGCGGAAGTCGCTGGAAGTTCGCTAGCAATTAACTTGAAATAATGTCATAATTATTTTCGGCCACCGCACTCTTTGTTGAGGCTTTGATTGAATTCACAAGTCTATCCAACACCTCAAAATGAAGTTATCACTTTTTTTGGTTCCGCATTGACTGTGTTGACACTTTAAACCATTTACAAGATTAAAATAGCTGCGCAAATAAACTAGCTGCGCCCCGCGGTGTTACAGTAAAGTACTGCCTTCCCACCTGGCCTTCACACTGCCTTCATTACCTACTGTTTGGCAGCAGAATACTGCTGCCAAACAGTAGGTAATTGTATTGCTAGGGTCTTCTCATACTTCGGTCTTCGGTCGGGAGGACCCAAGTTGCATTGCTGTTGTTATGAGCGGAGGTAACAACTTAACATCAAGTGTCACCTTGTCGCCTTCAGCTGGCCTTGTCACTTCTGTTAGATAAAAAAAAAAACTCTGATAATTGATACGACGGGAAAAATGTGTTCTAACTACACTAAAAATTACTTCATATTTTTCATAAAGAGTAGCCTAGTGTTAATTTAGGGTATGAGCTATCTTCAAAATATACTTCATCTGCATCTATTCAGCCCATGAGGCGTGAAGGAGTTACAGACATAAACACAGACAAACTTTATCCTAAATTTATATTTCCTACTTTTTCCCAGTGAATGAAGTTGCGGTTATAAGAAATTTCATATCTTTTATATCTACGTCTGGGTGAATGTAGATCTCGTCCCATTCCAATCCAAAATATCCATACCACGTGTGCTGGCAATTTGATAATCTATAATAGCACTATTTTAATTTGGCACTCGCGTGGAAAGCCGCGGACAGAAGCGAGTGGTATCCAAAAGTTAAAAAGGCTTCGTTTGTTTAAAAATATTGTTGCAAGTTCTACTGTTACTTTTAGTTGCTCCTTTGGCACCACTTAGGGTACGAGTGGGTATTCTAAAGATTTCTCAACCCCAAGATCAGATGATAGTAATAATGGTTAGCATCACCCGAAATAGAAGGTTTTACATTTTACAACCTGACGATTTCCCTAGGATAACTTTCTCGAACGTCGCACTATCGAAGCTTTAGAAAATTCTCAATGCATCTGCCAATAAGGTTTCACTGGTGTTTGTGCGACAGAGTGAATTGAATAAAGCTTAAGATATACAAAATAGTTGAACAACTTCAAAGTTGTTTTCTAGCGCGAGTTGCGCTGTGTTCTCAGTCTCTTGAAGCACAACTATTTCAGCGGTGAAAGTTTATCAATATCCTCGATCAATCCTTAACTTTATTACAATGAAAATTAATAACAAAAATAGGCAAACTTATACTGGTTAGTTGCTCCTTTGGCACCACCTACAGCAGGTAAAAGTAGCAGAACTTGGGTCAACTTCGTCCAGAAGTATTGCCTCCACACTTGGTTATCTGCCGGCAAGCAGTGTTGCACTCGTATTCCTGTGTTCCGCTAGAAGGGTGTGGGCTCCAAACAAACAACGTTAACACACTCATACCTCTGCACTAGGATTCCCTGTGTCGCAGATGGCATGGACAAACACAGAAACACAAGACAAACACCCAAGACCCGAGAACAGACTTAATGCTCACCACACAAAGTGTGCCCCGGCCGGGAATCGAACCCGAGACCCCTCGCTTCGAAGGCAGGGCTACTACCAACTAAGCCACGGAGCCGTCGGTGAAATTACAGGTGCATAAGACGTATCATCACCGTATCGGGTGATGGGCGCAACGGGATGCGACTTGGGTCGGAGAACCTAGGTTGTGTTCCTATTGTTACGGCCGGAGGTAACCACTTACCATCAGGTAGGCCTTCTGCTCGCCCCGTCAGTACCTAAACAAGGTTTCTAAATATTACTTTGAAGGGTATTCATGACAGGAAGCATGGAACCTTCCGATTTCATCGAGCAATACGTAAATTATAAGATTGAGTCTACTCACACATTAAGTAAGTTAAAGTAATTATTATAGTACTTACATCACATGGGTTTGAAAGGGCCAAGTGGCTTTCGGTTCGCCATTCAATCGAATTACTAATAAAAAACTGGTTAAAATTTTCCGTCACGATTGTCAATAAAGCTAATAAGATTTTTTGAATATCGGTTATGTAATTAGCTTAATATAATAGACGATTAAATCCCCCAGTTGGTGCACTCACTCTGCTATGTTCAAATTGAATGGTGTGGGTGCCGGTTAAATTATGTTACGTCTTTCTCAGAGTAGGGCGCAACTATAAAATAATTTTATCAGATATCTCGTTCCCCTAGTACAAGCTATATTTTTTTGGGGCGAGAGTACCCGCTTTGTTATTATGTGTATGAACTTTTATTTAACAAAATGCAATTACAAGTAATCAGGTGCAGTACAGTACTACACACATGTTATACACGACATACAAGTCTTTTTTATTTCCGCCAAAAAAATGATGCTAGGCACTCCTATTTTGTCTAATGCATGACTAATTTAGTGAAATTTTCCAGCTAATATTCACCGCATAGTCCTAATTGGATGCCTTGAATTGCTTTAGGGTTATTCATAACTCACTCAATGATGGATTAATTCATTATACGAATACACCAATCGAAATGTTGATAGGTAGGTACCGAACAGTTCGATCAATGTGAATTAATTTATTATTTTGTTTTTTCTTATGTGAATATGTGACGGAACGAGCTGAAGGTCCACCTGGTGGTAAATGGTTACCTCCGCCCATAACAACAGCAATGCAACTAAGGTTCTCCCCAACTGAAGCATGAGAATGCCAAAGTCGCACCACGTCGCGCCCGTCACCCGAGACGGGGATCTTACGTCTCAAGCGCAAGTGATTTCACCGGTATACACGCCCTTCCGCCGGAACACAGCAATGCAAACGCACCGCTGCTTCGCGGCAGAATACTAGGTGTGGAGGCATTACTTCTCCGAGCGAACTTTGCACACGTTCTACTGCTACTAGCTCCTTTTGCCCCGAGACCAAAATCTGTATTTAGTCTTATATAGTTTTAATCTATATATTTCTATTACGATTCACCGATAGTAGACTGCTTGCATAGTACGAACTTTTACAAATTCTACCTAAAAAGATGAACTCGGTAACTAAGTTGTAACAGTTTAATTGTAACATTACTTCTTTTTTTTCTGTTTTTAAAGCCTTTTTGGTCACGAAAATCATAGTCTGCTTCAGCCAAAATTGAAAATTATACGTGCATTGTTGCAGTTTGAACCTGATTACTTAGGTAATAGTGACGGCGAATGACGTACGGTTCGGTTAGTTCGGACGTTTATTAATCTAAGCCCTGCCTTAACTGGGCATCTATAAGACGATTATATCTTTGTAACTTTGAAACGGTCTTGTAAGCTAAAACTGTCATATCAGATGCTTGATTAGCAACAACCATTTATCAAGAGCTAATCAAAGGGTATTTATCAAACAGATTATGAAATACTTCAAAGTGTTTTAATATGTTTTTTTATTAATATCGTGTTAATAATTGTTGTTGTTAATAAATGAATTGAATTATTTTTATTTATTTTATTCAAATATTAGGAACACTAGAAGCACCCTGCTGAAACATACAGGTGTAATTTTTTGTGAAAACAATAATATGACGGCTCCGTGGCTTAGTTGGTAACCCTGCCTTCGAAGCGAGCGGCCCCGGGTTCGATTCCCGGCCGGGGCACACTTTGTGTGGTGAGCATGAAGTTTGTTCTCGGGTCTTGGGTGTTTGTCTTGTGTTTCTGTGTTTGTCCATGCCATATTGCGACACAGGGAATCCTAGTGCAGAGGTATGAGGGTGTAAACGTTTACGTTTATTATTATTATGACTAAAACAGATAAAAAAATTGCGGCGTCAGTAAAAAATGTCGCTAATGTGATTTGAGTATTTAAACGACACCATTGAAATGGGTATAATCTGAACACCATATTTACTTTAGAATCGAAAATGAAATCATAGAATTACATATATTTTTTAAATACCTGAATGAATAAAATATTATAAAATAAATTATATTCAACAGATACGTAAGACTAGTTAATTGCCGTTACTTCGCACAACGATTACCTGTAATGGACAGAACCTGGAAAAAAAGTTGCAAAGCATGCAATTGCTTGTCCCGTGACGAATCAAATCCTAAACAACATTTATTAGTATCTATATTGTCATCTGTCTACCTTTTTGTTTTCTTTTAAACTATCATAAGCAAGTTGATTAATTTGTAGAATTTGTGACTCACAAAATATCGGACAATTACATTATCACTGTCAAATCCTTTGCTTTATAATTCATTAAATAAAATATGAAATATGATTGGTAACGCGTTATGTTGTATTTCTGTAATTTAATAACGATATATACGCAGTAGGTACGCCAAACTTTTCTATTCGCAAATTAAATGGATCCAGAAAATTAACGTTCTTGTGCCAAAGGAATACAACAATGGCCGAATTCGTATTGCTTTCCCGCGTCCTTGAAAGTACTGGCTTCTCAGCCTTCAAACCGGATGGAAATAAAAGCTAGCATGCTTTAATTGATGTTAGAAATCGAACTGCTGATTCTTAATGGTTCACTTTGAGCATTACCTTGACCTTCTAAATGATGTGAAAGTTATCAAAAGAAATGTATGCGCCACTTAGTAGGTAGAATCATTATCGACGCGGAAGATTATCGGTTTGGCATTTGAATGTTATATACACGGGCGAATTCATTATACAATACAACTAAATCCTTAGAATGCAAAAAAAAAAAATATATAGTAAACTTCGATAAACTATATGCTTATTTGAAACGATGTAGAAATTTTATAATGATTATATCATCTATACATCTCCACTTTAGAATATAGTTTTTCAAGGAGAGTAAAATTATGCGTGTACCTTAACTCTAAAGCCCTGGCTTATTTTCTATACGAAAGCTTTTTACTCATATCCACACAAACGAAAGTTATTAAGCTTTAAAATATACTGCTTAGTTTATACGCATTAATATTTTTATTTCTCTAGGTTGCGTGGCTGCGGGTAGACACGCAGACCATTCTGACAATCCACACGCACGTCATATCGCGTAGCCGGAGAGTAGGGGTGACCCATAGTGACCACCGGACCTGGTTCCTGCATATTCGGGAGCTGAGAGAGACAGACAGAGGATGGTACATGTGCCAGATCAATACGGATCCCATGAAGAGCCAGCTTGGATATCTTGATGTTGTTGGTGAGTGATATCGTATAATAGACCAATTCAGTTTCTGCATATTCCTGGGTACAGTGTCATGTTGGCGGTTCCGATGAAACACCAACTAGGAATTCTCGAATGTGGATGACGTCACAGCGCAGTCTTATATTTGGTTCTTATATGAATTGGGAAATAGTACGGAGGGTACAATGTAATGTCCGATGAAGCTTGGATGGTCAGATATTTTTGGACTAGTTTCTGTATATTTGCAATACTGATAGCGAGCGCTACGTATCAACACGTATCCGATGAAAAGACTACTTACATACCTTGAAGTTACCCGTGAGTAAGATATGCAAAATACTTCTATGTTTCTGATTCTGTATCACGAATTAGGTGACGGATGCTGGTACAGTGTAATATTAAGACGCTTGGATTGCCAGATGCTGTCATTAAGTTATGTAGCTGTGTTTGTTGCTCGGTTAGAGATAGAAGATTGTGTTGTTTTCTATCAAAATGGATCTGATAAAGAGCCAGCTTGGATACCTTGATGTTGTCAATGACTGAAGTTATAAGAGCGAAAAATATGCGATGAAAGATTTGAAGTTGGTTCATTCTATTGTTGTGTACCAGCCTCTAATGTTCCCACTGCAGGAACACCGACCTACTCTCGATAATTGAGAGTGAATGGGCTCTGATCTACCACGGGAGCCCAATCCGGATTGGTAGATGTCACATGTCGTCGAATTTTTGGTTCTAATACATGCCGGTTTCCTCACGATGTTTTTTGTCACCGTTTTGAGAACGTGGTATTGCGCACATAAATTTTTTCAAGTGAAAAAACTCATTGTTGTACGTTTGGGTTTGAACCAGCAACCTTCAGATTGAAAGTCGGCTTCTATGCCCCTGGGCCACCACGCTCTTTTTTAACCTATTGTGTTATTAATATGTTATTAAACTATGTTTAGATTATAAAACTATCGTATATAAATGAACATATTCCATTTGTTGCAATAGATGCTGAACGAACAGCTTAGAAAATATACTAAGAGCTAAGCACTGCACGTAGCAGCTAACTAGGACAAGGAGTCTCTTAGTTCAAAAATAAGATTTCGATATTTAACATTATTAATAAACTTTACTTTTGTTTGAATGATAGGAATTAGTGTAGTGAGGTACAACGAATTAATTAAGTAAGATTAACCACGTTATGCAAATTTTATCGATACTGATAAAAACAAAAATCATTCAATCAGGCTAGTAGTTGTTATTAACTAATTGTTTGATCTTAATTATTGTTTCATCATGATATTCCTTAATGGTCTGTAATAGACATTTTAACGTGTCCTTCGAAATACACAAACTGTTTTATGTTACATATGATGAGTGATACATTTTTTTATTTTGTTTTATGCGAATATGTGACGGAACGAGCTTAGGGCCCGCCTGGTGGTAAGTGGCGACCCCCGCCCATGACAACAGTAATGCGACACAGTGTAAATTTGGGTCTTAAACTGAGTCACATTCACCCTGCTGCGTCCATCGCCCGAGACGGGGATGATACGTCTCATGCGCATGTGATTTCGGCGCCCACATCCTTCTACGGAAACACAGCAATGCAAAGACTACTGTTAGGCGGCAGATTCCAGGTGTGGTGGCAGTATCTCTCCGAACGAACTTGACACAAGTTCTACTGCTACTATACTATGCAAGTGGGTTCTAGGTGCAAGAAAATACACTTACTCCATACAGGAAGGAAATATTATGTACCCACGTTATATTTCAACATCAAAGATTATTTGAAATTATTATTGTTCTTTGTTCGTTACAGCAAACGGAAATGTTATAAATAAACAAATACAAAAGCCAATTTTGTTACTATGAAATTCAATTTAACCACATCACTTACCGAGCACATTTAAGCCAATTTATATTTTGCTCCGAGTTCTCCATTTATATAACTACCTAATCTTCAAAACGTAAGCGTTTCATGAAATACCAACAGCGGAACGTAGAAAAATCTATTTTTGCACTTCTGAAGAGTAAAGCAGCGGTGTATTTTGATTGTCTATTTGATTTACTTAGTAACTAGATGGCGTTCTACCAAATGTCCCTGAATATTTATTATATTATTACACTATATAAAAATATATTTATATATTATATATATTTTTATATAGTGTCTCTATACAGTACTCTCAGAATTTTGAACACTAGAAAATATGTCCGGGAATATTTTTGTTTGTAACACAAATGTTTGTGTTGGGTGGAAATCGAACCCAAGGAACCCTACACGGCACTAGGTCGAGCTCAGCCAGTCATATAAGAAATATCTAAAATTGAACTACACTTGTCTGTAATTTGATCTGAAATTTTTAGGGTTCCACGCCCTTTTCAGGCTTAGTTATAGGCAGCTTATAACTGAGCCTGTAAAAATTTAAAATATAATTCTGAAATAAACTTATCATTTCTGTCTGTATGTTTGTCTGTTTGCCATAACTTTAATGCTTTTAAAAACTTTGGAATCATCATCATCGTCGTTCCGATTTGTCGTTTACAGAATGTGAATATGAAGGCTTTTAAAAAAGAAATAAATTACCGGTAAAAAAGGCTTGCTGAGAAAGCAAGCACTTTCAATTGATACGCATAATGTGGTAGTGCAGAAAAAATAACTAGTCCGTCATCTTAGATGATCCGCCATATTGGAATTAGAATGACATCACACTAATTCCAATATGGCATGACGTAGCTAAGCATACATTGTCATCCCAAATAAGCGTCTATACCAAATTTCAGCTCAATCGGTTAAAGATAACTGATTTAAAATTCAGTTTCAAGATCTACCCGGACAAACCTACATACATTACAAGTAATATAAAAGCTTGTAAAAAAGAATATATTTAAATTAATTCTTGGCATTTTGTCGCAGTTTCATGCATAACAAAACATACAATTGGCAGTACGGAAGCCTCAGTGAGCGAGTACGAAGCGCAGTTGGCAGGTTAATTTTCACTTCAGCTACTAATAAGAACACTGAAGGTCAATATTAGATTTTTTTTTAAACCAACCTACATGTTTTGTAGTAGTTTACTGTGAGACCTTTCGCTAACCCATAAAATTTTATGTTATAATCTTGAATAGAACGTGGTATAATTTACATAATTTTATGGTTCTTCAGATTCATAAAAACTTCAGTAATTTCAATGTGATGATTTGATTTATGTAGTCATTTTGTTTAAGAAAAATTTCGTCATGAAATTCTATAGCACCGCCTGATATCACTATACTAGGTGATATGGCTTATCACCTAGTATAGTCGGGACCAACATCTTAACGTGCCCTCCGAAGCACGAAAGGTTGAACCCTGTAACTTTATTTTAAAATATGTCTGTCATGGATTGGACAGACATATTTTAATCTTAAGTTGCGTAAGGAAAATTTTACAAACACTAGTATACTTGAGTTTATATTTTTTATTTTTATTAAATTCACAATGCTGCTTATTGTTTTCCGACACGTTATGTCGGTAACTTGAACATTACAACTTACTATCTTAACTTATAATGGATATAGAAATCAGTCGAGGCGATTTAGAATTTTAGCGAGACAGCAATTGATTTTTATATATATCAATAAATATTATTTCTAAGTAACGGCATGTAAAGGCGTTTTGCTTTCACTTTTGAAAATTGATGTGGGTCAATTATTACTACTATATTATACTTTAAACGAAATGTACCTAAGTGATTTAGGAAAAAAATTGTTGTTGTTTGCTTGTGATAATTGAGCTTGGCTAATTTAGTTTCCTTCAAGTCGACTAGGAGCGGGAGCGAAGGTGGAAAGGCACCGCAGCAGCGGCGGGAGAGGAGAGTCGGTATTGCCTGTGTAAACATACCCGTATTCCCGCCTCTAAGTGGCTTGTAGGATACCGTGGAGTTTTAGTGGTTATTTGTCATCTAGTCCCACATAATCGCTCTGTTCCATAGCAGGGCGGAAAGCGAGGGCATTTCTCCAAGAAAAAAAAGTTAGTTTAGCTTGCCATGTTGCCTGCAGCTAACCAGGGAAGAAATAGGACATTTCCTAACAAAATAAGTATGAATTAAAGAACCTATAATCTTGTCTACCTATACTTTCTCTGATTTCGGAATTACATTTTTCTATTTCAAAGATAAATATTCCAAACGAGTATGTTATCTGTAGATTTTTTTTTAAGTTAATGAGTGACGGACCGAGCAGAGGGCCCACCTGATGGTAAGTGGTGACCCTTGCCCATGACAACAGTAATGCGTGCGACTCAGTATGAGATCCAAATCTTTACTGAGTCGCATTCATCCTGCTGCGTCCATCACCTGAGACGGAGATGATACGTCTCAATAAAATATTTTTATATTATCTGTGCAGTACCACCTGATATTTTGGACCGCGGCACCAGCACGGATCAGACAGTGAGGGAAGGCGCTTCGGTGAGCCTCACCTGTGCTGCGACAGGATCACCAACCCCGCAGATCACTTGGCGGAGGGAACATTCCAAACATACCACCATAGACGGAATTCAGGGTAAATTATTACAGTACAAATGCGTAATATTAACCCAAATAGTGTATAGGACATTTCAATTAAACTATTTCGTTATTAACAGAGTTAACACGCAGATAATATTACGACTTTATATTGTAACTTTACATTATCGTTTCGTAGATAAGTTTAATTGAATTTTATACCCAATTAAATTTCATAATTTAAAATCTCGTAAAACCTGGTTTATTCACATTATATACTTTCATTGAATAGTGGTTATCTATATTGCGTTTTCAAATTCATTACAAAAAGATAAAATTGTGTGTGAAATAAAGTGAATCTATAGCTCGTAATTACAAATTATTTTGTAATTACATTTCATTATTAGGTGTATTCAGACCAATTTAGATTTTATTCACTTTTATTTCTTCGATAAAACAATTTTCTACATCTCGTTTCATACTGGTATGCCAGTACTGTTATTTTGCTGTTTAATTAATAACCTAGTTAAAATACGTAAATTATGTTAACATCCCCGTCTCGGGTGACGTGGAACGGCGGAGTACCTAGGTCGTATTGCTGTTATTATGGGCGACGTTAACCACACCATCTGGCGGGCCTTCAGCTCTTACACATTCAAGTAAAATAAATAAATAGTAATTGAAACAAATGTCCTCATTCTGATAATATCGCAGCGTCATCGCTGGAAGGGCCTGTGTTGAACATCAGTCGGGTGAGCCGACAGCATGCGGGCGCGTATCTCTGTATCGCTTCCAACGGCGTGCCGCCTACAGTGAGCAAGCGGATAATGCTTATTGTTGAATGTAAGTATTATACTTGTAATAAATTACAAATAAGACATTTCATTTGGCGCTGGCTAGCTCCAAACTAAGCATAGCTTGTATTGCGGGAACGAGATTATTGATACAATACTTATATAGTAATTTTTTTGGACATACGTATAATGCATATACACTTAGACACAGAACAAAGATCGTCCTATAAATATTTGTGCCGGGTGTATAAGTATGCTTATGGTCTGCGTATGCTTATGTACGCAAGTTAAGAATACTCGTGCGCATAAACCATGTCCTGGGCGCCGCTTAGGCACATTAGAAGCACACATACTCGTATGTGTCAAAGTACAGTTATCTTTATAATTTACACATAATTATCTTTACAGTTTAGTTAGTCTTTTTATAAAATAACTTATGTGCCAACCTTATTAAGATTGCTCTACCTTTTTAAAAAACTTCTTAAAGAGTAGTTCATCAATACAGTTAATTTTTTTGATGTTCGTTACCTCAAAACTCCTTGATTTATCAAGGAGAATTCGACTTTTTCTTTTATTTAAACGAATATACTTTCAGATTGGGCCCATTTAAAAATTAATCAAAATCAAAATTCAGTGCTTTGATTTTTAAATCAAAATAACTGTAAAAAATATGTCATCCTAGTAAACGAAATTGCGTATTTTTCTATTCTGTGATTTTTTTTTCTTCGCCAACGTTTTATTTGTATAGATAAATCAGTATTATTGACATATTTCTATTCTTTTTATGTTTTTATCTTTTTAAAAATATAGGACTTTTTTACCTCCAAGGTAGTCTCATAGATATTTCATGAAGACCCGCCCCTAAGGGCGTAAAATGAATTTATAAGTGATGGAAGTATTGACGTCGATTTATTCGATTTTTGAATCAGCCAATTATTTGTTTCTACAGTTCCTCCTGTAATAACCATAAGAAATCAGCTGGTGGGAGCCGCCCTGGGCACAGACTTGGTGCTTGAGTGTGCAACTGAAGCTTACCCGAAGCCAGTTAGCTATTGGAGTAGAGAAACGGGCGAGATCGTACCTGTCGGTAAGTCTGTGATCCGTACTCCTGTGATAGATTAAACTAACTAGTTTAATCTACCACAGGAGCTCAGTCCGGTTCCGGTTGTAGTTACGTCAGAGTATCATTGATTTTTTAGTTCTAGAACATGCCTTCCCTAAAGTTGTTTCACTTTGTTGAGATATAGTTTTGTGCATTAATTTTCAATTTAAAGCTCATTTGAATGCTTGGATTTTTAATCAACGATTTTTGGGATTAAACTCAGCGTCTGTACCACTTGGCGACTACGCTCTAAGCATGAACACGCGTTGATGAAACTAAATTTAATTAAATTCATAATTTACACAACAGCTCATTGATTTTCATAATGTAAAAAACAATATTTGTGTTACACCGTGTCACTGGGTTGGCTACTCCCAAGTTGTGTTAGCCATCGCCGAATAAAACTTGTGTTTGATGCAATCCTTTGTTCACTGGAATTACGCACCGGCCGGTGAAAAGCGAGAATTTTTACACTTTCTCAGAATAAAGTTTAGTTTAAAGTTACACAGATTACAATATACATAGGTTAAAGTTGATTTCGTAGTTCAGTACGAATTTTGGAGTATTTCTTTAAGTTTTGGTGAAAAGCGTTAGTTTACGCTGTCGTTAGTTTTTGGGTCCACCGCCGTCTCTCCGTGCGGTGACGGTAGATATCCCAAAAAGTATCGCACGTATAAGACAATAAAACGTTGCCTGGGTCACGCGGGATCACGTCATTTAAAGAAGTTAAAAAAAGAATGGTTCCTTACTTTTCGTCTTTATGAGAACGCTACAGTACTATATATGATATAATATGTATAATGTATTAGGAGTACAAATAAGTTTACAAATTAAATATTTATTGTAGAAGAACAGTAATATAAATTTATTCAAAATATTGCCCATCACTTGCAACCACTTTTTCCCATCTCTCAGGCAGCATTCGAATCCCACGTCTGAAGAACTCCTTGTCTTTTGAGGTTATCCACGAATCAACCCAATTTTTGGTATCCTCATAAGATGTGAATAATATTATATTTACCCACTATGTTTATTCTAATTTTACTACACCTCTACTGTAGACTTTGTTATTTGGCTGACACTTCCAGACAATACCGAGAATAATATGATCTTATGAATCTTATCTAATTACCATAAACGAGACATTTTTGTATAAATATACATGTATATACAATACCTATATTTTTGAATTTGGATAGATTTGGATGAAATTTTGTGTTTAGATAGCGTTTTTATGTTTTAGTTTACCAGTACAATTGTATTTCTTGTAAAAACTCATTTTTTTACAAAAAAACTCATTTCAAACAAAAAAAACTGAGAGCTTTTTGATTTTTTGTGTTTGTTTTAAAAGATCCAACTTAGATCGAATCATCACTTACCATCAGGTGAGATAGAGATCCAGCGCTAAGCTATAAAAAAAAAAAACTATAAATTTACATTATATACTCGTAAAAACATTTATTTATAAGCCGCATTTCTATAAATCCCGTCAGTTATTTCCCAGTTTAAAACTACCCTCCCTTAAAACAAATAAACACTAAAATAACGAGTACCTAAAACAAATTAATCTAGGTTACGCTTACATTTCATTTACCTACGTCAGGGTTTCTAAAACTGAAATAATACCTGCTAATGAAAAGTATCTATTTATAATGTCTGTATGGTATCTCCATCTTTTGTTATGTCATTTGCAATAGGGGTGCAGACGTTTAACGTAATACAAGAAACAATAAGTTAAGTGACAGTATTGGACAATTGTACATTCACAATAGTGCTCTTGACATTGACTTGATAGTGTGCATTGACTCAGATGGCGAGATATAATAGTTTTGTTCCTTGTTAGTTCCTTCATTGATGATTGCTATAGTTGGTCACTTACTAATAAATATACTCTTTGTCCACTACCTCGTAGCAAGGACTATTAACATACCGACAGATACTACTATGCCGACTTGACCGTATCAACAACGTATCATACCCGTATACAACGAATCCAGTGACCGTTTAAACCGCATTCAATTAGCGTACGGTGCCGGTTCTAACGTAGCGTAGTGACACCTACAAAATATTCTCGTCTCTCGTCCAGTCCTGTCCGGTTACTACGGAATTGGTCTGATGGGCGATGTTTCATGAAGAATATTTTTTTGCATGTGCCGGTATTGTTGTGGTCGTGATATACGTTCTATTCGTTGTACTGGATAGAAGAATTAATTTAGCATACCTTTTCATCATATAAAACGCAGTGGCCTTATCAACCCTATTCAATTGGTGTACGCTGCTGGTTCCAACATTGCGTATCGTGCACATTTTTAATAATTTCATATAAATCATATAAAAAATAAAATAAAAAATAAAAATGGGTTTTTTCAATTCTATACAAATAAATAAAATTGGCTTTGTAATGTCATTTTGTAATGTCGAAATAACTGATTTTTACTGAATGCATTTGGAAGTATATACTTTACTTATGAAAAAAACTATAGGAATTCTGTCTGTTTGATCTGGCTAATCTCTAAAACGGCTGGACCTTTTTGACGGGACTTTAACTGGTATATAGCTGATGTTTATTTAAAAAAAAACCAAAAAGCATTGGGTTCTGCGCAAAAAATGTTAAATATAACTCCGACAAAGTGGGGAATAGCTAAAATGGAATAAAGTTAGTATCACCTGTCGGATTTTAGAAAAATAATGATTTGACTGAAGAAAAGTGTGAGCCAAGTTATTCATGGGAAAATAATGGTAGCGATGAGTTCACCACTTCAGCGTATACACTTGTACAAGGTGAATAGTGGCCCAATGCGGCTGTAAAATCCTTCGGGGCAAATGACGTGTATTTATGGCATGTAACGTTTAGGTTTCTTCGCGTCTCTTCTTTCACCTTTTACCAATATTTTGACAGTTACTTATTCATATATGTATTTTAGATTCAGTAGAGCCTTTGTCGATGGTAACCGAAATGTGTTATTCTATTGTCTGAAGGTTAACGAGCACGCCCATTGTAAGCAATTTACCTTTGCTACTTAAAAATTAAATAGTTCGGTACTACGTTGACATTTGATACGATTAAAAAATGTCTTTAAACCCAGGAGTTATGATAATTATGTATTTTTGACTTAAAATCAACTAGTTACCTACTGGTTATCAGCTTAGCTTAGTAGTTCTTTAGGCTCATTACATGCTCAAAGATATGTCAAGTTACAAACAGTTTTCGGTATTATCCAGTATTATTTATCAAGTTTACACCTGTCCATTGCATAATAACAAGTGAAAGTGGAAAATTGTACGTAAATTGACGTCCACGTGGATACGTTTCCACAACACCATAGAAAAAAAACCCAATGGCACTTTAATTTTTTTTAAGCTTTTCAAAAATTTTAATCGCTTTATTCTCCTTCAATTCAAAAGTTGTACAAAATAGTTATTCACAGAACCTGTTATCTAGTAAACTTTAATTAAATTTGTACCTTATTAATTTCTGAAAATAAATCTGCGTGTACTATCTCTTAGCTGAAACTTACAGAGCTGACATTAAGAAACTTTTTTCATTACTCAGGTAAAAGCTAACCGGAAGTAAATGTACTAAATATTGTCTCTTTCTCATCAGTTTTCCACTGACTTTCCTTTCAGCTAGTTGTCCTTTGAAAATTAAAGTTTATTAGCCTCAAGACATAAATACAGCCGTTAACTTCTTTTTAGTCCCCAGATTTCAACACGTTGTTTCAAAGGCAATTTCATGAAATGTTTCATAAATAATTTGGGCGTAAAAATATACATCAATGAAATAAAAATACTTTTTGAGAAACACTCGGATTCAAAGCATTTATTGAAAATAAAGTCTTGGAATTGGCCCAATCGTACGGGCATTGATTTTTCCATTATTTCTTGCCTGAGTCCCCTGAGAGTTCGCAAAATTAAATGTTTTAATTTATCGTGTTCATTTGATGTGGAACCTTGGGAAAAATTGTGCCACCTTAATCGAAACTTCTGTTTCATTTACATTATAAATTACAATGCGTAGTATATTAGTGAACAAAATATTGCTTTAAATAAATTTAAAAAAGTATCGTTTACACACTATTACCCCTGCTCTTGGCCTCCCTGTGTCACAGGTGGCATGAAAAAATACACAAGACACAAGAAAAAAAATTCATGCTCACCACACAAAGCTTACACCGGCCGGGAACAATAATTTTGATATTTGTGGATGTGTCTCACAGCGCCATCTAACTCCAAATTTTTCTGAGTGGAAATCGTATCCATGACCCACAGCGCAGAAGGCAAAGCTGTTTGAGCCAACTAAGCTGTAAAATTAAATCCTTTAAAAGCGTGATTCTTTAAAAAAGTGCAACATTTTATTTACGTATATTACGGAACTAGCTACTGCCCACGGCTTTTTCCCAAGTGGTATCCGGTATATATTATATCACATTGTTGAAAGTTTCAGCCAAATCGGTTCAGCACTTATGTTAGAGTAACAAATACAACACCCACACATTTATACATCCAAACATAAATCACGTTTATAATATTGGTATAATTACAGTTATGGTGGACTAGTTGATATTATCAGACATTAAAATGTATCAACGGATTCATTTTCTGAAACTACACGTAAATAAAGAAGATCATTTTTCAGGAAGTTATATTTTTTAGGATTCAACTTAAAAATAGATTTTCTTTGAAAGTAGTTCCTTTGAACGTATCAATCAAATGTTTGTTGTTTATAGACAAATTTCTGCCAAAAACTACCAAGTCATCTAGATAAACAAAACATTTATCAAATGCTAAAACTATTATTATTATTATAATCCTGATTTAGCAACTGACATACGAGTAACTCTACTGAAAGCACTTAGACTTGTCTTTAGTCCCATGAACAATCTTTTTATTTGGTATTAGGTTACTAGTATTGCTATTTACAGATTTATATATGTAGGTCATAGGTTATTCATACATTATACATGCTATACCTGAATAGAACAATCAAAATGAATAACAAAATATTTCTGATACTTTTATCTCACCCAGATTTGAAATCCAGCGAGACTACATTCGCACACAAAATAACTTGGATATTAAATGTCATGTTCTAATAAAAACCTTTCTCGTGTCAAGGAGGTGGGCTCGAGCCTCAGAAGATAGATGGCTCGTATAGATCAGTGCTTCGTCTTGCCGTCAGAAGGGTCACTAGTTCCGATTACGGGACATACAAATGTGTATCCAAAAACTCACTCGGAGATACGGAGGGCACCATCAAATTGTATCGTAAGTAACTTGATATTTTCCTGCTGACTTCAAAAGCCTTAGGATGATATATTAGAGACAGTACTTGAACGCAAGTCTCTTAGTTGGTAAAAGGCAGTCCAAGAATCTAATTTGGTAGTGACTCAGATGGCTCAGCTAAGAATAACGGCTTCTATCTATCCCTAAACGATATAACGTGTTCTTCGAAATACTTGCAAGCCCTCAATGGTGATTTCACTAATCTAAATCTAAAAATACTGGTAATACATATATAAGATCTCAGCACTAAAATTGTTAGTCATAAACATAATGTTGCCATTATCATTTATTTATGTAAAGTAAAATAATTTTACTCGAAGTAGTGAAAATCTACTAGTCTACTTGTCTACTATTCGATGTGTTCTATTTATATTGCTGCTACCCGTCTATCTAAGTCGTATTACTATTGTTACGGGTTGTGATAACTACTTAACGACAGCTCGTTCCATAAAAAACAGTCTTCCTCATATTTAAAAAGTTTTAGTATTCACTCATAATAAACCCGTCTGTATAATTCAAGTTGCAAGAGCATAAACATAATTGAGGGTGCTCAATAGATATAATTTGATTTTTTTAGCTGACTTATAAGCCGGTTTTAAAACCACGTTAGACCGTTGAGTTTAAAATTCCTTTGAATTAGCCCGTCTGGATTAATGAGTTTCTTAGGCAGACTTAAGCGGCTTCTGCAACGTAGAGCAAACTAGGATTATCAGATTTCCCCTATCTATAATTCAGTGTGAAAACAGCTTAATGAATTTTCCTACAACGTCGGGTACACAGCTTTCTTGAATTATTTTTAAGATGCAAACATTCTTTTTACAGCTATGCCACTACCAGCGACGGAAAATAAAAATGGTGAGCTTACTACGAATTCATTTAAGCGTTTCACTTGGCATTTTATTTTTATTAAAAGTGTTCCATTCTTTTCAGTTGTTCAGAGATTGAACATCATGGCAGAGAAAGCATCTGAAAGCACGCCTTTCGGAACTCAAGGTGAGTTTATTGCATCGCAATCATGGCTTCGGGCTCAGTGGTGCTTACTGAGAGAAGTCTGAGTCTACTAATAAAAAATATGTATTTAAATAATTAAAATATAAATGACCTATAAGAATATTTTCTTATAAAAAAATAATTGAATAATTGAATTGACTGATGTAGGCTGATGATGACGAAGAATCAGCGGTAAGGTGTCGAACTTTGAACGACTTTTGAGTTTCTTCAATTTGTTACACCTTCTTACAAAGCTTACAAGTTGTATGATTTTAATTCTTTGTAAAGTTCAGGTAGTGTTTGGACCTTAAAATGATTATTCTGACATACGAAAACATCGAAAATGTTATTCTCCTACTAAGGTAATTTGCAAATATCTAAAACAAGGTTTGGAAAAAAAAAAAACATTATTTGCCTCCTTGGAATACAGGTTAAAAAACCATTATAATTATCGTGAATTGTTTCTAATTAGCTATATTTTTATTTTAGATTTCAGGTTACAAGATTACAACAAAGCCGCCTCCAAGGATCGCTTCTGTAACAGATTTTTGTTCTCATTAGTGTTTTTAATCAAGTTAGCTTCATTTTAGGGAAATATTCAATTATGAATTAATTAATTAAGCTTTTCATTCCCTTTTTAGGGAAAAGTAGTGATGTTAATTTTATATTATGAATGTGTTATTTATGAAATCATCATCAGCATTGATCATGGTGATATTTTTTGTACCTAGAAACACCTGGCAATTAGGATAGTGAACAGTGACCTAACTGGTTAGAAAATGCTATAATTTTGAAATACATAGCTGTTCTGATTTTCCTTGATGTTCTGATTATTTTATGGTATCATTATTGTCATTTTTGGGAAATCCCGTTTTAGTATTGTACTTTATATAATTAGCTAAATTTGCTATGGAAATATTGTCATAAAGTAATTGAGATCAATTAATATCGTTGCCATTTAACGTAGAACTCTTGAAGTCAACGAGTTAATTACTGAAATGATTTTTATTCCTTATCATGGTTATAAAATCTTAATAACAAAAGTAAATTATATTATATATTATATTAAAATTATGCGAAATAATTATGTGTGAATATAAAGATTAGAAATTATCACAAGACTAATTATTTTAGTACTGTTTCAATCGCTAAATTATTAAAATTAATTGCCATCAAATATTTACATATCGTTTACACTTCAAGTTAGCGTATTAAAATAATTAGACTATTGGTAAGGATGTATCAAAGTATTAATAAATATAGACTGAGAAATGTAAATAGGTAAAAATTAAATGTACAATTGATAAACTTAAGGAATAGTTTGAGAAATATCTATAATAATAACCTTCATGCACGGTAAAATATTTCAGCGATCTCGATTGGGAATCTGTCGTCGTGACTAAATATGTTACTGCCTGTAAGATGTTGATTAAAATAGGCATTGAATATAATTATTGCATTGAATAATGTTAATTTAAGATTATCATGCAAATGATAAGGACTTACCTGACTTAGAACACATTTAGCTGCTATAATATAATTAATGGTTTCCGTAATCGCTTAGTTTTTTTTACGAAAAATATGGTAGTAGCAAACCCAGGGCACCACTTAAAGAGGTACTTCGACCTCGCCGCTGGGATTGGTGCAAAGATGCAGTGGTTACTCTGTTCTGTCCTGATGACAAGATAAGATAGGTGCTTCTGATCACATAGCACATATTCTTGGTGACCCCGAGAATATGTCTTGCAGGCTACAACTAAAATACGCAGCATAAACCTCCGAACACAACAAACTTTTTCACATTTAGGTTCTATTTCCGCTGTTGCTATCGATTTCGTTCCTTGACGAACGAAATAGCGGCGAAAATGTGATTTAACGCAGCCAGCAGTCAATCCGCGGTGAACTTTTCTAGCTGCAGAGGTCCTTATATTGTACTTTTTATGTACTCGAACGTATATTCATCATCAAGTGGGTCTTATACGCCGGTTATAATTTAATTTCTGGAAGATTTTCTTACTCACTCACCATCGAAACAAAGCAGAATGACTGTAATTGTAGCTCATGTTTTTAACTCTTAATGAATAAATTAATTTTTGAAGCTCCATTGATAATACGGCTTGGTACAGTTGTATTCGAAGCAAGATGTAAGTCTGATAAAAGTCGTGTATGTGTTGGCTAAGTAACTTCCTACTATGTAATCGCGTTTGATATAATAATAAACAGTTATTTGAATTAAAAATGGAAAAGAAATCCCAGACAATAATCATCTATTAATTCACAAAGAAATGACATTGCCGATAAATATACCATTAGATTGTACCAATTAACGAAAAGTATAATAGTATCACTAGAATTCACAACTAAATGGGATTCACGTATATTGAGTTGAGAGTTGGTTAAAACAAAAAAGTAAAATATATTTCAAGAAATATATAAAATGCTACTGTACTTTACTGAAAATACTCACATTCTACAATATAATATTAAAAAATGATTCTATATTTTGCCAGGCAAAAGCAAGTACCCCAACAAAACATTAAGAATTTCGAAATATCACATCTGGGCAAATATGCCCAGCCTTTCTCAAATGATGCGCTTACCAACGAACAGCATTTATTTTTATTTGTATAGATTATTAGTTTACAGCTTAAGCAGTATTTTCACCAAAATTCTGCGTTACACTGATATAACTGTTACAACTGTCTGGTGCGGAACTCTAAGAATAATTATTTTAAATGCGGAATGTTACAATGTGATAACACTAGAACTTTCGCAAGCCGAGTAAATTACAAGTGCAACTTTGTTCGTTGTCAGAGGTCTTGTAACTTCTGTAGGTTTTAGAAGGATCCCAATTAGTGTCTTGGGAAAGGAGGAAGGTATTTCATAGTACTATACTCTAAATTTGTGCCCAATTAATTTTCATTCGGGTATGTTTCACCGCTGTTTCACCGCTGGCTCTTAACTTTCTACCTGCTAGATATCATCTATTTAAATAATATTTTGATTAATAGATGATAGCATCTATCTAAATAATATTTTATATCAGCTTTTCGTTTTGCTGATCTGGAGGCCTCCTCTAAATCTCAAATCAATTCACAAAATTTTGTGATCATGAATGTTCCTTTTTTGGTTTGAGGTTTGAGATTTAATTACACGAGTTAACAAAAGTCAAGTAGCTATCTGATTGAATAAATCTCGAACCTATAAGTATACTTTTAAGGTTAAATTTCAATGACATATAGGAACATTTTGAAAAAAAAATTGAGAGTGTGGGTTGGCCACCAGATTGATACTGTATTTTACCATTTTGTATTTAAGTGCTCTATGAAATTTGTAATAGGTACAAATATATGTTTTTTTGATGAGAATCATGTGCGCGTATGTTTGTCAATTAAATGTAAGTACTTAATAAATTAAGACGCTAATGTATGGAAACGGCTTTTATTGATTCGGTTGAATTCATTATTAACAGGGATTTTTGATTAAATATTTATCTAGTCAATATAAAAAAATCGGTAAATGTAAATAATTCACTGCATTTTTTGTTAAGTAGATAATATTTTGTTATCACGTGGACCATTATCTTTTTAGTTAAATAAATATGCTTTAGTTAAAATAGCTTATTTCAGTGTTTTATTGAAAATACCAACCAACAAACCATACAACGATTGAAATGCGGAGATTAAGGAGAATTATCACCTTTGGATTTGGCTTAATATAACCAGACTGAAGTAGCGATAGTGAGCTAGAACTCACTGTTATTCTATCTCGGGAAGCCTTTATTTTTTTTTGTTTGTTGACGAAGGGGAATCTGCAACAGATACACCGGTTGCCCTGGGGGAGACAACCGAGTTATGTGGGACTTTTACCCGAACTAAACCCCTCCGGTGGTCGACCTCTGCGCATTCGAGGGTCTCTGGGCTCTCCAAAGGAACTTCACCAGTGAATCTCGGGAAGCCTATACCAAGGAGTGTCATAAGCATCCTTTCCATTCAAGCTACATGTCGTGCTCGAATTAAAAGTAATTAGTCGAAGTTAAAAGGCCTGAGGCTTGTTATTGTCTAAGAACAGGCCTGATAAAACAACAGTAATGATATTAAATTAAAAATTCCACAAAACTGCTTGCTTCTTCATGCCTTTGAAAACTCTATGGATATTGGGAACAGCCCCGTTCGAATTGAAAATAACTCTAAATAAAGGATCGCGTGCATATGATAATAATCAGTTTCGTATCTTAAGCCGGCGTATCGTAATCGTGTACGTATCGTGAAGATGCAAAGATACGTGTAGCCACTTTCACCACACACTGGACAACCGTGTCCTAAGCTGGCAATACTGCAGCCCCCGGCTCCTGGCGCTACCACTCTCAATCGGGTTGATATGGTCAACAGACCCACGGCGTATGTATAACTGAACTGGTACGGGCCAATAAGCACCAAGTCGGACGGTATTTCCTGTCAAAGTTTTTCTATTTTCTTCGAAAGTAGAATATAACATGAAAACTGGCGATTTGCGTAAACTAGCCACGTTAAAGATCAATAAACAGCTTAAAAAAGTTATAATACACAGGTAATATACAGGTATAATACAGCATTTCACGATTTTCTGTAAATAGTTTTGCATTTGTCAAAATGCAACATTAAAAATGGATTAAGAATAAATCACCTGATACAAATACTCAGGCCAAACCAAGTCAGACTAAATTAAAAATGAATATTTTACATGTTTGAATATTTTACAGCAGTTATCGGTTGGTACTATCATATATTGAAAACTACCAATATTACATTGCGAGATCAATTGACAACGGTTTCCTTTAGAAACACGAATACTGAACAAGTATGTTTGAATCTAATTGTCTATCGATGTGATCCGTTTCTCAAAGGATTTCTGAATACGATAGATCATCAAATTGCCCTGGCAATCGACGCTCTGTCAACATTATGTAAGAATAATTAGCAATCAATGTCGACAGATTAGTAAACAAGTTTGGTTCTGACTTACCATGTGTCTTACCAAAAGATACCAACATGCGTAATATACACTATAAATTATTATATTTTATAAAGGTTTTCATTCGTTTCGAAAGTATAAAGGATGTAATGAAAATGCACTATAGAAACCTTCAAAGTGCAGGAAAGTGCCTGCCATCGGTGCACTGAAATAATTAATAATTATTAATTACCTAGCTGCGCCCCGCGATGTTACTCACGGATGAAACGGGGATGATACGTCTCATGCAAATTTGATTTCAACGGCACTCACACCGTTCCACCAGAACACAGTAATGCGAGCACCACTGCTTGGTGGCATATTCCAGGTGTGGTGGCAGTACCTCTCCGGACGAACTTGGCACAAGTTCTACTGCTGATCGAATAAAGATTAATTATTAGAAAAAAAAAAACGATCTCTGAAAAAAACTTCAGACGTTATGAAGTATCAAAGATAATAGTAATTATCAAGAAAAATATGATTAACACTTTTAATAAAAAAAACCTTAGTGGTAATGTCTTTAAAGAAAAATCGATTCGATAAAATAGGTATAAAATAACCATACTACAGTATACTTAAAACTCTTATATCCAGGTTTTTGTGTCATTGGGAATTTATATTATAATAATTAAAAAACTGATTTTGCTTCAATAATTTTCAATTACCTATACCCCAAAACAATAAACAGTCATCATCCGTCTCGTATCGATTATGAGTTATAAATAAAAAAGTACACGCTTTGTAAAAGAAGAAAACATGTTAACGGTTACTCTTTGTATATTTTCTGAACCGTAATATATGAAAATGATTTTAAGTACTACTTCAGCTGTGGGTACAAAAATAAGTTACTTATAGGTATGCTGGTAAAATCCGCATTCGTGTGGCAAAGTGCCCAACATTCTGTTTGTTACATTTACTACCGCGTAGGATTCCTATTTTAACTTAGTGATGTTTTTTATATCAACACAACGTTCGAAATAAAGTCTTGCTCCAGTGGTGAAATTGGAACTTTTTTTTGACTGAAGTGTACTTTGTTGGCCGCAGATGGTCTTCACAACTTTGAGCGGGCTTTTGGTGAGACCGGAAGGCTCGGGACCGGCGGAACTGAAATGCTTTCAAAGTGAGAGTTATGTTCAGAAATAATTCAAATACCCAGCCAAGTGCGATTTGGACTAACACCCCGAGATTTCCAAACAACGGATCTACGACGTATTATCAAAGTAAAACAAAAAGAAAATTTCCTGAAAAATTCAGTCAAAAATCGGGTACAAATCATTTTACGAGCTTACATAATTATATATAATGTCTTTATGTTTGTAGTGGATCTATGACTTACTTAGCTCTTGAAAAATAAGCGTTTTGCTCTTAGAAATGCTATTAGAAACTTGGAAGCGTTCTGCTTGTCAAGGGTAAATCCAGGCGTGATGCAGTGACGCCAACGGGATGGAATTTGATTGAACGGCGTATTCACTTGTTTTTCAGCACCCAGAGCACGCACCTAATGTACGCGTATCTGCGTAAATTATACGAACCGGGCGGGCGGTGCAGTGGCGCAGAGTAGTTTTACGGATTCATAGTTTACTCATACTTTGCGTGAAATGCTCCGAGCTAAACGAGTGCAAAATAACCCTTAACCTCGAAATTGTTTTTCTTTCCCAACTCCCACGCCTTTTGTTCTACATTATAGTCTCTGACGAATTCGGGTAACTTGATATTAATATTATAATGATGTTTTATACTTCAGCAAATATTATGTCAAACTTTATTTTTAAATAACTTTGCGATTATAGTAGCCCGCGGGTGTCAAATTTATGAAACCTGGGTCCTAACAAGATGAAGAAAAAGAAAAAAGAATCATGCCAACTGGGACTTTTATTTGGGTACCCCGCAAAAAACCATTTAGTTATATGAAAACTATGAAGTCTGTTGAAAAGTATATTTCAATATTTATGTGTATGTTTTTTATTTTTTGATGCCACAATTACTGCACTGATTTGGTTGGATAACATAGGTTGATGATCCTATCATCTGGAATCTTTTATGCCAGAAACTACTTTTATACCGATACTTCGCAGGGAAAGTCACGGGCACAATTTAGTATACTAATAATTCCATGGGCATCGGTTTCTTTTGCAAACTGAGCATTTATTAACTTCTGGATATTTGAGTTAGGAATGGTAAAACCCACTTGATTTTGTAGAAACTATTTTTCAAACACATTATTTTTTTTACTGATTTTGACTTTATATTTCACGTTATGTAATAAATCTCATATTATCGGTGATAATATGAGATTTATTATATGATAAGTAAAACTGTTGTTGCAACTTTGCTGTATGAACTCAAGCTAAGCTAACAGCTTAAGACTGTGGTTTCAGAGTATGTAACTAAATACCTTGTCAGGACTGTTTAAGTAACTTGAGATAATAATTACCTGGTGGTTAGGTTAGTAATAAGATAATGTAGATAATATGCGCAACTAATTACCTACCTGTCTATCTGTTACTGTGTGCCAGTGTAATAGGATTTCTGGGGAGTAGGTTAGTTATTATTCTTTACATCGGGGATGACAAGGCCTGACGACGCAGGGGAGTTTATTGTTTCTGTTGTCCAGCCCAGCCTTGGATTATCCGAAGAGGATTCTAAGTTTCAAATTACTGTCTCAGCGTTCGTTGTAGAGAATCAGAACAACAGAACAGTTGTGTTACAAATTTAGACGGCTCCGTGGCTTAGTTGATAGTAACCCTGCTTTCGAAGCGAGGGGTCCCGGGTTCGATTCCCGGCTGGGGCGCACTTTGTGTGGTGAGCATGAAGCTTGTTCTCGGGTCTTGGGCGTTTGTTTTATGTTTATGCCATCTGCGACACAGGGAATCCTAGAGTATTATTACTTCTTTTTTATATGAAATTTTTACTGAATACCTTTCAGTAAAAATTAAAAAAAAATTAAACGAGCGATTGTTTTTCCGTTTCAAAATTAAGTTACATGACTATTTTTCAAACTCTGAAGAAATAAAACTTATTTGGAAAGTTATGGTGACTGCACCTAGCACCATCTAGCCCCAGACTAAGCATAAGCAAATATTGCATTAAGGTCCCTTCCTTCTTGTATTTCATTCCGCAAACCAAACCACCATTGATGTAATATGCATTGTATTTTTTATTAAAAGGTGGGTTAAAAAAAAACATTTAACGGATATGGAGTGAAAAAAATCACGCGACCCGCTTAACACTGCAACAATTGCCGTTTTAATGTACCGGAAGATCATTAACAGACAATTTAAAAACATATAGAGGGCAGACAATTCCACGGTACAGGTTACGTGATGCTCGGCGTGTGGTGACTCGGCTGTGTTGGTGAAACATTCCCGACACTAAATATACGCACGAGTAGCATCAATAGAAACGAAAACACGGAGAATCAAACCATATTTGGGGAATCCAGTTGCTCGCGTCCTAAGTACCCTTAGAATCTCTACACGTTGTACTTGCCACAAGTTCTACTGCTACTTTATGCTTAGTATTTATAGCCTTAGACGTGGTATCTTGTCTGCTTCAATATCTGGAATATTATTATTAAGATTTATTTTAGGCTTTTGACGTAGTGTACCGAATTATGGAAATAAATAAAACTATATTAAATATAAAGGTATGGATAGAAAGGCAAAAGGAACAGATTCCGAATACAGATTTTAGTATGCAACGACATACGGGACAAGTGGTAAAATTAATAATTACGTGAGTTTGACTGAAGAAAGCATCGACGAAAGGTATACTATTGGTACTTACAATTATTCCAAGAATCGCTTCTAAAGTCTGTTTGACATTACATTTCAACGGATATAAACAAGAGCAATTTACCTTTAATGTTCGACCGCGTAGACCTTTTTTCCCCCAATATTTCATGGAATCCCAACTTTTTATATGAAATGAAGGGGTTTAAACGGAGTTTTCATTGCTTTTGCCTTATAATATTCATAAAGCAGCAATTCCAAGAAGATAATCCAGGGTTTGGCGTAATGTCCTGATTTTATCCCGCTGAATTAACACGCGTTGTTTCACGTTGCCATTGTGTTCTTTTCACTTCTCTTAATCTGGGCTTAAAAAACGAAAGTTAAAATAATTTAGTTAAAAACCTCTAGCGATTACCACAGTGATTCAAATACGGGTTCTTTTTGGAATACAAAATTTCAATCGGTTCTGAAGCAGAAGTATTGCTTGAGACTGTGTAGTTAACTAACATGTATTTGTTGATTGTATAATGTTTATATTATTATGTGCACATGTTAGTGTAGGTTTTGGGGGTTCCAGTTGCTCGCGTCCGTAGGTGTGTACCATTTGATTCCCTACACGTACCCCCTGGGTGGTGCTAAAGGAGCAACCAAAAGTAGCAGTATAACTTATGCCAAGTTCGTCCGGAGAGGTGCTGCCACCACATCTGGAATCTGCCGCCAAGCAGTAGTGGTTGCATTACTGTGTTCCGGTGGAAGGGTGTGACTGCCGGTGAAATCACATGCGCATGAGACGTATCCCCGTCTCGGGTGATGGACGCAGCAGGGTGAATACGACTTAGTAAAGATTTGAATCTCATACTGAGTCGCACGCATTACTGTTGTCATGGGCGAGGGTCACCACTTACCATCAGGTGGGCCCTAAGCTCGTTCCGTCACTAAATCGAATAAAAAAAAAATAAAGGTATATGAATTATATCTTATTGAGTTAAATAAACAATTCATGTGTATATGTATATAAATTTATTTTGCATATATCGGTAACGGCTCTAAAGGTTTGGATGAACATTTGTGTTTCAATAGAGTTTAAGTTTAACTGTATTTCTTGTAAAAAGTAATTTTTTACAAAAAAGTTTTACACAAAAAAAGCAGGGCGAAGCTCGGCCGCTTAGATATTTTCTTTTATGAGTTAAGTGTTGTATTTCTATTATATTTTTATGATCCTATATTTTTATTAATAGGTTAAGTTATTTTCAACTTTTTTATGTTTTTTCTTCTCATCTTTCCGTACACAAACTTACCTTTCAAATAACTCACACTAGCACAACAAGTTTGCTGGAAACCATTATTTTCAGGATCAAGCACACCTTTCTATTGATATTAATATGTGCCTATGTATATATTTAAACAGAAATAATGTAAGTGTTTCAAATAAGTTATTAAAATCACTTATTTAAAACATCAATGACAACAACTACTTGAATTTTGAAGTTTGCAAAAATCTTTACAAATAAATAAAATTGAAGTGTCTCTTTGCAATGTCAAAATAAAAGCTTTTAACTAATTGCATTTGAAAGAATATACATTTTTTAAATATCTGTCTGTTCGCTTGTCTTTCTGTCTTTCTGTTTGTTTCGCCTAATCTCCGAAACGGCTGGACCGATTTCGATGGGATCTTTTCTGGCAGAAAGATGTTATAAGGAGTAACTGAGGCTTCATTTAAAAAAAAGGATTAAGGTTCCGCCCAAATAACAATGTTAAATTCCACGCGGACGAAGTCGCTAGCTAATAATAAATAAAAAATGAACGTAAAGACGTAGGCGGAAATTCTATCCGTGATTTTTGTTCAATGCGTGTCCTTGAAGTTGTCTTGCGAGCCACGTGTCGGCGAACATTCCATACTTTTATAATAAACCTTGGATGTTTGAAAATATATATTAAGCTGGCTATAATAGTGACACGACTACCGCGTCCCAGATTCGAACCCTAAGCCTTTGCAACTCTATTGACTCGCAACCCCCATGTGGGCTCTTGTGATCAATGAACATTGAGGAGCGAGAGTTAGACTCGTGTCACCCTTACAAATCGAGTCATTGAGCTGCAATTCGAAAAGCTAAACCTAAATAAACACGGCATAGGGTGCGTTGTTTCCATGACGCTGCATACAATCAAAGTAAAATTATACTGCTAAAGGTCCTAACTTAGTTCAAAAACTTTATGTACGAAGTAGGTTGATAAGTTGACTTTTGTATCCGCTCTTTGTAATCATAGACATGCTAGATAATTAACAAGTGATTAATTAAAAAATTTACAAGCCGACTTCGATACTTAATGTGTAAAAGTATTCGATTAATTTTGTAAGAGATCACCGCGGATTTACAACGTATAATTTAAAAAATTGGCGAAGATATCGCGTAACAAACATACAAAAAAAGGAAAAAGAATTGAAAAATTTCTCCTATTTCAAAGTAGGTTAAAATTTTTCGAAAGAACCCCTTAATGATTTATTAATTATATATATAAATATAATTTAAACAGTCTATTGTTATAGCATAATGGTTTGGTCAGAAAGTTTTAGTTCCGCAACGGCCATTTCATGCCATAAGTTCAGTTCACTCAGCACAGTTACGTAACAAGTGCTTATTATGAAATATTAACCCATTTCTTGGTTGAATATCTCAGCATAAAAAGTATTTATCTCATGTTTGACCGGAATTTTGAATTACAATAAAAAATGTCAAAACAATGTTGTTGAATTTCCATTAAGTTTTATTTAACTTATTTACTTATTTCTGCGGCCTGTGGTGTGGCCCAAGAATAGCACCACTCCCATTCTTCCCGTGGATGTCGTAAGAGGCGACTAAGGGATATCTAAGCCAGGGGATGGGCAGCCGCATCCACCTGAGTATTAGACATCAACACTGCGATCACCAATCCGCCTGCCAAGCGTGGTGATTATGGCAAACCCCCCCATATGTTTAGCACCCATATAATAAGGCCCCCAGTCCCCGGCAGCTCCGCTATTCCTGGCTACGGTAGCGGTCACGGTAACGGTGGAGCAGGGGGTGCGAAGAATCTCCGGAAGAGATCCGGCTACCAAAACCCAGGCGAACGACAACTGGCCCTGGCAACATACAACGCACGAACACTCAGAACCGATGAGAATATATTAGAGCTGGAAGAAGCAGTAAAAAGGTTGCGTTGGGATATTTTGGGATTATCAGAAGTCCGAAGACAGGGGGAGGACACGATAATCCTTAAATCTGGCCACTTATTTTACTACCGGGAGGGCGATCATCTGTCACAAGGTGGTGTCGGATTTCTCGTCCACAAGTCCCTTGTTAACAATGTTGTGAAGATCGAGAGTGTGTCGAGTAGAATGGCGTACCTTATACTCAGAATCACCAAACGGTATTCGCTTAAGGTCGTACAGGTTTACGCCCCGACCTCGACACACCCGGACGATGAAGTGGAGGTTATGTATGAGGACATTTCCAATGCCATACATGCCTCGAAAACACATTTCACTGTTGTTATGGGGGACTTCAACGCAAAGCTGGGCACAGGGAGTGGGAAAGTTTGGATTTGGCCAGCGTAACCCGAGGGGCCAGCGATTGGCCGACTACATGGAAAAGGAGGGACTCTTTATGATGAACTCCTTCTTCGAGAAACGGCCCTCCAGAAAATGGACCTGGATAAGCCCCGACGGTTTGACTAAAAACGAAATAGACTTCATCATGACGACCAAAAAACATATATTCAATGATGTCTCTGTGATCAACAAGGTGAAAACCGGCAGTGATCACCGGCTTGTAAGAGGCTCGTTGAATATCAATGTTAAGCTGGAAAGATCTCGTCTGATGAAGTCAACTCTTCGTCCAAATTCTGCCCAGATCCAACATTCCGATAACTTTCAGTTAGCACTTCAAAATCGTTTCCAGTGTCTGGCTGATTGCGAGTCCGTGGACGAGCTAAACAACGGGTTGGTAGAAGCTGTCAGTGCAATAGGTTCAGAATATTTTAAGCCACAGCGCATTAAAAAAACCCAGAAACTCTCCGACCAGACTCGTAAACTGATAGCTGACCGGAGCGAAATGATACTGCAGTCTTCAGTCGACATGTCAAAGTACGGGCAGCTCAACAAACAGATTTCTAAAGCCGTGCGATGCGATTTGCGTACTTTTAATACTCATTGTATTGAAAAGGCAATCGAACGCAACAAAGGCTCCAAAGTATTCTCAAGAGATCTGTCTGTTGGGCAAAGCCAACTGACGAAACTGAAGACCAGCAATGGCAGTGTTATTTCCTCTAAGCCAGAGGTTTTGAGAGAGGTCGAGAGGTTCTATGGACAGCTTTATACCTCATCACGAACACTTACTCCCGTTAGGAGCAGTGATGCAAGAGCTCGCTTAACCCGACACTATACCGAAGATATCCCGGACGTCAGCCTGTACGAGATCCGAACAGCTCTCAAACAGCTTAAAAACAACAAAGCACCGGGGGAAGATGGAATAACGACAGAGCTTCTGAAAGCGGGTGGAACACCAGTACTAAGGGTCCTGCAGAGGCTCTTCAATTCTGTCATCCTTGAGGGTAAAACTCCAGAGGCGTGGAACAAGAGCGTGGTGGTTCTGTTTTTCAAAAAAGGTGATAAAACACTTTTGAAGAATTATAGACCCATCTCGCTTTTGAGCCACATCTATAAGCTGTTTTCGAGGGTTATTACTAATCGGCTCGCACGCAGGTTCGACGACTTCCAGCCTCCCGAACAAGCCGGGTTCCGAAAAGGCTTTAGTACCGTAGATCACATCCACACGCTTCGGCAGATTATACAGAAGACCGAGGAGTATAATCAGCCGCTATGTTTAGCGTATGTGGACTACGAAAAAGCCTTCGATTCCATCGAGACCTGGGCGGTGTTGGAATCCTTACAGCGGTGTCAAATCGACTATCGGTACATCGAAGTTTTGAAGTGTCTGTATAGAAACGCCACTATGTCTGTCCGGGTTCAGGACCAAACCACGAAGCCTATCTCTTTGCAGAAGGGGGTGAGACAGGGAGATGTTATATCTCCGAAACTGTTCACCTCTGCATTGGAGGACGTCTTCAAGCTCCTGAACTGGAACGGATATGGCATCAATATCAACGGCGAATACATCACTCACCTTCGATTTGCCGACGATATAGTCGTTATGGCAGAATCGCTGGAGGATCTCAACGCTATGCTCAGAGACCTCAATTTCGTCTCCCAACAGGTGGGTCTTAAAATGAACATGAGCAAGACAAAAATCATGTCAAATGCTCATGTTGCACCCATGCCAGTTCGTGTTGGAGACGAAACAATAGAAGTTGTTGACCATTTAGTCTATCTGGGTCAAACAATCCAATTAGGCAGGTCCAACTTCGACAAAGAGGTCAGCCGAAGAATCCAACTCGGATGGGCAGCGTTCGGGAAACTGCGTCATATCTTCTCGTCAAACATACCGCAGAGCCTCAAGACGAAAGTCTTTAATCAGTGTGTGTTGCCAGTGATGACTTATGGCTCTGAAACGTGGTCGCTAACTATTGGCCTCATACAGAAGCTCAAAGTCACTCAGAGAGCTATGGAAAGAGCTATGCTCGGAGTTTCACTACGCGATAGAATCAGGAATGAGGAAATCCGTAGAAGAACCAGGGTCACCGACATAGCTCTTAGAATTAGCAAACTGAAGTGGCAATGGGCAGGCCATATAGCTCGAAGAACCGACAACCGCTGGGGAATAAAGGTTCTCGAGTGGCGACCACGAACCGGCAGACGCAGTGTAGGACGGCCTCCCACCCGATGGACCGATGACATCGCCAAGGTCGCGGGTAGACGGTGGATGGAGGTGGCTCAGGACCGTCTAACCTGGAAAGCTATGGGGGAGGCCTATGTCCAACAGTGGACGTCTGTCGGCTGAAATGATGATGATGATGACTTATTTCTGAAGTAGTGATCAAAAACACTGAAGTAAAATTACACAAAACATTTAATACGTAATAAATATTTCATTTAAAAACCGTAATTGTCAAAACTTTTTACGTAACGTCACTATATTTTAGTATGCGGTATTGATGAACATATTAACTAAATGAAAAACCCAATGAATCTATTGAAACAGTATAGAGAATAATGGGGATAATGTACTATAAATACATGACATACAATTGTAACAATGAGTTTGCTAGGTAAGCAGTTTCACCACAATACAGTACAAAGGTACTTCGCGTTCAGAGCACCCTTAGAACGGCAATCATTAGCTCATTAATCCATAAACGGCGCTTGTCGTCCAAATCGTGGTAAGTGTATCATTTGAGGGCCGAAAACGAACAATAGGTGGTAATCAATAAGAGTCCGCCACCATTGTGCTCCTAATGTGTGGGAATTAGCTATTTGCTCCTTGACGAAGACAAATTGTATCACTATTTCGATTAATTACATAGCTTACTAGCGATGTCGATATTAACATATGAGCAGCGACCAGCGATGCATCTTGTAGAATGCCTAAGCTTGGATAATTGGCGCAATTATAACTTAGGTACCCAATATAACTTTGTGTTTGGGTATGAGGTGTGTATTTTAGTTAAGTGGAGTCGGTTTGAATGGTTGAATAATAAATATTATTTGGTTAGTGACGGTTTGTTCTGAAACGTCTAAAGCAGGTACCCGGACTTGATAGGTTTGAGAGAATTCAAATCAGAAATAACTTTGATAACTAAGATAATAATACGTGCTTGTATTTCCAATTTGTCTACTTTTCGAGTAAAATGAGAGTACGACTCTCGTTCATTCAGGAAAAAATAGCTAAGATTGTGCTCACCTGGGCAATAAAGAATATCTTACTTATATCGATAAGACAATACGATGAAAAATAATTTTATCTAATCGTCAAGATAAAAAATACTATTATATATAATAATACACAATAATACACAATTAATGAATGGGTTGTTTTTATTTTCATCTCTAAAATGAACTTTAGCAAAGTTTTAATAGGCGTCAATATATCAACGGGTGAAATGAAAATATTTCTTTCAAAAGATGTCAATTGAAGAAGCGTCTTCATTCTCATCGTTTTGTTATTTCAGTTGTTTTGTTTGTTGTTTTCGAAGAAACTTTTGTATCGTTAAATGTTTAAGCCATAAATCAAAATTCTACTGAAGTACTTGTAATGCAAAGATAATAAAGTACTTACCTAACAATTTGCAAGGTTGTGCCAATTTTATAGCCACACCTACCTACACGTCGAAATGTTATTCATCATGTAACATATTGATAATATTAATCAATATCATTTATTTCATAATATGTTTTTATATCATCTGAGTTTTTAAATACGGTTGTTTAAGACGGTTGAATGGACATGAGAGTGATCTTTAATACTTCTGTTTTCCTTTTCAGGCACGGAAACCCTTCAAATTACATTTAAGTTTGAATAGAAATACAAACAATCTTGTAAAACCAACACATTCAGAAGTTTGATTCCATATATTTAGATTTAGTGAAATATAGATTGTCTGGATACCTTAAGAACTTTCTACTAGCCATTTTATTAATTATATCACTTTAAATATAAGATTTATCGACACTTTCTCCGAAATAATAGGTCTTCAAAAACTAAGCAAGTTAGTATAGTGTAGGACCTTTTGTGTCAATTTCGGCGTTGTAATGCATTACCTAGAAGCTTTGCGAGGCTGAATTGTAACTGTCCGGCGAGGGACTCATAAAAAGAGATTGCTTCTAGTCCGAAGACGTTTTATTGACTTATTAACATCGATATCAGATCGTAACGTCGATTCTTTGATCTTCGTCAAACATTTACTCAATATTTTATACTCCGACCTCTCACTATTCTATAGGTATTGGGAAACTGATAGTAAGTCGCGAAAGATTGGCATCATTTTGTTGGAAATAACTTTTTGCGCTTGGAGTATCTTCAGATCTTTCGTTACTGAGAAAATTTTGATTGATGTCTTCAGCCATTTTATAAGCAAAACTAATTTCAAGTCTCCCGATTCCTTTGTATTTTGTTAAAGTTTTTTCATTTAAGCAAAATATTTGGTTATCTGATAGCCTGACATTAATAGAATACTTTTGAACTTTAAATCTTTCAGATAGAACTTTTCTTTTTCTAATTTCAGTTTTCTAGGTTTTGCTTTTGCATTTGTTATATGTTAGAATAGGAAACGGCTTTTGGGACAGTCACCCCTACGCAATCTAAACTTTTACGAATGGCATAGTTCCAAAACGCTGCTGCCAGGTCAGACCTCGGAAAAAATAAAGAATTTGGCCGCAAAAATGTAAAAAGATTTGTACACCAGTAAATCTCAAAGTTCTGTGACTAAAACCTAGTGTAATTCTGGTTGCTAATTTTCCATTACCGGGCCAGACTCATGAATATAAAAAAAAAAAACAATTCAGTCTTGCCCGTCGAGTCCACTTAAGTATTAGAACACCCCGTGTAACGTCTCATGCACTTGTGATTTCACCGGTACCCATACTCTTCCACGGTATACAGTAGCACAAGTGCGCCACTCCTTAGTGCCAAATTTTGCGTAAGTTCTACTGCTACTTTGGGTTGTTCACTCAAACGGTCTTATTACACAATAAAGACTAACTTTAGTACTAGATTTAAACCGCCAATATCCACGTACCAAACAAAACGCGTATAACAAAAGATGGACTAACGCTTAACCGTGAATCCGGTATCGGTGGATACAAAGGCTATTTTTCTTTAGAATTACATAAATTACTTATCGAGCAAAATTGATATTAACATGATCGGTACGATTGATTCGGAAGAAGTGTATGAAAAGTGCAATCCAAAACCGCATTCGTGTGGGCCCTTTTGTCTAATGGAGTGACGAAGAATTCAGACACAAGTATAGGTTCTCATAAAGATTTATTTATATCTACTTCAGGGGTAGTTCTAGTTTGGTAGGTGCCACATACCTACAATATCAAGAGATAGATCTCTTGATATTTTTTATTCTTTATTGCAACACATGACCGTTAATTTTATCTGGGCAAATCCGCTTTTGTTCTATTTTCAGTTTTCTCCAACTATTGTACACGGAAAGGAAATAATGGTATGCAAAACGGCCACGCGAGTAATTTGAAAATTTCGTGAGAATATGCGAGATACTGCTGTATTCGTGCATACTTCTTTTTATGGTAATTTGAGCGTCTCGGAGGATTTGGTATGCATATTTTGGTATTGGCAATAATGTAACTTGGTAACAACCGATGCATGTAGGAATAAATTGAATAAGTTCTTGTAAGTACATATTTATTTAACAAAAGCGACGTTATCACGCATTTTTTTCAGAATTTAGTTGAGGTACGAGTACATAATACTGAACAAAAATGAAACGCGTGAAATTTAAAAAAAGATATAATTATGAATTCGGTTATACTTATGTACTTGGTAAAAATATATTAATATATTAATACTAGCCGTGTTCCTGTTGAGATTTTCCGTTGGCGACATCCCAGAAACAAAATTCCATTAAAACGTCAATCCCAGTCAATAATGACTGATATATACTTTGGCCTTTGCCGGCACCGATATGCCCATGGACATCCACTGCTACGATTACTCCTTGATTTCACTGTATTGTGGTGGATCCATGTTTTATCCACAGTTACGAATTGACGCAAAAACTTATCCAGTTTGCGGTTAAACCACGCTTAAGCCTCCTTCGAAGTTGCCACACGCATCGTTTTGTGGTCGAGCGCGGCACCCATTTTGTGGACAGCTTTTTCACATGCAAATATTTCTTTAAAATTGAAACGACGAGCCTATGGTGTCTTAAACTTCACGCTGTTTCAGTCACCGGTCAGCCTGTACCAGGTTGCTTTTTTTTCAATATTTTCGAGTATTCAACACAATTGATGCTGAACGTTCTAGTCGCTCAATTGTCAGAGACGTCAAAGAGAAAAACGAAATTCTGTGAACTACTTTTTTATCATTCAAATCGATGGTGCAGAATCCCCTTAGTAATTTTTATTTTCTTTTGGTTTGCGTTGTGTTGAAAATATGGCACGAAACTCAATATTTTCCGTTTTCTAAAAAAACACCTCGTTTTTTTACTCCAAGGACTACCATAGACCGTCTCAATGATGGAACTAATTGATTCTATCATAGTAATACGTTGAAGGATAGTTATTTTTTTTAAATAAGGATACTTATTTAAAAAAAGTCGGAAAATATATTATAACAAGTCACTTATTTATTGACCCACTCTAGTACTATTTTATTGTAAGATTATTTTTTTACTCTTTATTTGGAGAAAACTTGTACGAATTTAAACTTATATACAAATAATTAATTGATCATTAAGATGTGATATTATGCGTCTATTATAGATATTTTCTACGAATTATATGGACATCCAACATGCTCATAATAACTACTTGAAATAGCCTGTGAGAACTTTGTAACAAGTTAGACTACAGCGAGCGTTTTGCAGAAGTTTTGGATTGTGGACTTAGGATTAGCAGTGCTATGATAGTACAATGTACCTATTATGTAAATATCTCTCAAAGAAAAACTTTTTGCTTCAGACAGACAGACGTGGTTCAGACAATATTGAACAACAACTATCCACTGTGTTCTCATTTTTAATCCGATTTCAAGAAAAGAAATAGGTCCTCAATTAATTCGCCAAATAAAGACCGCTTTAGGTTTTTATTTAATTTAATAGAAATTTAATGGAATGGTTTTACCTCTAAGGGATAGGAAGGAAAATATTAAGGTCAGTTTATTAAACTTATAATCAGTCACTTGTTTAGAAATTAATTTGTTCATTGGCACCGTTCCACTAAAGGAGTGCTAAAAAAATCAATTTCTAACTTGGTTTAACTTCGTCATTTATGGCTCTTTGTTTATTTAGCCACACAGCAACATATTTATTCGTCGTAGGTTTTAGATTCACATTGACATATCGTTTTTATATCAACATACCTTATAAATATAAACGACAAAGGTCAGCTAAGAGTCATAACTAATTCATCCAAGTAAAGAAAACTTAAGAAATGAGTTTACCTTAAATATGTTAAATACAAATTGTCCTATGTCCAGCAGTGGACTGGTACAGGCTGATGATGGAATTTTTTTTCATTTATTTTCGTAACCATTTTCATATTACGCAAGCCTTTCACCTTCTTACAAATTTTTCATATAAACCGTATGACTTGGTTCCAGGTCAAAAAAATAAGACAAATCTTTGCATTTACTACATTATTTTCAGTAGAGCATCACAAGCAATAGTATCTACATAATATTTTTGAGGTATAAGTAATCAAAACGGTAAGAAAAGCAATTTAAAATAAGCAATTCAACCTTCAACGTCTCGGGTAATTTATGTGATGAATAAGATTAGAAGACTCAAGATAACAAAACGGATAAAATCAACACAGAAAATATTCCCGTAGCTTAAAACAGTTTTTATTTTATAAATTAAGTCAAGGTTTTATTATATTGGGTGTGTGAATATGACTCCGCCCTTTCTCAACAGATGTCGTTTTTAGTATTGTTTACGTGTACTAATAAATGACCATACTTGTATTCGATAGTACTGAATGTCAGCTATCTAACGCATTTTATGATATTTGGTTGAAGTGTAAGCAACAATTGTTTTCACCTTTTCGAAAATGTCGGTTTTTATTCCAAATAAACGTCATTTGCGGGAAGTGTTATTACATTATTTTATTGCGAAGAAAACTGCAGCGGAAACTTATCGTTTGCTTGTGGAGATTTATGGTGAGCATGCTCCGTCTAATACAACTTGCAAGGAATGGTTTCGACGATTTCAAAATAACGATTTTAGTACTGAGGATAAAGAACATGGAAAACCACCAAAAAAATTTGAAGATGCTGAATTGGAAGCATTATTGGCGGAAGATTCTTGCCAAACTCAATCAGAATTAGCTGCAGCATTAAATGTTGATCGTTCAACTGTTGCAAAGCGTTTACAAATGATGGGAATGATTCAAAAAGCCGGTGACTGGGTTCCACATGATTTAAAAGAAAGAGACATGGAACGTCGGAAAACCATTTGTGAAATGCTGCTTCAAAGACAGCAAAGAAAAGGATTTTTGCATCGGATAGTCACAGGAGACGAAAAATGGATACACTACGAAAATCCTAAACGCAAAAAAGCTTGGGTGAAACCAGGCGAACCAGGCCCATCACAGCCAAAAATAAATATTCACTGTGCCAAGGTCATGCTCTGTATTTGGTGGGATCAGAAAGGTATTGTATATTATGAGTTGCTCAAACCCTCTGAAACTATTAATGGAGAAGTTTACCGACGACAACTAATGCGTTTGAAGCGAGCCATAGAAGAAAAACGACCAGAATGGGTGAATAGACATAACAAATTAGTTCTTCAGCATGACAATGCCAAACCGCATACCGCAGAAGTCGTAAAAAGATATTTAGAGGGACAGGACTGGGAAGTGTTACCCCACCCGCCATATTCACCAGACATAGCTCCTTCGGATTACCACCTATTCCGGACGATGCAGACAGACCTTACTGGAGAAAAGTTTACTTCATGTGAAAGTATCAAAATTTGGATTGACAACTGGATAAGCTCAAAAGACCAGGACTTCTTCCAGCAAGGAATACGAAAACTACCTGAACGATGGGCGAAGGTTGTAGCTGCAGATGGAGCATACTTTCAATAATTTTTTTTTTTAATTTTGTAAGCGAACAAATGTGTTTTATTTTGACAAAAAGGGGCGGAGTCATATTCACACACCTATTAGAAAACAGTTATAATTTTCCAGCACTAAGCAAACGGACACAGTCTGTTCAGACTGTAGTAATGTTTTAGAATTTTAGTTATCTAGACCCTAGATTCTTGAGAAAACTTACCTTTGTGTCTACTCTGCTACCTGTAGTATTTTGGTACAATCAAAAAGTACCAAGAACCAGCGCAGACGATCCGACAATATTGTGCCAATGCTACAGAACTTGTTGCTGTTGTCATTGAGAGAAAAGTAGGACGAGTGAGTCAAGTGCATTTGCATTAGGATAACAATCAGTGCTCGATTTTAATCGGCCGTCTGCGTTAGATCTGAATCGCAGTACGAAGTAAGTTGGCTTAGTAAATCCATTATTTGCTGATCCAACTTGCTTCGTACTTACTCTTTTGGCGTGCACTTCGAAATTAAGCATCATAAAGATTTCTTTCGAGATTTTATTTCAAGTCTTTAATTTTAAGGTAGCTATTAAGTTGCGGGGTTACATCATAAAATTATTTTATTTATACGACCCAATTTCGTTGGTATGCTGGGCGACAAAGTATTTCGGGTCTTATCGAGACCGAATCGAGGGTCAACGCTTCGGCACACACTTGCTTGGACGGGCTTATGCAGTATGTCTCAGAAAGACAACGTCAAATACGCACTATGATTATAAAACTATGGGTAACTGGGCCGTTTTATTTTAATTTGGATGCGTGAAAATCATGAATTCCTTCATATATAGTCACGTGGACCTGGAAACTTTCTCACTAATACTTTAACTCTGTGTCGCATGCGGTACGGATACTCACAATCACCGAAGACCTAATAACAAACTTCCTGATCACACAATATAAATGCCTCTGTCGGGAATCGGGAGCTGTTGTATGAAGTTGTCCCCGTAACAAGCCTTATAATGAGCCGTAACGTTCGATCGCTAACTGGAAACGGCTAGTCGAGCTTTCGTGTTACAATGTTACCCTATATTTGTGTTTGCCATACTTTTTACTGCGATGCATAGTAGGAAATTCAATTTTTATGCCGATAGGCAATATTACTGGGAACAAATTGCTGCAACTTGCTCCGAATTACTGCGGATAATAATAACCATGCACTACAGTAAGTGAGTGATTAAAACAATTGAAAAAAATCGACTGAAAATTTTTCGTCCCTTAATTTTTATCCCTAAGGGGTAGACCAAAATAGATGTTTTTTTAATGGTAGGGCATTCAAAATTATATCTAAATTGTTATTATATCTAATTATATCTAAATTAAATAATAATAGAGCTTACAAAATGTTATTATTTCTTTAGGTCAATTGCAACACTGGCATTTTATACTAAAATAATAATTACGAACCACCTAAAAATTGAGACCTTACGCAGTGTGAATATCGCTACAAACATATGTTATTTGAAAATTATGTATATTCATCAGCTTAGCAGGTAAGTGAAATTTCGTTATTTTCGTGTTGTATTCGCTATGATGTATGATGCTTCTTCAGGCAAATGAATTAATGAATATTAATTTACAACGCCTATACTGAAGCTTTGCTTTTCGCTTACCGTGACACGTTGAAATAGCTGCGAGACAAGTTCGTTTATTACCATC
Source organism: Aplocera efformata (assembly GCA_921293045.1). Classification (NCBI taxonomy): domain Eukaryota; kingdom Metazoa; phylum Arthropoda; class Insecta; order Lepidoptera; family Geometridae; genus Aplocera; species Aplocera efformata. The sequence goes on from OV121045.1 coordinate 8,619,913, forward strand.
GAAGGAACCAATTTCGTTTAGTTGCCGTATAAAAATAAATGAGCATTGCAAGGTCATTAATTTTACTAAAAGGTCACTAAATTTGCTTAAAATTTACTAAATTATGGTTTTATATATTATGATATTGGCTGGTTTTCTTAGAATATTCTCCGCAGTATCATATCCTAGCTGACCCAACAGACTTTACACTGTCTAGATACTGTCATAATTTGTCAATCAGAGGTCAAACAAAATTTTTGCACGTACGTATTGACAATAATGACATTGAAAAAGCAATTTTTTTTTTCCAATTTTTCGGGTTTTTCTTTCATTGATAACCTCATACTTTACTTTTACGAATATATTTTTTTAAACCTTTACGCACTCATACCTTTGCACTAGGATTCCCTGTGTTGCAGATGACATGGAAAAACACAGAAACACAAGATAAACACCCAAGACCCGAGAATAATAATATCAACTAAGCCACGGAGCCGTCGTTATCGACGTAGTTATTATAAAAGTTTGCGAAATCGATCTTTTTAACGAACGGCTTAATATTAAATGCCGTTCGTTAAAAAGATCGATTTGGCAAACTATTTTTTCAAATATTTACGTATCTATTCAACATCCATTTTGTACATTGAGGAATCAGTAAACCTATCCATAAATTTATTAGAAGTATGATGAAGAGAGTTTTGCTTTGGCCCAAGTTATGAATGTGTTCAATGCTTTCCTTTTAAACTTTTATGCTTGTTAGTAGTTTGGAGAAAAACTCACCTTAAGTCAGTGAAATTTTATGGATTCTCAAATATATTATATTATAATGTGAAACTTATACATCAAAAATAAATTTAAGGAAAAGAAGAAAAACGTCCCAATTTAATGTTAAACTGTTGTTATGATGAGTAACTTAGGCTACTTATATTGTAAAAGAAAATAATTAGGGTTCCGCGCAAAAAGTTGTCAAGTTCCACGCGGATGAAGACGCGAGGAACAGCTAGTTATAAATAATTTAATCAATGACTTTGTTACCATTGAGCAGTAATTTGTTCAGATTACAAATTGTGAGATCATTGGTCAAATCGAAATTTCATAAGTAAAATACAATTGGATTTTTTGTCGATGCAAAACAAACTTTCTATTGCAACGCTCGTGATTGTGGTCCATTGATGTAGAATCCGCATGGGAGCCCGCGTCGCACACAACTGCGTTGGAAATATCGCCCGTTCGTTTGCGATCCGTGTAAAAAGTGTAAAACAATATATAGAATAGAGTGAGCTTCATCGTCCTCTGTTTCCATGGTTTTGTTTTTAAACATGTATCAAAAATACCAGAGGAAATATTCCATGTCTGACGTGATATGTTTTGAATCGACTTCCAAAAAAGGGGATTTCTATTCCGTTGTACGAATTTTTATATTTGTTCGTTTCTCAATTTTCTTCGACTGTCCAATGATTTAGAGGATTTTTAAGGTTATAAAGAATTTTTACATATTTCTATATGTATTATTTTTTGCCCTTGGGTGCAAAAAATAAGTGATTATATTAAATTAATAAAGACATTAAAATTATAATATTAAAGATAGTTTTTTCAATTTTTTAATCAGTCAGTTGTATCAAATGGTTTTTCTCCACCTCCAGTGTGTAGTTAAGAAATAATCTAGGTAGACATAGTTTTTAGACAGAAGTAACAGCCGTACCTATTAAGTTTCTTTCAGAACACTTTCAATGTCATACATAATGTATTGCTTATATAAATACTCAAGGCGACAACAACAGGGATTGTATTGCAAAACAAGAAATAACTATAGAAGTACAACCAGATTCCGTTGAAGCAAAGCTTAGTCGCCTTAGTTTCGTTTGGTTTTAGATTTAAAATAATAATTACCCTAACAATTTCGTACCACCAATGGGATATGACTGTCCGTTATGATCTTTGTCAAAAAGCATATATTAACGTTTACACATTCATACCCATATCTAAGATTCCCTGTGTCGCAGGTAGCATAGAAAAACACAGAAACACCAGACAAACACCCAAGACCAAGTCCAACATACACTCATCAAACAAAGTCTGCCCCGGCCGGGATTCGAACACGGGACCCCTCGCTTCGAAGGCTGGGCTACTACGACTTATCTGTGGAGCTGTCAACATTTTAAATGCCGAGAGATAGCGTCCTTAGGGTAAGGAACTTTCAGATATTATTGTATCTATAGTGGTTGCTAAATAATACACCTGCCGATAACATAAAAATATATAAAAAATAAAACATTCACCCTTATAATGTCGGCATCGCGTGACTAAGAACGAATCGTAACTGATGCCTAATGGAACGAGAATCATCACATTTACAGGGAAACCTTTTACCTATCATCTTTAAAGATACCGGCGCTTTTTGGGTTCCGTTCCCAAAGCTTAAAGGGAAACTTCTCTCATTAAATGGTTGTCTTTTTTTAAGCGTAGCCGGCTAATATTATAATTATGTTACTCAACAATGCCTCTCTATACGTTCATGATGCATTTATTTTATTTATATTTTATACTTGAATAAACCTCTGTACAGCCGCAGTATTTGACATTGTACACAAATGATACAATTCTTTTTTTCTTATGATTGTTAGAGTTTAGATTATTATTATATTTTTTCAACTAAAAAGACATAAGCTGTAACTGTTAAATGTTTCTCAGAATATGCATCATTGTAGATATTCTAACAAATTAAAAATTACAATCGGTGTTAAAGAACTCTCGATGTGTGAGTGCGAATCTAATTTAGCTGGCTCACTTTTCTTTACAGGAGTAATTTCTCCGTGGTGTAATGAGTTTATGATGATCCGAGTACGGTGAAAGACAGATTGATCTGGTATTTCAATACTGGCAAGATTGTATCACAAAAGTATCACTCAAGTAGAAATTTCAGACTTTTGTCTTCAAAGTTGAATCGATTTTTATTATGTTTGAAAAGGGGCGAGCTACCAATCAATCAAAGTTTTTAGTTCAGACAGCAGTTTTTTTTTTTTGATTTGGGTTGAAATTTAACAGACGTAAACATACCAAATAAGACTAGCGAAACATGAAAACTGACTGTAATTTGGCATAATGTGTGCATGTAATGTGACTCATTATAATGTTTCCTTTTTTGTGTAAAATTTGACGTGTCCAAACGATACTTGAGATCTCAAGGAATAAATAAGTTTGAGTTTAATCATTTTTATTGATATTTTTTTTTATGAGAATACGTGACGGAACCAGCTGAGGGACCACCTGGTGGTAAATGGTGACAACAGTAATGTGACTCAGTATACGATTTGGGTCTTACACTGAGTCGCATTCATCCTGCTGCGTCCATTACCAGACACGGGGATGATACGTCTTGAGCGCATGTAATTTCAACCGCACCCACACAGGAACAAAGTAATGCGAGCACAACTGCTTGTCGGCAGATTCCAGGTGTAGTGGCAGTACCTCTCCGGATGAACTAGGCACTAAATGCGAGACGCAATAACTAAAAATCGTTCGAGATCAATGGAACCATTTCAGGAAAAGTTTTTGCTGAGTTGTGTTCTTAACATAATTAATAGGTGCTACCCCTGTTAGCTTCAAGGACTTATTTATAGTTAAAGTTAGTAAGTATTGTTGATTGCTCTTTTTATTTAGGTGGGCAAGATAGTTAACCTACTTGTTACCTGAGAGTCTTCCACATGCTATTCGTCATTTCGATGTATTATGATTATTATGATTATAAATCTTGATGTATTTGTATGTTATAAATATTCACGATTCCGAGAGATTGTGGGCTACTTGAGCAAGTTAAGTAAGTTTACAAATTTGAATTCTTTTTTCCGATAACGACACTGGGATTCTTCTTAAAATTTAAATATTTGGGGATAAAAAACGAATTTAAATACTCGGGGCATTGGGTCAGATTTTTATTCTTTGTAGATATATAATATTTACAAATTAGAAATCCATTCAGAAGTTCATGAAAATAGGGAACTGTTCGCCGAATCGGTATGAGTAGGGTCGGTGCTTTAGTTATAATAGTGTTCAGATTTTAGGTGCCCAAAATACACTTTTCTCGCAATCTTTTAAGTGCCTAACAAGATATTACTCCTGTAATATATTGCTACCTTTTCCGACATTCATCAATTATGGCTAAGAATTATTTCGTTTAATCTAGCTTTCTAATAAAGAAAACGCATTGAAACCAAAGTTTAGGACCTTAGACAATATCCGCAAAGACACACAGCCAGACGCAGACTTCTAACCACCTTTCTGTGCTGTGTCGGGGTTTCAAAAGAAGTCAGGAACTTTTTTATTTTAACGCGTGAACGAGCCGTACTGGTCGAGTAGTATGTCCCAAATATGGGATAAAGCAGCAGATATTCAGGAAGTATTAGTGATATAAAAGAGAGCAATACGTGCAATTTATAAAATGAGATCACGTGACGCTCTGAAAAAAAAAAAACAAAGAAATTAATATCTTAATAGTGGCATCACAGTATATTTATGAAAATTTATTATACGTCCACAAAAACATTTATATTTTTGAGAAGTAAAATGATGACACAAGAAACAAAAATGAATTATACAATACATACAAAGAAAAAAGTTAATGGATCTTTTATGGGAAATTATATACGCTTCTATATGAATTTGCTCCACTCTAGACGCAGGACCATATTCGCGAATATGTAGTACTATCTCCGAGGGGTTTCTTGTCTGTTTCTTCCCCTCGGGTTAGTCGGTTAAGGTTGGAACAGACGTAAACTTAACAAATAAGATAAGCTTAAACATGAAAACTGACTGTAATTTGACATATCTGTGTGCATGTAATGTGCCTGGGAGTTCCTGTGACACGTTATATGCTCACGAATATGTGCACATGCAAGTGTAAAATTTGACGTGTCCAAATGATACTTGAGATCTAAAGGAATAAATGAATTTGACTTTGACTTTGACTGACTAACAAGCTTCTTGATAATGCTAGCAAGTTTCCGATTCAAAGATATAAATCATATATAAGGCATAATTTAATAAAGTAATATGCTTTATATTACTCAATTAATGATTATATAAATGATAAAGTAATAAGGAAAATGTTATTTAGAAGTACTTACTTTGTTAAAGGGATTCTTCCATTAGGGGTTTCTTGCTTATTCTTCGCCATGAAATTTCGGTTAGGGTTTGAACAAGAGCTATACTTAGTTCTAAGAACGCATGCTCTCGTAGGTAATTATTTTATAAAAAAAAAAAATTGGCGTCGTATAGTAATTTCTAAGAATTCAACGGAAATAAAGATTTTTGACTTTGAATCAGAAGGTCACCGGGTCCAATCATATATATTTTTGTTATACAATAAAGTGGAGAAATATTACAATATATTGAGAATAAACCAACATGTCCTTCTAGAAGCAAATATTCAATCTTTGTAGAAGATTATTGTTTGCTCTCAGTAGTAGATTTCTGATTATTAACTAACATGTGTAAAAGCTGACGTATACAACACCCCACTTTAATGTGTAAAATGTATATTGGTACGCATTATACTTATCTAGTCTGAGATATAAGACGGTGTAAATTGATAAAAGATTCTTTGGCCCGATATAAGGAAAATGACAAGCCACAATTTAATTACAGTTCAAAAAGTACAAAGCCAATGAAAATATCCAATAAATTAATTAAACCGTGCATAATAATGCGAGGTAGGAGAAATAAATTAAAGCATGATTTAATTAATTTTGTTATAAAACACTTGTTCTCATAAACATCATGTGAACAACGTTGTATTAAAACAGCCTCTTTAAGATCAGCATAACTTTGTAATTGCGACAAATTGAACAGTGTAGGGCTTTAATCATAAGAGGTATCATCATACTGGCTTCCAAAAAGAAAATACTTATTTATTTAATTAAAAGTTAATTAAAAATTAATCTCAAAATTATGTTTTCGTTGCGAACTTAAGTATAGCTTATCTTCGATATTATTCTACGTCAAGAAGGAACACTAACGTTAGGAAAGATAACATTTATGAAAATTAAAAAAATAAAATATTCGGGCCTACCTAACTCTTGAAAAAATTCTATTAATTTTCATTAAACATATCTTCCACATACTAAATATTTATACAAAACACATATAGCTATACAATATAGCTATTCCATTTGGAGCTATTTTGCCTCAACTAATTGTCCACAAGACACATAATATGTAGGAGGTAAGAAATATTTTATTAAATTTAAACAAAAAATAAGTATTTTATATTCTATCTTACACCTATGCCACAGCATAGCTCTCCATTACTAAATATTAAACGTCCATTTTTAATACAACAATCATCACAGTCAGTGTAAAGTAGTAAATATGATTTGTAAAAGTATCCAGTAATTAAATTTGAAGCAACTACCACTAAATCTTCCAGGAATCTTTGAAATAGAAGTAGTTACCTTTTCCTGAAAATTTACGATCTTAGCCACGGGCTATCTTCACGGGTCAAATACGGCTCAGTTTTCCCGCATACCAATTAGGAAAGAATTTGTTTCCAACTTTATGCCAATTTTCGCCCAAACTATTGCCACAAGTTGTTTCCCACGGCTCCACAATTGTTTTGAATGGTGCTCGTTGGGATCGAAGTTGGTTCAACCTAGTAATGGGCTTAAGTGAACGATGTTACCCCTGTGTATTTACCCAGTTACGATTGGATGTTTGTGGGTGAGCTTTTGTTTCGTTTTTGTCGTGTTCACCTGGTAACGTTTCATCAATTACTTACCGACGGACCTTATGAGACAAGACACACAAAAGATCTTGTGTAAAAAGTTGCATTGTTCCGAATTTAACTTTAAGTACTCGGTTTTATTTTATACACTAAAATATATTACAATAAATAAATGAATACTTAAAAAGCTGGAATATTGTTTAAGTATTTTTTGTTATTAAATTTTTGACCTTGAAATATGATATAGCTATGCAAAATTAAATGTCAATTAAAAAAAAATCTTTCTTGTCCAAATGTTTCTTAATCTGTTTTTAAGTTAGTTTCCATTGTAATAAGCTGCAAAAATCCTGCAAAAAAGCTACAACTAGTAAAAGACCCAGGTCGCTCCCTGTTGCGCTCGTCACCGTAGACGAGGGTTACGTCTCATGCACCTGGGATTGCCGTCTCATGCACCGGCGCCCACACCCCTCCACAGGAACACAGCAATACAAGTGCATCACTGCTTGGTGGCAGATTGCCACTGTTTTCATAATATATACGGAATACCGTTTATAAATTCGACTAATATGTTAACTGTATTTCATTTCACATATTGTTTGTGGTAATCGTTTTTTTTTTTTTTTTATTAACACTCATACCTCTGCACTAGGATTCCCTGTGTCGCAGATGGCATGGACAAACACAGAAACACAATACAAACACCCAAGACCCGAGAACAAACTTCATGCTCACCACACAAAGTGTTTCCCGGCCGGGAATCGAACCCGGGGCCGCTCGCTTCGAAGGCAGGGCTACTACCAACTAAGCCACGGAGTTTAAGATTCACTTTCTTGCAGACATGCACCCTCAATCAAAACACGATAATTATGTATGATCCAGAACTAAGTTTTATGTTCATCATGAATGTAATGGTCTCAGCTGGAGTTCGAACCTTTCGCTTTGTTACTACTAAGCCACAGAACCATCGACATTATGTATACATATTTACACAAAGCTTAAAACACTTTTCAGGTTGATTTTTATCACTGCCACATCCTTTTTATAACTACAAAGTTGCATGTTTAAACAAAGTTTTAATTTTGTTCACCATTGCTTTTTAAAGTCAACAGCACGGAAGATCTTTAGTTTTCTTCGTAAAATCTCAGAGAAATATTTCCATTTTCATTGGTATATTCATTAAATGTGGCTGGTCTTACTTTAGAGGCAACATGTAAAAATTGTTGCAGTTATGACCGCTCCGTAGCTAAGTAGCGAGGAGTTCCAGGTTCGATTCCCCGGCGGGGTAAACTTTATATGATGAGCCTAAAGATTGTTTTCGGGTCTTGGGTATTTTTCTTGTATTTCTGGATTTTTCCATGCAACCTGCCACACAGGCCATTTTAATGCAGAGGTATTATTGTGTAAAAGGTGGTGCGAAAGAAGCAACTCAAAATAGCAGTAGAACATGTGCTAATTTCCTACAGAGTAGTACTGCCACTGTAGTAGTTTTTAAGTGCCCGTGAAAGGGTGTGGGTGCCGGTGAAATTACAGACACTTGAGACGTTACATAGTATTACTGTTGTTATATGCTAAGTAACCACTTAAAATCAGGCCTTCAGCTTATCCCGTCAATTAACTTCCATAAAAGTTAGTTTAGATTCAGCCTTCGAAAAGGTTAGGTCCAGTTTTTAGGTCCAGTACAAGGGGGTCCAGTTGCTTGCGTCTGTAGATCTTATACTGAGTCGCATTACTGTTGTTATGGGCAGGGGTCGCCACTTACCACCAGGTGGGCCCTCAGCTCGTTCCTTCACTTAACAGCACCAAAGACAATGCTGGATGAAGCACTGCCGGCCTGTAAAAAATTTGTTTGCGAGTAATTATTGTAGTGCGTAATAAATCTATCACAATAATTGGATACGGGTTGAGAGATTCGAGAAACGCTCGATGTCTTTGTCAAGATCTACCCTATCAATCTCGTTGGCAGTTGACGGAACACTTACATTTATCTTGGGAGAAGGGACGGTCATGGTTAACTTTTAGTCCGTGTAATGGATATAAAATAACTCTAAATGTAGGTATTATTCTGTCACGTAAGTAATGTCTTAGATATCAACACGTAGTACCTCTGCACAAGGATTCCCTCTGTAGCTGGTGGCATAGACAAACAGAAACACAAGCTAACACAAACTAGTTCATGCTCATCACAAATATATCGTAGCCGGGAATCAAACGCAGGACTTTTCGCTTCGAAGGCAGGCAAGTAAGCTGTAGAGCCGTCAATACTTACGAAATACCGAGATAAATAAAATACCGAATAAATTGCACACCACATCAAAGCAATTTAAAATAATGAGCATTAATTAAGACTCAAAAATAAATGTGGTGAGGCAACAGTATGGTTTCGTATAGACTGTTAAATAAATAGTAAATTTATATTATAAAAACTTAAAACAAAACGTAATAAAATTCAAAATAAATTTTACAAAAAAGAAATATTGATGTTACTTAATTTTTTTTTCATATCCGACTGACATTTGTGCTTTTGTCAATCCAACACCCGGCGCCGTGTGTTCGATGAGCGCGGCCAGCGTCAACCCAGCTACCAGTGATCAGCCCGGCGTTGGATCGATCCATCCAGGAGATTTGGAACGGTGCGTCCGAGTTCATACAACACTGCTTCCAATAAGCCTCTGATAACTGGCCTCACAGCTCAGTTGGTCTTTTCACCCAGGACAAGTATCTGTGTGACGAATATATAGATAATAGATGTTATTTTCTGTGTTAGTATTTATTATATGTATGTGTTTACAAAAAAAATATTATATCTATAAATATAACGTAGTTCCCATGTTTATTTATTTATTTCATTTTTAATATTTGACACCGGCCCGGTACCGGACAAATTTACCAGACATTACTCATATACAATACAAACAGTTTCTTTCAGTCACATTTGTGATATTGTGCAGAAAGACAGCATCATCATGTAGTAGATATATTCAAAAATTGATTCCGGACAGTTTGGTGATTTTTTTTTTCAACAAGTTTCCTAAGCCTTTGTTGAATCTGTCCTAAATGAAGAATCAATGCCGAAACAAGATCTAATCTAATTAATTCAGAACTCACATAGCTTAACGAGTGAGTCAGACAGGGATACCAAATTCCTTTTATCAGTGAGTTTAAATGAGAATATTACGTTAAAACTGTATTTTTCTTAACTAGCTGACTGGGCAGACGTGGTCTTTTCTCAAATTATCTATTTAACAATTCATCAAACAACATTTGTACCAAAAATCGAATAGGAAATAACAGTATAAAATTTTTCGAATTTCATAAAAAGTTTACTGCTACTATTACGAACGTTTAAAAATAAAACTGAGTAAACAGTTCAGCCGTTCACAAGTGATGCGTTTATCCACGAACAGCATTTAATTGACATATTTATTAATTGAGAATATTAGCATATAATAACAACATAGAATGGTAACAAATCGAAAACTAAAATCTTAAAAATATAATATAAGAACTAAAATATATTATTAAAAGGAGTCCCTTTAGGCAAGGTTCCGAAGATACTGGCAGCGTTCCCCCTTTGAATAGCTAGACTTATTCTTTGTTTGAGGTAGCTGCCAGCTCTTCGGTCTCCTGTGATGTGTTTATTTATAATACTTTACTTGAAAGTGTGATGAAAAATGTAAAAACATCTCGTGTAAGCTAACTATCTAATGAAATTTGTTTTACTTTTGTAAATTTTTTGTGAAGTATAAGGTTATTTGTGTTAGGGTATCTTTTGTGTGCCTGTGTCATTATTTGTCATAAATAAATGCTTTTTTACCTTACTTTAAAAAAATGTGGTACGTTGCTGTTTCAGAATACAGTTCTAGGCTCGTCTTTACTCCGCTGACGACCTGAAATCAGTGCAAAAACATAAAATCGTTGTATTTTATTAACAACTACCAAAAGTAAAATATCGACGTTCAGCAGAATTCGTTCATCACTGCTCAAAAATGGATAAAAGCTGAAGGACTTAACTACCAATTTACGTTGCAATTTATTCAATATAAAGAGATTACGTTGCTAAGTTAGCTCCCAACATTCAGTATCGAATATTGGACGCCATATTGAATGACATTTATCGAATGTACTTGATGTTTTGTGTTGAAGTAAAATAATTTTAACATATTTTTATACGTTTGAAACTGTTTTTACGTGTTCAGAAATAGTTATTTTTGCCCTTATAACTTGTTCATTATTTGACTGGCCTGACAGCTTAACTGGTAAAAGGCTTTTGTCAAATTTGCCTTCTACGCTGTTGGTCGTGGGTTTCACTCAAGACAAACATGTGCGTGACAAACATAGTTGTGTGTTCAGTCTGTTTAAAAAAATACTAGTAGTTGTAAAAATACTATATTAGTTTCAATCAGAAAACTGGTTCACATAGTAAAAGCTAAGTTTAGATCTATGCTAGAAAGCTGAAATACTTGCGGAATCGATGACCATGACAGCCTTACACCTTATTCCGTCTACGTTTCTATTGTAGTGTAGCCCAGGGAGTTCAAACGAGGCGCTTTGTGGCTCTATCTATCCCTACGGCAACAGATCATGCATTTGTGAATTATTATTCATATTTCAATACTGTAATATCGAGGTCTGTAGTGTGATTGTACAACTTATTCAAATTCAATAATTTACTTGATTGAAAATAGATATATTATCGATCTACAGATTTTAAAGCAGTTAAACTGGTGCAAAATTCCACACGGGCATGTAATAGTATCTTCCACTTGGAATTCTCAAGATGTGGCAGCGTTTGTAACTAATCCACGTATCTCGTAGCGATATTAAGTTTCGAGTAGTCATCCGTAGCGCAATATGACGCGTGCTTTGTCGTAAGAATAAATGAGACGGATTCAAAAGACCAAGTAAAAAATTGGAATAACTTGATTTTTTCCAATTTTTATTGATTGTTTCCCCATTTTTCATCTATCATTCTCTATCAAATTAAAAATAACCAAAACCAACCAAGAAGTCGGCAATTGAATAAATGGTTAAAAAAAATACCCGAATTAAAAGTTTCCTCCTTATCTTCTCCTTTTCGTATGAAATCAATTAATTGTCTTTAAATTACTACCACCACCACCACCACCACCAATTTTGCCTTTTTGATCTCTTGCTAAATAGCTAAAGGGTGATCACTACATTGCATTATTTAACATTATGTATTGACATTAAAACTTGTAGCTTTTTAATGATGGCTCCGAATTTGAGATTATGCCACGCGTAAGTATAAAAATTACATTTGAGTTGTCACGCAACCTCATCACAAACCTTGATTATGTAACCGAAACTACAGCCCGCAAATAAAAGCACGTGTTTAGAACACGCGTCATTAATATCGCTACAAAAAGCAAATTAAATAAACTATTTCACATAAACACGAAACTATAATTTAATCACTAATAATCTGCTTGATCTGAATCCAGCACAGCTAGAGAGTTCGATATGTTTTTCATACGTATAGGAAATTACTTCCCAGTGCATATGCATACATAATTGTATACGAGAATATATTAACTCAATAAAATTGTTATGTGTCTTCTTATATAATTAAAACAAGATCCTACATGATTAAAACAAGTGAGAGATTTCGAAAGCGAATATACCTGCCACAATACTTTCATCATTTATTTTCAACCGACTTTCAGAGAAGGTAATTACTGACCGAGCGGAGAGTTATTTATTATCATAGAACGAATTCTTATATAAAATATTACCGTGGTTCGCCGTTCTAAACATCACTGCACTTTTCCGGGATTAAAAGCGTATGTTAACACATACGCTTTTAATTGAATCCATGATATATGCTATCCTAGTACCAAATTTTATCCAAATTAACAAACAAATAACGTTAACACACTCGTACCTCTACACTAGGGTTTCCTGTGTCGCAGATGGCATGGACAAACACAGAAACACGAGTCATACACCCAAGACCCGAGAATAAACTTCATGCACACAAAGTGTGCTCCGGCCCTCGCTTCGAAGGCAAGGCTACTACCAACTAAGCCACGGAGCTGTCTGAGCGTGAAGGAGTAGCAAACACATGCACACACATACCCATACACACACACACACATACACAAAAAACGCGCGCGCGCGCTCACGCGCACACAAATATATACACACTTTCGCCTTTATAATATTAGTGTGATTAGAATTTATCACTCTTGTGATCGCGGCACCGCATACACCACACGTACGAATCAAATCACCGCGAAGTTGTAACGTGACTGCTTGTCATATATCACGGTAAGGACGAAGTAACATTATTTAATATGTGGTAAGGCGTTCAGTCGCGCTCTGCTTCATTGTTCTATAATATTTGTATCGGGGAATTTCGTGTGCCAAAACATTCAGCCACATTTGCACCACCAAATTTAGAAATTTCGATAAGTTATTTCTAAATGTATAAGATACTAGGTTCATGATTTTTAATTAAATTTGATTAATAGAATGTATAGTATTGAAACATAACAAGATTAACTCTTGAAATGCATTACAGCCACCTTCCTCTTTATCAAGGTAATCAGAAGACAACGATCAAGTAACATCTGTTTGTAAACAAGTGACTGATTAAAATATTTTCATCCCTGCCGTACCAGCCTCTAATGTTGCCACTGCAGGAACACTGGCCTACTCTCGATAATTGAGGGGCTTTAATCTACCACGGGAGCCCAATCCGGATTGGTAGATGTCACATGTCTTCGTATTTATGGTTCTAAGACATGCCGGTTTCCTCACGATGTTTTCCTTCACCGTTTCGAGAACGTGGTATTGCGCACATAAATTTTTCAAGTGAAAAAACTCATTGTTGCACGTGTGGGTTTGAACCAGCAACCTTCAGATTGAAAGTCGGCGTTTATGCCTCTGGGCCACCGCGCTCTTTTCATCCCTTATTTTTCGTAATTAGGAGGTACCCCTTTCAATTTTGTGTATATATGAGAGTTGCATACCGTTGCGCTCGTCTCCCGATACGGGATGTTAAGTCTCATATCTTTTATTTCACCGGCACCCACTCCCTTTCACCGAAACAGCAATTTGTGGCATCATTACTTGGTGGCAGATTGCCAAGTGTAGTGGCAGTACTTCTGCGGACGAACTTGGTACAAGTACTACTGCTTTGGGTTGGTCCTTTCGCACCACCGAGGGCATACATTTAGGGACTCAAAGAATACCTAGGTACCCACCTACGGACGCGAGCAATTTGGACCCCCAAATTTGATGGTTTGTGTGTTTGTTATGCACTCAGGTTTTAACTACTCAAGTGCCTTGTTATGTGCCCTATAAAGATTATTATTATTATCATCATGAAATTTTACATACACATTCTCAGAGGTACAGGTAGGACATATGGAATAAAACATTAACGCGAGTGAAGCTGCGGGCAAAAGCTGTATGTGATAAAAAACAACAATTTAATTCGTAAAAAACATATTATAATAGTGTTAACAAGCCTGGACCTACCTACAAATTCGCAATCCATTTAGGTACAATCAGTTTATCTTATACTTAAATTACTGAATTAACACAACAATCGTCACGTAATTTGAAACTAATTAAGAAAGGAAAAGCTTGTTCTAAATGCTTACTTTCTCAGAAATGGACTTGCAAATATTACAGAGAATAAAGTGACTCGGAACGTTTAACTTTTGTATTCAATTAAATAGAAAGCTCTAGAAATAAATGGTTCTAGTGAAATTATCCACATAAATTGTAGCGATTTTGGAGATGGTCTTTATCAAGTTAAAGGATAATATTATAATAGACGCAGTACTCGTATAACTGCAAATCGTTTTTTCCAGAGCTTTCACTCAAAAATATTACAATACTTAAGTTAATCCCCTATACAATGACTCCAATTTATTATTAAAATCGACTCTAATTAAAGATTAATATCAAATATGAATGTTATAAACCTATAGACAAATTACTGTGTTTCGGTTTTAAGGGTGCGAGGAGCTGTTGAATCTTTAGATACAAAAAAACGTTCCATCGTCATATCTCATAGTAACGCCAAAGATTTCATCGCTTTGTTTGGGGTCTATGTTGCTCGACTTATTACCCTCAAAGTCTCTACACGTGTCTACCGGGTGGTGCTAAAGGAACAGTCCTGCCAGAAGTTCTGCCACTACACCTAGTAATCCGCTGCCAAGCAGTGCTGTGTTCCAGTAGAAGGGTGCTGGTGAAATTACAGGTGCATGAAACGTTCCAGTCTCAAAGTGATGGACGCAACGCGATGCGTCTTGGATCTTCTAACACCTCGGCAGGGGAGGACCGGAGTCGTAAGTAATACAGTTATGGGCGGCAGTAACAATTTAACATCAGGTAAGCTGTCAGCGAGACAATTAACAATTTAAAATTGACACTTAACAATTTAACATCAGGTAAGCAGTTCAGAACCAATAGTCATATAAAAAAAAGAAAGATTTATTATTGGAATGTTTGTTAAAATTGTAATAACTGAATTTCATCTGTGGACACAAAATGCATGATTGAACACTGTAAATCAATACGAACTAGCTTGTCGTGTATAGACATTGGCCGGAAATTAAACGTTTTGTATACAACATTAAACGTTATTTACGATTTAGTGTTTGCACTAACATTTGGCGATGCTTCCGATATACTGAGATGTTTTCACATTTGGGTTTCACGTGGGATCAGAGAAGAATAAGAAAAAGCGAGGGAGGGATTTTGAAGACTTCAGCAGTATTATTTTGTTTTGATATCCTTTTTGTGTTATAAAAGTACCTAGAAGCGATGGGACTACCCACCTGATGAATCAAATATATTTATTTTCTTGACACAATAAAAATATTTAAATACCGTTTAATATTGTGATGAAGTAAATTATAATTTATATGAATCAACAATGATTTTTTTTCGGAATAATCAATGAGTATTTTATTTAAATTAAAAATACTGGCGGCCGCTATTTGATGTTCATCTCGGGCAGTGGCGCCACTGCTTTGCGTTTACATATATCTAGCATGCTCTCTCTGATAGCAATACACCGGACAAGTACGATTCGTCGTACATCGTTTCATGTGTTATGTGTTCCATGCCACTATTGTGTTCATAATTGTTGGTATATCTTATATTAGTATTTTCCTTTTAATAGGTGATAATTAAAAAGTTTAAGAGTTGGTAAATAACATAAACAAATATCTAAAAACTTTTTGTACTCATTAATTGTATTTTCTGCGTAGCCTACGCCTACGCCGTAGCAGACCACACCTACACATTTGTTCTGTAGCACTTAAATCGACTTGGACGTATCGGCACTTCTGAGTATGCATGAGTGTTTATTCGACGTTTACCCCCACACCATTTATCCATTATTATTGAAACTTGTAATATAAGATAACGCTTGCACAAGTAGCGCTTGATGTCAAGTTAAATCGGTCGAGTACTTGTTCAGTGGATCAGTTTAAGCTTCATATGATCGGGCTTTGTTTCAAAATTGGAGCATTTTTTTATTTTATATTGTCGTTCCATTTCTTATTGAGATACAACTGAAAGTTTCGTACTGATTAATTTGGATACTTTCAAAATTAATCATTCCAGGGATACTTCATTAATTCATTTACTTATTTTTTAATCAAATAATAAAATTAACGAAAATCTTTTTCGAGGATGTGCTTTATTATTGTATGTCTATATCAGCCTCTAATGTTCCCACTGCATACGCTCTATATAGTGAGAGTGAATGAGATTCGACCCACCACGGGAGCCCAATCTGTATGGGTAGATTTCATATGTCTTCGAAGTTTTGGTTCCAGAACATGCCAGTTTCCTCACGATGCGTTTCTTCACTGTTTCGAGAGAGTGGTGATGTGCACATTAGTTATTCGAATTAAAACTATATTATGCACTTGTATCTAGATTTGAACAATTAGCCTTCAGTTTGAAAGCTATATACACGTAGCTGTAGGCACTCAATGGATTCTCAATTACAGACGCGAGTATCTGGTCCTCCAATAATGTCTCCTTAGATCTCCTGACCCCCGGATGAATCTTCCGTTTTAATTAAAAGGTAAAGTAGAATAACTTATTTTTCAAGAATAGAATTCCAAGAATATCCCTCTTGGAAACATTGGAGTATGGTGTAGTGTCTTAAGCTGGCCAAAACAGGAATGGCAACGTGTTGTAAAACTAAACAATGAGTGATAAATAATATGATGTATTTGTTAAAAATATATGTTTTCTGTTTCAGCATCATCACATTTCGACCACAAGACGTGTCGTGCAATTTGGCCCAATATCACGAACACCTGATTGCAAGTTTCTTGGTTTTCAAATTATTCGTCGTTAGTGCCAAATGCTAATTAACATGAAAATGTCGGCACAGTAAATATTTTAAAAGCAGTAGCAACTATTATTTTTGTTAAAACTTTGATTTGAAAGCAATCACCGGGGGGTAGCATTATTTAATTTATTATCAAGTTTTGTCAGCAGTTTGGTGATAATTGATTTTTAATGCTTATCAAAAGATAAATTACACAAAGAAAAGAAAAAAGTAACTTCAATTGGTCAAATATTCAGTAAAAAGAAAACGGTCATAAATCTTTATTCTCGTATTCAAAAGTATTCGTTTATTTTATTTCTGTCAAATAAAAACAATTAGGATAAAGAAAAGACTATAACATAAATCATTGCCGTGTCGAGTCGCCTATTACCACGATGGAGCCATGCTATAGCATCTGTCAACCTTGAAAATGACCAAGGAATCAACATACGTAGGAAGATGGTTTTAATTCGCCACACTTTTGTATTAAGTTTGGAATTTAAAACATGCCTTACTGGTCATACCTGTATTGTGCCACTGGACAGGGAAATGAGCATTCTCTTCGCCAGGAATCATGAAGAGAGCGGTTCCATTAACTTTTATTATTCGCAGTTTTAAAGCATGTCGTCCAAATTAGTTGGCTGTATTCGCAGGGCATCTTCGGGCCCGCCATTTTCATTATGAAAATGACAGTTAAATTAATTTATATCGTGATGAAAATCGAATGGATTCGAATGAGGTCACTTTTATTTTAGTTGATGTTTGATTTGCCTGTTTTTACTGTTCGTCCGTCGTTCTGTCAAGAACATTATTGCTTGGTCCAATAACTGAGCATTGATTTGAATTCTTTATGTCTTTAGCGACACAAATTCTGTCGGAGTCCATAGACTATCATCGCACATCGTATGCAATCATAGCTATCAATAGTATAGTGATATTTGTAGACATTACAACCACAGTAATTTGGTCTAGTCAACCCGCTTTTTTGTAATACATCATACAAGTGTCCTGGCCGGGAATTCGTTGTGATGACCATAAAGTTAGTTAGGGACTCGGAGGTTTTGGATTGCATTCAGATGATTGCATGATTACCTATCAATGATGCCTATCAATACAGGAATCCCAAGAATATGAGTGTGTTAGTGATTTCTTAATGCCTATTTATTTATCTTAGGCCACTTCGTATATTTATTTCAATAAAATAACTGTAGTTACGTCATCCAATCTGTTGTACCCGCTGATCTATTTTAGTGAATAGGACTCTGGCATTGTGTATGAATGACGACAGTTTGGCGCAGTAAACAGATAAGAGTTTGCCTGACCCCCAGTTTCCCAGGAACTCAAATTTCAGCCATATGAAATAAAATCAATATTGACAATACTTGATCCAGAGCCATTTTATGCCATGCTTCAAATTGGAACTTAATTTATTTTATAATATGTATTATATAATCCTGTCCATTTATGTGGAATACATATATACGTTTCTTTACTATTGCGTTAATGATTGTGATAAGTTTTCACACACAACTTTATCCATAAATTATTTAATTATGCAGTGAATTTTACATTTGCAATAACTTGTAGTATAACTCTAGTTTCGAGTAAATTTGTAATCAAGATGCGGCGCTAACGAACATCGAAGTGATATTTGTACAGTTTGACGGATCGGATCAGACACTGTACTGTTTTGGTCTAGTCTAGAAGTCTAATGAACAATTGTTTATGATTTTAAGGTAATGGCGTATCCATTACCTTCTTTATTTAATTTTAGTATAGTTGAAAATGTAAATTTGGGTGGCCTAAAACTACATTTGAAGTATTTCAAATGTAGTTTTAGGCTATAAACGAAAATAATTCAAGGAAAATTCCAAGGAAGCATTGCTTGTACTGCGGAAACTAGATAAATAATAGAGTATTTATATAGCACTTTTTTGTAAATACATAAATACTTATAATATATTAACCAACCAGACACAGAACAAATATTTATACACAAATGCTTGTCCTGGGAACCCACGACCTACAGGGCAGAAGGCAGAGCTACTGAGCTGTGAGGCCAGGCAGCATAGTCAGCATCTTAGTGCCCGAGGTCAAACTTTCGAACTATAAATACTCAATACCTAGTTGTACAGACAAGTATTCCATTATTCTTCTTACAATGTAACAGAAGAATAATAGGTCAATCAATAGTCTGCTAGCTATTCTCAGTGCTTTTGAAAATTCTGGTCTTGGTAAATAGATCAAACAGGCCACAATGTGTTGTTTGAATTGTTTATCGGGATTAGGAGAAAGTTGAAAAATACGGACCATTCACGACGTTTTTTTCCTGATTTAGCCGTATGTCAGTATACCGAGTGGTTAGACTAATCACACGGTCTAATTGGTTTGTCTGTTCATCTGTAACTGCGGCTCCGCGGGACGCTCTAGTTAATTAGTGCCCTAACCGATCCCACAGCGATTTACCTGTTTAAATTCGAAAAGATTTGTAGCTATTTTTGGTCCTATATACGAACATATGGACTGTGTATATACACTATGTTAGTCTCTGTAGCAAATTCTGATGTTAACCATACTCGCAGCAATTTGTCTGTTTTATTTAATTAAACTACTCGTATTTACAAGTTTTTCATTTTAAAACCAAAGAATACTTTTATTCAATGATTGAAAAAAGATTTACTTATGCAATAGTAGTGCTTAGCGCATTTAGTATTTAGTGTCATCGCAAGTCCACAGTTACTACAGCGTCCCCACCACGTTAAGACGGGAAGCGTTTAAAATTGGAGTATATATACTTATTGTTTTTTGGTATAAACCACAGAATAATTTATTGTTTGCAACAAAAATACGGTAGATCTATTTCTAACCAATACGCTGCACACGCAGCAAGAATAACTACCAAAAAAATAAATTCCACAACACAACACGTGTTCAGCCATCAGATACAAAAGTGATTATCCAAAAGAGAGTTTCGCTAGCATATTAGTAGGTATCCAGCAAAACTACAAGTTCCATTACCCCTTTCTTGGTACGGCCACGCCACACTGGTCACGCGATGTTCACATTACATTGCAGAAAGATTTCGTTTCCACTTACAAAATCACTTTGTATCTTACCTACTCGTAAAGGCTGCTTCAGGCGGTTCATTCGTCAGTTGCTGCTGTTCCTTCGTATGTTACCTGGCTAAAGTTTCTTCTACTATGAAAGTGGAAAAATTAAAGCAATTTTTTCTCAAAACAGTACTGATTTGGCCCTGAGATAAAAAAAATAAAACACTTATGTTATTATAGATATATTTTCAATTATTTGGCGTTGTAGAAATGGACCACCACAAAATGCCTTTCCAAATAGAATATCTTAGCTTGCTGGTAAATTGCTGCGCACCTGGTTAGCACATGAATTTGCAACCTTGAATGTTAAGTGAACGTATAAAAAGTACAAAACAATCAGTGTGATTTTTATTATTAACACCCAAACCGTATAATTAACGAACAGGTGACTGGAGTTAAATAAATATAGCAACATGGTTATCTGTTAAATATGTATAAGGAACTTTTGCTAACCCTTGTTTGGCCATCATACGCAAAAACTTCACTTTTTAGGGTAAAATAATTCATTCAGGATATAAGTTATTCTGGTACCAAATTTCATCCAAATCTGTCCAGCCGTTTGAGCGTGAAGGAGTAACAAACATACACAAGCACACACCATATATACAAACTTTCACCTTTTGTATTATTAGTGTGATGTGTGAAATGAAACAGCTGTTTGGTGAGAGCATTACACTTACGGTGGATCACGCTTTTTCGCTAGATAACATATTTCTAGACTAGATTTCAGCGCTAACATTACTGTTGAAGCCAGTGAAGTCGTTTTAAAAACTATTCGACAACTCCTTAGCTAAATTGGTTACTAACTTAGTCCTTGAAACTAGGGGTCCCAGGTTCCATCCCCGGTCGGGCTAAATTTTGTGTGATGAGCACCAAGTTTGTTCTCTGGGTCTTGATTATTATCTGGGTCTTATATGGGTTGACAGACATAAAATTTAACAAATAAAACTAATCAAAACTGATTATAATTTGTGTGTTCATGTATTGTGACTAAGGATGTGTGATCCTGTGACGCGTTATATGCTGACGAATATGTTTACATGTGTGTATAAAATTTGACGTGTCCAAATGATACTTAATGCAGTTAATAAGTTTGAGTTTGTGTTCTATATGGTCATATCATCTGCGACACAAGAAATCCTAGTGCACTTATGAGTACGATAGCGTTTGTTGATTGTGTTCGTGTTTTTATTCGGTAAATAACAGAACTATGGATTAACTAGCCAATTTAATTCTGGATTAGCTTTAATTAAATAAACTAGTTAGTGTGTGTTGGCTTTGCAGGTAAAACGCTATTGTTTCGAAGCCAACCATCGTTTCTTGTTACCATATTTTATGAACTCAGCGCTAACATACTGTTTGATAACAGAAACAACGTATAACAAAGGCAACCCATAGAATGGCTTAAAGTGCAGTTTGTTTCGCATTAATTTTAGCAAGCATCATAAAATATTTACTAAGAATGCATTATGACGACATAATGTAATTTGGGAGATGCCAAATTCCTTCTCGGTAGGAGCAAACTTTGTGTGAACGTAATGTTTGAAATTTGTAATTTAATGGGTATTTTGTGTGTCTGTGCTTGTCCATGCCATCTGCAAATGAAGGAGTCTTTTGAGGTTGGTGTATAAACGTAAAAAAGTGAGTAAAATTATTTATATATCAAGGTTGCAAACTGTCTTATCTGGTTATCCACATGTATATGTCTAGGTATTAATATGTATTCTATAAGTTATCTAATTCTCACACAATACCTAGTTTGGGGCTAAAATGTGCTAAGAGCTAATCTAATCTGAAACACAGGGGATATATACATTTAAATAAACTGTTGCCTGGTATAGAAAAAGCGTACTCAGAAATCGCTTTCTGCTTAATTGACGCCCTTCAGCTCGATTCTTCCTCGAGAAACAATATTGAAAGTGAAGTTTTCTTTAGTGTACTTAATTGCAGGTCTTGTATATCTCTCATGAATAAAATAACAATTTATTCATGAGAGATACACAAGAGACAACAATAACACTTGAAATACACAATAATTAGGTTTTAAAATAGCGAATAATATTCGTTTTAACCAGAATTTGGGAACATTGGACATATAACATATTTTTATGTATACTGTGACGAAATACAACATTTACATTTGTCATTGGAGAATTTTCTCGATTCAATATTCTATTTCATATTTTCGGATTTATACTACGTACATAATTTTTTTTCATGTGACTATAGTAATGAGATACCGGCCCGATTGCTGTTAAGCGGATACCACCGCCCATAACCAATAACTGTTATTTAGACTAAATTTAATTTTAATGGAAATATGAGAAGACCCAAGACGCATCCCGTACTCTGAGGCGGGAATGTAACGTCTCATTCGCATGTATTTCCACCGCCATTTACACCCTTCCACCAGAAAATAGCAATGCAAAAGCACGACTATTCAACTGACTCCATTCCATTATTCCGAGATTCCATTTAAAGTTCATAGATTTCAATTTTTTAAACCAATCACTTGTTGCCTTAACGATACCTTCAAGTGAGTAAAGATGACGATTGCACTTAACAAGTGCTAACTGAGCAGATGTCACTTAGCTGTTACAAGTGCCTCCATCCGTGTCCTGTATGAAATTAGAATTTCGCAACGAATTTTGCAAGTTGGCATAGCGTGAAATTGTATCTGGCTTGCAGTGCGCTACAAGCTGACGCAGAAATACTTCCCTTGGACAGACGTCATAAGTTTTGAATATTCTACAACGAAATGTATCAAGCAAATTCAACATTTAGTTACGTAGACGGATTGTACAGGCGGCTCCATATTATAGTTGGTAGAAGCCTTTCGAAGCGAGGGGACTTTGTGTAGCTTGAATATTGTTCAGTCTTTGTCTTGTGTATCTGTGTTTGCCCATACCATATGCGACGAAAAAATCTAGTACAAAAAATATCTGTACTAGATTTTATTTTTATAGGTGATAAAACTATACGCACTATCACTACTTCTGGGGGTCCAGTTGCTCGCATCCGTAGGTGTCCTTTGATTTGATGAACCGAATGTAGCATTTAGAACTTGTGCTAAGTTCGTTCAGAGAGGTACTGCCACCACACCTGAAATCTGCCGCCAAGCAGTAGTAGTGTGGGTGCCGGTGAAATCACATGCGCGATGTAACATCCCCGTCCCCGTTGATACCCCGGGTATCAACGGGGTGCAACTTGGTTCCATACTTCGGTTGGGAGGAACTTAGTCGTATTGCTGTTGTTATGGGTGGAGATACCCATTTAACATCAGGTGGGCCTTTCCCTAAAGTAGTATAAAAAATCACTTATCTTTAATCACTTATATTAAGTAGTGTCTAGAGGTCAATACTTACCAGAAAACCCATTACTATCTGAAATGTTATTTCAAATTTCTCAGATATCGAGTTTCTGGTCCCCAATGTATTGCGATGTCACGTGTCTGAGCAGCCATAAACTAAACGCTTTGTTATCGGTAACTGGAAAATATCAATGTAATTAACATTTTATACACACAAACATTTTGATTTAATACAATTATATAGGTATATTTAACTATCATCAAAAAAGTGGAGGCTGGCGTCGCCTTTACGCATTTTTTTGTTTTTTACATGCATGTAAAATACATATTAACACCCAGAGAGAACAAACGTCTATATTCATCACACGAATGCTGGTCTTGGGTATGAATCGAACCCATGATCTACAGCGCAGACGTAAGCCATGTCGGAGGCGCTCAGGCGACTTGACGAAGCTCTGACATCAGAGTTGGTCACTTACAAGAAAAAAGAAGACAGCCCAAAAGACAGCTGAAACTCTGATGGTTTATTCGATTTTTCAACTGTATTATGTATATTTTAGTTCTTTTTTGTATACCATAGAAATAGATTAACACCAACAATAAATAGAAACCTATGTATCCAAAAGGGTTTAACCCTCAAAATTTATATTTTACGCACGGCTTGACAATTACGAAATTATATTTTTGCAACCCTGATCACAGTGTATTCTAGTTAAAATATAGCTTTCCTCACACCAACAAATATGAATTCGTTGAATAAAGTCGTATAAGAGTTCGTTGAACCGTGTGATATAACGATATTTCAAAATATGGATAAAATATTCAAATGAGAATTACAATAATGATAGCCGGATGAGAGCCTTCCGCTCTTATAGCCTAAAGTTGTCAAGGACAAAAATGTATAGTTCAGTTCATAAAAACATATAATACTTAACCATTTTTTCCTTTGCTTAGGTATAAGTAGAGCGAAATTGCGTAACAACAAAAACGCTTTATAATTATGAAAAAATTCAAAGTTAAAACCAAATTTCAAGTCCGAAGAAACACCTATTAACTTTTAATATAAAGAACAAGCTTAAATTGAGCATTGGAAATTTCTCGTGGAAATGTCTCATTAAGAATGCTAGAGCCGGCGAACAAAAGTGGATAATCTGTTTGGCGTCCGGCGAATATTAAAGAAGCAAGATCTTTTGTTCAGATCAAAGCAATCTCACGGCTTCACTAATTGACCTTTGCATTTTGATGGAGACCCTCCAAATTCACATTTGCGTGAAATTTCACGTATAAGGAAAGTGGATGATTGATGTTGATTCGCACTCAGCATGTACCGCAAAGTGTGTGTAAGAAAAAACATAGAGTATACTAGAATTACCCGAATTAGTGTGGCAGCAAATTGTTGGCATCATAACATCCCGTTAGACCATTTTAAACAAAAAGAGGCTATTCTCATTCAGCTGTATGTTTTTTTATGAATTTTATGCAAATTCTTCGCCAATTGTGGACCTATTTGGATAATTGTTCTTTTTTTTTTTTTTTTTTTTTTTTTTTTTTTTTTTTTTTTTTCTAAGTCGATTAGTATAATAATAAGTCGATTATTAATAAGTCGATTAGTAATAAGTTATTAAATTGCACCTAAGAGTAAAGAGAACCCTATTATTAAGGCAACGACGTTTTACAATATTATTACCTTTAAGAGACTGTATATTTTAGACTGTACGATCTATCAGGATGATATCATACAATAATTTTTACTATAGCAAATATCGTAACATAATAAACAAGAAGTCGGACTCGCTCACGAAGGATTCCGTACCATTATCTCTAATAAAAATCAAGTTTTTGTATGAGAGTCCCCTTAAATATTTATTTTATTCTGTTTTTTAGTATTTGTTGTTATAGCGGCAACAGAAATACATCATCTGTGAAAATTTCAACTCTCTAACTATCACGGTTTATGAGATACGGCCTGGTGACAGACGGATAGACAGGCAGACGGACAGAGGAGTCTCTATAATAGGGTCCCGTTTTAACCATTGGGTACGGAACCCTAAAAATCAATCCATGGTATGACACTATAAAGGCAGGAGTACTAACCAAGAAGTAGGATCAAAATGGATTCTCGTGGCGTATACTCGTGGGTATTACTGGCTGATTAAATAGATAGATAAAATCCGTGCTACGCGAATTAGGACTCACATCAAGGCGAATCGAATTTAGACTGTTAATTTTAATATATAATCCATACATCCATACTGAAACCATGAATTAGATGGGTAGTGATGTACAGTTTTATACCAAATTATTTATTACACCTTGACAATGCAGCACAACTTGACATGAATTTTATTGTTTAAATCCAAGTTACGTCATTTTTGGATTGCAGTTTTTTTAGCTCGAATATATTGGCATAACATTGTAACAGTTTAGAAATTTATAATATTTTTTTTTTAAATATATTTTTGACATAACTAAGTGTTTCTTAGTGTACTCATTGTAAAAGAAATGAATATGAGTATAATAACCTACAATAATATTTTATCTTGGCTTACCTATAATACTGGTAACAACGGGCTGTCCAATATTAGCATGAATAACCAAATTTCGAACTATTTTCAACGTGGTATTTTGCACCGGGAATGATTTACACGAAAAGTATTCGAATATGCATTAAATTACCGCAATTTTCCAGGACAATAAACACAAAAGTGTAAAGCAAATTTATTATTGGTGAATTTGAGCTTTTTTCGTGAGAATGCAACTTGATTGAACTGTGATTTTTAAGCCTATTTGCTTTCAGATCATCAAGGTACAAACTTTTTTTCACTTCACTGCTGTTTTTGTAACGTTCATTATAGCGGACTGGCTAGCTGAAGCAGTATTGTGTTTTGATCAATGAGCAGTAGTCGTTCGTAGAATATATGGGTAGGAATTCTTGTCGGGTTGGTCTGGCACGCCTCCCGTCTTTCAGGCACCATAAGCTTGTTCTTGGAAGTTTCTAATAGTTTCCGCAAGTTCATTGCACGACACAATTTGACTTATTATCGAGTCCTCGATGACGCAGTGTTTTACAAACCGACTCAGGCAAGGGTGGCAGGTTTATTTCTCGTTCCAGGTTATAATTGACGCGAGAGCTAAGCGTGCATCTGATGGATATTATAAAAGTAAAATCTTTCAAATTATCAGAGGAACTATTGAGCTTTTAACTTATTTTTATTAATTTTAATAAATAGTAATACTCATTTTAAATCAGACTATTGTCCATATTAAAAAGAGGGTTTTACAATTAAAAAAAAAGTTGTAGATTAGTGATTTTTTATTTATTTATTTGGGAATTTAAAATAGTAATACAATGTTGTTTTCTAAAAGTATTGGTGTATATGAAAAACTAAATATCCAAAACTAAAATAGCCTGGACATAACATGTATCATAATTACATGTTATATAAAAATAAGCCCCCTCGCCGACTGTCTCTCTGAAAGAAATAAATTCAAAAACTACCGCTCTGAATTTCTTACGTTTCTCACCAGGATCAATTTGTATGGTTCCTTTTTTTAATTTGTTATTCCGAAGTCTCGTAGAAATTGCATAAACCCTAAGGGTGTATTTAGGTGATGATATAATTAAAATCAGTTTTCGATTTATAATTCAGTCAATTTATAATTCAGTCAATTTATTATAACCGTTTACTATTGAAATATCCTATTATAGATAAAATTGTTATATCTAGGTTTGTAATTGGGCGTTCTAGAATGTTCTAGAGACGGTCATAAGTTCTGACTGGGGAACGTCTGTCTTAGTGAGTTATCGTAGCGAGGGTCAAATCCTGTAGGGAACAACGATGTCTGCAATCCAAAATCTGATAAACATAAATTTCTCTCGTAGTCTATACGATCAAATTCTAAGGGCATACTATGGTAATAAATGTAAATATAAATAAATATTAATGGACATATCACAAAGCGCCATCTAGCACCGAAATAAGCAAAGGTACTTTAGTACCTTTGTTTAAACGTACTGTAGTACTTTGTGAATCAGATCATTGATTAAACACAGAACAAAAATCTGTCTTCGTCACATTGTGGGGGCTCCAGTTGGTCGCGTCCACAGGTGTGTAACCTTTGATTTCCTACATGTTCCACCTGGGTGGTGCTAAAGGAGCAACCAAAAGTAGCAGTAAAACATGTGCCAGGTTTCTCCGGAGAGGTACTGCCACCACATCTGGAATCTGCCGCCAAGCAGTAGTGCTAGCATTACTGAATTCCCGTAGAAGGGTGTGGGTGCCGGTGAAATCACAAATTATATGCGCATCAGACGTATCATCCGGTTTGATTCAAGTCGGGTATAATTTGTTCTCGAGTCTTGGGTGTTTGCGGGGTGCGAAAATGTTTGTTTACATGCCACCTGCAACATGAAATCCTAGTGTAGGCGTTTATTTATACTGTTTATTGTTTTGCCAAATAAAAGTCGAAATCGTCGAAACAATTGAAGATCTCATTATTAATAAAAACTAGAAGATGATTGTATCAACTTTTAATGTTCACGTTGCTAGGAAACCGGCTTACTCTCAGTAACTCAAAATGATTTCTTGGATTTTCTAAAGAAACATTTAATCATAATTAAAAGCCTGTTTTTTGAAATACTATTCCATTATCTTATTTGCTAGGTAGTAGGAATTACAATTTACCGCCGTATTTGTATTTTGAAATCACTTATCACGCAGAGGCTTAGACAGTTCCATTATAAGATTTAATCATTGATTGACATAATACAATACAATACAAAAATACTTTATTGCACACCAAGATAAACAAATGTACAATGGGCGGCCTCATCACTTAGAAGCGATCTCTTCCAGGCAACCCTAAAAACTTACTTGTACTATTCAAAAACATGTCATTGCAAATCGATGTACACGGCATATCAAAAGCTATGCGAATGAAACAGTTTTTGGCGAGTAGGTATGTTAATTTCCTGCAGCAAAACGATCCTGTTATTGCATCCGTCATCACTGAGTAACAGTCAGTGCTATTTGCATGTTTTCATTTGGTCCGTTCAGGGTATGCTCATACACATATTGGCTGTCGATATGAACACCTTTAATTTTTTATGTGATGAAAACTGACGGCCCACCTGAAGTTAAGTGGTTTCAACCGCCCCTGAATAACGGAAATTCGACTAAGGTACCAAATTATGAGAAGATCCAAAAAGCTTTCTCTTGCGCCCGTTACGCGAGATGATATGTAAAGTCTCATGCGCCTGTGATTTCACCCGTACCCACAACCAACAGCAGCGCAAGTGCACCACTGCTTCGCGATGGATTATAAAGTAAGTAAGGTGGAAGTACTTCTCTTGGCATAAGTTCGATTGCTTTTATTTTTCGATGATCGGTTTACTGAAATGGGACAAAAAAGAATCACAAATATAGTTGTGACGAATCGCCTACCAATCGTGTTGACAGCTATAATATGTCAGTGAGTCGAATGCACAAAAATCTCAATGTTTGGAGCAAACCAATTCCAATATATTCCTGCAACCATAACATTCAAGTTTAAACAATGCTCGATACCTATTCGATTGTTATGTTCCCATTTATCCACGCTTAGATCCGAACAAATCTTGTTCTAGAAGCATCAATCTATGACCTCTTATGAATAATAAATTACAGATATATGCCACCGCTAGAATTAACTGCTTCTTGGTCAGAAGCAAACTCAAAACTGTGGATAAGAAGTAGTTTAAAAATAAAAATAAACTGACTTCAATTCTTTCATCCCTTATTTCTCGCCTTTACCCTATAATGTCGTACCTATAATGTCGTGATATAACTTAAGTGAATATCACGACATTATATGAATATTTCAAATATATGGAAATTAATAATACTTATAAATGCGAAAGTTTTTCTATATGTCGGTTACTAGTTCACGCCTAAACGGCTATCTAGGTAGCTCATAACCTGGATTAACAAAAAGGCTACTTTTTATCCCGAATTCATCTCTCTAACTCTTCAAATAATGTGCTATATTGCAGTTCTTACTTCATGATATAAGTACTTGCACCTTAGCTCATTATCTATTGAATATATTCCGAAGCTTCGATCGGGGGCTGTGAACTATTAATCCCGTTTAAGCATCGCACCATTGAAGTTTTCGTGGGATAAGCTCCGTAACTATCTTAGTTTAGACACGAGCAGATGTTACTCGAATGAATCACATTACCATTTCGTAGCTTGCTACGTTTTGGGGGACCACGTTGCTCGCGGCCGTAGGTGAATACCCTCAGATTCCCTACACGTGTCCCCTGGGTGGCAAAAAGAGTAACCCAATGTAGCAGTAGAACTTATGCTAAGGTCGTCTGGAGAAGTGCTGCCTGCACACCTGGCAATCCGCCGCCAGTGGTGCTCTCGCGTTGCTGTATTCCGATGGAAGGATATAGATGTCGGTAAAACTACAAACACTCCACGCGTAACATTCACGTCTCTGAGTGACAGGTGTATCGCGATGGGACCTGCATCTTCTCATAATTTAGTTGGGGAATACTTGAGTCGTATTTTTGTTACTTATGGGTGCCGTAATCACTTAACGTTAGGTGGGCGGTCTGAACGTCTCGTTACATTTGTCGCAAAAAAATCAATTGAACACAGCGCTATAGTAACCCGTAAGGTGTAACCTAGCCTATTAAGGCTTTTTCTCCGAACAACGGAATTGAAAAATATGTACGAATTAAAAAAATGCTTCTTATTATTTAACTAAGGATATAGGTAATTCTGTGTTTGTGGATTATTTACTTATAATATTCGATTTGTTGGCAACAAGATAAACTAGAGTTGATTTTGACAGCTCTAAAATTATTGTTAGCTAAGTTACGTATTAATGTAATAGGTATACATCATTGCAGTTACGAAACGGATCATACGATATAACTAGCCGCACAGTCCAGTTAGTTGCTGTCTTCTGCTTCGAAGGCAGGGCTACTACCAACTAAGCCACGGAGCCGTGGATGTCCATGAATATTTATTTATCACGGTAAGAATAGTTCAGATGAAAAAAATACCTCTTAATTCTACGTACTAGCACTATATACTCGTATCGTACGAGTAGATTGTCTGCTACCCCATTATATGCTATCGGTACAAAGTATACCGATGACCTCGCCTTAGAAAATGTAGCCGTCTATCTAAAAGTACTCGGAAAGTTCAGATACTTAATAGATTGTATTGTAAAGTAAAATATAAAAATGTCTATTCACCGGTGACTCGGAAAGTTCTTTATGAATCGGAACTTTAATAAATTACTCTTCTTACATTTTTGTTTGTACAACGAGGTCTTTGTTGTACCCATTTCTTTGACTATATAGGGAATATTTAGCGGTTAGAATCTACCCCTTTTAAGGGCCGATTATTAATTCATTATGAAGGTCTTTGTACTTTAACTATACGAGGTGACATTAATGAGGCTTCTATCGAAAACATTTGTTCTACAGTTTTAAAACTATCATGGTTACCGATATGTCTGCCAATGATTGGCACACTCTACTTCGCAAAGACTTCAGTTTGTCCGGGACCATGACGTATGTAACTGCGTCGAAATATCGGGAGTCAACAAAACTCACAAATAATGGTAAATATCTCGGTAACACGAATAATAATTTGTTCTATAGGATCCACAGACCGTGCTTCTGACCGAATGCCATAAAATTACTCAGGTCAATATTAAAAAAATATCATCAAAGTGCGATTTTGACTTGCATAGAGTGGCTGTAGCTACCACTAAATGTATTTTTATCAATCAGATTATTAGACAGTTTAAGTTTGATTAAAATGATTGAAATACAAGAATTGTCAAACCAAGCTGTTGTTCTCATAAAGAGAGATTAACTTATATAATATAACACAAAAAAAAAATCTTTACAGATTACGAGATCTAAGTTAAGCAATTCTCCACTCAGTCAGTAGTTGCATGGGTGACCGTTTAGTGACATTCAAACTGAGTGTATCCGTGCATTTGAGGGTACGTTAAATGTCAGTCCCAATCAATTTAACATGTCTCGACGTACCTTGTCGACTAGTATAGCCGTGTTGGAGGCCTTCGGACGGTTTATATAAGTCTGTTAAATTGTTAATTATTCTGTGCAAGTTTTCCACTTAGCGCCCCGAAGCAATCCTATCTGATGTTACCACGATTTATACTGCTTAGATCTAGTTTGATAACTTCGAAGCAAACTTTATTCAATGAATGACTGTTATTGTAGGGAACGTTTCTAGTTAACACGTTTTAAATTGAACTAGCGTGCCATATTGAATAAAAACTTCAATTATAATTGACTCATTCAGTACATTCATTTATTTATTTTACGCCCCTTGGAAAAGAAATTTCTACCGAGGACTCTATCAGATTGAAATCAGATCAATTACATTAAACAAAAGAATATAAATATCCAATATCGTAGCGTAGTGGGCGGGTAGTACTATCGCAAATCATTTTGCCTTTATAAACTGGAATGTTCCATCGACGTTAAAACATAGTTGAACCAGCAATGTCCAAGTCCCAGTTTCAGTTCAAGTTCCTATATTAAACTACCTGACGTCCGTAGATAGATAACTAGCGCGACTTTATTTTCATTCAAAAAGTTTAATTATTTTATGAGAAATATTCAATGTTGCTTATATTTATTTTTGTATTGCGGGCCTTTGAAGGATACCAGGTTAGTTTTGCGGCCGGGACATACTTTGTTTGATGAGCATAAATATTTTACGCGGATTTTGGACGTTTGTCTTGTGTTTATAGGTTTATCTATGCCACCTGCGATACAGGGAGGTATGAGCGTATGTAAGCATGTATATGTGTAAAAATTAATGCCGTATTGTTTTCCCCAACGTTAAGAGACGTGTTGCAATGGTCACGGGGTGCCAGGAGTAAGAAGCTACCGTCTCCATTAAGCTCATATTGTATGGCTTCGATTCAGTAAGCCAATTCTTCTTCTTCTTCTTTTTGGATAAGACAATTCATTCGCAATGTCATGTTGAAAGATAGGGTTGTATACGAAAGGAAACGTTGGTCGGGGATTAGAAGAAATTCTAGCATGGCATCAAAAGATATGACTTGTCATAAATTAATCATGCTAAAATCTATCAAGCCGCTTAAGCTACAGAGCATGCATAAAGAAATATACCTACCTACATAAATAAACACATACATTGAAAAACATAAACCTGCATCTGGCGTAGACAGATAAAATAATTAAGTTCAGCTCAAACTATTCGACCCTTATTTATGAAAATAACCCAAATATTGTTTATTCCATAAATTTACAGGATAATTCACATAATGTGGTGTGTTACCTGTTTCTTTGATTATTTAGGACCAGTCAAATGCCAAGGGCGTAGATACAACGGATTTTCAACATTGAAATAAAATATTTTGTTTAAAACAAAATGTTATCTGTTTTTGTGTTATCCGACAGGTTTGCGTTGTAATTCTATGTTACCTGATAACTGTGCGATCGTAAATTAATTTAGGAGAACAAAATTTTAATCGAGTAATATCATCAATATCTTATAAACAAAGATTCAGAGCTAGTAAACAGAGTATCAAGAACCATATATCAACTTGTATTTCAAAAACAACCGTTATGATATCGGACCATCTTTTTGGAATTATGCCGCCTCAAAGGAAGCGCTCGTGCAAGTAATTAAAGTTAACAACTCTTAGCCCGCTCAGAAGTTGGATGGGTGACCGTTAGTATCATTAAAGATGGCCACTTATTCTAACGAAAGAAGCACACAGCTGTCCAAGTTGGAGAGCTGTGTTTGTCTGTCAATCTCATCATATCTCTCTTTTTAGTCGTTGTTTAAAACTATGTAAAATTCATTTGTAAGCCTGAATTTTTTAGGACTGGTAATGGATGGCCAAGCCAGCGTATTATCTCTGCAGTGTAGCACCCTCGACTCTTCGAGGGCGGTCGAGATGGAAACTCGTCTAATTAGCAACCCACTAAACATTCGAAATAACGAACCTTGCCCTCTGAATGGTCTTTTCAGTTGAAATATTGTGCCTGTAGTTTTGGTGCTCGTAAAAATTTCAGGTAGAGACCGATGATAGAGAAAGACAGCTAGAACTAAAAAAAAACGCCTGCGTAAATAATTCCAAATTACATATAAGTTGTATATATTTTTGTAAGCCCTTTATAAAACTCTGTATTTTGATACACCCAAAAATAGGTTTTGAGGAAAAACATTTTTGAAGACATATATGTACTTTTAATATGGCGTGGTGGCCCAGGGGCATAGACGCTGACTTTCAATCTGAAGGTCACTGGTTCAAACCCACACGTGCACCAATGAGTTTTTTACTTGAAAAATTTATGTGCGCAATACCACGTTCTCGCTGGTGCGGATTATGGTGCCGGAGAGTACTGCGTTCACACTTATTTTGCCGTCAAGCAGTGGTGTACTTTGTTGTGTTTCGGTGCAAGGTGGGTGGTGGTGAAATTACAGGCACTTGAGACATAATTTTCTAAATAGTACAACGCTATGCAATTTGGGTCTTCTCATGCTTTATGTTTTGTATAGGAAGAACTGAGTAGTAATTTTCTTGTTTATAGACGGCGGTAAACACTTAACATCAGGTGGGTCGTCCAGTGACATTAATCACATAAACAAAAAATCTCCTGCTTCGTAACCGTAACCGTATTCTTTTCAGTCCGTGTTGAGTTTCAATCTACGATTGAGATCTTGCTCAATTGAATACTCGATTACTCGTTTACGGGACGCCCTCTGTTTGAGTTTGTCGGGTTTGATTGGGTTTGCATTGCACTTGGATATTATCATAGTGTAAAACGAATGTTCGAGACGGTGCGCCAGCTGTTTCGTTTGTGCAGAAGTTGGGTAAGTATTTTGTCCGATTGTAATTGGTGGTGGAATATCGAGTCCAAGAAAATTATGAAATGTAAGACCTTCACTTTACTTCACTTTTTCCTTATGATTTTTATGCCATAAGCCACACAACTCTGAGATCTATTCGATCTATTGACATTGATATTTATGTTTTTTTTTTTTACATAGACCTTCTACTCCTTACTTCAAGTGCTGTCTACATGTCAATTAAAGCATTGGTTAACATATAGACAGCAGTTCAAATAGTCTGTCAATTTTGTCATTCTTATTTGCCATTTGCACTCGATATTAATATTATACCTAGTGCCGTACCGTACCAGCCTCTAATGTTCCCACTGCAGGGACACCGGCCTACTCTCAATAATTAAGAGTGAATGGGCTCTGATCTACCACGGGAGCCCAATCCGGATTGGTAGATGTCACATGTCTTCGAGTTTTTGGTTCTAAGACATGCCGGTTTCCTCACGATGTTTTCCGTCACCGTTTTGAGAACGTGGTATTGCGCACATGAATTTTTCAAGTGAAAAAACTCATTGGTGCACGTGTAGGTTTGAACCAGTGACCTTCAGATTGAAAGTCGGCGTCTGTGCCCCTGGGCCACCACGCTCTATACCTAGTGCATTGTATTAATATTCAATTTTAAAGGCATTTCTTGACTGTAATTTTACATGGTTTCCATGTTTTTTCTACTTTAGGTAGATAGGTACATTTTGTTATTTGCAAAAACTAGACTGACTCTATAAAATGTGCTGCCAATTAAAAAGATATGTCTCAGTTGAAATAAAATAGCAAGCGACAGATTTGCCGGAAATGCAAAAATTGCATTGTCTTTTGTAGAATGTAGCGACACGTATTGCCTGGATTGGGAACTATCAATGGCAGCATGGTAAAAGCTAGACGGGTATTTGCCCTACCATTAATATCCAGTTTTCTTTTAATGTTTTCCATCAAGAACCTTACCAAAAGCCCACTTTAAATAATGCTATAAGTTGTAAGGTAATCTGCGGCTCAGAACGTATAGTT
Organism: Aplocera efformata; assembly: GCA_921293045.1. Taxonomy (NCBI): domain Eukaryota; kingdom Metazoa; phylum Arthropoda; class Insecta; order Lepidoptera; family Geometridae; genus Aplocera; species Aplocera efformata. The sequence goes on from OV121045.1 coordinate 8,655,275, forward strand.
CAGGCACAAAACAGATCATTTCACTGGGATTTTGTTCAAAGTTAAAGTCAAAATACTTTGAATCCATTGAATCCTTTTTTTAAGAATTCAATGGATTTAAAGTATTTTGAACTTAGAAACTTAACGATTTTCAAAAATAACCCTAAAAACAGTTAATTAAAGCATATTATTTGCAAATCTCTGGTGGAAAGGCACCCTTTAGGAGAGGTATCATAAATAAAAGCAATATGCCTTTGCTAAGCTACTTTACCAGTCCTTTATGACTGGTTCTTGAGCTCTATAGAAATACTGTTGGATGTAAATGCATGTTTGTCGTAGCTTTGGCACACTAAATGCACCTCACAAGAGTTTATAAACATTAATTCTACGATTTAGCTATATACTCGTACATTCATAACACATTCATGAGTTAGTATTTGTATTTAAATATTCATGGATAATTATTATTACCCAAAATATGCAGGAATCAGTTGAACTAGGTACCATATCAGTCTCGCGTTCGCACTGCAGGGACACCGGCCTACTCTCGATAATTGAGAGTGAATGGGCTTTGATCTACCACGGGAGCCTAATCCGGATTGGTAGATGTCACATGTCTTCGAGTTTTTGGTTCTAAGACATGCCGGTTTCCTCACGATGTTTATCTCCAAGATGTAAGGGAGCTACATTACACCTCAAGCTCCAAACGTCAACCTCACCTGCACGCGGTACATCCTGCAGTAACTGACGAGGCTCTGGCGACCGGTTGATGGCGGTATAGCCCTTCCAAATACTGGTACAGCTAAATTTCCTGGTTGCTGATGGGCAGCAGCATCAGCAGCGCGATAAGTTGTACCCTGCGATCGCCAACACGCCTGCCCAGCGTGGCGATTACGGGCATCACCTCATGACAAGCGCAATAAAAACGATGGCCCCTAGTTCCGGCGGCCTCGCTATTCCTGACCAAGGTAGCGGTCATGGTAACGGCGGGGCAGGGGGTGCTAAGAATCACCGAGTGGTAGGCTACCAAAAAAAACTGACCTTGGCGACGTATAACGGAAGAACTCTGCGGCTGGATGAACATATGGCACAATTGGAGGCGGAACTTAGCAACATAAGGTGGCACATACTCGGGCTATGTGAAGTCCGAAGACAGGGGGAGGAGACCATAACCCTTGAGTCAGGCCACCTCATGTATTTCCGTGAAGGACACCAATCATCCCAGGGTGGCGTAGGGTTCCTCGTTAATAGGGTCATCGTTGGCAATGTTGAAGAGGTCTCCAGTGTGTCGAATAGGGTAGCGTACCTTTTCAAGCTATACCTTTTTGATAGCCTGAGTATCAACTCAGGCTATCAAAAAGGTATAGCTTGAAAATAGTACAGGTCTACGCACCAACCTCCACACACCCGGATGAAGAGGTGGAAGATATGTATGAAGACATATCTAAAGCTCTTCACGATACCACCAAGGCCCACTTCAACGTTGTCATGGGTGACTTTAACGCTAAAGTGGGAGTACAGATTTGTAGTGAATCGAAACTAGGACCGCACGGATTTGGAAGTAGGAACCATAGGGGGCAAATGCTTGTAAACTTTCTCGAGCAGGAGGGGCTTTTTTTGATGAACTCCTTCTTCAAAAAGAAACCCTAGAGAAAGTGGACATGGCGAAGCCCCGACAGTTCTACCAAAAACGAGATCGACTTTATCATGACGGACAAACGACACATATTTAGGGATGTCTCAGTGGTCAACAGGTTTAATACCGGTAGCGACCACAGACTGGTTAGAGGCACCCTAAGTATCGATGTCCAGTTAGAAAGGCGCCGCATGATAAAATCCACACTCCGACCAAATATTCTCCAAATCAGCGATGCTTCCGAAACCTTTCAGAAGAGTCTGGAAGATCGATTCACTGCCATGGAAACCACGGAAGACGTAAACGGGGAACTCGAAAACATCGTTGGAATCATGAGGGAAGAGGGCGCTAAATTCTGTATGACGAAACATATCGGCAGGAAGTCAGATCTCTCGGATGAGACTCTGCGACAAATGACAAAAAGACGGGAAGACACTGAGGCTTCTTCGACTCAGATATCGGCTCTGAACAAGCAGATAACAAAGCTGGTTCGACGTGACCTTCGGTGCTCCAATACACGCCGGATAGAAAAGGCGATTGAGCAAAACCGAGGGTCAAAAGTATTTAGCCAGCAGCTTGGGAGGAGTCATCTGACGAAGCTCAAAACATCAACTGGCCGCACCGTCGTGTCTAAGCCGCAGATTCTATCCGAGATTGAAGACTTCTACGGCCGGTTATATGATTCTCATACACATCGCCCTGAACCCGATATTCATGATACCAGAGCGACGTTAACGCGCCACTTTACAGATGATCTGCCAGACATCAGCCAAGACGAAATTGGGATGGCTCTGAGACAGCTTAAAAACGGAAAAGCCCCCGGTGATGATGGAATCACATCTGAGCTTCTGAAGGCGGGAGGAGTTCCACTACTGAGGGAACTACAGAAGCTCTTTAATTCCGTTATTCACTGTGGGAGAACTCCGAAGGCATGGAACAGGAGTATAGTGGTCCTCTTTTTCAAGAAAGGGGACAAAACACTTTTGAAAAATTACCGTCCCATTTCACTCCTGAGCCATGTCTATAAGTTGTTCTCACGAGTCATTACAAACCGTCTAGCAAGAAGATTCGACGAGTTTCAGCCCCCAGAACAGGCCGGGTTTCGAAGCGGTTACGGCACAGTAGACCACATCCACACAGTACGGCAGATCATACAGAAGTCTGAAGAGTATAATCGGCCCCTGTGCTTAGCATTTGTGGACTACGAGAAAGCCTTTGACTCCGTGGAGACCTGGGCTGTGCTGGATTCCTTGCAGCGATGTCAAGTGGACTATCGTTATATCGAAGTGTTGAGATGTCTCTACGAAAACGCCACAATGAGTGTACAAGTACAGAACCAGCAGTCTAAACCCATCCAATTGCGCAGGGGGGTGAGGCAGGGGGATGTTATATCCCCGAAACTGTTCACCAACGCATTGGAGGATGTGTTTAAGACACTGGACTGGAAAAGCAAGGGCATCAACATAAATGGCGAGTACATCTCACATTTACGATTCGCAGATGACATAGTCCTTATGGCGGAGTCGCTGCAAGACCTCCAGAGCATGCTAAACAGCCTAGCTAATTCTTCTCAACGAATTGGTCTCCGGATGAACATGGATAAAACCAAGATCATGCTCAACGGGCAGATTGATCCGGAACCAGTCGTCGTACAAGGCCTTCCAATCGAAGTTGTTCAGGAATATGTCTACCTCGGGCAGATATTGCAGTTAGGTAGAAACAACTTCGAGAAGGAAGCCAAGAGGAGAATCCAGTTGGGCTGGGCTGCGTTTGGGAAATTACGTCGAATCTTTTCGTCGCCTATACCACAATGCTTGAAAACAAAAGTTTTCAATCAGTGCGTCCTACCAGTTATGACCTACGGTGCCGAAACGTGGACACTCACGGTGCGACTAGTCCACCAGTTCAAAGTCGCTCAGCGAGCTATGGAGCGGGCTATGTTGGGAGTCACTCTGAAGGATAAAATTCGCAACGAAATTATCCGTCACAGGACTAAAGTGACCGACATAGCCCATAGGATTAGCAAGCTGAAGTGGCAGTGGGCTGGTCATATATGCCGAAGAACCGATAACCGCTGGGGTAGACGAGTTCTTGAGTGGAGACCGCGTGTAGGCAAACGTAGTGTGGGGCGCCCCCCAGCCAGGTGGAGCGACGACTTGCGGAAGGTGGCTGGCAGAAACTGGATGCAAGGAGCCGAAGACCGGGCTCAATGGCGTTTGCTCGGAGAGGCCTATGTCCAGCAGTGGACTGAAATAGGCTGATGATGATGATGAGTTTATCTCCGCCTTTTGGAGAACGTGGTATAGCGCACATAAATTTCTCAATTGAAAAACTCATTGGTGCAAGTTTGGGTTTGAACATGCGACTATGAGATTGAAAGTCGGTTAAAACTTATTAAATCCTTTACATCTCCATTCCCGTTGAACTCAAGTACACGCCATATTTCATATCTACAAGTAAACATATCCGTGCGCATATAACGTGTCACAGCTTCTTAGGCACATTTCATGCACATTAATTTGTCAATGTATAGGAATTTCTTATGTTTTAGCTAGACTTATTTGTTAAGATTACGTCTGTTCCAACTCTTATTGGCCAACTTGAGGGCAGAAGCAGACAAGAAACCCTCGGAGACAGTGTATTACATATTGGCGAAGTTGTTCCTGCGTCAAGATTAGAGCAAACTAATTAAGGAACTTTTTTGTGATATAATGAATCAGAAATTTTTAAGGAAGCTTTCAAAATAAGTTTGCGTTTGAAATAGTAGTAATAGTATTTAAAAAACAAATTTTAAATTGCTTCTACACGCTCATGGTTTGCTGTGGTGCAGGTGGTATGGACATGGACAAACACGGAAACCAGCCAAACACCTAAGACCCGAGAACAAACATTACGCTCATCGCACAGCGTCTGCTTGGCCGGGAATCAAATTAGGGACTGGGGACCGAGGACGCTTCGAAGGCAGAGCTACTATCTACTAAGTTACGGAGCCGTCATTTCCCTTGGGATTTTGTTAAATTAGCGTACACATTGGCCTTCGAAGAATTGCTACACCTTGCTAATCTTGTGCTAATCTTGTGACACCTAGAAGTGGGCACTGCAAGTTTATTATAGTTGAGAGACTTTATTTAGTTAATCACACTTCATACTTTATATTCTAAAGGTGAAAGTTTAAATGTGTGTACGTATGTGTAGTTGTTTGTTTCTCATTCACGCTCAAACGGCTCAATGGATTTGAATGCAATTTGGTACCAGGATAGCTTTTATGATTAAGCTACTTTGATTCCGGAAAACCGCGGGTAATATCGCGGGGTGCAGCTAGTATGCATATATGTTGAAATCTGCAGCATTCTCCCAGAGTAGTGGCAAAAGCTGATACCTAAGGATCTTTTTGACGAAGTATGCTGTAGATTTCTCGACAATTTATCAATATGTGGCTATCGATGACGATTATTAGTATTTTAATTTATGATATTCCTTTTTTATTAGTACATACTTAGCAATTATTTGGATAGAAACTTGGTGGCGACCTTTAAACATACCCTAAAACAATCTAACAATAACTGGAATATCATTATCCTTTGTATTTCCAACAGCCTTCATATTATTGACATTAAAATTTGTGCTCATCCTAGCATTTGTTCACTCTCAGAGCGAAGAATAGTTGTAGAGGTGGCAATTAACGTTTTTAGCGTTCTGTACCCAGATGATAAAATAAACTCCAGCCAAGCCACAACGTACGTTCTTCTAGCTTTTAAGTAACGTTTAAGTTTACTCAGATAATTTTAGTGCAAAGGCATTGCACTTAGATTATCTGAGTCGAAGATGCCAGGAAAAACAGAGATATAAAACGAACAACCAAGGCCCGAGAAAAAACTTAACACTCATCACAAAGTCTGCCCCAGTCGAGAATTGAATTCGGGACCCCTCGTTTCGGGGGTAGGGCTACTATAGCTACGGAGCCGTTTCGGCTCTCTTTTTGAACTATAAGACATAATTAACCTTCAGTCATATGTTGAAGCGACGGAACGAGCCGAAGGCCCACCTGGTGGTAACGACTGTTTCGTTCATGTTATAATCATTGTCAATGTACTTATTTTTTTTGTACTTCTATTGTACTAATCATGAGTGTGATTGATTGACCGTCAACGTAGTCTTATATCTGGTCATAGATAAATTATCTAGCTTCAATCTAAAGCTTCAATGGGACCCGACTGTACCTACTCTGCATTGAAGTTGGTGCAACAACTTCAAAGCAGATTGATGATCCTCAAAATTATGCAAATCATCGCATAATAATGATATATTATCACCATCTTATCGTCTTTACGATACATTCCTACGTTCCTATTTTTGCAGCTCTCCCTTTATTATTTCTTCATCTCCGAATAAAACGTCGGCACCGGGTAATTAGATGCTTAGCAAACATAACAGATACAACGAGCGAATAAAATATCTTGCTCGCAAAGCGAAAATGGATGGTAAGAGTTATTTATAAATACAATTAGCTTGCTGACGTAGAAACGCTGTAGAATTCTGAGATATTTTTTGTTAGACAAAGCAGTTTTAGGTTTAGAAATAAAAAAATATATACTGAAAGAGTCTTACAAAACCACTTTATTTTACTTTTAGGTTTTTTAAAAGCTCTTTGTCCGCAGTTCGGTCCGTGAATAGTCGAGATGTCATTATAAATAGTTTTTCCTGAGCGTAAAAACTGGGTTCATTAACAATTAAGAGTAACTAGTAGTTCATCACGAACTAAAATTACATATCTATATTAATTAGGATATTTCAATGAGGTGTTTATTAGTTAGTCACGAATTAATTCTCGCGATACATATCTATATTAATTAGTATATTTCAATGGGGTGTTTATTAAGCAACTTTCAACTAATTACATTTCTATTAGTTTCAATGACACATGATTTGATATTGACATTGGCGAAAATTAATTGACATGAAAGCGTCTTGCAAACTATAGACAATTTTTGACGTCAAATTAAATTACTGTGCCGTGTGTTTGAAATAACAACTTGGTATACAACTTCTTATAGGTGGAAAAAACAACTTGGTCGAAAAAAACTCTTTGAAATTGGATCATCCTTTTTATATGTTGCCACAGATGAATTTACTGTAACACCACAGATGTACAAACTGTAACACCTTTCTTTTAGATGGGATTTGATGATGCTTCTCGCATCGACTGGCCTCAGAGCTGTTTGTAGGAGCTCTGCCTTCTTCGCTGTAGATCGTGGATTCGATTCCCAGGACAAGCATTTGTGTGACGAATATAGGCATAGGTGTTTGTTCTATGTCTGGGTGTTAATGTATATATATAGGTATGTATTTACAAAAAAAAATAGTGTACTGGTATTCATATTGCAAGCTATTCTTAGTTTAGGGCTAGATGGTGATGTGATGTGTCTTATATTCATGAATAATCATTTTATTTATAAATCTAACAAAATCTAATTAGATAAACAGCATCTGAGCTTCATTCTTTCAATAGGTTACAGATGAGATTAACCACAGATATATAAATCTAAGAGATGTTTTACTTTTATATATGGCAAATCGCACATAAGACTTACTTCTCGCCTAGTATTCAGAGTTTCAGTGCGGTCTCTGAATGGCCTAGTTCTTCAAGGTGTGCCGATAGCAGTCACGGAAGTTTTCAATTGAAAACGAATGCCTTCAATCTTATTAGAATTCTTTAACTTGCTGACCTTACGTGACTGAACTTTTTATAGTAACCTCTAAGGTATGAGAAGGCAATCAGTCACTATATGCTATTATGTTTCACAGCTTCATTCTTTGCGATTTTACGTTTTTACATATTGTAGGTGCGTTTCCAAGCACTAGCCTTACACACGGTATTTTTATTTAATTTTTGTCACAACTTCCGGTGCAAACGGAAGTCGGACAAAAAGTCACTTTTTTTTTTTTTTTTTTTTTTTTTTATTACTTCCGTCCGCCGTTTCTTTATGGCTGCACCGGCGAATATCTCTCATTCTGTGTTTCCGTGTCAAAGCCTTCGCACGTCTCAAGCAAAGTGAAGTGTAATAATTTTAAAAAGATGGGAGGAAAACGGAAGAACTTGGAGCAAAATAAGAAAGAAAAATTAGGAAACTGGAGGAGAAATTGGCAAAACCATGCCGTCGTGTTATCGTTTCTTCATCTGAAGACGATTCCTTATGTAAGTAGAAAAATTGTATTTAATTATCGGTTGAATGTGATGCGCACTTCTAAATCTGAGTCGTTGCTGTCACCTAAATATTCTCCGATTAAAATTGTTCTTGTAATGCGAGCTTCCATACCTGGGTCGTCTCTGTTACTTATATGAACATGTAATACCTATCAGTGATGCGAGTACCCAATAAAACTGGGGTTATCTCTTTCACGTCATTTTCTGTTTATAAGAAATCATTAAAAGCCTTGCTGAAAAAAAAAATAAAAAAAAATAAAAAAAAAAAAAAAAAAAAAAATATCCACAAGGAAATTGCAGCAAGATGGCAGGAAATATTATCTAAAGGGCTGTCTAAAGAAAATCGTGTCAGGAATATTTGGCACCAGCTAATTGTGATCTCTTGGTTGCTCCTACCCTCAACCCGGAGGCCAAAACGGCATTAACTGAATTTATTATAAAACGAGATCAAATTCTATTCCTGAAGCAACAACAGTTAGGGACTGCAATCGCAGCTAGCACGAGCGACCAAATTATTAATTGCTAAAGAAACCACGGAAAAGGTACTAAAGCCCCTTAGCGACGCCTGCCGTTTGCTTTGTAACTCGCATTTTCAGGATTAAGACCAGAAGGAACTTCGTATTGTCAGCGGTGAAACCGGAGCTAAAGGATACGCTAATCAATACTGATAGAAACCAGTTTTTGTTCGGTGAAAACCTAAGTGAACAAATTAAATCTGCTAAAAGTATATAATACAAAAGTCTGGAGAAGGGTTAAAAATGACTCAAAAACACCCGATGCTTGATAAAAATAAATTTATTAAAAATAAAAATAATAATAATCTGACGCACAAGAATAATTTAAACTATCGGGCTCCGTACCGCAAGCCCCCGCCAGGAAGAGTGGACGCAGGAAGGCCACAGCCAGCAGTACAGCGTTGGACCAGGAGCCGCCAGGCGAACCAGGACCGGGACCGAGAGCGCTCACCACCGCCACGCAGGAGTCCGCCCCCGCGGAGAGGCCGCAAGTAGACGCTGAACATGAGGTACAGTACGCCGGGCGTCTCCGACATTTTACCAATAAATGGTTAGAAGTTACGACTGATCAAATTATTGTCTTGTGGACAAAAGGTTACTCAATCCCATTTACATCCACGCCATTTTGTAATAATAATCCGACTGCTCGTGTTCGATCCAGGGCAGACGATATTAATTTTACAAAATCAATTGATTTGCTGTTAAGAATCGGTGTAATATCTAGATGTGATCACGAAGATGGGGAATTCTTGTCTAGTATATTTTTGGTATCAAAACCTAACGGTGATAAAAGGTTCATCCTTAATTTAAGATCATTAAACAAGTTGGTTAAAACGACTCATTTTAAAATGGAAGTCTATCGCACCGCTTCTAAACTTATTACTAAGAAGTGTTACATGGCAACGATAGATTTAAAGGCTTTTTTATATAGTCCCTATAACGAAAATATTTGCGCTTTGAGTACGACTGTCTCTATGAGTTTAATTGTCTCCCATTTGGGTTATGTACCGCTCCTTTTGTATTTAGCAAAATACTAAAACCTGTTATGAGATATTTAAGATCACTTGGAATAATAACTGTACAATACCTGGACGATATTTTGTTTATAGCAGATTCAAATGAAGAATGTACCCACAATATCAATTTAGCAAAATTAATCAAAATTACTAAAAAACTTAGGCTTTATTTTGAATTATGAAAAAAGTCATTTGACTCCATCACAGCAATGCCGCTTCCTAGGATTTATATTTGACTCTAATAAAATGACCCTAACATTACCAGAATTAAAGAAATATAAAATCAAAGACAATTTAATAAAATTTTTGAAATTACTTAAATGCAAATTAAGAGATTTTGCTCGTTTGATTGGCCTTTTGGTATCCGCTTATCCGGCCATACAATATTCTTGGATGTACACAAAATTGTTGGAACGTCATAAATACTTGTCATTGTTAAATAACTCTAATTATGAGCAGTTAATTAGTATACCTTACGATATCAAAAGAGATATAAGATGGTGGATCAAGATAATTGATTCAGGTTATTGTCCTTTTAGATTCAACCGATTCATGATCGAAATATTTTCCGACGCCTCCAACTCAGGTTGGGGTGCCTACTGTGATAAGCAAAAATCGTACGGGTATTGGAAAGACAATGAAAAATATTTACACATAAATGAACTCGAGTTAAAAGCGGCTTATTTCGCTCTCAAATTATTTGCCAGGGACTATAGAAATTGTGAAATTTTGCTAGACAATATGACGGCAATTTCTTGTATCAATAGAATGGGAAGTGTACAATACCCCCATTTGAATAACATAACTAGAGACTTATGGAAATGGTGCGAGGATCGTAAAATTGTAATATTTGCATCTTACATAAATACAAAAGAAAATGTCGAAGCAGATTTATTGTCACGTAAGAGGTTTAATGACACCGAATGGGAATTGGGAAATTATGCGTATATAGAAATTAAAGATATTTTAAAGAAAGATAAGATAAGATTATAGTTGGGTATTCCAAAAGTTGATTTATTTGCCAGTCGTTCAAATACCAAATATTTTGTTTATGTTACATGGGAAAGCGACCCAGACGCATGGACCGTTGATGCATTTACCATTTCTTGAGCAAATATACAATTTTACGTATTTCCGCCATTTTCTATGGTTCTAAAAATGTTACAAAAGATTATATCCGACAGAGCCGAAGGCATTGTAGTCGTGCCACACTGGCGATCACAGCTATGGTTCCCTATATTTATGAAGCTTGTAAGTTTTCCAGTATTATATTTCGATCCTGATCCTAATTTACTTAAATCGCCTTTCAGATCTGTCACCAACCTGCATCTGTCACTAACATTAGTTGCCGCGAGACTCTACATATCTCTACAATACTTGTCGCTGAGATCGATAGAAATAATACTATCCTCATTGGCAGAAAATACCTATAAGCAATATGACGGTTGTATAAAAGCCTGGGTGATTTACTGTAAAAATCATAAGTATAGCCATTTAGATACAAGTGTACCTATTGTGTTAGAATTTTTAACAGAGGTATTTGACAAGGGTGCTAAGTATAATACAGTAAACGCTTATAAATCAGCCTTATCGGTTATATTAGGAATTGATATTGTTAAAGACTATAGAATTAGGCGATTTATGAAAGGAATATTTAGGTTGAGGCCGTGGGATCCTTCAATCGTATTGGACTTTTTAGCACAAAAGTGGCCCCATAATAATCTTAAATTAGATCTTATCCAAAAAGACTCTCACCCTGTTAGCTCTAGTAACAGTTCATCGCGTGCAGACATTTTCGCTCATAAAATTAAGTAATATTATTGTGTTCAGAAAGAGAAATATCAATTAAAATTACCGATCACATAAAAAACCTCCGGACCAAATTCATCTGAGCCCATATTAAAAATACCCTTTTTTATCGAAAAACCTGAAATTTGCCCAGCTACTAGTTTGGTTTCCTACATAAATAAAACTAGTTTATTGCGTTCACCTAACAATGCTTACGTATTTATAAGCTACCGCAAGCCATATTCAAAGATGTCAGCTCAACGCCTCAGCCACTGGATCAAAGACACACTCAGTAGTAGTGGTATTGATACCAGTATATTTAGTGCTCATAGTAGTAGACAAGCTTCAAAAAAAAAAAAAAAAAAAAAGCTATAATAACAGTTTGGGAGTTAGTCTCGATATGATTAGAAAAACTGCAGGTTGGTCCCAAAACTCACATGTTTTTTGCCAGATTTTATAATAGAGAAATAAATGATGATCCTAATGATTTGGCAAGGTCGATTCTAGTTAATTCTAATAATAAGCATTAAAATTATAATATAATAATATCTAATGAATTTTACTTTATGTGATTTCCGTTTTATGCTAGATTAGTATAAATGAACAGGAATAGTTTCACATTTTTTCTTTCTTACTTTAAACATCCTACAATATGTAAAAACGTAAAATCGCAAAGAATGAAGCTGTGAAACATAATTAATGATCAAACGAACTTACCCTTACGTGAAGTTCGATCACAATTATGTGAACAGCTTCATTCGACGCGATTTACTCACACCCTCCCCTTAAATTAAAAATTATCCCACATACCAAAAAAAAAAAAAAAAAAAATGTGAATCTATGGCAATAAATAGCTAACTCTAAACAAAATGAGAGATATTCGCCGGTGCAGCCATAAAGAAACGGCGGACGGAAGTAATAAAAAAAAAAAAAAAAAAAAAAAAAAGTGACTTTTTGTCCGACTTCCGTTTGCACCGGAAGTTGTGACAAAAATTAAATAAAAATACCGTGTGTAAGGCTAGTGCTTGGAAACGCACCTACAATATGTAAAAACGTAAAATCGCGTCGAATGAAGCTGTTCACATAATTGTGATCGAACTTCACGTAAGGGTAAGTTCGTTTGATCATTAATTCTTATTGTTTTGCGGGCGCTACTTATTAGCAAAGTTAATAGATCAGTTTCCAACATTTAAATAAGTTTTCTGTGATAAGCAAATAAGCTAGAGCATTTGGATAAATTAGTTAAATTAGTTATTAATTAGTTTAACTGTTTAGTTAATTATATTACTTAATCTAATATTGTCACTTAATTTTATTTTTTTTTTTATTTTTTGTCTTATCATATACTACACGTGTTTTCTGAATGATGGGAAAAGCAACCTAAAGTAGCAGTGGATGCCAGGTTCATTCGGAGAAATACCACCTGCGCATCCAAGCCTACTAATATAGGTACCTACATGAGACAAAAAAAAAACAACGTTAACACACTCATACCTCTGCACTAGGATACCCTGTGTCGCAGATGACATGGACAAACACAGAAGCACAAGACAAACACCCAAGACCCGAGAACAAACTTCGTGCTCACCACACAAAATGTGCCCCGGCCGGGAATCGAACCCGGGACCCCTCGCTTCGAAGGCAGGGCTACTACCAACTAAGCCACGGAGCCGTCAAACGTTACAATCCAAGCTCAAAGTGACGGGCGTAATGTGATTTGGGTCTAAATCTTAATTAATTTGAAAAAGCTCAACTATGAGGTAAATTTACACTAAACGAGCGACTTGAAATAAATATGTTAAATAAATATGATATATTAAAGAAAGCCGTAAAACATGGGAATTTGATTCCCGCAGGACAAAATGCTTGCGTGATATGCAATTATACAACGGTACTCGTTTCTCAGTCACGATACGAGAATCTTAGTGTGGGGATTATAATTATTAATGTCGACTAGATGGCGTGGTTATATTTAAATTCCTTGAAAATTGAATTAGCCTGTGGTAACATTCTTTAAATGTTTTTTGGCCCTACATTAGCCCGTCAAATTATACCGTAATTTCCGTAAATGAGTTCTCTAGTATTTATAATATAATATGTATTTACATTTTAGTTGATGTTGACGTGACAAAGCCACTATACAGCATCTATTTTGAACATAATATTGAGTGATATGTTATATATACTTACTAGGTCTGTTTCAAGCTCAGCAGTATTTTTAAATTTTGCACGTTTTGTAAACGTTTGACAAAATGAAATGATCTGTAATGTTCCTATGACTAAGTATTAGCTGGTAATTTTATCAATTTTATCAATGTGATTTGTAATCTGTTGAATGTAGGCACTGATGACAAAACAGGTTAACTTGTATCTAATGTTACAAAATTAAGATTCACTGATGACTTATTATGAGAGTAAATAGAAAATTGATTATTATATTATGAGCACTTTACAAATCGCAGCGGACAATAAAACCTTTTTGGTGCGGAAAGTCTTCTTTAGGTAGGTTTAATAAAGTAGGCAAACAAGTGGCAGTGAAACCGTTTCCACATTGCAGCGCATAACTGTCTGGAGCACAATTGGTTGTACCCATAGTTTGCTTTGAATTTTTGTTGGGCACTTGCGCTAAAACTGGTCTCTATTGTTTTCGTGTTGATATTACTTCTTGTTTGCAGTAACGATGTGAAACATGTTTATGAATCTTTATTTCTCGTGCAAAATCTTGATAACTTAAATACCTTTGGTTCACTTTTTGGACTAAAATTAAATATTATATTAAGAAGAGATCGAATTTGGAACTGTACGCTCAAGAATACGGTCAGCAAACGGAAAAAATAACAATTCAGAATTAATTACTCAGTCAGATTCTAAGGCAAAAATTTTCATGTCTATTTTAAGAAATTCACTGTGAAATCCTTTTTCATAACCTTCAAGAACAGACCTTAAATTTTTTATTTAAAAGATATTGAATCGTTATTATTCCAGAAAGCTGCTACGTGATGTTCTCCCAAAAGTATTTTGTTACGGCTATTGAATAGCGTATTGTTTTATTTTAAGAACGTTTTATCAAAAAACTTTCATTGACACTAAAATGATTATTTTTTCCAACGTAATCCGCAATTAATATTTGATGTAACAAGATGGGGGCTAAGAAGCTAAGTTAAGTTATTCATACTTAACTAGATTTTTTCTTTTATTTCTTAGTGTTTCAAAGATAAAATATATTCTTAGTTATGTCACTGTAATCTTTGGCAGTGTGATTGCTCAATCGATACGGTTCTCTTGTTGCATAAGATGCTTTGTGTTTCAAAATGAATGCAATATATTTACATTAAAATAATATTTTGATAAGTATACAATATCAAAATTGAGAAGTAGTGCAAAAGTGTGCCAGACGTGATTCAGAAATGGGCACAAAATAGCAGCAACCAAATTTATGCAAATAAAATAAAATGAACCATTACGCTTCGTTACACTGTCGGTAATCCGCATCGGCCGTTTGGAAAGCGTGAGCAAACTTTAAGAATATCTCACCGCTGATTTAATTTATAAAATTCATGCATTTTTTAAGTTATATAAGTGATGGTAATAGCCGATAGCCGAATTGGAATTAAGTAACATGATAAAGAACACTTCAATTAAAAATTTTTTTTCTCATCATTTAAATTTAGTACACTTATTACAGATTCATAAAAAATTCTTAATGAGACAGGGTCATAAATGTCACATTTAAGATTAATTACTAAATACATACAATAATATGTCAAAATCGATAGTTACTCTACAGTTTCAACTAAGCTTTTATCATAATACTACATCCATAAATAGTGTCATTATAAAGTCTTCTCTTCTTTTTTTATATTACTACAAGAACCTAATTATCGTCCGAAGTTAATGGCAATTAACATCGATATCAGTTATGCTCGGGATTATTAACGAAAATTTTATTTTGGCTAATGAAAGTGCTCACCACGTTTCTAAATTCCTCCGGTTGTAGAACCAAATATTTAGGCTCTACTTAACCTTTAAATAAGGCGTGTTCTTACGTATATGTAAGATCTTAATTAAATTGTGGCCTCTAAAGCAAGCTGTATCCGATCGCCGATTCAATTAGACTTTGAGGTAAATCCGCATTTCCTACGATTTTGTTTTACTTATCTCGAGACATAGTAAAGGCCAGACTAGTAATTTACTACCGTGGGTCACGTGCAGGGATGTAGGTATTTTGCTCGCCATCCTGCCATCCCGCTTTTGTATTATTCAATCAAACAAGCAGTACTTTGATGTTTATTGCCTTCCCCTAAATGATGGGTGGCCATTCGATCGATGGATAATACTTTAGGGAAAAACCATGAGTCGGTGCTTGAATAATGGCCTACGTGAATTGATTAAGTTTTTATGAGAACTGCTTGGTTTTGTTGTCTGATTCTGTTGAAATCTCTATTGGGATTAAATTGCGGTAATGTATTAACGCAATTCAAATGGAGATTTTTGTTTACTTTCAAACTTTGTTTGTTACTCAATGAAATTACTTATTAATATAAATAGAAATAAAAATGTGCTCTTAACAGATCTCATAAAAGGTGGTTTTCAATTCACCTCTATGTTTTTTTGTTGTATGATTGTATCGCGTTTTCTTCGCCAATTGTGAATAGATTTGGATGATTATTGAATAGTTTATTTTCAAATAGGCCCCATACAATAATTTCATGAAAAAATAACCGCTAAGACTTTCAAATAGAGGACGAAAGTATTAAGTTCAATTTATTGGGTTTTGAGTTATTTGCGTAATTGCTTTCAGTAGTAGGCCATTATTAATGACCTACAAATCCTCCTTTACCCACTAAAAAGTCTAGACGAGTCTATTTTAGATGTTTTGGAGAAACAAATGCCTTTTACCGGTCCATAAATATCACCTTGCATGAACCTATTCACGATCATCATAAACTTAATGTTTTAATAATCGAATATACCGATTTAAATGCTTTCAACCCCTAGGTTGAATTTGTATTAAAAATTGGTGTAAATTTGTATTACACCAATTTTGAAATCCTATCAATTATAAAAAATGATGTAAATTTTTTGAATCGATCCGTAATTGGTGAATATATCATGTTCTGAACATGCTAAAAAGGCGACTCAGTAATTTTGAAAACAGTTAAAATGTTAAGTAACCATTGCAATTCCCGTATTTATTATAAAAAGCCACCCCTCAGTACCAATCAAGTAAACAGTAGAACGAATTTGAACAGTGATAAAATCTTATCACTTGCATTTAAGTGAGGACAGAATTGTACTCAACCAAAGTTCCAGTTTCAGGGATCAGTGTTTACAATCCAAATCGTTGTCTAGGCGCTTTCTATAGCGCCCTCCACGAAAATACTTAGAAATGGATTCCTCGGCTCGGTTTGCAGAGCTGTCGAGGAGACGACCGATGGAACCCTCAGTCGGTTCCATCTATATGACAAGTGAGGGTTCCGGTGGATTTCGCTTACAGATGAGATTGCGATTATTTGCTTTAGTTTTCTCTTTTCTTTTGAAAATTTTAAGCTGTGATTTACTGTCGTGAAATTATTTATATAAAGATGTACTCAAACGTAATCAAGCCGAGTCAAAAGTCTTTGTTTGAGTTTAAAGTCGACCAGTTTTTTTAAATCAGATTTCAGATAATTTTTGGGCGGGCGAGAGATGTATTATATAAATATAGATATTTTTACTACTCAAGTGACGGGACGATCTTTTTGGGCCTACGGTTAAGTACTGATATTAAGTAGTTCCCGTTACACCCGTCACCCGAGATGGGATGTAACGTCTCATGTGCATGTGATTTGACCGGCACCCACACCCTTCCACCGGAATTCAGAAATGTGAGTGCACCACTGCTTGGCAGCATATTACCAGGCGTGGAGGCAGTACTTCTCTGGAAGGACTTGGCTCAAGGTCTAGAGCTACTTGCTTGTTTGTTGCTCCTTTAGCACCATCCAAAGGGTAGAGACTCAAAATGCGAACACTTGGATTCCCCAACTATTGTCTATTGTAAAATATAAAAACGGACATACAATATTTTTTAAACAACTTTCTTAGCTTTTAATAACACTTATACCTTCTTACTGTCACATATAAAACTTATTGTTTTTCCTTATGTTCCGTACCCACAAAATACACTCGATTACTAAACCTACGTATGTTTGTATGTCATAACAATAAAACGCTCTCTATCTTTAACAAAGACAAAAAGTTGTATAGTAATTTTCACAGACTATTTGATACGATTGCGTAATATGATAAGAAATAATAACAATTTAGGGTCTGACATTTGGCTGTTTTTTTAATTATTTTGATGTAAAAAAGACTATTACGTATAAATTGAAATGAACGTTACGCAGATAAGAAGGGACTCAGAGAAAATGATGCCGATTTGTTGTCTACGTTTGCATTGCGCCAAAATAAATGATAGGAGTTAGCTTGGCAACTTAAATAATTGTTTAGTTATCTAACCGTGACGAATATACGTACTATTATCTAGAATTCTATTGGTTTAAAAATCAATAGAAATTAGGAAATTAACACGAAGATCCTTTAGTGAATCGACATTAACCCGACCTATTGACAAACAAACGGATCTCTGAAATTAGGTAGTAATTTTTTTTAAATTTGATTATGTAACGGAACGAGTTGAGGGCCCACCTGGTGGTAAGTGGCGACCCCTGCCCACGACAACAGTAATGCGGATCAGTATATGATTTGGATCATAAACTGAGTCGCATTCATCCTGCTGCGTTCATCCCCTGCTACATCTACTGCTACTTTTGATTGCTCCTTTAACACCACCCAGGGTACCACCGCCACCATCCAGGGTACCCAGTTTACCCAGTGTAACAAAATCAATCAAACTTGAAACTACTAATCTTTTGGAAACCTCATTAACTCGAGTCCTTCCTTACCAGCCTCTAATGTTCCCACTGCTGGGACACCGGCCTACTCTCGATAATTGAGAGTGAATGGGCTTTGATCTACCACGGGAGCCCAATCCGGATTGGTAGATGTCACATGTCTTCGAATTTTTGGTTCTTTTTTGGTTAACTCGAGTCATGTAGATGAAATATCTCAATTCATAAATAAATGATTGAAGAAATCGAAAAAACTGATTTTAGTACTTTCATCTCTTATATCTCGCCAATAAATAGCCAACCATTCTAAAAAACAAAAAAAACAAAAAAAAGTCACAGGGAAGCTAAACACGCAATTTTGTTTGATAGGTTTGGAAGACGGACTGCTAGATATCGCTGTAGTAACGATGAAACGGTTATGGCTCCATTGGTATATTCCATTGAGTGTACAATCTTACAATGACTTCTAGAGAACACTATTGTCCAGGCTATGGCAATCGGTGCACTCGTGTTTCTATGTTCCGGTGGAGAGGATTGGGTGCCGTTAACAATTAGAGGCACATGACACGACATCCGAATCTCCGAGTGGCACAACGTGATGCGACTGCGGTTTTGTCGCACCTTTGTGGAGGACCTGAGTCGTATTGCCACGAGTAACATCACAATATATCAGTAAATTTCCGGAAAAATTGAAGGTTGAAATTTTGAAAGCTTATTGTCAATGTTAAAATACTGTATTTCTGTTGCATAATACTTGGAATACCCCACCTTAAAATAATATACTTATATACAAGCTACCTACAAGCTTGTTAGCGTGAATCAAAACAGGAAATCGTCTGTTGGGTCAGCTAGCACGTTTGTAAACTAAAGTAATGTAGAATATATTATATTTGGAGGATTTAATCTGTCTGCACTGTGTACGCTGCTAAATGTATGTTATTAATGATGAATTGTATTATAATATTATATTTTTGTACTTCCTATTTAATTTAATTCAATATTGAGCAATTAAAACGTTTAACAATTCATCTCTAGAGGCAAATAAATCTCGGCTTCAAAAAGTACATCTCAAGGGATCCTTTCGATGTTCATTTGGGAAATATTGCGGAACGCTCGTTCAGGATACAATAATGCGCAAATCTAGTTCGCAGATACAATTCCCGAACATTAAACCGGCACCAAATTTTGTTAAACTCGGTCGGAGGGTAAATTATTCTTGCCTCGGGATTTCAGTTAACTTTAACAAAAACAAACTGTAATATTTCACGAAATATTGAAATTTATTGAAGGAATATATACCTAAGGACGTAGTGAGACCACCTGATTATTTATCAAAACGCGCTAGTTTGATTTTCTAAAGTGAGAAGGTGTAATAAAAAAATTTAATGTGTATATTTATGGCATCATAACGATTTTACCAAATACTAGAATAAATACTTTTTAGTAATGGCAATTATAAAACTCCTGAATTAAAGAAGAAGAAGGTATTTACTATTTAAACTAAGGAACATGGCTGGTTACATTTCATTTACTCTTTTCAAAGTTTGGCTTTAACCCTGCAGCTGAATCTTAAGCCCAGTGGTACGGATGCTGGCGACGTGCATTAACGAGCTTTCTGCTTGAAAAATGTATGCGTAATAGTAAATTGTCAAAATAGTAATGAAAATAATCGCGAGGAAATCAGCGTTTCTTGTAGTTTAGTAGGGGAAGACCTGAGTCATGTTTGTTGTTTATTGCGGCGGTAACCACTTAACATCAGGTGGGCTGCCTGTTTTCCCGTCACTTTAGTCGTATATATAAAAGAAGAGCAGCTGAAAGTAGTAATAAACTTTTACCACACATTTACACCAATGGATCTGTAACTTTGTGAAAAAGATAAAACACCCGCGGGAATGAGACGTCACTTCCAATGAAATTGCTTACAAAAGAAAGGAATAAAAACGTCTTATCGTGAAATCACGATTTATGTTAATCTTACTTCGGTAATAATCGGTATATCTACCTACTAGAATTTTCATCTCCACATTTATATTTATGATACTAAAAAACGTGTAAAATTTAAAACATATGTAGTTTAAACGCTTTATTATATTTTTAAGGGTTAGCCAAAGTCATAATGGCCTTTCTAATAAACAGTTCAGCTAGCAACTAGCTTATTTTTTTACAACAAATATCCATCTGTCCTGACATCCATCATATAAGTGTTACTTACATTATGTCTCAACATCTTTTGAGTACCAATGTACGCAAAAATAAAAAAATAAAAATGCTAGACAAATTGTATTTCATATTTACAAAAATGTATTTACATAACATTTTTTGTTTCATTTGTTAGAAGCTTTTAATTAAAACAACTGTTGTGTTTATGCAAAAAACAATTGTAACCAATTGAAAAACTCGCTGCTATTTTAATAATATTTTCCTATACGAGTTAATGAAAAATATTAACAAATATATTTTTTTTAATTTAAACCCTGTTTGTGGACTTTTGTGCCCTGTATAATAATATGTTAAGTAGACAGGTGTAAGAGAAAGTTCATTTTAAGACGATTCACAAGCCAAAGCGAGATTAGTCTTGAGGGCCTTTTAAGAAATCTACAGAAATAAAGACATTCCCAACAAATGTTACAGAATGGTGAATTTATTTGCATAATTCAGCAAATCTGAAATCCTTTGTCCGCGGGCCGCCGCTCAAATAATAAATTTTCTCCATGTTCCACACCCAAAATGTTCTATCTGAACAAAATTATTTAGCTATTTAAAAGCAGCCTTTTTGAAGGGCTGTTTTCACGCAGCTTCAATTCAAACTTCGCTAATCCTGCGTTTTCACTTTTTGAATAGGGTTTCATGACTTTGGGTATGTCATTTAAATAAATCTGCGTTGTCAAACGTATCAAAACTGAAAAAAACAATGCGGACCACGAATGGTACTAATACTGACCATACGAAAAGGTACTTCGAATAATTCGACTGTCGCTCATATCGTTCGAACAATTTCAACGTTCCAATGATTCGGGCGGGCAACTTTCAGCGATCGAAAATGCTACGAGTGTTTATAAAGCGACACGTATAAATAAGCTGAAGAGAACAACTTAGTATGAATGAGATTCCCTTAGAATATTCGAAAACGAAAATCATAATAGGTGCAACTAATTTCAAATTAAAATTCGAATGATGCTTAGACATTTGTGTACTGTACACACATTTCTAAAGATCATTCGAGCCGAGTACCTACCGAAGGTTCGATGAGTAGGGGAGTCCAAACTACACGCCGATACCTCACTTCACCCTATCGCATCACATTGAGTATTCCGATCGTACGCGTCGGCCGATTCCACCGCACAATATGTGTAAATTTCGAAAACGTTTTCGGCACATTATTACGTTTAGGGATTTTCAAGAAAATTGCCTTATTACCTTTTTGAGTTCAATTCTGAGCTTGGATTTAGTGGGATTTGGAAGAAGCTTTTGAACAAAGTAAAAGTTGTTATTACGGCGATTTCTACCAGTTAGTTATTACAGTGAGCGTTTGCAATAACTTTTGCGATGGCTAATGCTATATTATCTATGGGGACTTAACTTGTATATTCACAAAGAAAGCTACGCTTATTTGATTTGCCAATACTTAAGATGTCGCTATAAATTACGCGGGATAAAGTGGATCAAAGGTGTAAAATATGCCATTCCAAACTATATTTCCTGATTAATATATATTTGGACGTATGAAAGCTTTTAAACATAAGAATGAGAATGGGAAGAAGTCATTTAAATGCAAATTATTATAATATAATTTACAGAATTGATAAAAATAAAATCCAAATTATGTCTAATGTGATTTTATTAGGACAAAAATTGTCTGTGACATTGGCATTGCTAAAGTTGATCTTGTGTCGCCAAAGCAGTCAACATGTTGTTAATTGAGAACCATAATGAGAACCGATCATTTGTAAATGAACTGTATTTCTGTTTATAAATTTTATCCCTTCTTTCTTTAAGACCTGCATATGTATAACGTCAAGAAAGTTCTAATTTTCTTTTTAGACGATCTATATTGGTCAAGAAGTGTGGCCGCACCTATTCTTAATCCGAAACCAGACATTATAAACCAGGAAGTAATACTTTGCCACTTGCGAACCGGCGCACGTATTAGCAAGCTAAGAAACATAAATAACAACCGAAACAATTTACCTACGAGCGGGTGAGGTATTCTTACAACTGTTTAGTTTGTTCAATATATACCAGCCTGGGACGTGCGAGGAATTTTAGCCCGCGGCATATGTGCGGGGTGATAAGCGATAGCCATGAAGCGATGAGCAAAATATAGCCTAGCGTATTTATAATGAATGGTTGAAAAAAATATTATCACTATTCGATTTAACTATAGCCTCGTCTCCATGTTCAGTTTTATGAAACACCATCTGCGCTTGCGGTGTTACCCGCTGTTTTCCGAGATAAAAAGCCTATGTGTTAATCCAGGATATAATTTATTCTATTACCAAATTTCATCCAAATCCGTTGAGCCGTTTGAGCGTGAAAGTGGTACAAACGTACACATACACTCACACACGCATACGTACAAACTTTCGCCTTTATAATAAGTAAGTATTATAAGTATACTGTTATCTAAATAAATAAATATATGTATTATAAGTGAGATATATAATTAGCTCGCTCATCGCCGCTCACCCCACGCGGTAATGGCCTTAGAACCTCAAGCTTGCTTTATGATTCGATGAGTGTTCTCTATTGCTTGTAAGTCGCGAGTGTTACGGCATATAGCGATTTTATACGTCTTCATTGTGCTTCTTTATCCGAAGATACGAGCGATTGTGCTAAAAATGTTTAAAGATGGGGTCTGCTTTTGAAATAAGAATCCAATCGTGATTGGATTCAATGAATGTGTAAACTATACTCATACGTTTTAAGGTTTATGTTCTCTACGTACAGTATTTCGAAAACTTTACACACAGAGTAGTACTATATCTAATTCACAGATACAGATAAGTATAAATAAATGAAAAACCAAGAAGCTTCTTTAAAGAGAGCGTATTTTAAAATTGCGTAGGCGTACTTAGGAGTTGCCGCTGGGGCCGCGGAAGAGTGATACCGTACCCGTAGCCCCAGCGTGAAGGCGTAGTGTAGGAACACCAATTACTGATTCGAATAGTTGAATTGTATGCGGGTAGTTAAAATATTTCTTGTGTTCCGACTTTCTTTAGTTCAGAATTAGAGTAGACTAGAAGAACGGCTTGTCTTCTATGTCTATTATTCTCAAGAATCATAATATTGCTAATAACCAAATAAAGATTAGAGAGGTTCTGAGCTTGATGAGAGGTTTTAAAAAAATACCGTAAAATGAATAAAGTAATAGGAAAAACTAAGATATTTTATGACCGCATTTATTCGTTAAACTTTCTTAAACAACAATTTAATTTAAGAAGTCACATCAAGGATTACTTATTAAGGTTACGATTTATTTATGTTAAGTTTTTCCGGAAAAGATCTAGAATTATCCGATATTCTACAAAGAAAAGTTATATAATAAGGCACAATGTATAACTTATATTTCTTAAGTGATCATCTAGAAAAATTCTACTGGAAAAGTGTAAGAACGTCTGATTGATTCGAGTTTACGAATGATAAATATAAATAACTTGATCTAATTGGCTGTTTGCAAAATACCAACTTTACTTTACGCATAATTAACTCAAATATACTTTTGAGGTTCTGCTCAATTATAGGTTCCCTTCTAAGAAGGGTAAATATCTTAAAGAGAGTTTTGTAGCAAGTTATAATGTATTTATTATGATTCCTAGAGGAACTTTATATTTTTTTTGTGCATTATACGAAGACTGTTATAACTTACTTGACTTATTCTGGTTCCGCCTTAAATAAAAGTTTTTTTTCTGTGTAAGCAAGTGGGAAACTCTGGTGAAGGAGTTTTGAAACTACCATAGATAGACCTTCGACTTATCGACTAGTATATTTGACACCGACCGTGGTTTAGTTGGTAGTAGCCCTGCCTTCGAAACGAGAGGTCCCGGGGCACACTTTGAGTTGTTCATGAAGTTGAAGAGCATGAAGTTTGTTCTCGGGTCTTGGGTGTTGGTTTGGTGTTTCTGTGTTTGTCGATACCTGCCATCTGCGACACGGAATTCTCATGCAGGAGTGTGATAACGTTGTTTGTTTGTTTAAACTATTAATTAATATCCTACAGCCCCGCGGGTAAAAAGTATACCTACATAAGACGAAGCTATAAAACTGTCAGTTGTGTTTTCGAAAGTCAACAACCTGATTAATAACTATGGAATTAACCTCCTAATTTAGATTCGGATTCACATTTTGAATTCGCAGAATATCCACCGTTATAATAATAAATAAATTTTTATGGACATATTTCACACAACGCCATCTGGCCCCATAGCTTGTAATTTGGGAACTAGATAACTGATAGAATAACTAATAGTACTTTTTTTGTAAATACATTCTTATAATACATATTAAACACCCAGACATAGAACAAACATTTATGTTTGCACACAAATGGTTGTCCTTTATTAGCACATTGTTAACATAATAAACATATTATGTTTATTTAATGAAAATAAAAGAATAACAACCTTTAAAATTTTTATTATGATTTTTGCTGTTTGACAGAATTAATTTATTAATTAATTTAATTTCAAAGAAATAAGACACAGATTCAAAATAGCAATTATAGGCTAAAACAGCCTTCCTTTTACTCCTTCCATAAAAAATAATAGAAATGTCCGAAAGCTATCGCCACTCTGTTCCTACTTCTGAGCAGTATTGTTAATTAACCTGCGTTAATATTAATAAGACTAATCATTGACCTGTCTATTTTTGTTGTCTCGATTAATTGCTTATACAGATAAGATCGTGGATCTTTTATAATTGGCTTTCTGATGCACACATCGTAATCAGCCAATTGAGAAATACATACCAATATTGAATAAGGTATTTTAATCTGCTGTATTAACTTGTAAATTCTTGACGTTCTTAAGTGCACAGTCCTTTTTTATGCGGAAGTGATGATACGTGCCAAAGGCTCACGTGATGTTAAGTGGTCACATCCGCCCACAATAACAGTAGTACGATGGTCCTCCCTGACCGAGGCATGAGAAGACCCAACGCGCCCCGTTGCAACCGTCAGTACTCTCCGGGTGAACTTTGCACAAATTCCACTGCTCCTTGTTGTTGCTCCTTTAGCACGACTCAGGAGGCACCCACGTTTAGGAATTCAAAGAGTACTCACCTACTGATGCCAGGAACTGGAGTTCCTAGCGTCGGTATGCCTTAAAGATGAATAAATGAAATTGCAATGTGGGAAACATTTGAGATCGATTTAGCCACTAGCCTATCCAAACTTGCTTTACTGAGGGTTACCAGCGTTAATCACCACCGTTCCAAAGCTGCTTACGTGGCACGTGAGCTTCAACTAAAATTAGGGAAGTTGAAAATAATTAGGTAGCTGCCTCCAGAGCGTGAATTACCGAGTCTCACGCGACTGTTTCTTATTATTTTGCAGTTAGAGACGTAATTAAATGTTGAATTGTTCCAAAATTATTATCGGATCGCGATACGGCTAGTAATAAGGTGGTGAGGTATGGAATTATAGCCAATTTTTGGCTTGCGTAGCGAAGCTACCTCTTGAAGTTGAAACAGGAAAATTATTGGTTTTTGTGAAGAAGTTCTAAATCACAGGTTCTGTGTTTGGCTTTGCTGTAAGTTGACCTATGATTTGAATTAATGAACCATACTGTTTTATTTTGTTTTATAAAAATATGTCAAGGTTGCTTCCTATTTCATAGCAGCCTTGCTTTGCTCGCGTTTGTTTAGGTGAAGTACGCCAGTTTAGTCGTGACTAGTTTCAAAGAGATAGTAAAAATTTAGTTTCATTGCATCTTATCACAAGAGCTAAGCTAAGCTAAGGTATAAAAACCAAACAACCCATTGATTAATATCAAACACATTAATTAGCTCAGTTGGAAAGTCAGCCTAAGGCCCGGTTAGCCACTGGTAGGAAGACAGGAAGAGAGAATAAATTTTTCGTTAATAATCAGATATTAATTGATTAACACATCTCGC
This sequence comes from Aplocera efformata, assembly GCA_921293045.1. NCBI lineage: Eukaryota > Metazoa > Arthropoda > Insecta > Lepidoptera > Geometridae > Aplocera > Aplocera efformata. The sequence goes on from OV121045.1 coordinate 8,681,413, forward strand.
TCAGCTTTTGTGGGCACCATTTAAGCGGGACAAGAAGGGATATCTTTTTGAAATTAAATCAATAAACGTTTTCACACTCATACCACTAGGATAACATAAGCCAAACACCCTGCACTAGGAAAATAGATAAATTAATCACACCAAATGTTAACTTTTTAAAAGTCGACACCAAATAGGTTTCAACAAAATTGTATAAATACAACGAACACAATAAAACGTTGTCATCAAACAGAGCTCAATCGAATAGTCCTGATTGTTGTGACCTATAAACAAGCTATAACTTGTGTCAACAACTCAATTAAAGCGCATACAATTCTGCAGTTATGTTTTCGATGGTAAATTAGGCGAATACGAAGCGGGCTCGTAAGTCGATGACCTCTGTGAGGTGGGTCAATACTTGATACTAAAGTTGCGTTTTCGATAATGTTTGACTTTTCACTCATATTATGTGGCAATATTGAATTCATACTAAGAGCCAGGCCACGCGATGCAGTACTAAGCCACTGCTTGTTATGCTCTACCAGAAAGTAATGCTTCCATTAGTAGTTTCTTCCTGTTCTTCACCATGGAAGACTGACAGGATTTTATTATAATAAAGAATTGGAATAATTGGCCGCAAAATTGAAACACAAAAACTGTTAGTGTTTTTTTCTGTGGAGATTTTGTTATGTACTTTAATATCGTTTCACAGCTTATTGTCAAATTGGAAGTCAAGACAGGATAATATCTGTCGGGTCAGCTAGTATTTCTCAGGCTTCGTAGCAGCGCCACGAGCATCATTTAACTATGCAAGCATAATATGTTTGATTTCACGCTATACTGGGTGGTACTACACGGTTTATTCTTCACTAATGAAAGTAAGTGCTCTTTAATCTACCACAAAAGCCCAATCGGGATTGGTATGTGTATATATATATATATATTTGAATTTTTGTTTTGTTTCTGCCGGTTTCCTCTCGATGTTTTCACCGTTTAGACAAGGTAGTATTGCGCACATCAATGTGTTAAAAATTTTATTGTAGCATTTTTTAAATGCAGCGTTTTTCGATTTTGAAGTTGGTACCTGTACCATAGGCTAGGTATTCTAGAAACACCCCCCCCCGTGGGTTCCCGCCTTGTCGGGGCGGGGGGGCTTAGTAACCGTGGCCTGGTCACCCACGGTGAAGCTAAGAGGAACCCGGGAGGGCCGCTCCTTTAGGCTTTGCCTCTAAGCCGACTAGGAGCGGCATTGTAGGTGGCGGGGCCTAATGGGGGGCACCGCAACTGAGGCGGGCTGCGGTGTCGAATGGGAGGCACCGGAGCTGAGGGTTAGGGGCCGCGGCGGGAGAGGAGTGACGGTATTGCGGTGCGCCGCTCTCCCTACCTTCCGCGGCCATAACGGGGTCGCCACCGTTTGATGGCGGACGCGGTGGGGCCGCAGGGGAAGAGGAGTATTGGTATTGAGAGGCGTCACTCTCCCTATCCTCTGCGGCCGTAGTGGTAGGCGACGGGACCACAGACCTGACCCGTCGCATGGGGACCTAGGGCGTCTGACACGGGGTAGTCTGACGTCCTATCGCTGGCATGGTCCCCGAGGTGGTTGCGACGCGCCTCGTGTCCTGGCGTGTCGTGGCGAGGGAGGCATGGGATGGCATGCATACATTGCCATCCCATGGAGGGTCCGGAAACGGACAGCTGCGGCGGGATCGCGGATGTGTGTTACAACGTTCCCGTGTTCCCGCCACTAAGCGGCAGAGGAGGACACCGTGGAGTTTTAGTGGGTAGTCCCACATAACCGCTCTGTTTCCCCGTGGCAGGGCGGTATGCTAAGACATTTCTCCACTAAAAAAAAAAAAAAAAAAAAAAAGGTATTCTAGAAACAAGGACGCATACACCTACAGTGGCTGCTCTTAAATTACAGACGTCACGAAGTTTTCCATCTTTGCTTGAAATCCCGAAACAAAGAGATTCCAGACACGCTGTTTATAAAATAAACATTTTCACACATTTGTATGCAATTTATATTTTCAGAGAACTCGAAGCTTTTTCACTTAACTTTCGTCTATACAGCACGTCTTGTAACAGATATAAAATCAGCTTTTTGTTGGACTGTGAGGTTATCGACCTCTCTGTAACTACCTAAGTTTTGTGTCCTAAGGATGAGACTTGAGATGTTATATTGAATCTGGACAAAAACTTCTTAATTTTTTTTTTCTTAAAAAAAAAGTTCATCTTTTTAATATATGTTATCTTAATTTGTTCATTGTGAGGCTTACATGAATCAACAAAACTCACAAATCATGATAAATATCTCGGTAACTCGATATGTAAAATAAATAGTTCATTAATTGATATCATTGTAACTCTTCTTATTTCAAAAATAAACATCTATGTTCGTCACACAAATGATATTAACAAATGCTGGGTGGGAATTGAACTCACGACTTACAGCGCAGAAGGCGTTATTACAGAAAGAGTTATTACCTACTTGACAGCTTTTTCGACTGTACTGTATTGCACCGTAATTTTTAGCACTTACCGAAGCACCTAGCAATGGACGTTATTTATAAACAATTTAAATGAAGCTTTCTCTGGAGCACCGTCATTAAATTTCAGGTATTGGCTGTATAATTTAGTTCATTGTATCGGCAATACGAACTGGCGTTCATTTTTAAAGAACACAATTATTATAAGTGCTTGTACGGTAAATTTGGAAAAATTATGTTATTATACTAATATACAAGGAAACTGACCAATTAATTTATCGTTGAAAACATGTACAAACGTGAAAAACGTTCCCAAGAAAGTTACATGCATTATACGAAATATAATTTAAAAAAATTACGCTTCCGCATTCATATCATTGCTAGAAGATTGATACAAGTGGCATGGACAAACACAGATAAAACCGAATATTCAAGATCCGAAAATAGACTATATGCGCATCACACAACGTTTGCCACAGCCGAGAATGCTTGCTTTGAAGGTAGGGTTAGAAATTATGGAAATGTGAAATCTAGAGATGTAAACAAAATTACACTAAGCAATTAAAAACTGCACTATTGTAAGTATTTGACTTCAAAAAAGGTTTAAAAAGCGACATTCGAAGTAATTTTGTAATTTATTTTCGGCGATCTTGCAGCTTGTGGTCTTACAAATTGCTTGAGGGATGTTCAAGTAAGAATTTCGCTTCGCTTTCATTCTGGTAATTTTCCACAAAGTTTTCTTTTGTTCTTGAGTGGTTGAACCAATTGGTATCGGGAGATTCGAGAGATTGTTTCACTGGAGATATAACGCGATTATGGTCGACTATATGGTAATCAGAATCCAGAAATACGTTGACCTCCGTCTTACGATCATATGATGTGATTGACGTATGAGTAAACCACGTCTTGTGAGAATTGTAACCGTTAATGTTAAAACAACATAAACGTTATGTAAACTAGTTTTTTAATGATAACTCATCACTAAAAGCATAATAATAGGGATTCGTTTGAGGGAATTATTCTCCTTGGAAGACAACATAAGGAATGCCAATTTAGATAATGTTGAACATTTTAATTTAACTATGAATGACGTTGCTAATACACTTCTATATGAATTAGAAGGTACCTAATATAATTAAATTTCGAGAGAAAGACCCAAGAACATATTTTGTAAGGGTCGATACAAAAGCGGCTAATAAACGAGTTTGAAACGACAGACATATTGCGCTGATCGCGAATAAATTGGAAAAAGGGAAAAATATCGAAATTTTAAACTGCCTAATACCTAGTCCAAATTGTATGAAATCGAAATTATAAAAAAACAGGCCAAGTGCGAGTCGGACTCGACGACGAACGGTTCCGTACCATTTTCTATGATATCGAGAAAAAGCGAACAAAAACTAAATCACGTTGTTGTATGAGAGCCCCCTTAAATATTGATTTTATTCCGTTTTTTATTATTTGTTGTTATGATGGCAACAGAAATACATCATTTGTGAAAATTTCAGCTTTAACTATCACGGTATGAGATACTGCCCGGTGACAGACGGACAGACAGACAGACAGACAGACGGACAGCTGAGTCTTAGTAATAGGGTCTTTTACCCTTTGGATACAGAACCCTTAAAGGTAGTAGTTATTGGTAAAAGTGAGTATGTTTACATGAATCGAGTGCTCATCGCCGTTATTCGTCAGTACTATCTAAATTGAACCAGAATACGGAAATATGAGAAATGCTTTGTATACGAACTCGCCATGCAAATAACGTAGTTTCACTTTTTGCACATGACTAAAGTTGATTTTACGGCTTTTGTAGATTTGCAGCGAGCGAATTTTCATTGTAGGTCGTTATTTTTTGTGATTGTGACGCAAATTATATTAAAATACTTTTGTTGCAGGTTTCTATGATGAACCATGCAAAGGGATTGCAGCTACGTCTGTTTATTGTAGCATGGATTGTTACGGGAGTATTTTTATTTAGCTCACTCATTGTTTGAGTATGTTTGTGGTAGCGTGTAATTAATGATGTTGGTTAGTAATGCAAAAATGCTTATATTGAAAGTCCAATTACTTATTAATTGTTTTATATGAATAAGCGAGATTACGGTCCACCGTCTGTTGAATGGTTACCACAGCCCTAAACAACAGTAATGCGACTCAGGTCCAATCTATATAAGGCCCAATATCACGCTCAAGCTTCATGTTGCGTCCGGCACTCTCAGACGTATGTAACGTCTAATGAACCTGAAATTTCACCAGCACCCACACCTGTCGGTCACGCGATTCGATTGTGTTATATTAACTTGTGAAGGTGGAAGTGATACAGTAGTGTTCTTCTATTTTTCATAAACCAATCGAAGACATTCGATAAGAATTGAATTGGTTTTATTTTTCTTAAAATAAAAATAATAACGTTGAACATTACATGCCTACTTAGCTTAGTATTTACTAAGCATACTCTAGCCTACTAAGTAGGCTCTTATCGCATCGATGAAGATATAAAGCGTAATTAGACGTATCTAATACTAATTTTCGAAATAATCTTGGTACTTGTCGTTCTAACTAATTGATCACAATAAATCTTAATGCTCTATCCATTGTCTTACAATGATTATTGATTGATGGAGTGGATTCCTTTACGAAGAGATATAAGGGTTTTGTTATTACTCTTTATTGGATAAGAGATTAATAATGATATAATTAATTTAACGGCGATATAATATTATCTGTGTAAATAATGTGCCTGGTAAAGATTGCCTTGTTGCTTTTCAATATTCAATGCCGATATTAATTATTCACTTAGGTAATATTAGAATCACTTTATGTTTGTGTTAATTGAAAAATAAAATGACATAGTTAAAAAAAAAAGTTTTGAGATAAAATAACATAAAAGACTGCACTCATAAAGATAACTGGCAGTGAAGTTAGACACATCAGTTTTAAGTTAGTGAGATCAGTTGAACGAAATTTGTCTGATCAGTTTTAAAAAAGTGTGATCAGTTGAACGAAGTTACTCTGATAGTTTAAGCGCAGGTCTGATCAGTTTTCAGTTAGTGTGATCAGTTAAACGAAGTTAGTTTGATCAGTTTCAGGTTAGTGTGATCAGTTGAGTGAAGTTAGTCTGATCAGTTTGAGCGAAGGTAAAAAAAAAATGTTTCAAAAGTTATTTCAATGTTAATGCATGAACATTGAAATAAAATGATGTTCATAAAATAATCTAATGTAAATAAACATTACTAGTTGAAAATTTCAACTCTCTAACTACCACGGTTCATGAGATACAGCCTGGTGTCAGAAGGACAGCGGAGTCTTAGTAATAGGGTCTCTATTTACCCTTTGGGTACGGAACCCTAAAAAGTTACAGTTTTGGCTTCAGTACCGAATATAGAGTATAAATATAATTGGAGGACTCCAACAAAAAATCATAATATATTATAATATCTTCAATGTACAGAATTGAACCAGTTATAGTTTCATTATAAGTATAAACTATTCTATTTCCATTTTTCAATATTATCAATTTATATTATTGTAATAGCGCCATCTGTCGAATTGTAGCGGTTTCAGTTTGCCAGTGATATTGTGCTACAGGTTACCATCATTTAGAAACTTCTTTACGTTTAGTTATGTGGCTGAAGCCTGTTCGTAATAGTACACCAATTTATAAACAGATGTCGCTGTTTTTAAATATGTCAGTTTTATTTTTAAAACGTGGAACGCCGCGTTTTTCTAAGATATTTTTGATAAGCTGATGTATAAAAATGAAAATTTAAAGTAATGGACATAAAAAAAATCGTAGACTTTTCACACAGAGCCATCTAGACCGATACTAAGCAGGTTTTGTACTATGGGATCCGGATTAGTATAACAAGTATTCTATTATACTGTTTAGTTTTTTGTAATACACATACAAATGAAACTTACTACTCAGATATAGAACAAACACCAATGTTTGTTACATAAATATTTGGCCTGAGTTGAAACGAACCCACGACTCACGAGCTGCATTTTTATTGAAATATGCTGCATTATTATTATTATAATAACTACATATTTATATTTTTATTTATATACTGCCATGTTTCTTAGAAATATATGACAGAGTTGCAATAAGCCCTTACAATGTAATATGTATTCATAATGATTCGAAGTAAATTGTATGAATTAAGCGAGGTTTGTTTTGCTCCGATGTTTTGACCCTCGACTATAAACAGGGGTGTTATAAATATCACAGCTGTTTGTCTGTCTGTAAGATAACATACGTATTTTCAAAAATGATGGCCTATTTAAAAAAAAAAACCTTACCTCCAATCACGACAGCAGTAATACGACTTAGGTCCTCACGATGTAAATAAGAGAAGTCCCAAGTCGCATCCTGTTACGCCCGTCAACCGAGACAGGGTTGATGTCATGCGCTTGTGATTTCACTGGCACCCACACCCTTCCACATGGTAAACGATCCAAATCGGTATGGCGATCCAAATAAACGAAATTTCGTATTTTGCTTTCCAGTGACACATTTAAGACCGATTTGGATTTTTATTTTTTTTTTAATGGTACGGTGTCCTTACTATTTTAAAAACACTTCTATAGTGCGAGACATAGGGATGAAATTATTGAAGACAAGTTTTTCGATTTTTTTTGCCTACCCTACTAATCATTGGCATGTTATAAATTTGACAGCTGTGGCTGTATGTCTATCCCTACACCTTATATACCTTAAGGTACCATAACTCTAAAGAGATTCAAAGCGGTTTTTAAATTACGTTTACATACTCAAACCCTTAAAATAGAACTTCCTGTATTGCAGAAGGCATGGACAATCACAAGAGCCGAGAAAAAACTACGGTCATCAAATAAAGTCTGCCCCAGCCGGGATACTAACTCGGGACTCCTCCCTACGAAGGCAGTGCCAACTGAGTTACGGTATCATTCAATTAAAGCCAGTATATGGATGATTGTTCTAAACTATAATTAGTTGAAATCATTTAAGGCTTTCTATACATTCTTATTTACAAATTCAATAAATTGGTATATTCGTAGAGTTTACAGTTTTTCTTACTCTAGTCTAGGGTATTTGTTTTCATGCAAATGGAATATACAGGCGTCCCATCTGATGTTAAGTAGATACCGCCGCCCATAGAAACCAGCGATACGAACAGTTCTTTAGGTCCTTAGGACCAGTCAGTCTATGTTTACTATAGATTGATTTTTCCTCAAAGAAATTGGCCTTGTTATCGATTTACGACAGTGTTTCTTGCGTTTTACCTTATTCGTAGGCGATATTTGCCATTTTATAGCTATTTAAGTGATAGTTTGCTCTGATGTTCCTTTACCACCAACCAGTCTGGCCATGCTGTACTTGAAATCAAGTTTGTTTTGCAAAACGATTCTCGGAATTATTCGTATAAACTGTTTGCTGGAATTTCTATTCATAAAAATCGAACGACTTTGATATTATTAGATTAAAACTGCGTAAATATCTCTTTGTTTTCCGAATTATGTACTATTAGTATTCTAGAATTAGCATAGGAATTTTGAAATTACTTTTAGGGGTATTCTTGGAAACTTATTATATTACATGTTGTAATTTCCGTTAGTCAAACTTATTTATGCGTATCAAACTACGTAGATAAGTTTTAATAAATTACACTCATGAGAAAATAAGCGATTGCGTTTTTATGTGCGTAGCTAATTTTCGATTTACTTCGATTTGGTCACTGATGAAATAAAAATATATATTAAAAAATCTATAATGAAAATCTTGTTACACTAAATATTATATTATATTAAGTCATAATTAATGTTAATAATGAATTATATGTATGTTGCGTTACACGGTGTCAAACGCGGTGTCAAACGCAGTTGGCCATTCTTCAGAAACATAACATTTATTGGTAAGTTTGTTTTCAAAAGTAGCCTATGTGCTATTTCAGACTATAATCTCTTTGCCAAATTTCATCCAGATCCGTTCAGCCGTTCTGGCGTGATTGAGTAATAAACATCCATCTATCCATCCAAACTTTTGCATATAATATAATTAAGATTTGCCAAAAAAAATTACCTCCATATAAGTGTATCCGTAACATGTTTTCCATACTATTAAGCTTATAGAAGCTAGCTGGCGCTGGAATATCTATTTATAATATTTAATTATAATCCTAATTACGGTTTTAAAGTATTTCAGTTTGATTTAAGCTCAAAATGTAGGCATTAACATATTCATCTATCACCAAATAAAAAGCTAATATTAATTTACCTATTTACACATCAGCCATAAAATCATTACAATTCATACGTGTATGTAAATAAACGTAGATGATTTACTTAGCAAATGTATTAACATATACGTGCCATTTCAATTTTCTATGTGATGTGACCATTTTCATAAAATTATCGAGTCCTATGTTAGCCCTGTACCATTTCGCCATTCTGGTAGTACTAAAATGATTTGGCAAATATTTTTAAGTTTGGCATTATGTTGGTATATGTATATCATACGATTTGGAACAAAAGAATGTTCTAGAATCAAAAAAGTCGAAGACATGATCTATGAATCTGGATTGGACTCTAATGGTGGATAAAATAAATATTCATGAACATAATACAGCCCGTCTAGCCCTAAACTAAGCGAAGCTTGTACTATGGAAACCATATCACTGGTAAAATACTTTTTTTGTAAATACATACGTTAAATACTAACACCCAGACACAGGTCAAACATGTTCGATAATAATGCTTGTACTGATCGGGAATCGAACCACGACGATAGTACAGAAGGCTGAGCTACAACCAACTGTGCAGTGAGGTAAAGTTTATGCTCTCGCTTGTCGAAAGATTTTGCACAAGGCTAGTATAACACAGTAACCGAAAAATAAATTTCTATGGATCTATTTATCTTTGAAAAAATCAAACATGTTTATTTATACCAAACACAGGTATATAAATCAGATATCTGATACAGCATAAATTATTCACAAATATCGATTTGATTAATATGATGCCAAGTAATATTTAGTTTTATTTCTTAGAACCAACCACATATTTAAATACATTTAGGGTTTGTTGCCATTTAACCTTACCATTAAAATAAGATACGATGTTAGTTGTTTAGCTCCTATATATCATATTTTAAAATAAGGTAATCTACCTTTAGAGCCATATGTAAGACATAATGAATTGTGTTGTCATGAAAAAAAGATAAGCTTGAAGAAAACACGTATGCAATCTCATAGGTCCCAATATTAGCCTTATATGCTAAGCTATTAATGACAAACAAAACATTTTTTTTTTATTGAAATATATGTTAGTTTGTTATAAATAATGGGTATTATTCTGTAAACAAAACTAACTGTAATTAAAAATAACCCAATAATGTTTTTGTTCATTATGTTTTTGTTTATTGTTTGAGTTATGTCAGTCATAGTCATGTTTTATGTTATTTGAGGAATGACGGACTGACGAACTGAAAGACCACCTGTTGGTAAATGGTTACATCCACCCATGAAAATAGCAATCCAACACAGAATAAGACAGTCTTAGATTGAATTGTATTCATGCTGCTGCGTCCATCATGCGAGATGGGGACGTAACATTCTATACTGCTGTGATTTCATCGGCACCCACACCCTTTCCGGAACACATCAATGCGAGAGTTACAATCCCCGTCTCAGAGTCGGACGCAAAAAGATGCGACTTGGGTCTCCTCATACTCTTCGGTAGGGGACGACTGAAGTCTTTCAGCCGTAGGCTAGTCCTGTCACTACAGTCACAAAAAAAAATCTTATGAATATGATAATTATTCATAAGAGTAAACGCATTGTTTTGTTTCACTGCATATCCGAATCGTGACAAATGGTAAACTCATTGCTGATATTGAATTCGCAATAATATTTTTAATAACACTGTGTTCCGATGAGTATAGAAGTATTTACAATGAATAAAACTAAATTAAAAAGTAAATTAACTATATTACAAGGTGGTGTAAATCCAATACATTGTCATGTATACTGAATTCAGAAGTTGTGTGTTAATAATTAAAATAATAAAAGTTTGAAATCTTTCGAAATCTTCCGATCCTTCGTTCTGAACTGTCATTGAATTTTTACACACTCATACCCCACTAGGATTCCCTGTGTCGCAGATGGCATGGAAAAACAGAAATACAAGAAAACATCCAAGACCAGAGAACAAACTTCATGGTTACCACAAAAGTGCGCCCCGGCCAGAATCGTACCCGGGACCTATCGCTTTGGCAGGGCAAGGCAGACCAGCTAAGCGACGGAGCAGTCAAACGTCACTATTTTTTTAATAATTTCGTATCTGCTAGGTTACGCTTTCTTAATACTAGGTGCGGAGATTGTTTACACCCTACCCGACCCTTTATAGAGTAGAAAACTCAAAAAATCTCTAACAGAAAAGATAAAGGATAAAATGAAACATTTCTGCTCCAAATAAAGACTTGAAAATGTGATAACTACCAATAAAAAGTAGATGCAATATGTTTGCCAAAAGACCAGGTGTCTAGCGTTTGTTTGAATTATGAAGATATACCTAATCATGTAAAATTTTAGTTTTTTTGTCCATTTATAGAGTGTGAATCGGAGAGTATTGATTTTGACACCTACAACGTTTATTTGATGATATATTAAGTGTACCCTCAGTACGAGACGAGGTCATGGACACTTGGCAACTACTTATGTTACTGGCAGCATTTGACATGTTTCATGTTTCAAATGATTTCAATTTCATTAACGAATTCAAAAAAGGAGCCGGTTTTTTTTTGTATGTTTAATACGCTATTTCTTCGCATATTGTGGCCCGATTTGGATGATATTTTTTTATTTGAAAGGAAATACATTCTGATTCGCACAGTAGAAATTTTTTAAATCGGTTTAATAGTTTGGGGCCGTTATTTACGTGAGGCGTTTTTGACGATATTCACGCAAATTTAACAATTAAAATTTAATTTGTTATAGTGGGAAAATAATTACGAGATTCGTCTCGACCCCCTCCCCTCTTGACCACCTCAAGTAATTAATGGACGTCCCCTTTGGTTTTTAAATCAAAATAACTGGAAAAAAATATGTCATCCAAGTAAACGTAATTACGGATATTGCTTTCCTGTCGCTTTTCTCGTCCCCTATTTGAATTTTTCTTTTTAAAATGGTAGTGTGTAACTGGTAAAAACATTTACACACTCATACCACTGCACTAGGATTCCCTGTGTCGCAGATGGCATGGACAAACACAGGAACACAAGACAAAAACCCAGGACCCGAGAACAAACTTCATGCTTGCTTCATGCGTGCCCCGGCCGGGAATCGAACCCGGGACACCTCGCTTCGAAAGCAGGGCTACTACAACTAAGCCACGGAGCCGTCCAATGATAATGGATAAATTTATGTCGGGTATCAAAATTTTTTTGAATTATTGAATTATAATCACTACATAGTATAAAACAAAGTCGCTTTCTTTGTCCCTTTGTATGCTTAAATCTTTAAAACTACGCAACGGATTTTGATGCGGTTTTTTTTTATAGATAGAGTGATTCAAGAGGAAGGTTTATATGTACAATATAATACACTAGCAAGTCTCCCCGGCTTCGCACAGGTAGTTTTTCATACGACACTGATGCTTTACTAACCGTGCGAAGCCGGGGCGGGTCGCTAGTTATTTATAATTCAAACAGTTACCGTAGCATAGCACTTTATTATACTCTTTAGTAGCACTTGAACAAAGTTTGGCAGTATTTGTGCATCCATTAGAATAGATTAGTCACTAATATCTAATGTATTTGTATATTATATAACAATCGAGATGTATTTACAAATCGTGCCGACATTTACATTTGGTATATAAAGAACATATATCATATCATATTTAAAAACGTTATTTATATTCTTTTTAAGGTTAGCGGCCCAGCCTTCTAAATAAATACTATCAGACATAATCCAATTATAGTTTGTATGTGATTATATAGCGTAAGAGCTGATAAGTCAAATAATATAGAACGATTACATACGCTGCCTACACAACAGCTATACGACTCAGGTCTCCTACCGAATTGTGAAAAGACTATACTCGTAATAGCATTGTGTTGCCCATTTCACTCTGACACGGGGATGTAACGTCTCACATGCCTCGCACCCACACCTTTCCACTGGAACACAGCAACGCGAGTGCCACTGCTTAGCGGCGGATTACCAGGTATAGAGGACTTAATATGGGACATGGTTCAAAGCTTCTTTGCTTCTTTTCTTCACACGTACCAAGTATAACATGTGGAAATACTTACATTACATATTTCGGAAGTAACATTTTCTCTTCCAGATTTGTAATTAATTTTGACGTTGGTACATTGAATCACGGCCATTTTCAAGGCTTAATGAGACTATTAAAGAGTTTATCAAGATTATAAGAAGAAAGATTCCATTCAGCACAAAACCATGAGCGTATAAGTAAACACAAGACAAATATAATGGTTGGTGCCTATTCATGGTTATGAATTTTAATATTACCTACTAAACAAAGGTTAAGAAAACCATGAAAATTATATTGGTGATATTTTTGCAGGTTTTGTAGAAAATTTACAGTTCAAAGTTTAGAAAAATTAATACCTCTAGACAGAGGTCATAAAGAAAGATCTTTGTTTAAACATTTCAACTTTTTTCTATAAATTGCGTCGCTTTGTGCCAGCTGTCGTGATGCTTAAGAAGTATTTGCAACACGAATATGGAACGCCATAAAAACACTCCTCTTCTCGTATACCGTATTTTAGAAAACCTCAGACTATACCAATATTAATTAGCAACAGAAATAATGTCAGTTGTTTTTCGAAAGATACAGAGATCAAAATTTAGACCATGGATACATTTAACATTAAGTAGCACTTGAATAAAATTTGGCAGTATTTGTGAATGAATTTATCTAATACTATTATTAGTAGGCTCTAGCATCAGTGATTTATTCGCTATTCAACTAACTTAACCTACAACTAATTAACTAAAAACAAACTCTGCGTGATTCGGAACGCAGCATATACATATTGTGAGCAAATAACCATAACATATTTTGATGACATTTGCAATGTGCAATGTGCAGCGGTAAGTAGAAAGGGTTAACAAATATTTTGTAAACATAACATTCTTTAAAGATGCAATGTATCATAATGTACAGGAGAAGCTTGGCTGATTTTCGGGTAGCTATGACCAAAATATTTTTTATACGCGCCTTTGTTGAATTCCAGGTTGCCAAACTGAAGTATCAAGTGGAATGTGGTCCCACAATCAGGTAGCGTGTCAATAACCTTTTTGATGATTGACTTACTAATTAAAAGTAATCTATATAAATGAGGGGACATTTTATAAATTGACACTTAGAAAAGGTGTGTTTTATTTATTTACACCCACACACTCAACTTCATGTTTTGTCGTCAACCATTGCAATTAGTTTCATGGTCAGTGTCATTTCATTGACAGAATCTTTGACCTGATATCATCACGTTTTATCTAATTCCAAAGACACATAGTGACAATTATGAAGATCAACATACTATATGCTGATTTCTTAATATTATAGTTATTGTGTTTAGTATATTGCCTGTATTAATTTATCATAAATTCATCGTGCCATTCTCTAATCTAAGATTATGATGATTGAGCGTAGTGGAATTTAATATACCCTCAAAGCAGTAAAGAAGTTCTTCAGCAAGGAAGTATTAGGTGTTAAATTGAAACAAACTCTGTGATTTAAATGAAATAAATTCATTGAGAACACTTCATATAACCACCTAATACAGCTGCATTAATATGCAACTGCATATTTTTCTTTCTCATAGAAAACAATGGGTAACCGGGTCGTCGCAACAAGATGATTAGATCGGTCAATATCATCACGTGTCAGCAGACGTGGGGTGAAACCAGTCGAAAGATAGCCATTACGTTTGTGGCATTCATTCTTTAACTACATCGCTAATAAATCTAAAAGATTCCTTTATAAAATTGACACATTAGTATTAAAACTGTCGTAGAATTAACACTTCCGTTCACACTCGTGTTACGTAATTAGTAACTAAGGCATTGTGAATATTGTATTTCGTCTGACAAATATATGGAAATGAATAAATTATACACCTACTTAAAAAGTCGTCGTCATTATGCCAAATATATGCAAATAATGACAATCGAAATAGATGACGCAATTTTCTCAAGAGGCAATAACACTAATGGAACAAGGTATTGAATTTATTGGAATTTACTAGACAGAAACGCTGATTAAGTTTCAAATAATATTTATTGACAATATAAATATCTAAACTATCTTAAGTAATAACGTTTTCAAACTCTTCGCTAGGTAATACTAGAAGGCCATTCACGACAGCATCGCATCATAATATCACCGGACCTTCACACGTTGGTAGAGTATATTTAATTAAAAATAGGTGTTTCCTAAGTTCCTTGTAAAACCAAGGAATAACAAATACTATCTACATAAGTTCCGAAACTTACTACGAGCGGTTTCGAATATATCAGTCTAGTAACAGGACCGTTACAGTAATAATTTAAAAATACTGCTAATATTGTAAAGAAACTGCCCGTAGTATTAAACGAAAACCGTACCAATTCTAACTTGCGGTTGGGGTTTAGTGAACAAGTTGGAGGCGGTTTTGAAGATACTGAGTAGCGGCCTGAATGACGTGGTCTCAGGCTGGTAGTAGGTCTCGGGTTGCCGGTACTGGTACTGGTATTGATTGTTGTACTGATTGTAGTACTGGTTGTTGTACTGATAGTTGTAGCCTTGCGTGTCTCCGGTGCTGTCGGGGATGACGTTCGAAATGTAGCTGTTAGAGTTGTCCACGGTTTGGTATGATGACGTGGCCGTAAAGCTTGCCGCTGTAACAAAAATAATAAATATTTGAGCTGATCGTAAAACAGATAAGTTATTTAAATCCATGCTAATTAAGTATATAGAATTGAAATGAATTGTCGAAACTCAAACTCATCAAAACTGGTCGGAATTGTTTCGCTGATGACATTGATAACTAATTTAAAGTGATGACTAAGATACTTACAGCAAAGACCAGAGTATTTTCTCGACTCAGTGAGGCCAAAGTTGGTGCAAGATGGGTTTCCCTTTTCGTAAGGGTTGGATCCGATGACGTTTCCGCCGGGTCCGTAATTGCATACGTAAAGTTTGGTGTAACCTCTTGCAGGATCGTAGTAGAAAGTGAATCCACAGCCGACCTTGGATGTCTCACCCCAAACCAACTAAACAAAAGAAAAACAGGATTATTAAATTGTTGTGTAAATGACGAAACTATTTCATCATGACCTATCGTAGCATTGAATAATATTGATAATAATATTAATAAATTGAATGATATTAATTAATAAATTAAATATTAAACTTCAGTTGATGCTAACCTGGGAGTAATGTCCGGTGCCGTGTCCGCCGGTGATGGGTTTGAATCCGTAGATGCGCACTTCATCGAACCAGGCATTGATCTGCTTGTTGAAATCAGGCTGAGAGTCTGTGGGATCAGTTGGAGGGCGTGTAGTCCATGTGGCTGCGAGGTTCTGACCCACTGGGAACCGCCCGACGTCACGTTGGGCGGCGCGATCATGAGCTGGGACGCATTGGTCGGACCAACGTTGTGCCGTAGCTGCCAACTCTTCGTCCCATACCTTTTAACAAAACACAATCGTAAATAAACATTCGTATAACAGTATATCGAGATATTACAATATCGAGAATTAAAGTTTTAGTAATCCTTTATTACCGTAGTTTGAAATTTTATGCTTCATTCATGGCAAGTTAAACTCTTGCAAGCGCCGCGTTAAGTCTCGTTGACGCACGAAATTAAACTGTCATGTTTTCAAGAATTTATTACCTACTTGAATGCAACATTGTTTCTTTAACTGTATGAAACTATCGAAAAGAATCGATAAGAATCGATAATCTTTACAATACATTTTGTAGATGAATACTCAAATCAAAAATTTATTATCGCGTTCACTTTTCGATAAGAGAATAAGAATAAGAATCCTTGAATTATATATAAATACCAAACGTACTATAAATCTGTCTTTTCAATAAATATTTAAAGTGAGGTAATAAAATACTGAAGATCATTCGCGAAAATTATTAGAAACATTAGCTAAAATGAGATAATGATATAACTTTGGAAACTATTCTGCCATTGAACATATTTTTTATGTGAATTATGAGACAGGGCGTGCTAAAGGCCCACTTGATGTTAAGACGCGATATATTAACTGTGATTTTGGCGCATACATTATGGAATATTTATGTAAAACCTTCGATATATAAGATATATATAAGAAGTGATAGTTAATAACCATATATATTGAAAGTTTGTCGATCAACTTACTAACTTGCTAAACTTAGTTTTAAGAACGCATGCTCTCGTAGGTACTTATTTATTTAAAAAAGTAATTTACGCTTCCTAGTAATTTTTAAGTTCTAAGGTATTAAAGATTTATAACTTTGACTTTGACTTACCATTTCCATCATGTTGGCTGCTGGTGGTTGGCTGGAGACTTGTCCAAGCGCAACCGACTGTCGGAGGCGATTGTGTGCATCGACGATTGCTTGTTTTTCGTACGCCGTCAGTCCTCCAGATTCTATAACAAAGAAATGCCTGTTATAGCCAAGTAAAGCGATCACGTAGTTCCATCTCTTGCAATAAACATTCTTGCAGACAGATATCTGAAATATGCTGCAGACAGACAGTCATTAAATATAGAATTCAAATTATTCTAGAATTGAGATAAATTACCAATTGTGTGAATTCATAAACTGTCAGATATATCTGATTTATACAACCGGTGCGTGATAACACAGGTGACTGTCAATAAAATTTTATGATCTCGAACCATACGACTATGCTAAATAGAAACATAACTTTTGCAAACTCGTTTGTGAATCTAGACTGGGTGGCGGCGTCTTAAGTGGTACTTTATCAAAAGTCCTTTTAGATAGTTAATTGTCAGTACCTATAACTAATAAGATGAAATAATTATTTTTGAAACAATCTGTTAATGAAAATTAAACTTCCAAGAGAAGTTACTTTGGCGCCGGCTCCAAGATTAGATGCTATTTAAAAATTAATTATTCACGGTGATTTATTTCCTTCGCTTCTATAATACTTTATTGGTTTCATTCATTAAAATCTTCAATGTGAGTTTAAGATTTTGTTTATTGGGTTTTAGTAAAATGATGATGTATTAAATTTATAATAAATTTATATTAAATTTATAATCTGAAAGGGCTTATTAAAAAGGCGCCTAATAAAAATGGTTTACTCACTTAACATTTGTTTTCCAGCTCCACAGCCTTCTGTTGCAAGGATACCTCCCAAAATAACCAACACTAAGGGCATCATCTTGAATAGTTTATAAAATATTTTTCACAACACTTTGTAACTTAAGTTCACGCTGAAGCTGAGATTCGTAACTAAGAATAGTATCACTTTATTTACGAAACGTCAAACTTATCTCCGGTGATCCGCTGCACGTTTGTGCGGCGCGTTCTCCGGGCTATAGCAATCTGTACGGTAAGGTGGGCACGCGATCGCTTATGTACCCGCGGCTACGTTACTATGGAGACGCTGCGTCGCCGCCCGCCCGCTGCGGCGCGCATCGCACCCGCCCGATTTCAACCGCACGCCGCACGCAACTTCTCACGATACCACCTCAATTTGCAATAACCAATTGACACCTTATAAATTCCAGTATTTTATTCAAGAATTTCAATTTTTTTTATCCCTGTTTGCGATGTCTCTACCTATTTGGTCGTCCTGTATCGTCAGTTACGAAACAAAGAAAGGTTATAGGCGCATCGGTCGGCTACTTTTTATCTGCAGTAATAATTTAAAACTCATTATACTGTACTCGGTGGTTGTCAATGAAATCGAGTTCTTGTGATGGGTCGGTGCTGAACGTGGAAATATGTTGACAGAAATTGGTCGGTGCGGAAGTGGTCTTTAAGCGAAATTATAGGCAGCTAAAAACAAGGAAAGCATAATGTTTAATCACCCTTTTTTGTCACTGTATTTTTTTTAGGTAAATCGTAAAATGTATCTTCTATGACCAATAATTAGAACATATACTTGAAATTACACCTATTACCTACGTTTGCATGTTGATGCAAAGAACAGAATAATGAGGTTTATTTATTAATTGGTAGCATTACTGTGTCAAGGTAATAGTTATCGAATATTTATATATTATCTGCCAACTATTTATTATCATAACAAACCATTTTGTCAATTGTCTTTGCTTTTTAACAGTCTTCACAAAAGGAGCAGTTTATCAATTCACCCGTATGTTTTTTTTTTAATATTTGTTACGCGAATTCTTCACCAATTGTGGTGCGATTTGAATGATTATTTTATAATCTGATAGATTTTTCATGACAAAATAGAAATTTCATGATAAAATTCTCCACTCCCTCAGCCAACTGTTAAACAATGTATCACAACTCACTTGTCAAGTCTCACAGCTAAGTTGAAAGTAGCTGTACTTTCGGCTCTGTAGATAGTGGGTTTGACTCCCACCCAGGTCAAACATTTTTGTGGCGAACATGATGTTAGTTCTATATTCTATTGTTAACATGTATTATAGGTATTTACAATAGCTGGATGGCGCTGTGTGAAATGTCAAAGAATATTAATTATTTTAACATTGATTGAAACGAGCGGAAATTTAAATCCTTATTTGAAATCTAATACTAATAGCAGGAAAAATAAATTGGAGCTCAAAATCTACACAGAAAGTCGTTATTCGGGCCAATATTGGTCAAAACTTATAGGTGACAAGTTGTCTCTTACTGACCAATCCGGTTTACCACCTGAGCTGAATCTGCTTGTGCTTTATTTGCATATTAATGATTTTATCTTTCATCGAATTTTTATTTTACCCGATGGGATCCATGAGAATATTTATAATTAAAAAGATTGTTTCATTCACCTATCAGTAATCAAGGTTATCCTGACATGGTGATGGTTTTAGGGAAGCAAAGTCGCGGTTAACCGCAACATGACATCATATTTCAATGAAATTTTACATTTCTCACGTCAAAAGGTTACCTCAGTAACGTGTTTGTAACCTTAAGGCTAAAGTTCTTGATTGAGGTAATTAACAAGCTAAATACCTACATTCAGGTATAACCTTAAACTTAAATATCTACTTCTTACCTGATTATTCTTATCTTAAACGTTATTCTATTTTATTGAAACGACTTCAGTAATTATAAAAGTATAGAAAATCTGGATGTTCATTTGTTAATTTTTATTTTAAATTACTTTAAAAGGAATGAGCTTCTCAATTTGGTTATATGTTTGTTTCATGTTATCTCTGCTATTTGTGAACCGATTTTAATGATTCGCTTTTTTGATGGAAGGTACATATAGTACCTAATACATAAAGTGCATAAAGTAACTGATATAATATCATATCATCATCTTGGGGTTCCCCTATGATTTTTGTAACAGTTACTTTTACAATGTTTACTTGTACATTTTCTATTAGGTATTATACCGAAGTACTTGCATCTCAAACGACTTCAGAAAAAGGAACTCAGTTGTTTTTTTTGTATGTTTGTTACGTGATTTCATTGCCTATTGTGAACCGTCTGATGATAGGGTGGCTCCAGGTGGTTCTATAGATATGTCATGAAGTAATTCCACCCTTAACATCATAAAATAAGTGATTAAAGTATAGATATCGGTTAATTCGATTTTCAAATCAGTCAATTATGTTCATTGATTTCCGTAATTTTGGAAACAAATTAATATAATAGGTGTGTGAATATGACTCCGCCCCTTTTTGTCAAAATAAAACACATTTGTTCGCTTACAAAATTAAAAAAAAAATTATTGAAAGTATGCTCCATCTGCAGCTACAACCTTCGCCCATCGTTCAGGTAGTTTTCGTATTCCTTGCTGGAAGAAGTCCTGGTCTTTTGAGCTTATCCAGTTGTCAATCCAAATTTTGATACTTTCACATGAAGTAAACTTTTCTCCAGTAAGGTCTGTCTGCATCGTCCGGAATAGGTGGTAATCCGAAGGAGCTATGTCTGGTGAATATGGCGGGTGGGGTAACACTTCCCAGTCCTGTCCCTCTAAATATCTTTTTACGACTTCTGCGGTATGCGGTTTGGCATTGTCATGCTGAAGAACTAATTTATGTCTATTCACCCATTCTGGTCGTTTTTCTTCTATGGCTCGCTTCAAACGCATTAGTTGTCGTCGGTAAACTTCTCCATTAATAGTTTCAGAGGGTTTGAGCAACTCATAATATACAATACCTTTCTGATCCCACCAAATACAGAGCATGACCTTGGCACAGTGAATATTTATTTTTGGCTGTGATGGGCCTGGTTCGCCTGGTTTCACCCAAGCTTTTTTGCGTTTAGGATTTTCGTAGTGTATCCATTTTTCGTCTCCTGTGACTATCCGATGCAAAAATCCTTTTCTTTGCTGTCTTTGAAGCAGCATTTCACAAATGGTTTTCCGACGTTCCATGTCTCTTTCTTTTAAATCATGTGGAACCCAGTCACCGGCTTTTTGAATCATTCCCATCATTTGTAAACGCTTTGCAACAGTTGAACGATCAACATTTAATGCTGCAGCTAATTCTGATTGAGTTTGGCAAGAATCTTCCGCCAATAATGCTTCCAATTCAGCATCTTCAAATTTTTTTGGTGGTTTTCCATGTTCTTTATCCTCAGTACTAAAAATCGTTATTTTGAAATCGTCGAAACCATTCCTTGCAAGTTGTATTAGACGGAGCATGCTCACCATAAATCTCCACAAGCAAACGATAAGTTTCCGCTGCAGTTTTCTTCGCAATAAAATAATGTAATAACACTTCCCGCAAATGACGTTTATTTGGAATAAAAACCGACATTTTCGAAAAGGTGAAAACAATTGTTGCTTACACTTCAACCAAATATCATAAAATGCGTTAGATAGCTGACATTCAGTACTATCGAATACAAGTATGGTCATTTATTAGTACACGTAAACAATACTAAAAACGACATCTGTTGAGAAAGGGCGGAGTCATATTCACACATATATTTTATAGTATTAGTAAAGCCAATGAAGATTATCTGATCTTCATGACATAATAATTTTGCACCTCTACACTAAGACACAGACTCAGGGATGATATTGTCCATACACATAAACACAAACCAAACATCTGATACCTGAAACAAACTTATAAGTGTTTGTTTTAGCCGGAGATTGAACTCGAGACCCTGTGCTTTGCAAAATTACTCACAACAAAGCTATTGAATGAAGTGGACTATATTATCACTCTTGTTACGATTTTATTCCATGCATTACATGCATTATGCATGTTGTATTCCAAGTAAAATAATAAAATAAGCCATTAAGTAACACTCGTAAAATGCACTAAATTCAATATAATAATGTATTTGAATAGATTTACGTGTGATAAATTGACCATTAAAATTTCAAAATAAATGTGTCACAGCTATAAAATTATCCTTTGGTCGTAAAATGGGACAAATCTTAAGCTTTACAAAGGATTACATAAATTTTGAATTTATTCAATAACTCAATTGATTTTTAATCGTTTAAATCGTGTGCTAGGCTCGTGCACTAGGATTTTTTGGCATAAAGGAGCCAACGGGTAGGGGTCGGGGACTCCTATTCCGCTAGCACGGCTCTGAGGGGGATCTCATCATTGTAATGCCAAATATACCCCGCATAGGTGACCACCATCTTAGGTTTCACTGTAGGGGCGGGATAGTGAATAATATCGATCCTAACTTGTCCCACCATAGCAGTCGCCGCGGGTTTTAGTGGTAGGACGGACACTATGTCAGGGAGCCTCACCTTACCCCTCAGGTTCCCCCGGACCTGAAGGGTAGGCGTAAGTGCCTTTCCAGCGGTAAAAAAAAGAGTTTTCTGGTCTGGACGAACACAGAAACACAACCCAAGATAAAAACCCAAGACAGCCAGGAATCCAAGATACCTCGCTTCGTAGGCACTTACTACCAACTAAGCTACGAAGCCGTATTAATAACCCATACACTAGGTGTAACCGTACACAGACAAGTTTTGTTCTAAAATAGTCCGTAAAATAGATTAATCAGCATTCGTTATTTTAGGATACCAGTCGGTTAACATTAATTTATGATGGTTATTGATTGATTATTAAATGGCGTCATGTATTATTTATGTATTGTGATGCAAAATGATATAAGTTTTACATTTATACCTGCAAGTAATAATAATATTATATTATACGTATTTCATATAGTAACAACCCATAAAATCTGTAGAACTCATCTCATCTTGAAAGTCGAAGCCAGTTCGGTTGACCTTTAAAAGTTGAAATAAATGGCCTTATTAATATCATTATACAAACCAATGAAAACGGTGGATAGTCTACCATCCCCTAATATTTTACAGGTAATCTGTAGTTAAATTATAAATAACATAACATTGTCAAAGATTCTTGCTCTGTTCCTACCCTAAACGAGCATTTTATGTGGGGAAATAGATATGCGTCTCGGTTTTAATGTGTATTATGTGTGTGTATGTGTATTTACAAAAACAAGTTATAAATAAAAATATAAGTATTCTATCAGTAATATAGTTTCCATATGACAAACAATGCTTGGATGCTGTGTGCAATATTCTTGATTTTTATAATTTAGTTTTTAAATTTAACAGAAAAATATAGTGTTATGGATGGGCGACTACGATGAGACAGTGGAGTGCCGATGTTCAACGTTCGACGGGTGGGTCTGGTCTCGCAGACAAAGCGTCGTCGCCCGGCTACTATCTTCACACGAATCAAACATGCACACCCATGTATTCACTACTCCGTGACTTATTCAGCATTATCGCTATTCGAGATGCATAAATTTCGTGGAAGTATTGTTTCGTTTAAGTTTTAATTACGATTTTATCGGATATTGTAGTGTTGATTTCATGACAAATACCGGCTCCAGAGCAATATCGAGACTGCGCAGAGTGCGTCTGAAGTTTCATTGAGTTAACAATTATAATTATTGCATAAATTGATGGCTCCGTGGCTTAGTTGGTAGTAGCCCTGCCTTCGAAGCGAGGGGTCCCGGCTTTGATTCCCGGCCGGGGCTTACTTTGTGTGGTGAGCATGAAAGTTTTTCTCGGGTCTTGGGTGTTTATCTTGTGTTTCTGTGTTTGTCGATGCCATCTGCGACACAGGGAATCCTAGTGCAGAGGTATGAGTGTGTAAACGTTTATTTACGGTTAAATGAGTGAGCAATCAAAATCCGATGGCTTCTATTTTAGCAATACAACGCTTTGTTATCAAGTATGATTACATTTATTAGTTATATCCATTTTAATATTGGTTTCGGTTCGGTTATAAAATATGCGATAACTTTTGATTAAAGCAATCCTTTTTTTAATAAACTTATTTCATTACAAATGCTTTTGATTGATTTATATATTTATGCGTTACTAAAGTTATTATAATAATAGGTGTGTGAATATGACTCCGCCCCTTTTTGTCAAAATAAAACACATTTGTTCGCTTACAAAATTAAAAAAAAAATTATTGAAAGTATGCTCCATCTGCAGCTACAACCTTCGCCCATCGTTCAGGTAGTTTTCGTATTCCTTGCTGGAAGAAGTCCTGGTCTTTTGAGCTTATCCAGTTGTCAATCCAAATTTTGATACTTTCACATGAAGTAAACTTTTCTCCAGTAAGGTCTGTCTGCATCGTCCGGAATAGGTGGTAATCCGAAGGAGCTATGTCTGGTGAATATGGCGGGTGGGGTAACACTTCCCAGTCCTGTCCCTCTAAATATCTTTTTACGACTTCTGCGGTATGCGGTTTGGCATTGTCATGCTGAAGAACTAATTTGTTATGTCTATTCACCCATTCTGGTCGTTTTTCTTCTATGGCTCGCTTCAAACGCATTAGTTGTCGTCGGTAAACTTCTCCATTAATAGTTTCAGAGGGTTTGAGCAACTCATAATATACAATACCTTTCTGATCCCACCAAATACAGAGCATGACCTTGGCACAGTGAATATTTATTTTTGGCTGTGATGGGCCTGGTTCGCCTGGTTTCACCCAAGCTTTTTTGCGTTTAGGATTTTCGTAGTGTATCCATTTTTCGTCTCCTGTGACTATCCGATGCAAAAATCCTTTTCTTTGCTGTCTTTGAAGCAGCATTTCACAAATGGTTTTCCGACGTTCCATGTCTCTTTCTTTTAAATCATGTGGAACCCAGTCACCGGCTTTTTGAATCATTCCCATCATTTGTAAACGCTTTGCAACAGTTGAACGATCAACATTTAATGCTGCAGCTAATTCTGATTGAGTTTGGCAAGAATCTTCCGCCAATAATGCTTCCAATTCAGCATCTTCAAATTTTTTTGGTGGTTTTCCATGTTCTTTATCCTCAGTACTAAAATCGTTATTTTGAAATCGTCGAAACCATTCCTTGCAAGTTGTATTAGACGGAGCATGCTCACCATAAATCTCCACAAGCAAACGATAAGTTTCCGCTGCAGTTTTCTTCGCAATAAAATAATGTAATAACACTTCCCGCAAATGACGTTTATTTGGAATAAAAACCGACATTTTCGAAAAGGTGAAAACAATTGTTGCTTACACTTCAACCAAATATCATAAAATGCGTTAGATAGCTGACATTCAGTACTATCGAATACAAGTATGGTCATTTATTAGTACACGTAAACAATACTAAAAACGACATCTGTTGAGAAAGGGCGGAGTCATATTCACACACCCAATATATTTTTATTTATACGTGTACCTATACTATATTATTTAATATTTAAAAATAATATAATACAACCGATATAATGATATTATTTAACCGAATTATCAGTTGTAATTTTGTATTAAAATTTCGATATTTAGTCGTTTGAAAATAAACTATAAAATATACTATACAACGGGCTATCTAGCCCCAAACTAAGCGTAGCAAATCGGAACCAAATTACTGTTAGAATAATTATAGTCCATTTTTGGAAATAAATTACATATCACACGTATTCTCTGCTTGTGTTCTGTATCTAGGCTCAGAACAAACATTTATGTTTGTCACAAAAATATGTCTGCTGGAGCTACCAACTGCGCTGTCAGGCTAGTCAAAAGAAAGACGTTCATTAAAACCGAAAATTTCTAGGTTAGCGCTAGCTAGCTGGTTTCTTTCTATACCTCCATAATAAAGTACCAGTGAAAGATTAGATGACTCTACAAATTATAAAATTGCTTCAAGTGAAGCTCTATAACATGCCGACACATATTGCCATTTAATATAATAATACCTCTTACCATGGAAACGGTGTATATGTGCTAATGAATCAATAAACAAATAGGTACAGAGAAATATCATGCTTCAATGTAGAGTGTATGATGCATAGCCACTTTCCCAATGCCAAAACAGGTGATACGTAAGTGTAGGTAAACAGGAAATATACATCTATATATATAAATGTTTTTATATATATAAGTAAAAGTAAATATTTAACGGGTGAAAAACCAACATTCCAATCAATTCGGCTTAATTTAAGAAAATAGAGAATACATAAAATGCTTAACGATACCGAATCAGCCTATATTGTTACCCGTCACAGGCACATAACACAGGTCTACTCTTAACAAACCAGGCTTTAAATTGCTACTTAAATGTAATCTGAATTCGGATGGCCAATGAGGTTTTCGCTTAAAAAATGCATGTGCGCAATATTCTCAAAACGCTGAAAAAAGCTACAAGAAAACGGCATATCCTAGAAACAAAAATTCGGAAACATTTTAGAATCCGGGTTGGATTTCTGCTATTGATTAATATTGATAAGCTAACTCTACGCATTAGTTTTACGCAGCACTTCGATTCTATCAGATAAATGAACGAAATATAACATGCTTTAAATGCGTAGATACGATATCGCGTTTTCTTTTATCCAATATAAACATTCTAAATCAACATTCGTTCGTTGACTTTCATGTTAGTACAAATGATAAATCTCAATAGTAAATAATTAAATTTGTTTTACGTTTTTACCGTGCTGGGTACACGTACAGTCTCCGATAAATGTTATATGCGAAATAACTCAAATGCTGAGACGGAAATTTCGAACAATGAATCTCATTTTCGTAAGTATTTTTTGACTCAAATTTCACTTAACTTGAACTCTAAATGAGTTTGGGTCCGTTAGATGTCAAGTATCGTTTGGAAAATTTTATCTGTTTGACCACAGAAGTTGACCGATCTTAGGTTTTAGGGTACATACCACAAAAAATTAGATAACATTCAGAAGATTAGATTGTCTGTCTGAAAAATCTTTATAAAAAACATGTTTTGGCTTTAAGTTAACACAATTAGAGATAATGTTGCCATCCTGTGGTTTTCCTGGGAGTATTAGCATAACATTCTTGCATAATATTACATATATGATAAAAATTAAAAAAATACAAAATTATCTGGCCTTGTGGCTCAGCTGGTAGTAGTATAGGTCATGGAATCGATTCCCACTCAAAACAAGCATTTTTGTGACAAACATAAATGTTTGTTCTGTATCTGAATGTTAATATGCATTATATATGAATTTTCAAAAAAAAAAGCGCTCTATTTACGTTTTCTATCAGTTATGTAGATTCCATGGTTTAGCTATGGGAAACAAAACTAATACGCGCTTACAAAAAAAATTTCGTGTATTAGCTTTATGTAGACGACGATTTTTGTGTTACCTATTTGTTTTCTAGAGTTTGTTAAACATCAACACGGCACATCCTGCTAACAACGTATTTCAAATGAAGAAATAAAATTGTAAATGCTAATCATGATACCTACTTGGACATTAAATGTAATAACAGTAATTAATTATATGCATATTGCTTACTTTAAACTAACGCATACCTGTCAGCGTATGGGCGACGCCAAGGGGGCGCAGGCAGGGGTAAATGCCCCCCTCTTGATAAATTGTCATGTATATAATGTCAATAACCTTTGTGTAAAATTACTGTGACGTATAAATAGGCAAACTGATAGGATGAAACCTGAAGGGTTTCGTTTTTGCAATTTAGTTTCGGTGAAAGTGTGTGGGTGGTATTATAAGCGCATGACACATTACATCCCCGTCCCGGGTGATGGGTACAACCAAAGGCACGATGTGACTTTTGTCTTCTCATACTTGTGTCGGGAGGTCCTAAGTCGTATTATATTACATCAGGTGGGCTTTCAGCTCGTCCCTTTACTTTTGGTACATAAAAAGAAGATTTAGTTTGGCTACGGAACCCTCGATGTAATGATAGGCCATATTGATAATATTGCCCCTCCCCTTGCTGATTGGCTGGCTCAAGACGATAGTTGCAATGTTTGCACAGTATCTCATTGAATCACCTTTAATTTTATGATGGCGATAATTTTATTCAGAAGATACTTTTCCTACTGCAAACGTGCAAACCTGCTGTTGAGTTTGAATGAGTTTCTGAAACATCTGAGTAGCAGAAAGGTGACGAATTCAAAGGGTGACGACCCATCGAATTATTGGTTCTATAGGATACTTTAGTTTTCTAAATATGATATGAGAAAACTTATATGGTTTTGAAGATATTACAATTTTATTTTATATATTAAGATATAAAATAGTATTGTGCGTATAGGACGCATGTATAGTGTAATATGTGCATTAGATCATTTAGACCAAACCATTTAACCAACCATATAATTAACTATTGTATAATATGATTGGTACATTTTCCGTAGTGCGTATGTATATATTTTTTACGCGAACCACGCAAAGAATCACTGTAGCTTTACCCGTGTAAATTTCCATGAAACGATAAAAAAACACAATCTGTTGTTTTATTGCCAAGTTATTAATATTTATTACGTAAATTGCCAAAATAGTTACAGGGCAATAAGGAATTGAGCGATCACATTTTAAAATTGATAACCTAATGTGATCTCTACAGGTCATTAGGCTCTCAATTAAGCTGTAGGATTTTTAGTAAAGCGATGTCTTCGCCAATTAAGAAACCTTTTCAATAGTTCGAAATCTATTGAAATTTTAAGTAAAAATTCCACCCGTGAAGGTGTATTGTAGGGAATGCAATCGGTTATTTGTGATTAAGTCTTAACTCATTCATAACATTGTCTATTTTTTTAGATAGTTGTTCATGGAAATTTCTCATAGTGTCATCTAGCCCCAAACTAAGTATAGCTTGTGTTATGGGAACTAGATAACTGAAAGAATAAATATATATTTGTTTTTTTTTTTTGTAAATACATCCTTACTCAATACTTAATAGTTTTTTGTTTTCCACGATATAGAAAACAGATGTTATAGTAACAGATACAGATCATTATTAACCCCGTTAGGAACAACAATAATAATTTAAAATTATGAATAACATATAATACATATTATCTAACACTCAGACACGGAATAGAGATCTTATGATCGTCTCACAGATTTTTGTCCTGAGTGGAAATCGAACCCTCGACCTAGCTACTTCTTACTGCGCTATGAGACCAATCCAATTTATAAAACAATTGTACAATGACACAATGCTGATTTATATTTTTCGTCACATGCCACCAAGTCCAATTTCAATGACCTTTATAGTTCTAAACAAAATTTTCCATCTGCCTAGAGACAAAAACTGATTGCTGATTTGATCATAAAACTCTCAACTAAGCTCCATATCTAATCCGCTGAGAAGTCGTAACAAGATAGTCTTTTTATTAGAAGTAAAATAATAAAATGTGTGCTTAAAAACGAAGTCTAGGTATAAAATGAAGCGCCGTGTTGACCTTTAAAATATAGTGCATTTATAGATATCCTACATTATTGCTTTCATACTTATCTATTTTCAATTTTTTTTATTTAATGTCTGTTTCCATATTAAAATATTTCGATTGTAAATTTGCATGGTTTCATAATTACCTAGAACCTGTTTAATAAAAGAAGAAAAAAATGCATTAAAATCCACACTAGTGTGGTTCGGAATTGAGTATTATAAACCTACTACACAATAATGATAATATTTCAGTTCCGATAACATTTATTTATTTGAAAATATTATGTCTACATTTGTAAACAATAATACCGGAAAAACCAGTTTATATATTTTTTTCACAAAAAAATAACGTAAAATATCAATCATTTTTGAAAATAATCCAACCCATTCTCTCTTGTTAAGAGTACCTCTGCAGTGAGATTATTAGAGGTTGCTACCCGAGGGCACGTCACAATATTGTGTTAAGTACCTTGTTTACCCAATAAATTATAGTATTGTGATATCAAACCTTACACTTGAACGAAACAACAATTATAATTCATTCAACATTGATTTAAAAACTCGTTCAAGTTTTGATTCAATCAAGCCAACACGGCGTGATATACCATTCATAGCTGCGTGAGCATACAAGTTTTACTTATAAAACAAGGGGGCAATCTTATACACTATTTTAACTTCTGACTAAACTTGTGGCAATAAGAAACACAACACATACATACCGTAAAGAAACTTTAGGTATATGAAAAAAAGTTTGCCCGGAAATTGAACTTAGGATCCGCTCGCTTTGAAAAGGTGCCAAATAAGATACGGAGCTATTTGGCACCTGTCAGCTCCTTAATTAGGTACTTAATTATTTCTCTTCTAACCTTTGTGTTTACGATACCCAATTTTATACCAAATTGAATTAAATTACCCACTCAATCGGCCTATACCCATCAAAGCTCTTAGCGTGTTTACTTAACAGCTTAAGTGTAATTTGTGTTGCAAGACGGCTAAATTACGTTCACAGCAATATTAAAATAAACAACAAGGTTAAGCCAATTTAGATATAGCATTTAATTCGAACCTTAATCTAGAGATATGTAATATGCAACATAAAAATTACTCACACAAAAAATCTTTCGCCGACCGTATTGAAAATCTAATAAACCGTCATCAATACACTATTTTTTCCCCTTAGGAGTGAAATGTCTTGAACATTTCACTTTGTAACCACAAAAAATAAATAGGCTTTTATTTACCAACGTGTTGAAACGAAATTTAGTACGAGTAGTTATCTCCATCCATATCAACAGAACTATGACCTTTCCCCATCAGTGTGTAAAAACCCACATTGCATTTCGTCAGACGGGGAAATAACGTCTTGTGCTCCATTTTATCAGCAGAGAGTGCAGTAGATTTTCAGGTGTTGTACCTACTGCACTCACTGCTGTAGGACAGTATTACTCTTTACAAACTTGGCACAATTTCTACTGCTTTTTTCGCACCACCTAAGAGATACATCATGGTCATGGCTTAAATATCGCTTAACAAACATACAGTAATGAGTATGATATATCTGACAACAGGTCCCCTTTAAAGCAAAAAAGCTTTTAATACTAAATCTATATTTATTATAGACAGATCGGTCTAAATCACTTAAATTAGGATTTATAATTATCTCAAAGTGTGGGGTGACCATTAAATATTGTTATAAGGCATAAATTAATAGTTTTGTAAAGCGATCAAATAACACCTTTCTTGTTAATTCAGATTTAATTGTATATGTTCCTTTATATAGTTAATAATTGGAATACGTTCCTTTTCAGTCTTACGTAGACTGAATAGAGAGTCATTCCAGCCCGGGGTCCATACTATATTTGTATTCTGACCTGATTTTTCGTGAAAGAATGTTGGGGGATCAAATCTGAATCGCATAATGTACAGGAAATCGGATAGGATAAATTCTGAAAAAAAACAAAATATTCCAAATTTCAAACTGTCAGTACTGTCAGTACTGTCTTTTAATCTTTCGGTCGGGTATATATTGATAAACCATTTTTTATTTCGTTTGTTCAACATTCATTGAGAACGTGTTGCATATTTTTTGTCCATTCAAAGGTTTTAAATATCGCAGACATTTTGTAAATTACTTTTTGTATTATTTTAGGATTCAATAAAAATATGAATCGATCGTATCGTTAATCGACCTAGGTATTGGAAATCAAGAATCTTTTTGTAACAAAAACGATGATTTCAAAACAATTTTGATCAGCGATTTTAATTGTACATATCAAATTAATCAAAGTTGAAATCCATAGATTTTAATTACGATTGGAGATCGTATGATTGTTAGATTGAGGGGAAGAAAAAAAACTTGAATGTCTCTGTAATTTTCCAGAGACAGGTGTGCATGTTTTTTATAATTATATGCTGACTTTTCGAAGAATTAAGTTTAAATGAATAATTTCGTTTTATAGACAGAGGATCAAAAGCTATAAAACTTGCTAATTAAACAGTCTGCTTTACAAATACAGCCATCAAAATGTGTCAACTTTTTGTTTTGGGTTTATAACAACCAAACGCGAATAAAGTTACTTAATAAAAAAAACCTGTTATGATGCATTTAGTATAAATATTGTTCGTACTATTCATAGAATCACTTTCACCTTTCAAATCATTCGTTTACTAGTAAGCATGACATGACATTGATGTTCTTAGAAATGTCAAATTATTATTCTAAATCACTTTCACGATATATGGAGAGAAACTTCTTGTCAAGTATATTTTTTAATAGACAAATGACATGTTATGAGCTAAATTCCCACCTGATGGTAAATGGTTACCTTCACACAAAACTACTGCAATATGACTTAGGTCCTCCCCGACCAGTATGAGAAGACCTAACAAAACTGCGCCCGTTACCCGAAATGGGTATAGAAAGTTTCATGCGAGATTTATGTTGATAAATACTTCTTGTTATTATTTATAAACTTAAATAAACTATCTCTATTTATAGAATGAGTTACTGAATTATAATTAAATATGTACGTATCTATATTGCCTCTATTAGTTTCGGATGAATCAAACTCGAGGAAAAAACGTAAACAAAATAAATCAAATACTTAGAAAGAAGTAAAAGTATGTCGATGAGTGTGTGCTCAAAGAATAAATGATTCAATAAATAAGACGGTTCAAGTCTTTGGACACGAATGGTTAATGTATGATGACTCACAATATATTCTAAAGGAAAAAAATAAATGAGGTCACTGACCGTAAGCTTTCGATATGCTGTCACTGATGTTACAAAGTGTTTTTATTTAAATAAATTGAATGTTTACTAATAAACTAACTCACTTTATTCTAACACATCGTTTAAAAAGACGATTAGTCCTATCGGTATATTAAAATGTGTATATATTTTTAAACGCACTTAAAGTAAGTATAACTTTAATACACTTTGAGAACAAAGTTAGACTTGTTGTCTTCTTCATCGCGGTTTATAAAGTCCGAGTAAACTTCATTGTCCATGCAATTAATAAAAACTGAATGATCATTATACAGATAATATTTTTAATATATTATGTAAATGGAATGGTTACTGTCAACTACTAGTTTTATACTATCGTTGTAAATTAATTAATAAAGGCGCCTGTTAAACAAGTTACATAAAATTTAATTGTACAATTTAACTTATTATTTAGGTAGTTGAGAAGTGAAAATCATCATTTTGTTTATAAATAATTATATATATTGCCTGGTTAACTGTTGCAAAAAGTACATAATAATATATAATGAACAAAATAGTAGTATAAATATGGTCTTTAATATTTAGACTCAATTAAGCTATAATTGTAAAAGATTTGGGATGTGAAAAAATTACAAATAATTAATAGCACTCTTAGTGGTATTTTATTAAGATATCTATAGTAAATGACTTTTGTACAAAAATATAAGTCAGTTCTCAATTGGCGTAGGTTTCGCGTAACAAATACAGCTGAAGTTAGACCCTCCTGCTTTTTTTTGTTTAAAAGGATTATTATTGAATGCGCAAATTAAGTTCCCTAAATTGACTTGAACGAATCAGCTTTGGCAGATTAGGTATCTACCTACTATTTGTATATATTTTTTATACCATATATACGTAGTCATATATACGATATAACTCCCATCGTCGTTAGTCAATCCAATTACTTTAAAGTATTGTTTCACTTTTTATTTGATTCACACGATGCCAATTGATAAGTGGCTTTTTTAGGCAATACAGCAAAGTGAAATTATGATCTAGTTCATTTAAAGGTGATCCGTGAGGTCTTCATTCAGCTCTACACTGAAGAATGGGCTAATTTAGACTATTAATTTTAATAATAGTCTAAATATATCAGCCTATTATTCCGCTCGTACTTTAACAAGATGTATTATTTTCATCATATTCATTTAAATAAGAATATTTTCGATAAGCACTATGAGTGACTATCCTCACAGCTCAGTTGGTAGTTCTGCCTTGTGTGCTTTAGGCCGTAGGTACTATTCCCACCCAGGACAACTTTTTTAAAAAAAATTTTTTATGTGAATGATGAGGCACACAAGCTAACGGCCCACCTGATGGTAAGTGGCTACCGTCGCCTATAGGCTAGCAACACTTGAGGTGTTGCCAACGCGGTGCCTATCAGCACGTGGCGAACATGTTGAAGTTGTTTAAAGTGTGTTCTGTCTAGTTGTTTATTTGTATGTATTTATAAAAAAATGTTCCTATAGTACGAGCCGAGCAGGCGAGCTACAGCCGAAGAGACGGACAGAGCATACGAGGCATACCGAGGCGCTACAAAGGCACTCCAACTCGCTATCAGCGAGGCCAGGAATCGGTCTTGGAGTGAACTCCTCGAGGGACTGGATAGGGATCCATGGGGGCGCCCGTACAAGATGGTACTGGGGAAGCTCCGGCCATGGGTTCCTCCTCTGACGGAGACCTTGGACACCGCTTTTGTGGGGAGCGTAGTAGACGCTCTTTTTCCAAGGTCTGCCAACAGTTCCCCTCCTCTCCCTGAATTGTTTGAAGACCCGAGCGCGTGGTCAGATGATTTGGGGGTGACGAGACAGGAGTTGGACCGAGCCATAAAGCGCCTTAGGGCTCGTAACACCGCCCCTGGCCCGGACGGAGTGCCGGGGCGTTGTTGGGTGATTGCTCTGACCGTCGCCCTGGGAGATAGACTCAGGCAGCTTTTTACGTGCTGCCTTCGTTGTGGAGTCTTTCCCAAGGGTTGGAAAGAGGCAAAGTTGGTCTTGTTGAAGAAGGACGGCAGACCCGCGGACTCTCCTTCCGCGTACCGCCCCATATGCCTGCTAGATGAGGCTGGCAAATTGTTCGAGAGAATAATTGCCGCTCGTCTTTGCGCGCATTTGTCATGCGAGGGCCCCGATCTGTCCGATGACCAGTATGGTTTTCGACAGGCACGTTCGACAGTGGACGCGATTCGACGCGTCCGAGCACTGTCGGACCAGGCCGTCAACCGGGGTGGAGTTGCGTTAGCGGTGTCCTTAGACATTGTTAACGCGTTCAACTCCTTGCCCTGGGGGACGATCAGGGGTGCACTCGTGTTTCACGGTGTACCGCCCTACCTGCAGCGCATCGTCGGTGCCTACTTGCATGACAGAAGCGTGCAGTATGTGGGCAGTGATGGGGTATTTCGACGGAGGGAGGTCGTCTGTGGGGTCCCACAGGGGTCTGTTCTTGGGCCGTTACTGTGGAACCTCGCATACGACGCGGTTCTGCGAGTCAGTCTCCCCACCGGAGTCAGCATAATTTGCTATGCGGATGACACCCTTGTGGTGGCCGGTGGGGACACCTTTGACGAGACCAACGTGCTCGCCGAACAGGGGGTGGCATGCGTGGTGGACAAGATCCACGAGCTGGGACTACGTGTAGCGCCTCAGAAGACTGAGGCGCTGTGGTTCCATAGGATACCACGGAGTAGAGGACCTCCCAGCTCGTCGGTTCGCGTAGGTGACGTTGACGTCGAGGTGGGGTTGTATCTTCGGTACCTTGGCCTCACCTTAGACGGTCGCTGGGGTTTCGAGGAGCACTTCAGCAGATTGGTCCCCCGGATCAAGAGGGCAGCGGGTGCTCTGCATAGACTGCTGCCCAATCTTGGGGGACCGAGTGAAGGAGTTCGCCGCCTCTATGCGGGGGTCGTACGGTCGATGGCCCT
Organism: Aplocera efformata; assembly: GCA_921293045.1. NCBI lineage: Eukaryota > Metazoa > Arthropoda > Insecta > Lepidoptera > Geometridae > Aplocera > Aplocera efformata. The sequence goes on from OV121045.1 coordinate 8,716,897, forward strand.
TTACGGAGCTCCCGTCTGGTGGCATCGCCTGGCGGGTGTCCGGCGTTGCAGGACTATGTACAATAGCCTGCAGCGCATAGTGGCCATCAGGATCGTACGGGGATATCGAACGATATCCTTTGAGGCGGCGACTGTCCTGGCGCGGTTTCCACCCCTGGACATCCTGGCGGAGATGGACGCACGTGTGTACGATCGTCTCCGCCAGGATGTAGGTACCGCGCCTGCTGAGGTACGCTGGCAGGAGCAACGACGGGCGCTTGATCACTGGTGCGAGAGGCTCCACGAGCCGAGATCTCTGCGCCAGCGCGCCGTCGGAGCCGTCCTGCCAGTCTTCGAAGCCTGGCTGAGGAGGAGGTGGAATGTCACCTACAGACTGACTCAGATACTCACCGGGCATGGGTGCTTTGGTGAGTATCTGACTCGGATCGGTCGCGAACCGACACCGGTTTGCCATCACTGTGGGGGGGACCAGGATTCTGCTCAGCACACACTCGAGGAGTGCCCTTCATGGGAAGCTGAGCGAAGAATCCTGGTGAGCCGGATCGGGCAAGATATCTCTCTTCCAAGCGTAGTTGCGGCTATGTTGGAAGATGAGGCGGCGTGGCGGGCGGTGGTCTCTTTCTGCGAGACCGTTATGGTCAAGAAAGAGACCGCGGAGCGGGATCGCGAAAGGTCCGATCCCGCTCGGAGAAGGCAGGGCCGGGTTGCTCCCCGAGTTCAACCCGGACCGCAACCCCCATAGGGGTTGCGGTGTCTCTCCTGCCCATAGAGGGAAGACCTTCTGGATCCGATAGCAGTCTGAGTGGGGGCTCTGGCTGCTCTACTCGTCGGGTCCAGGGAAGGCTACCCTGCACTGTGGCGTGCAGGGTACGCGGAGTCGGGGGGGGGGCTCTTTTCACCCTCCCCCGGGAATGGGCCTCACGGCAACGTGCGAGAGGATTTCTGGTGAAGTTCCTTTTGGAGAGCCCAGAAATCCTCGAATGCGCAGAGGTCGGCCACCGGAGGGGTTTAGTTGGGTAAAAGTCCCACATAACTCGGTTGTCTCCCCCAGGGCAACCGATGTATCTGCTGCAGATTCCCCTTCGTCAACAAAAAAAAAAAAAAAAAAAGCCTTGGTTAGTTTGGAGCGCTCTGTAAAATGTTTATAAATACTCATTGATTGGTGAGAAAATAATAATAGTCATCAAAAACGAACTGCAGCCGTGAGCTAGTAGCGGTCATAAAAACCACGTTATTATTGAAAAGCCTTGGCACAATGAGGAGTGGTTTTCCTTATTCATAGAAAACGACCCTGAAACTTGAGAAGACCCTCCATCATAGTATGGATTTTAACATTATAGTCGTTTAAAATATTATTGATTTGCTTCCTGTAATTCAATAATAGCAGAAGGGCTTCTAGTAGGAATCATTATAGATTAATATCTTATCGACACGTGTGAGATGGATTAATTTAATGTAAATACTTGTTTTCATCACGCTTCCTAAACATAGATATTATAGAGGCTTAGTAAATACATAGTACTGCTGTAGTACTTACGCCTTCACGCTTTTACCCCTGAGGGTAAGTCATTTTCACCGCCATTGTTTTCCTACGAATCACTTTGTTAATTACCTTATCATATATTATGATATTTCGAGTATTTTACACAGAATTAATTAATAATAAACATATATGAAAACAACTCGGACTGCTAACATAAACAATAAGTTTCGGATTACGCTAAGTTCCATGCCCTTTCGAACGGCTTAAACAATATAAAAGTCTGGTCAACAGCCTTTTAAAGAGCATAGCTTTAGTAAGTTACACAATCTTACACTACTTATGTAAAAAGTGCATATTTAAACAACTTATCAAAGCTTTTGTAATTTATCACACTAATCATACTGATAATAGGAAGGCGAAAGTTTGGATGTATATGTGTCTCTCTTTATTCCTTCACGCTCAAACTAGAATTTATTTCCTGGATACATTTGCTACTTTTGTTCCAAACATTTGTAATCTTATTTATTTTTAACTCAGATTGTTAACATAATTAAAAAAAAATATCGGTTTACGCTAAGTTCCATGCCCTTTAGAATGTTTTACAATACAAAGCGATGTAAAAGTACATAGGGTTCGGTCAACCGCCTTCTAATGAGCAGGGCCTTTATTCTGCATGACAAATATTATTTGGCCTGAAGTAATGCGATTCGAATTCGTTATTCTCATACTTTGACATCATAACTGATTCTCATACAACATAACTGATAATAGAAATACTTACTTATGAAAAGCCTTTCCAGTCTTTTTTATTATCATACAAGCAACGTGCCCGGGTTTCGCACGTTTGTACAGTGTGCGTACGTAGGTCGTATAATACAATTCCGTAGTAAATCATTTTGATCTATCTCGTAAGTTTTACTCAGCATTAGCAATGTAAGCGCCCAAAAATATGTTTTTTTTCGATATCATTATATTATAAATAGTTGAAATTTTCAGCTTTTTTTACTATAATATGCATTATATATTGTGAAAACTATATTAAAATCTATTTATTAAAAACGGACAGAAGAAACAGCCAATTTGTTTTATATTATTCGGAGATAAAACTTAAACATTATAAAATAATAACTATACATGCCATTCCATTATAACAGATATCATAAAATTAGGAGGAATCCTAGGAGGTTGGTAAAGATTGCTTTTAGCATAACAAAAGGTTGTCTTACTTATTTGTGTTAAATAAAGAGTAAAATAAAATAAATAGTGAATAAGGACCCAGACAGGAAACATTCCCAAAACCTGTTCATTTGTGATTGAAAATAAAAGTATCTGTCCACATATTATTATTGCTTGTTACGACACTCATAAAATTGCAATGTTATGTTTAAATATTATATTTTTTGTAATATTATTAGCAATAAATTATAATGTTTGATCAACTAATGGAGTAATTCGATATGATTATAAATAAAGATGTACTATTAAAATATACACATGGTTATCAATGTATTGATCTTTAGAGAAAATACCCGCCCATGACAACATCAATCCAACTAAGAATTAGACTTGGATAAGTTTTTTAATTCATACCAACCAACAGATGCATACTACTTTATGTAATCAGCATTCAGTATGATTCGATAAAGAAGAGACTATTAAGATATTTGGTTATCTATCAGATCATACGCCGTGTAGATAAAACGATCCTACTCAGACATTATTAGCTAAACTACCACGTTGTGCCAGAACATATATTTGCTTTCAATTAATAAAACACACATATTTAATATTCAGATCTTATAATCTTCACGTACAAGTGCGTATTTAGAAGAATTTAAGGACAGCAATGTCCCTTTATAATTAAATTAATGTATTAAAAAAATTCTGTCTTTGGAGAGAGAGACTTGACATGTTGCTGCTTGCTGCTGAGTTCTCTGGGATGCTGAGTTGAAATATTTATAAAAAAAAGCTATGGCGTAACTATTGTTTTAGGAGCCTTTACCGAAGTAACTCATACCCAATTGAGTTACTTTTCGGTAAACTTAAAACATCTGCATGTCTAGGTAGAACCTTTAAATTGATAGCCATCTTTTGAACCATAGGTAAGCCGTAATGAGATATCACAGAATTGTATGCCAGATATAGGTAATAAGTACAAGTAATAAGTACAAAATACAGTACTCCACCCGCAGTTTAAGACGACCTCCCACCCGATGGACCGATGACATCAACAAGGTCGCGGGTAGACGGTGGATGGAGGTGGCTCAGGACCGTCTAACCTGGAAAGCTATGGGGGAGGCCTATGTACAACAGTGGACGTCTGTCGGCTGAAATGATGATGATGATGATGACAGTACTCCATACTAAACACGACCTTCAGCCATGAAGTCCGCTACTAAGAAGAAGATACTTTCCAGTAATGTTATTGTTTTCAATCAGCATGTCGCTATCAACAGACATCTTACTTCTAATGGTTAAAGTAAATAGAATATGATTAACACCAACATGAGGTACTAAGTAGTGATATGGAACTTTTCAAAATTGGATAGTTACCATGCCTCGTTATGAATACGAGATTGTAATATTTTCCTCCGCTAAACAGTAATGTAAATTGTCAAAACAGAATTAACATTTCATGGAGGACAGTAATTAAGGTGAGAAGCTAGGTATTTACATACTATTTGCTTGATACTGATCTAGTCTTGTCGCGTTGAGATGTGAAAGACGTTAGTAAATGACGCAGTTGCCCCGAAAATATTCAATTATTATTTTTAATTAGCAATAACACTGATGGGCGAAAAGATATAGAAGGCTATAACACACATCAACCTGTCAAAACACTGACGTCATATTAAAAATGAATTCATGTCTCTTATATCTCACTAGGTTGTAATAAATCAGAAAGTTCGTATTTTAGAATTAATTTTATGGTTCACAAAAACAACCCAACATGTTTGACCTCTGTGCGTTTCAATAGGTACTGATTGTTAATAGAAAAGGTATGATATCAGTACTTCCTCGAACGCAGTCGGTACAAGGTTTCCTGTTATAGTATATAATAGCTGCGACCAATCCCAAATAAATAATGTACTAAATCAAGGTTAGGTGAAAGTATAAGAGGTCCAGACAGAGAAATCAATTTAAGTGAATAAATCATTCGAAACCGATTAAATGATTAATGGTACGGGTAGTCCTTTATAAATGCCGATGGTAATTCGACATATTGAACTTCTGACCACATTTCGCGACCTTAACTTTTAGGACCACCGTTATCGTTTCTTTGTAATTTTATACTCGCTATATTTTAATAGATTTTTATTAATTCCGGCTACATCAAGTGCCGGCACTTTTCTGTGTTACCTTTTCTCTTTTACTTTTTTACCACTCATTGCATGTCCGAAATATACAAACTGTATTAATATGCACCTTCTATAAACAACTGTTATATAAAGATTATTCTGATTCCAATTCTGATGCTCTAGGACTATGCATCGCAAACAATTAGGAGATTAGGCCAGTAAATGGCCATCAGATAAACTACAGCCTTTAGGATCCGACGGTCAGGATAATGCGAAGAGTAAAGAGTGATCCCACGCGGGATCCTCTTAACATTCTCGTTGGCAACACACCCACGGTCTGTAGCTGGATATTAAATAGCTATCATGAGAACGAAAAGTCTTTTTTTTTTTAGGTAGGTAATTTCATCCCGCAATCTATACCTATAACCATCTGCATGTCTACCTTGTGAACTAATAGTTCACAAGATTTATCTTTCGGGTACGTAACTCTAAAAATACTTGTGTTACAAACACCATAAAAGTAAGCACTCTTGTCTACCAATGATTTATTTACACTGTAAAATATATACAGGTTATGTAATCGAACTTGCTTATGTGTACTTACACCTATTGGCCGGTCATGGCCGAAGACCAAAGTCATCAGGGTCATAAGGAATCAAATGTTAATTGTAAACAAGGAACACCATTAATTTAACGATATTAATTTATATCTTATTGTTTCTATAACAGGTTGTCAAAGTTAATTAATTATATTTACACGAAATGATATAAGACTTTTAAATACAGAGATGTAAATTAGTTGGTTAAAATGACCGTTGCAGCAAATATTGTTAATCAAGAACCTTTGTAATCTGACCATGAAATCTACACTAATATTATAAAGAGGAAAGATTTGTACCTAAGTTTGTATGTTGTAATGAATAGGCTCAAAAAGTACTGGGCCGATTTAAAAAATTCTTTCACCAATAGAATGCTACATTCTTCCAATTTGACATAGGCTACATTTCATTTTGAAAAAATTAGGGATCCTTGGTAAAATTTGAACAATGTAACCGACGGTGTAGAAAATGAATCTTAAAATGTCTTTGGTCGAATGCGCTGCCGAAACTATTAGCGATAGAACAAAATAATGTACAACAATATTGAAGAACATCATAATGACTACAAAAAACTCCGCGGTAGCATATGTCCAACTATTGTATATGTCACTACCCCGTGCGAAGCCGGGACGGGCTGCTAGTATTGTATATTTTGCTATCCAGATTTCCAACAACTATAATATAAGAAACTCTCAATGTAACTGCATGTTTTGTGTATTTGTAACGCGATTATGTCATACGATGATTTAAAAACTAGATTCAATCGTTAAGCATTAAAAAAATAATGATGATATTGCTGGATTCTTTTATTTCATTCAATTTGGTAGCTATTAGATATTGACTCCGTATCAGCCTCTAATTTTCCCACTGCAGGGATATTGGGCTTCGATCTACCACGGAAGCCCAATCTGTATTGGTAGATGTCACATGTCTTCGAATTTTTATTTCACGATGTTTTCCTTCACCGTTTCGAGAACGTGGTATTGCGTTCATACATTTTTCAAGTGAAAAACTCATTGGTGCATCTGTGGGTTTAAACCAGCGACCTTCGGATTCAAAGTCGGCGTCTGAGCCCTTGGGCTACTACGCTAAACTACTGAAATTAGACTGCCAGACGAGCATGATATAATTTAATGAAGTATTTTTTGGACATTGATATTTTTTGAAAGTATTGATAGTAATAATGTTCATTGAAAGATACATAGTATAGATAGACCAGTATAGATAGAGAATTTGGGTTGCTGTTGCTCAGTTGGCCGCAACCTCTTCACAGCCTTATACCTGGCTGCGATTTATATCTGAAGTGGAAGGCTTAAGCTAATGTTTTTATTAAAACAATACAATATTATAATTTCATGATGAGACCAGTTTTACTTTGCCAGACTTAGGAAGGAGACAGTAAAATGATGTATACTCATGTACTGAACATGAACAACTTCCGATATCAAACTAATCTTGTTATATCTACTATAATAAACATAAATAACAATGTTATTTTCAATTTAATGGGGATCTAGTTTTGGGCAAAATACTGACAACATATGTAAGATTTACGAACTTGGAAAACTAAATTTCCAAGGTTCCTTATGAGTCTGGTTACATTTCGCCAGTATTGTTTGAAACATTAAATATTTAAAGTGAAATTTATTCCTAAAAATTCTATAGGACCAATCCAATAAAAAACATCCTCTAAATTGCGTTTGCGAAAATATCCACACACCCGAAGCTTGTATCAATGAGCTAGGCCGTAACACTTACACGTATTAATCCACATCTTGAAAACTATGGAACTGATTTTAATGATAAAGTTATAGTAAATGTTAGAAAAAAAGAAAGGTCACAATCCATAAGTCCATAAGTGAATATAATTATTGCAGTTCCAATAATATTTCATACTTGCGTTTCAAATTGACAACCACCTTTTTTGAAGTCTGGTAAAAAACAACATTATTATATGTTATGGGTATACTTTATATTTTTAAATGTCACATTTCAGACATTACTTTGCTTAAACTACTGTGGTGGTTCTAGCAAAATAAGGCTCTGTTTATCCTGTTTTTTTGACGAATCTCCTTCTAATACAATCTTTTTTAGTAGGCATCAATGGTAATAATAATACACGTTTACTTTCTCAAATGGTGTTTTACAAAATATTTTCAGCAATGTACATGAATAAAGGATTTAGTAATACCTAGATTTCCTTTTTGTTTGGGTACCTAACCTAATCTTCAAAATTGATGGATATCAATCTGATCCTCTGATCTGAATCTTTGTAGCAATTTATCACTGTGAGGCCAGTTGTTAGTTGCTCTGTCTTCTGCAGTCTTGTAGGTCGTGGGTTCAATTCCCATCCAGGGCTAGCATTTGTGTAACAAACATAGATGTTCTATGTCTGGGTGTTAGTATTATGTATGTATTTATAAAAAAAGTAGTATGAGTATTGAGTATTCTATTAGTTATCTAGTTCACATAATATAAACTACGCTTAGTTCGTGGCTGACGTTGTGTAAATGTTCTTGAATATTTATTTAATGATTATTGTGTTTAATATCTTCTCTCGTTTGTATATCCTGCAGTGGGAATGTTTCCCACTGAAATATTGTAATTTGTAGGAAACAAAAATACTCGATTATTTCTGTGTGTGATAGTTTCACAGACAAGAAATCTGAAGATATTCACCCATCATTGTTCCACAGACAAGAAATCTGACACCCATCATTAAGTTATATTACAATAAAAAAAAACATATTTTCACAGGAATCCATAGACTTAATATTTGACCAACAGTAACTCAGTTAAAACATACATCCTTATACGAGTACGTTACGTAAGCGTAAAATTCTTAAGTTTTGCCAATTAATATGATAATTCATTTAAATATTGGTGAAATATGGTTCGATATGTCAAACCGGTAGAGCCGGTATTCAGTACACATAGTCTAGGAGCTTGAGCTGAATGACTAGATGGAAATGATCTCATGCAAACTAGCTGCACCCCGTGGTGTTACCCGTGGTTAAAAAGTCAATCAATCGGACGATGGGAAAAACCTGACACAAGTTGTGTTTTTTGCAAGTCACAAAAAGAAATTACTTTTTAGGTACTTTCATCCAAATCCGTTTAGCCTTTGACCTTTTTTTTTTTCCAGGGTGGAAATACCTACGTATACCACTCCGTCTGGGGGAGGACGGGGCGGTTATGTCAGGCGTGATCCGACTAAAACCACCCTGGTGTTCCTGCTCGGCGTTTTTGCTGGGGCTACGGGAACGGCGTTTTACTCTTCCGCGGAAGAGTTTAGCCTTTGACCTGAGGAAGTAACAAATATACAGAAACATACATACAGAAAGTTTTCTGTATGTATGTAACTTTCGCATGTTAATGCGTAAGTTTTATGTATGTATATTACTATGAAGTATGATATTAACGTACACATTAGGTCTGATTAGTTAGTAGTAGTAGCTTTACCTTTGAAGCGAGGGGTCCCGGGTTTCGTTCCCAGCCGGGGCACATTAGGTATGTATGAAGCTTGGCCTTGAGTGTTTTCTTATCTTTCTGTGTTTGTCCATGCCATCTGCGACACAGGGAATCCTAGTGCAGGGTATGAGTGTGTACGCGTTTATTTATTTTGGCATCAAGCCAACAGGTAAACCAATGGTTTAAGTAATATTAATAAATGACTCAAACTCACATTACTAGTCTGTGTAACATAATCTTTACTTGGTTTTATACGATAACTAGCTATGCCCTGCGATTTCACTTGCATATAACTTAAAGAAATTTAGCGTTAAGCTGGTGGTTTCCGCCGCCCGTATTTTTAAGTTTTTGTTTAAAAAGCGTTACTGAAGCCGAAGTGGCCTGTTTTTTTATGGGATCACAGGACGGAAGGCAAATGGTAAAACTAATGTTCAGTGAGAGGTAAAATGTGGACATACTAATTTTCTGGCTATGGGCATGTGACACGGCACCAGTCAATTATGCTTTATATAGAACATTTAAGGCAGTTGGTGACTTGCTACCCTCTAAACAAGCCTCGCCTGAGCGCTTCCAGTAACAGGCATCATAAGGGGCAACCTTGGTGAGAACAGCTACAGGGAGAGGTAAGCTGTGGGTTTCTTAAGTACAAACCAGGATTATAACTAACCAGCATGGTGCGATTCCACCCTGGACAATTAAGACAAGAACAGGGTCAGAGGCCTCTGTTGACCCCAAGGAGTAGCGGGCATCACGTTCTCGCCACGCATCGAGCGCTCGCCACTGTGGGTTTATTATTATCATTTTATAATAAGTGAATATATTTTTATTATTATTAATTTGGCTCAACCATTCATCATGTATTTTGATTTAATGTTTTAGGAAAACAGCTCTCGGACTAATGAATGAAATCAGAGTTCGAATGGTCATATAGAGTTGAAGGTTAAACTATACATTTTTGACAGTCATTTTTTATATTATATTTATTATTTATCTAGTACCCGTGTGCACTCTAATTTATAACTAGTCAATTTGATATAATAAAGCCGATACCATCTATCAAACAATTTTAATTTTCGTTATGTATTAACTCAGCAATTTTTCACCAAAATATATTGATAATTATTAAATTATCTTCCTGTTCTGACTTCCAATTATTCTAGTTTCCATAGATATTCCGTAGATATAATTCTGTAGATACTAGTTGCGTCCCTCGATGTTACTTGCAGTTGGATGTTATTGCACTTCATTTTTTGGGGATAAAAAGTAATAAAAGTAAAGTATGTTAATCCAAGCCTTCATAACAAATTTTATCTAAATCCGTTCAGCCGTTGAGGCGTGAAGGAGTGACAAACATACATACCAACAAACTATAATAATATTAGTATGATGCTAATGACAGACCAAATATTCCTACATAATAAAATAAAAATGGCAAAATCGCGTAAACTGGCGGCTATTTGAGAAAAATAGACTGATTCAAAATCATAAAACAACTTTTGAAATAAAACATACCTAGATCTGCCTGTATTCTTTAAAAATACTATTATATAAAATGGCTTATTTTAAGCCAACTCACTGCTAAATCTATCAAGGGGGTGGTTTGAATTTGAGTTTGTAGATTTGGATGTTTGTGTTTGAATGACGGTAGGAATAAAATGACAAATTTTAGGCACCCCGTCTTATGATCTAGTCTCTCTAGTTAACCCGAAAAAAATCTTAAATCATAATGATTAAGCATTAATCATTGCCATGTCTATGAATATATTTAAATATTCATGAACATTCTACAAAGCGCCATCTAGACCCGAAGTAAGCATAGCTTGCATATGAAAACCAGATCACTGATATAATACTGATCTTGTACTTTTGTCGTTGTAAATAACACTAGCGACCCAACCCGGCTTCGCACGGTTAGTAGAGTATCAGTGTCGTATGTGAAACTACCTGTGCGAAGTCGTAGTTTAAAAGATCTAAGCGTACAAACAGCTGGAGCGACTTTGTTTTATACTATTTTTTTGTAACAAATAAAAAAAACCCATATCAAACATCTATCATTGTTCCACAAATACTTGTTCTGGATAGGAAGCGAACCACGTCCTACAGTGCACAGACCAAGCTACCAGCAACTGAGCCATTAATTGAGGCCAGTCAATATAGTCCATTTGTTAGTAAGTAACCCAAGTAAGGTTTTATGCTTTAACAAATAACCGAATTTTGTCCGGTTCATCCTCCTCCTCCTCCGTGCGTCGATATCCTCACTGCTGAGGGTCGTGACCTGTATGAAGGACTTTTCTGTGAATGACTTCTCTCTATCGGGATCGGTTCTCAGCTGAGCGGATAGCGTCGCTCATGCTAGAGTCTAGTGCTGAGCGGATTTGGTCGCTCCAACGCATGGGGCTTCGCCCTCGCGGACGCTTTCCTGCCACTTTGCCAGTCACAACCAGCTTTTCAAGGTTGTCTCCATCTTTCCTGACAATGTGGCCGAAGAACTCGAGGATCTTGCGGAGACAAAATGGTGGATAGCCTTGTTTTGATGTTGAGCTGATGTCCGGTTCATAGTTATAAAAAAAAAACATGCAATCCAAAGAAACAAATAAAACTCTTTTACGTCACTGAGATGACGCTATGCTTAACCGGTAGTCATAAAATCTACTCTATGTTGTGGTATCACAAAAGTAATGTATAAAATGACAAAATAATGTTTATTATGACGGAAGCTTACTTCAACATGGTACATTGTATGCAAGCTCGGTAAAAGCGTTCATTGTTTGGTAAATACACAAAGAAATACCTATCTTAAATGCTTAATACTGTTTTATTAATAAGAAAGGACCCGTACGCATTCTCATAAATATGTGGTTTTATGGATGTATGACTGACTTTTGAAATTGTGTTGCTTGCTTTGAATCAAAAATAATGTTTCATCCAACCAATCTAAAGCTCAAGTCTCTTCGTGCCTAGCAATCTGATACTCGAAGATGGAACGTCTTACTCTTGTAGTTTTACCGGCACCCATAATTAAACAAGACGGGATCTAGCAATTTGCCTAATAGATCGATATTCCTTAAATTATAAAAATCATCATCCAAAAGGTTTACGACATATAAAATGAACATTAAGATAATTATGTCGGAAGCTTTATAGTCACAAAATTTTAATTTGAAATTCTCAGACACCTAACAAAAATTTTACAAATCTCAGTTTCTTGGATTTGTGAACGAAAAACCACACAAAACGGACACATTTTAGTTTCTTGGATTTGTGAATTGGAAATCCGAATTAGGTGACTTTATTGGAAATTAAACGTTTTCCTCATCCGTTCATACTGCATTGTTTATTTGCTTTAAAGGTGTCATGTACGTCAAATTACAGGACACACAGAATAAACACTCAATGAAAACATACATTGGAATAACTATTTTTTGCTTATGTTTACAACATTCGTTTTAACAGGAAATTTTAACTTTATTATTTCAAAATGCGTGATATCTTGGTGTATATTTACTTTCTAGGTGTCAAATGCGTCAAATAATAGTACGCTATGTCAAAACATGCACTCATAACAGCCGTCTGCGAAAACTTCGTGTCAATATTATGACCGTTATCTATTTTTTGTTAAACTTGAAAGGAGGAAATTAATAAGGTGGCGACCACAGTGTTCATAATATATTTATCTTCCTTGCTTGCTTATTATTATAGCGTTTTTGACATGAAAGCTATAATTGGCTGTGGAAGCTTCGAGAACTGTTACACGGCTGTAATTGATTATATTATGTTTTAAATTAACCAAATTGTCTCATTAATTATTGCTGACACTGACTGATGCGATGTTACCGATGAAAATAAACAGGTTTGAGGGAAATCTGTGATAATATTAATAAGAATAACTATTTCATAGTGCATTTAATATGCATTTATTACACAAATGAGCCAAGCGAAGTACAATTCGTACTTGTCTACCAAACGTTTCGTTACCGGTTGTGTATTATTATATTTGTGAGCAAATCCGGCAGCATTCTGAAATTTTCACAAAACATGTGAATGTGTTGAGAAGGGGGTACAATGTCTCGTGCGCTTGTAATTTCACTAGCACCCACACCCTTCCACCGGAACACAGCAATGCAAGTGCACCACTGCTTGGCGGCAGATTACCAGGTGTGGTGGCATTACTTTTATGGATGAACTTGGCATTCTACTGCTACTTTGGGTTGCTCCTTTCGCACATTATATTTATTAAAAATTTGAAACATTCCTTATTTTTCGTATAAGGAAATTTGGTTTTATATTAACTGAAAAATAAATTTATTAGGAATAACATTCGTGATGGACTTTCCGAGCTCCGACTCTTCGAGAAGTCTCCAGTATAAATGTTATGTAGTTTCCAACATATTGCTTCTTCAATGATCACATAATGATGATAATTATAAAACTATGCGTACATCAGACCATACCAGATGTTCTTGAGAGTTTATTATTGTATGTATTATGAACTAAATAACACAGCCTTCGCACGCTTAGCGATATGCGTAACGTTTTAAAGATCATATAATTACGGTCATGTTAACAATATAGCAGTCGTTGCAATATAATTTTATTAATTACTTCCTATTCATTATAAATAAATAAATTTTCATGCATAGACATTATATACAGCATCATCTAAACCCAAACTAAGCATAACTTGTACTATGGGAACTAACTTAAACAACACTTTAATAGTATTTGCACCCAGACAGAGAATACACATCTGTGTTCATCACACAATTATTGCTTGTCTTGAATGAGAATCAAACTCACGACCTATAGCGCAGAAGCTGGAGTAGGTACTACCGAATGAGCTGTAAGGCGGTATTGTTTAATGAAATTCAGTAAAAATCGATCGGAATTCGGTCAGAAAAGTTATTAAATCATAGGCAAGGAACGTGCTTAGCTGTTCTTTACAGTAAGAAGTTTGATAGGTGACCATTTAGTGGCATTTAGGGTGAGTGCTTCCGTGCATCGGATGGCACATTAAGATGTCGGATGAGTAGCGCTATTCCGTTAATCTATCGATCAGAGATAACATATCCCTGCGTGTGATGGTGTCTGCTACATTCAAGCAATGGATGACGCTAGAAGTAGCGTCACAAAAATATGCTATAAACTGAGTATACAAAAGTGACCCAGAACTTGCAAAACACGTAGGGAATCAAATGGTCACACTACACACCTATGGTCGCGAGCAACTGGACCCCCTAACGGAGTGACAATAAATGAGAAATAATGGTCCACGCAGTTGAAGTCGCGGGAAGTTAGTAGGTTAATTATAAGAACTAAACGTATCTCATTTACTACCGTTATATATACCGTGATAAAGCTATAAATTTTAAATCTTGCCTCATTTAGAAGGTCTTTCACCGTACGTTTTATGTTGAGCCTAGACATAAAGGATTAAATTTATGTTTTATTTCACGCTCTTTTGCACTGATTGTGACCTAGCTGGTTTTATTAATAAACACAGAAATATATCATCAGCGTATCATTAAATATTCTGTCGGCAAAATAATATATCAAGGAACTATTTAAATATATAATTTATCTGTGCCCACTTTCATCCTTACTCCGGTGTATGTCAGTATCCGTTAGAAGTTAGCAATCGTGAAATTTGTAGCAATAGTTTGTATGTCAGAGTTCATTTGAGGAATTATTAACGTAGCTAAGTATTTAGTATCTATAGACACAGAATAAATCTTTAAGTCTAAAAATTAATAGTCTATGGGTTTTACTTTTGTTGTCAAAAATTACCTCAGGAGTAATTTTTCTATTTTCTATTTTAAATTAGGAATATTATTTCTATTACTTATTTATTGTATTTTATTTATTTATTAACAAAATTCACATTGTGTTTCAGATAATCTTAACCTAAAACCAATAACGGATATACGGAATACATTACATAATACTTAATTACATTACATTATTATGAATGCGAAAGATTGGATCGATGGAAGGATGGACGTTCATTACTCAATCACGCCAGAACGACTGAACAGATCTAATTATGTTTGGCACAAAGATAAATTATAGTCTGGAATAGGACATAGGCTACTAATATTCAAGAAAAAATTATGGTATTATCTATATTAACGTTAGAAAATTGTCTGTTTCGGTTGCGCCTTACAAGTCGCAAATAGCTTTCCGAAAATTGCAAAAACCGAAGAATGAGAAGACGCAAGTTGCACCCCGTTGCACCGGTCGCAACTTAGCTTGACAGGTGTGGTTAGATTCGTCTTAATTGCGCGAGTGACACTGCACTAATTTGGGATTTTTCAAGCAGTCGTGTTTTTTGCTTTTTCAATAATTACTAGTTTTATAATATTTCTCCCTGCTTGATCAGTGCAAACATACAACAAAGATGACCATAATTTAGTTGAATGATTTTTAAGTATTTTAATGTTTAATTGATTATTATAATATAACTACTTAATGTTTTTTAACAGTCAAGCTAATGCATTAATAAATATTATGATAAAATTTACCTAAATGGACCAAAAATTTAGAAACATCAACATTGTAATAATCATTAAGATCTCTGGGTACATGAGAGACCCTTAGAATAGAGTGTTTTTGCAATTTTCGGAACGCTATTTACGCCCATAGACATCTTAATTTCATTTCATAATCTGGTGTCGTATAATAAATTTGGTAATGCGCCGCCAAATCATAGCGCACTCGCGTTACGTTGCGAAGAGAGGATGTAAGTGCCAGTGATATTACACGTACATTAGGCGTTACATCTCTGTCTCAAACTGATGGGCGCAACGCACTACGACTTGGGTCTTCTCATACTTCGGTCATATTGCTATTGTCTGTCAGCAGCAGTAACCACATAACATCAGGTGGGTCCCAAGCTCTTTCCATCTTAGTATGTTGCATGAAAATAATCGGTAATGGTTTCCGACCTTTTCTTAATACAATAATAAAGTACAGTTGACATATTTTTTTAAATTTATGGTGCATTTCAATGATTTATTTGCACAGTAATGAAAACAGAAAAATTATCATCCACACACTCTATTGAACATAAATTTACCAAAGGTTTTCAATACTTGTATCCTTTTTATTGACAAGCCATCACTACTGATCAAACTGGCAACTAAAAGACGACGACAAAATGTCGTTTATCTAAAGAATCCCTAACATTGCAGCAATATCAATCGATTGATATAATAATCTTAAGATTCCTCTTATCTCTTGAAATAAGCTAAGCGTTTTATCGGAGTATAAACTTTAATTTAAGCAAGTGAACCAAGTTTAGCAATAGAAACGAATAGTAGACACTGCGTATTCGTACTGTGGCGTAATATGCACGACAATGCCCTTTTACAGCAACACTACTTGAAATGAATTTTATTTTATGTATTATTGTATATAAAACTAAGTTAAGACATTTTTGCATTGTAGAATTATTTTTATTCGAATTTTTTTGTGTCTGTTTCTGGCATAACATTGTAACAGTGCAGTGTATGAATTTATAATCTTTTTGGCATAATTAAGTTTTCCAAAGTAATGGTAAAAATAAATGACTATGAGTTATATGTGGAGAGCTAACAAAATATATCATGAAAAGTAATGAATTCCCATTGATAATTAGAAAAGTTTTACAGCGGCATAAATTATTTGATCAGTACTTATACCTGGTCGCATTTTATAGGCATGTCATGTACATAATTGGGGTATTTGGCTCTGTAATATTGTACATAATAATATTTATCAAAATTACAAATAGATATGCAAGGTAATATATTATTTTCTTGAATGCCTTTCAACAAACCAAGCCGGAACGAAACATCACTTGATGGCTTCTAGAACAAGTTTGGGTGCCTATGGGGTTAATTAATTTTGGTAACATTAAATATTAAAAAAAAAAATCTGTTTCCCAGTCACTACATTTAAAGTGTCGTCTAGCGCAGAGTGAACGTGTACATTTTACGGATTCAGATGAATGCATACGCTTTCCAAAAGATAAAAAACGTATATCTTTATGTTTATCTTATATGTTTTCTATGTTTTATGCAATAAATTTTAATTTAAATCATATCTAAATAAAAGGCGGCGAATCTTTTGAGAATATTTTGATATCCAAATTTTGGTTCACTTGTTAGGTTTCGTTCGCCTTCGTTCGATAAATACGAAGTAGGGTAAAGATTTATGTACCCGATCCGAGTCATCGAAGGTGAAAAACACAATTTCGTACCCTCATAAGTTACAAACTAGAACTGGATAATGTGCATAATTAGATCTGAATGCTCGATTTTAAAATATACAAAATCATAATTATGTCTTACTTTTTTTAAATTTTAATAAAATATGACTCTAAAATTCAAACGAATTATAGAGTTTTAAATGTTGTTAACGAACATTTAAATGATTACCTACAAAAAGTTATGTATGATATTCTAATGTCATCGTATCATTTTCTGAGTTTTCCTGGTTCTGTAGATAAGTGAAGTGTAAAACATTTCTTTGTCCATTTCTACGTATATTTTACTGAGAAATGGGAATAAAAAAAAGCTTCATTGTCTGGCCTCACTGCTCAGCTATACGCTATAAATCGTGGATTTACAAAACAATATTACTAAATGTTTATCAGTAATCTAGCTCCCATAGTACAAGTTATGAACTATAGTTCATAAACTGAGCTATAGCTCATTTTATGAATTTTAGCTTAGTTGGATAAAATGTCCATGAATATATTTTTATTATATATTTTTGGCTTCTAGCCTCCACATTTCCAAGATTAACAATTTAAAAAAATAGACTACCTATAATGCACCTATACTAATAATTCGGTATTAGAAATATAGAAATGGATGTCGGCGAAATTACAAGCTGATAAGATTTATGACTCATAATCATTAAAGAAGAACGTTAACCTAATAATCCCGTGTCTAATTGAAGCTTACTCTCGCAAATCATGTTAAAAGTCACTCGGTCACTGCTCGGGTATTGGGTGTGACCAAACCGAGATTCGTTTATGGTGGCCGTGGAGTACGCTAACACCGTTCACAATATTCAACTTGGCAGATATGATATATTTAAAGTATATACTCATAACATATAAAAACTTTTAAAAATTTGTTCTTTCTGTCTGTTGTCTGTCTGTTTGTCTGTTTCAACTAATCTTCGAAACAGCTGCACCGAGACCATTTTGATGGAATTCTCACTAGTAGACAACTGATAATATTATGAGCAAATAATTTGTTTTCCTGAAGTTTACTTTCATAGCCAGACCGAATTTCATTAAATGTACTAGACATACTCACATTCTCATTTAAGAAGAGTAGCGATTGTATATTAGAGATTTTTTTTTTTTAGTTTCCATCTCAGCACATTTGTCATATAAATATCTCAAGTTAGTCAGTTTTAACACTGCATATAAATTTTATTAGTTTAAACACGCGATAAAAGTCAATGTTCTATTTTTTTAAATCTACATTTAACCGTCAATATTTATTCATAAAGCACAATTTACAGATTGTTGACCTCAGCAATAACTAATTAATATATATCGGAGTGAAATTAATCACGATAGTCATTTTATCTGGTTGTGTTGGTCAGGTGTTTATATTGGTTGGGATCATCTCTTTTTATCTGCTGATATATTTATGGCTCGGGTTTTGAATTGGCCGGTCACGTTGTGGCCACGTTACTTATGTAAATTTGCCTAAAGGATTGCAGACAGTGTGGCAACAGTACGAATAAGTTTGACTCTTATGAACACGTATTTTCGCTAATTTCTCCGTAGTGTCAGTTCTATTTTGGGAGAGGTTTTCAGTTAAGTTGAAGTTACATGTTAAGTGACGTGAAAGTGAATGTGACACGTGAAACTGTTTTTCACGTTTTTATGATGAACGTGTATGTATATATGTATTCATATGTATATTTGTTTTCACAGATATTATATTTGTTATTAGTCATTATTTGTATATACTATTATATATTTTATATAAACGCGCATTTTTTTTATTCTTAAAGAAACAGCTCTTACGAGTTGGATGGAATGTTGTGTTTTGCTGTTTTTCTTGTAAAAAGCGAGCGAAGCTCGGTCGTCCAGATACTATTATTAAAGTAGGTTATTTGTTACGACTTTTGTCATTTACTGGTGCGTGATTCATGCGCCTAAGATTATTTCATTTACATTATTTAAAATTCTATTAGTCACAATAAATTAAAAAATAATGATTATCGTGGTTCTGACTAAGTGGTGGAACGAAAACGAAAACGTTTTCAATAATTGATTAACCAGTTATATACCTGAGATTAATTAGCAAACTATAGGTACTAATGTTTTATTTACAATGCTTAACATGTAAAATACTTATAATAAAACTGTAACAGGTCCAATTCTATACAAAGAAGATATTTGGAATCTTTATAATTGATATTGGAGCCTGAAGATACTGTACTGTATCTTTTTTTACCTTTTTGTCTGTTTGTCTATCTGTCTGTATCTTGAAATGTACTTAGTTGTTAAATGTAATGTTAAACGTGTAGTCCAATTTAATTAATTCTTTTTTTGTTAGATACTTTAAAGATTGTCCAGTAAATATTTCTAGGTCAGCAGTTTTGTATTTCAGAAATTACAGACATTACAACCCTCAGTATCTAATCAGGATCAGGATCTCAGTATCTCAGGATCTAATATCCAAACAACTTGAAACCCGGGATGTACAGAAACCTTTAAACCTACGGCTCATCTTAAGCTGGCATGCGCACTATATCATAAAGACTTTTGTCAAAGTCAATCAGTTAAAATACATTATTACTGTTGAATTCTTAAAAAAGTACGTAGAATCATCATTTGTTTTAAGATATTGCCATAAGTATGAATGTCCAAAATAACTTGGAGCCTAGCATGTGAAGGAACCTTCGAGTTGTCTCATCTAAAGCTGGCGTATGATTTTTAGCCGTAGTGATAAATTTATCAGACGGCTCCGTGGCTTAGTTGGTAGTAGCCCTGCCTTCGAAGCGAGGGGTCCCGGGTTCGATTCCCAGCCGGGGCACACTTTGTGTGGTGAGCATGAAGTTTGTTCTCGGGTCTTGGGTGTTTGTCTTGTGTTTCTGTGTTTGTCCATGCCATCTGCGACACAGGGTATCCTAGTGCAGAGGTATGAGTGTGTTAACGTTGTTTTTTTTTGTTTTATCATTGTTTTACTATGTGTTTTTATACTTTATGCGAATAGTTAGTGTGCAGGAATTGCAATCGCGAACGAAGTCGCGGGTGCAGGTAGTTTTTTTAAAATAAAACTTCAATAGTAATACTTCCCATTTTTTTTTTTTATTCAGATAATCCGGGGCTAATGATTTAATTTGAATATCTTGCCCTTAGCCATCTACTTTTTTTACTTTTTTACCAGTTTCCTTGAGAATTTTCATTTTCATATTCATTCATAAGTAGGTGGCGTACGGTTTCCTTTTAATTATATTGTTTTCCCTATCCAAACATTAAATGGGACCTTAATATTAAGCCAGCCAAAAGTATTAATAATATTTGCCATTAAAAATATATAACTATTTGCGAGATGACGACTGCTGGAAACTTGTGTTATGATAGTATTTTAACTAATAGGTTAGTATCCTATTGGTTAAAATACTAATATATGGCTAAACATTCCAAACACGAGCCGAAATTTAAATACAATATGTCGAACGTAATGTTATGGAAAGTTTAAATTCTACCCAAAAAAGATGATGTTTGAGATAAAATTTATTATGATTTTTGTCTCTTGTTTTAACTTTAACCTAACATGTGATTCTGGGTAGTTTTGTTGTAAAGTCATCGTTTTTGGGTCTAAACTGTTGGGATTTATTTTTTCGTTCTTAATAATCGTTTTGAACTTTTATTTTTATTCCGATTGAAATATTCAATAAATCTTCTTGTTTACTTTTGTAAGTTAATAGAGTCATAATTCAAGCACACCTAATGACGAATTTATGTTTACATTTACCCACCACGTTGTGGTAAATGAGGAGCTGCCATAAATATAAGTGATTCCATATTTTCAATTGCGTTTGGCAAGTATAAATATAAGTTTTCGATCGTTATTTTTTTACGAGTCTTCGGAATAGCGTTTATTTTAGCACCTTGTTAGCCTTCGGCTTTTCTTGTCGAGTCATCTGTCGGCGGTACCTACCGCAGCGTAATTCACAATTTCTTTTAACATACTCGTTTTAAGCTGAATATGAAAAATACACGACAATCGTACTTAATGTACCTTCTCGAAACTTTTTCTTTTTATTCCGTGGGGAAATGCACTGGCATACTGCCCTGCCACGACGAGACAGCGGTTATATGGAACTAGACCGACTAAAACAACTTTTTTTTTACACGAGAACGTTTTCACACACATTCGTAAATCCGCCGCGGCTGTCCGTTTCTGGACCTCTCTTCGTTGTCATCGGGTACCATTCCTCTTTTTGCAACATGCCAGAATGCATGGCGTGTCGCAACCACCTCGAGGACAAGGTCAGCGAAAGGGCGTTAGATGACACCGTGCCTAGACGCCCTAGGTCCCCCTGTGACGGGTCAGATCTGAGGCCCCGTCACCTGCCAGTAGTGAAATCTTATACACGAAACAGAAGGCAGAGCCACTATTGACCTGTGAGGCCATTCGATATTCAGCAATTAGTATTCAAAGGGTTAGTAAAACATGCTAAAGAGGCGTGTGGCGACTTTATAATGATAAAATATTTATTGTTTTATTAAAGACACGATGAGTCACTTTTCTGTTCGTTTAGTAAACCGCATAATAAACGGCATATCTACCTAAGGGGTCATGAGTTCAAGCGCCGTATCTATAATTCTTCTACTTTTTAACATTTTGTAGACATTTAGTAAAACAGTAAATGATGTCACGGCTGATGACTCATTTCTGAATAAAAAAGGAATATAGAAATGTGGTCCTGATTGACTGACGGCACTGCTTAGAGAGAAAATTATTTTTACACATAAGCAAACTTAATGCTATTGAGCATTTTCTTACAGATAACCTTTCTGTAGTATGGAGTGGATGCTATCCACTCGTGCTTACAGAAAATAAGAATTAGGATGTATGTTATTTTTATAAATAAATAACATCTTAAATATTAACATGAACGATATTATAAGGGCGAAAGTTTATAAATGTTCGTTCCACCTTCACGCTCAAACGGCTTAACGGATTTAGAAATGTAGGATAGCTTATTTATATACTGGATTAACACATAGGCTACTTTTGATCCCGAAAAACTGCGGGTAAGTGATTAGTAAAGCTTTTTGACGGGACTGTCTGAAGGCCCACCTGATGGTAAGTGGTTTCGTCCCACCCTTAATAACAGTTATACGACTTAGGTGATATGACTTGGTCCTCCAACTTAGTTCCGTTGCGCCAATCACTTGGAGATGGGTAAGTTACGTCTCATGTACCTGAGATTTCACCGGCGCCCACACCTTCCCACCGGAACAAAGCTTGGTGGAAAAATACCAGATGTGGAGGCAGTACTTACAGACAGGGATGGGATGGGGTACTTCGCCATTACCCCAGCGTAGGCGGATAAACCAGCTCGATAGCGCCATTTCGTCCGACATACTTTATAAATATATATATTTATATATAAGGGTAATCAACTTTAGCGTAATGCTAGATAGCCTTCCTCACGAATGTGGTACAAAATACAAATACAAAAAAAAAAAAAAAAACAAATCTGACACATAGTTCCAGAAATGAGCGCAAACAAACAAATTCTTCAGCTTAATAATATTATATAAGTAAAGATCTCTATTCGCTTGTGACTAGGTAAGTTGGTAGTAGCCCTGCCTTCGAAGCGAGGGGTCCCGGGTTCGATTCCCGGCCGGGGCACACTTTGTGTGGTGAGCATGAAGTTTGTTCTCGGGTCTTGGGTGTTTGTCTTGTGTTTCTGTGTTTGTCCATGTCATCTGCGAGGGAATCCTAGTGCAGAGGTATGAGTGTGTTAACGTTGTTTTGTTTGTTTGTTTAAGCTGACTAAAAAAACGTATTTAATGTCGGTATCCCTTCCCTTCAGTCGTGGAAAATTACTAGGGCGGAACAAAAAGCTGTTCTGCCTTTTGTCGTCCTCCCAATAAATACGCAAATCAGCAATAAAAAGCCGTTTCAGGAAATACTAACATGAATAGTGGCTTGTCATCTGTAAAAACTGCAAAACAACAGTCAAGTGATTGATTAAAAAAGGCAAATAGACACGCGTGCAATTTTTTTCTTGCACACAAAAAGTTTACTAAACTTTTGGCGTAAATCTACGGGTTGGCAATAAATTGATGTTGGAGTTATTGAAGCGTATTTTTTATTTCAATAATCATTAGTTAGAATCCTTTTTATTGGCTCGTTACCGGCGAAGATCTCTGATAATGTGAGGAGCGACAGATTTATTACTCGTACAAGGTAATGATTTGTAACGCTTCCTGGTCTTGGATTGTGCATCATTGTATTACGCCTAATTTTTTTAATGGAAAATTTATAAATTTTGTATGTTTATAAATTTTATTGTAGCTTCGTTTTCATTTCATTGATATAAAAGTTTCGTTTTAACTAAATTCTGAGGTTGTATTCGAGCAAAATGATGAAAACTCGAAGACAAGCTTTATGCTCATCACACATATGTTTACCTCAGGAGGATTAAGCCATTTGATCCGAAGGCAGGGCTACCAACTTAGCTACGGTGTATTATCAATTAAAGTATCTGTAAGGGGTCTTCAAATTAAGTAGGAAATAAATTTTCGTCTGTTTCTACAATAAAATAGAACCTTGGCCGGATCCCACATCAATAATTGCACTCGCAGAGCTGATGTTCTGGTTTCTGTTAAATTACTGGATGATGAGACATTTTACTTTAAGTCTCAGAGTAACGGGAGCAATATTAGAATCTTTCCGCATGTCACTTCTGTTGTTACGTAAGGCTGCTGTCATGAGCAGTGGATACCTCTTAACATCAGGTCACGATCAATGCCACCTTCTTACGTCGCCTCTTAATCTCATAGAATATAAAACCATCAACAGTAATAAAAATTATGACTAGCAAATTGCAAATTAACGTCATCAATATAAATGACTGGGGTGTCAAAGCAATAAAAAACTTTATTGATTACTTCCTTTAAAACAAAACCAAAATTCCTTTCCGCAAAGAAAGGTCAAGTGAAAATAATATAGGTCAAATCAATTTCGCAGTGATATTGTTTTTTATAGGAATAAGGAAAGATTAATTGCGCGTTAATTATGATGGTTATCCGATTTTTTTCGGAACCATATTAAAATATTTTTGTTTGAATTCGCCTCAAAATCGAATGCATAAGGTTCATTTTCTGTTGCCAAATTCAGAAATAGTAGACTTACAAATAACTTTTAAGTGGCACAACTCGAATTCAAAGGCGACCGCCACCGAATTGATACTGCGCTGTGTTCCGTTTTGTAATCGATGTGTCGCATTATTCATGAACTGACTGCATGTTGAGGTATGTCTCTATTAGACATGACCTCACATTAACCGAAAATCTTACAATTAGAAAACAAATGACTGTTTTAAAAATCAAACATATCGACCTCTATACATTTATCCATTTGAATGTATTTTAATTTGCTCTGTAGCAAAAAAATATACATACATACACAGGCTAAACATAACCCTCCTGGTGCCTTCGGAAGGAGGGTTAAGGTTTAAAAACAGAGCTGAATTGGGAGTAGAGTTTATTGAAATCGTTTAAACATATTTAACTGCTTAAAGTTATGGTAACAATAAAGAAAACAAATGCGATTTCAGAAATTCTAATGTAATTTCAAATTGTTTTATGTTGTTACAAATTTGTACATTTATACGCAAATTAACCCGTTTTGAAAACTTTGTGTACACGTTTGGTCTAAAATTAATCTTTGATACTTGATTTATTATTCCATTCTATTTACAAAACGTTTACCAAATAACTTAATTCATTTTTTTACATACTCTTATAATCCATTTTTTTTCCACACCAGCCTCTATAAAAATAATTCACTGATGATTGATTACTCCGCGTATTTAAAAATTTAATTAGAATCTATTCAAGCGTTTTGGCATTTTGTATGCGATTATAAATAAATATTTTTTGCAGTCTATGAAAAACTTGCCTTCAATTAACGTAGAAATACACAAACTATTCAAATAACAAGTATGTATTCAAATATCAAGATCTCCTTTTCATAATACTTCTTATTTAATATGTGGATAACGGTTTTAGATTACCAATATGTATATAAATTAATTGAAACTTAGTTTCCTGATTGCTATTTACTTCTGGGGCTATTCTATATTAACACAATTCAGTGAAAAATTCAATTGGTTAGTTTGTTGTATTCGTGTGGAACAGTAGTTGAAAGAATATCTTTTTAAAACTAGGGCTGCTAGACGGACATTGTAGCCCCAATAATAATTCATCATGAATGAGCCATTAGACGCACCTTCATCATTGCCTAAGCTTCATTTATAGTGTAGACCGGCAAAGGTCCTATAAATCACCAAGAGTTGTCAAGTCTTCCTACACATACAGCTACGTAGGATAACAGGCTCGCAAGTGTATGTGTGAAAGGTCAGGGTGGCTCAAACTACACGGTAATTAAAGGTTATTTTTGGCGATAACCATCAGCAAAACCGTTACCTACGTGCGAGAAATAAAAAGCCGATGGTTTCACTTCAAGAACCTTGGGATGAAGGGCCTTCGCGCAAAAAGTCAATGGATTCGTGTTTATCTTACCAAAGGGTATTTAAAAGCATCAAAAAGAACCTATTTCACATTTTTGAGACCCAAAAAACTTAAGTGCCTTATGTTATATGGTAGAAGTATGTATGTATATAAATTATGTTTATCTGTTCCCTCATTGAACAGTAGAATTCCAACACTATAAATTTTCCATTCGAATTGCAAGCCAGTTTGTTCAAAACATACCATGAAAGTTAAATCTTACTTTACGACAAAACAATAATTGTTAACATGAACTTTATCCGTGTTCGGAAGAAAGAACTTTTTGTGATGCATCGTCCAATAAATTGCACTTCAGCGCTTCGACTCAAGGCGACTATCTGAGTATAAATGGCACTATCCACCGAAGCGGAGATGTTTCACAACAGAATAGATGCGACGACATCCACATACTTTACTCTCTGTTTTTTACTTTTCACATACCTTTGTTCTATAGTCGACATCATTGCTTTTGTCGATGGAGGCCTTAACCGGGTAATGAGAACTGTTGATTGATACTCAAATAAATTATACCACAACAAATAATTCGTATTGTATTGTTGAGTCATAGATCAAAGGTGGAAAAGTGACAATTTTTAAGGTCCTTTATTCAAAAGATAAGGATAAACACTACCACTAGCCAATTCACAAGGCCTAAGTTTTTTGAAAATAATGTATTACCTATTACAATTACAAATTGTTTTATTTCCTGTACTTTTGGCTTAATAAATACTCATTATGAATATGTTTCGATTTAAGTTAAAAAAACCTGCGTAGCAGACCTCATTCCATCGTAACACAGTAACATAATATATAATATTAAGTTAATAGGTTTACATAACATTGCTTTATATATTTATAAAATAAAAGGACTTCTTAATATAAAAGAGAATAAATATAAATAATTATTATCATAAAAATAAGAACCAGCTCCAGACCGCTTCTATGTTCAACAGTAGACATTTGTCGGGTGATATGATGATGATGATGAAGTAAATAAGATCTTAACAATGATAATAATATTTTCAATTGGTGGATTAGAACTCTCAACGTATGATCGCATAATCTAGAAACAAACTAACTTTATAATGGCAAGAAAAACTCTTACTGGATCTCAGCAATTCTTCTTACTGTTTTGTGCATACTTACCACTACCACTTCAGTATCGTTGTCAAGCTTCCCGAAAGCCTGAGAGGTGGCTTATCCATATAGCAAAAAGATTTTCGATGTAGTTTTTAAGTTTTGTAGGTAAGTAAACATTCCTCTTAGCCACTGTCACCGCAAATCGAAACTCAGCAATGTAGTTAAACTAGTGCTTAAACTACAAAAGTGTTTTGTATAGTGGCAATAACTGTCCTGTACGAACTTTTAGTCAGCTATTAAGCTTCTTGACTAGCTGCTGCTAAGCTTACATTATTATTTTGTATGTCAAAGCGTTATTGTAAAGTGGTATAATACTGATATACCATATAATCACGTTATTGCTTTTCATCCTCGAAAATCATCCTCTTAGATTGTAAAATATTACAGAAATGTAAATGTAAAATGTTTTATACGAAATTGTCAATTTGTTTTTGATATTAATGATCGTTGTTTTGATCATTTCGATTTCTATCATTTTACAAAAGCGACACTGCTTACAACACGAGTGTCTCGCTTTCGTTCCCAACCTCAGCAAACCAATAATGATAACCATAAAGTTTTGATGTCAGTCTTAGATATGGTTGTGTATCTGTGTATCTACATGCCACCTGCGACACAAGGAACAGAGATTACAGGGATGAACACATAATAATACAGGGATAAACAGATGTAATAAATTTGATTAGGGTGAATATCTTCTGTTATAACACTCAATGGGATATACGAGATTTACTTTCTGTCCAGCCGATTAGCGGCAAAAAAATGGTGGACAAAAAGTTTAAATGAATGAAAATAATGAAATGTGATACTTAACCAAATAACTTGCAAATGGACCCTCGCGTGTTCGGAGGCAGTAAACACAACATCTGTCAAAGCTGTATCGTAAGCCGCTAGTATATAAATAATCCGGTCGGCGCAAATTAAAGAACGCATTAAAGTAACGAATAAGAACGATTTACAGCCAAAATTATAATACAATATACTGTGTTGGATTTGTATTCAATGAGCTTACGATTCCATTGTAGGTAAATTTTGTATTCATTTGTCACATACGGTGCGTGAAAGCTGTAGCCGAATCGAGAAATCAAGCAAGTTGGTATGAGCTAGCAAAATTATAATAAACTAGCTGCGTCCCGCAGCGTTACCCCCAGTTTTTCGGGATCAAAATAAGCATATGTGTTAATCCAGAATATAAGCTATCCCGGTACCAAAATACACACACACTGAGACACACACGACATACATACAAACTTTCGCCTTTATAATATATTTAAGATATTCATGGACATTTTATACCATGTAACTCCAAACTCAGCAAAGCTCGTATTACGGGAACTAGATAACTGATATAATACCTATGTAGGTACTTTTTTTACGACTTACAGCACAGCAGTGAGCAACTCAGCAGTGAGTCCAATCAAAAAAATATATAAAATGGAATTTTCTTCCAATCATTATATTAAAAATGTAAGCTATTTTGAAATATTTTAAGTCAGACAGGTTTATAAGGCTTTATTTTAAATCCCGCTTATTATTTTAATAACACCAAAAGTTTCCAACTCCGTAAGAAATAGATTCTTCATATTATTATTAATCGAAATCTAATAACAATCTTCTGCCCGATGAAACGATGATTCTGCAGTGTTCTATGATCTGTTACTCTAATTTAGGTTAAAATAAGACAAAAAAAAAACATTATGTCATCTTTTAATGTGTTATTATTATTTCAACGAATATTGGAAATAACCCAAAACGGGCAGGATCCGTATGATTTGTATAGAAATGTATCCTTTTATTGTACCTTATAGTGCCTCCCGGTCTGATTAACAGTCATTTCATTCTAAATCGAACGAATTAACATAAATTAATTTCGTTAATGTATTCCAGATTAGTTCTTGAAATAGTGGTGTCATCATCTCGGCCAGACTTCTCGGCGTCAATATTTTAATGTTATATATAGATTTCCTAATTGAACTAAGTATTTGTAATAATCAGTCGCTTCCTACCCTTCCGGGAAAATGTGTGTTTAATTAATCACGTTAGTGATTAAATTATAGTGATCAAGTCATGTTGAAAATTAGAACAAAATTATATAATGTCCATATTCCTCCCATTAGCAGTCATAATAGTCATACAATAATTTTCAAAACAGGAGCATGAAACAGGAGCATGATCAAGCACGCTTCTTGGGAAACAATGAGAGAAAATTGTCCTATGTAGAGACTTTGCTGAATCAAAATATCTACGCTTTTGAAGATCAACGAAGACGAGGCCTTGGTAGTAAACGAAACCAGTTAAAACTTAAATCACCTTCAAACATACGTATATAATTATAAAAACGGTATTTTGACGTGCACTCTTTGTGCACGTACATTTGCAACTAAAAGTGGCTGCATCAACCATGTCAGGGCTCACCAACTACAGCTGTAATTGAATCAGAAACTATGGTATAGGTAATATCCAAAACGGGCTAGGAGGACATCATAATCATAGAAGAGTCACTGGGTCAAACAGAACTCTTAAATCGTACCAACTTTATACTTCTTTTTCTAGCAACTATATCTCGCAAGAAGAAAGAAAAAGTAGGAGAAAAAATGACATTCCAATTTTGATTCTAATATGTCGCGTCCAGAATTAGCTATCTATTTTTACAGCTTGAGCTTATTATGATTTGTACTGAGAGAAGTTTACTGTAAAATATTTTTGCAGTCATTGAACTAAGTATTTGAACTAAACAGGCTTTGCTTACTCGTAAAGCTTTCGGGGAAAAAGCGTGCATATTCATATGTCAGTGACAAAAGATCAAGTCATGTTGAAGGTTAGAAATGAAATATGTACAGTAGTAGTTTAAAAATTAATAGGAGAATGAAAAAAGTGCTTGATCGTGCCCTCATCTCGGGAAACAGAAAATAGATACGAAGTGACGGTATGACCCCCTATATTTAGTTGTATAAAGGTAAAACTAAACACAAATCTATAACTATAAATTTTTATTTCCAACTTTAACTAAAGTGGTCAAACAACTCACACATTAAGTAACTGATTACTCATAGACCACACATGGGACACACCTGCGATGTGATTTCGATATTTTTATTCAAAGTAACCCATTAAATAAAGCTAATGAAGTACAATGACCGTTTTAAAATTGTACCATTCAACTATTAGCATTGGTCAATAAATTACACTTCTCGGGCGCCTAGTTTTTATGTTTTTGGAAAAATTGTATTGCTTGGCGCCAGAATTTCAGGTTTTAGAGGTTACAAAATTGAAATTTAATTATTATTTCGTTGTAAAAGTATACCTCCTAAACTCAAAACTAGTAAATCATCTTTTGAAACGGCTTAAAAAACGGCTACCAGACCTCGGAACATCGTTGAATCATTCAGTTAAAGAATTCTTTACTCATTGTTTTAGTTTTGATGTCTTGAAACTTGGAATTATAAAGAATTCTTTTTATTGTAATATTATTATTCCTATCATATTTTTGAGTACTATATACAAATTATTTGGTGTTGTTGATTTTCCTGTCTAAAGAAAACCATTTCGATACATTTTCGTGCAGCCCGTGACTCAGCTGCCGTTTTTGATTTAGCAAAGATTAAATATTTCAGACACTAAAGTACTTAAAAAATTCCCCGCCATCGTATTAATTAAAATGTTATTAATATAATTTTTTTTTGAAGTCTGTATCGTTTTGATTCTGACTCAAAGTGTGAATCACAATCGATTTTCGATTCAAATTTATGTCCTTCGAGGTGACATACTTGACCCTAGATTTGTTAAAGAAATAGCGTTTTCTTTTATTTGCCACTGGGAATACGTTTTTAATAAATACTTATTTAAATTGATGGTATGTATTACCATATTTGTGCTTATAATCACTCGTATATTTAAGCTATGATCTAATTCGTGCACACCTTTTTGATATGAATGAGAGTTTATTAGGTGTCTCGATCATATTTTGTTTTTCAAACACATTTTCAGAACCCCTGCAGCTTTACTTATATGAAGTTGCTATTTTAACATAAACATATATTTTTAGTCGTTATCTAACCGGTAGACATCAAATGCTTGACAAATTTAGAATAATTTTATGCTTGGACAAAAAACAAAATAACTGTATTGTCACTCCGTAAAATCTAACCAAACACAATTTTCTTATGCAGTGCAGGCATTTATCATTTTCATCTACGTTTTATTTACATCGGCCGCTATTTTTCACCAAGAGAGACCTTTCAATTGGACATTTTTAGTTTGATGAATCAAGGAGAAGTCTTCTCTAACAACAACTTTCATAGAGGTCAAAATTATCATAAGAACTCTGATCTCTGTTTTAGTAGGCGTTTGAACTACTTTGTTGAAACAGTATAGTAGTAATAGTAGTAGAAAAACTAACATCGTTATTTTAACAAGGTACTTGAAAGGTATTTATAAAACCTACCACCCTACAAAAGCTAATAAAAACAACCGACAGAACTTATTAAGACAAATTGATGCATCCATCGGGTGACATGGAGGCCAAACGTTTGGAAACAAAAATAAGAAAATAAATCCAAACTCAACGGTGTTGAGAGCGTGGTGGCCCAGGGTCACAGATGCTGACTTTCAATCTGAAGGAAAATTTATTTGCGCTATACCATGTTCTTGAAACGGTGAAGGAAAGCATCGTGAGGAAACCGGTCAATCCAGATTATGCTCCCGTGGTAGATCAAAGCCCGTTTACTCTCAATTAATAAGAGTAGGCCGGTGTCCCTGCAATGGTAACATTAGAGTCTGCTACGGAGGCAGCGGTGTTTCATTTGTTTTTGTTGATTTATTGCATCTACTTTACCATCGGGCTAACACAATTGTTTGACCAGGTGTGGGGGTCTGCCCTAAACAAACTTACACTTCACGATATATCTATTATATAATATATGTCTAGTTTTTATATTCAACTAACACAGACAAGCCAATATTGTTTATTGGTCAAGAAATTTATGAATCTTGTTTAGTGTTTATGGTTATATACTTACTGTCATCCGTTAGTTTAAATAGGATCTCTGTAAGGACACGATAAGTTAACTCTACAAACAAGATGTTTAAAATACTTGTAAACGCCATCTGTGAGAATGATTCAGTATCAATTAGCATACTCAGTTGTTTGGCGAACCTCAAGCGTAAATAACCAGCTTCCAGTCATGACGTATAACTGGATTCACCTAAGAACCGGTCGTTCGAGAGATGGCTCTATTTTAAATATAATTTTATCGACGTTTTTGTGAAACTGATTCAGGAAGTTTCAGGTACCATTTATGGTATACGTTTTTTTCTTACATGTTTACATGTAAGAAAAAAACGCTCTTATTCTTAAGAACGTCATTTTCTACCTACATAACCTACGTACCTACATAATATGATTAAAGGATAAGTTACTTCGTGTTTCATTGTTTTGTGAAAGATTTGTATACGATAATAATTCACTGATTTAAAAATCTAATAAACCGACTTCAACCTACTTATTTGAAATAGGGTAGAATTTAATCATGAAATTTTTATGGAAGCACCTTGAAGGTAAGTTCTATCAAATTAAAAATAATAATGCAAATCGGACCACAATTGGCGAACAAATCGCGTAACAAACATAGTCGTACAATAAAAAAAACATACAGCCTAATTGAGAACCTCCTCTCCTTTATCGAAGTCGGTTAAAATAACTATCGTTAATATAATGTCTTTGAATAAAGCTAGAGCTTTACTACTTTATTGCAGTCATTAAAAATGTTTTGTGGAGAAAATAAATAAAATAATGGTAGATTGTTTATTCTATTTGTATTTCTACGAGTTGTATGTCTAATAACAATAAATAAAATATTTTCAATGTCATGCCATTTTAAATACATTCTATAAAAACTGGGTAGCAATTCTTCAAATCTTTATCGTAGATTGCTTTTGCTATAGGCTCTCTTGTGTTTCTCATTATAATTACTGTTTGGTTATTCAGTATTACCTTGCCAAAAGGCTGCAAAGCCAAGGTATTAGGAGTGTTCAAGACGTTATATTTCATTTCTTTGATCTCCTTTGCGTGGCCGCTTAAGAAACCTAATTCTCTACAAATTGCCTCTAATTCTGTTCTTGTGTGATTTTGCGTGGGGTAGCATTTGGATCTCCAGACACCGTGTGATCGCACCATTACTTGCCCGACTCCATACCTGTATAATAAAAAAATATTGTTATTCCAAATTGACCACTAAATTCGCTAGATTATTATAGAACCAAGTATTCAAATTATCCATCTAAGTAGAAATACTTGATAGATAGAAAACTCATTTTTTTAACACCGCAGAAATAAAAATTGGATGAGGAACATTTGTAACAAATGTAAAGCACAATGGGCGGCCTTATTGATTGAAGCAATCTCTACGGGCCAACCTATTATTTTTCGGTCTAACTAAAAAGGCAGTGGTGCCTCAGGGCTACAAAATATTGGAATGAAACATAATAAGGAAACCAACAATCTCAGAAATAAAAAGTCACACACGTGAAAACTTATAATCTGTATTGGCTATGCGGAAAGCCCATCTTTCACTTGAAAAAGTAGGCTGGTGTGTCTGCAGTTACATCATTAAAGGCTTTGAAGATTTGAAAGATAACATTATATTATACATAATTACTCACGGGGTTCCAGTTGGAGCACTTAATCCGATGCATGTACGTTCGTCTTCGCCGTTAGGACAGTCATACACACCGTCACACACCATATCGGGTGCCACGCATTGTTCTATGTCACTTTTGGATCCACAACTGAATAGGAACAAAAAATAATAAGATATATCAATTACCGCTATCGCATTTTCAGGTACCAAGTCCTCGTGACAGAATAGTTTATAGGAGGCCGGCTCTGTAAGGATATTAACGTGATATGATTCCGGATTATAATGCAGAACTAAATTTTTTATTCCATTACAATTAAATAAACGGTTACACACTCATACCTTTGCACTGGGATAGCATGGGCAAACACAGAAACACAAGACAAACACCCAAGACCCCAGAAAAAATTTCATGCTGAAAAAAAAAAAGTGTGCCCGGGCCGGGAATCGAACCCGGGATTCCCGCTCCGAAGGCAGGGCTACGGACTAGGTCTACCAACTAAGCCACGGA
The DNA here is from genome assembly GCA_921293045.1 of Aplocera efformata. Taxonomy (NCBI): domain Eukaryota; kingdom Metazoa; phylum Arthropoda; class Insecta; order Lepidoptera; family Geometridae; genus Aplocera; species Aplocera efformata. The sequence continues at coordinate 8,750,803 of OV121045.1, forward strand.
GTCGTGTAGTTAGCATACTAGTACTCATATAAATTGTTACAGGAGCTCTTTAGGCACAATACGTACAGTCAATATCAAATTATAGTGAACTATGTACGTGCGTCAATTTTTGCTCGTTGTAAAGGGCCAGTTTTACTTTGTAACTCAGTGTACAATACGTTTCTCATATTCTAACAACTGGAATATAATATTACAAAATACCCTCTTTAAGTTTCTTTTGAGAAAATCTCGCATGTGTTAAGTAAAAATAAAAATGTCGCTTTTAAATCACGGAGGAACAAACTGATCGTCCTTATCGCTCAGTTTTATTGGACAAAACTTTGTTGGCTGCAGATAGCCTTGATAACTTTACGCAGACTTTTGAAGAGAGCGTAAGGCATTCAGCCGGGTTTCTTATGCATTGGCAGCACATATACGCTGATCTTTAGGTAGCAACAAATTATCACGTACTTAAAAGTTCGTTTCGCAAAGCACTTGCAGTACATAGGGTCCTCATCAGTTCTATCTTGGCAGTGGAGTATTCCGTCACACAATCTCGAAGGCATCACTCGAGCCAGGTAATCAGAACAGCTGGTCTTGATCGGCTCGTCTGTACCATCACCACAATCATCATTACCATCTCTGAACAACTCTTTAGGAATACACCTCCCATTTCTACACTTCATTTGACCTAGTGAACATTCTGAAAAATAAAAAAGAACGTTTAAAATGACTGGTAACTCATCCCAAAATTGGCTATGTCTATCGCTACATTATGAACGGACATGCAAGCTTCGATACATATACTTTGGAAAATGAAACATTGATCAAAACTTGGGGAAACTCTTAAGTGGTCACTTGTTTGCATCGTTCGGAAATTTCATTAAGTTAATGGCGAGGAACCGCTGAAACTTTGTAATGGCTGTCTGTATCAATTTATCTTGGGATCGAGATTGAAAGCTCTTGAATGGTAAACCGGATCATGTCATACTTGCTTGCTCATAAATTTAAATATCTTCATAGTATGTAATTTATGTACCTATGAAGGGTTCACATACCGATACTATCTACGCTACGAAGATTAAATGAGATTCTATGATGATCATATTCATGTTATCAGTTCATAAAGCTTTCAGAGTGACAAGTAAGTCAGTGAATGGGGTTTACTCTATGACTTGATCTATTTTCCACTCCAGATTAGCATGATCCTACAGATATTTCTGTTAGTTCTTATAAGGATCTCTGGGTATCTGGGTGATGCAAAAAGGGCAACCTAAATTAGCAGTAGAACTTGTGCCAAGTTCGTCCGATAAAATGCACCACCCCACCACACTTGCCTGATTGAACCGGTAAAAGTGTGTGGCTGGCGGAAAATTCACAGTTGCATGATATGTTACGTCCCTGCCTCTTATATATTATAGCCTGACCGTCACAAAAAAAATGTGATCATAGATTTTCACAGTATATTCTTGGATGATTATGATGTTTATCTCTGATTGTGTCTAATTCAGGGGCAATAGTATGTAATCCTATTTATTGCTTATGTATTGAAACAATATACATTATGGATGTACAATGATAAATTTAGATATTTACTTCTCAAAGTCTTACCACATCCTTTGCGATACAAGTCATGTTCACAAATATCTTTTTTCTTCGTACATGAATAGTCAGATTCGTCATTTCCATCCTCACAGTTTGAGACTCCGTCACACATCTCTCTAAGGGACACGCACCGGCCTCGACCACATCTCACACCTTCACAGTCATCCTGGTCTACTTGTTCAACAGAAGAAGATTGAAGTGGTTTTCCTGAAGAGAATAAAGTAAGAAAACAATAGCATTATGTAACAGGTTTTTTTTTTCAGGGAAGATATACAAAGGTATGACTGAAATAAAAGCAAGTATAATATTTGCTAGACAAACCTGCGTAGTGTTTAATTTCTTGCCTCAAGTTTTCAATATCAGTTGCGACTATAGTTTCTCCAATTTCACACTCTCCTCTGCTGTCTACAAATGAAGCAACAGGATACCAGCCCTGTCTATTGTGGCAGGTGATAAGTCCCGCCCATTGCCGATCCAACTCCATGCCAACCTACAATAAATGGAAATATACAATACTTGACGAAAGTACTCAAACTTTTACCCAAAGCAGCTTCACTATAAAGATATAGGTAGCGTAACTGAATAATGTGGAGTAAATTTTTACTGCCTTTTATTTAATGACCCATTAAGAAAAATAATAAAACACACATACGGGACAAATATTTTCCTTGCCACGCCGGATGAAACATCTGTTGCTTAGATTACAGTTTTTCGTAGTCTCATTTAGGAAAACTCCGACTGTTTTGTTGTTGCCATCTTGTCCGATTGCAAGACAAATAGTATCCTTATCTGCGTTGAATGAGCTAGATCAAAATAATAGTTTAGCAAATACAAAATTATTTCATTTATAATGAATACAAATAGATGATAAAACTTACGGTGCGGAAACAATCATTGGTTTCACTTTGTTTGTATATTCTACTGGTACTTTTAAATGTAATAAAATGACCCTGCTTCTATACAATTCCTTTTTGGCGTCAACTATATGAGCTTTTTCAAATGCACCAACTGAGTTAAGTGTTCTATGTGAACCAAAAATTGCTGTAATTAGGTTGCTTTTAGGCCTGTAATAAAAATGGATATAGTAAAAACATGAGAAAGAAGTGAAAAAGTAACCATAAAATGGTTATATTATTATGTTCATACAATAACTTACGAGGAATCCCAAAGACAATTGCTGTTAACTAAGACCCATGACATTTCAACTAATACACCAGTACATTTGTAATATCCTTCAACAAATACTTTTGCAATCCAAGGCCATTCATCTGTTGTAATATTTTCACGGTTTTCTACTTCCCTAGTGTATATCATATTTTGAGTAAGATCATAGTTACTATACAGAGATCGATCGCAGTAAACGTATAACGATTTACAAGTCTTTGTTACATTGGGGACACACTCTTCTTTCAATAGTTGAGGCTCTTTTATGACTATGTCACGAGCTATTTGGTTGCTATCCATACTGCTTCTATAAGCAAAATGTATAGGTTTTCCTTCATTAGAATTTCTTCTTGCTCTCTTATCTTCGAGGTCAGATCTTATAACATCTTCTTTGACATTAATGTACTTTACAGAGTATCTATTAGCAGCGCTGCAAAGTTTAAATTTTAAATTAAAACCAGAAACTATTAATTTTTCTACCCAAATGTGAAACATTGAAAACTATCGGATATAAGTCAATAGTACCTAAAACCTAGGTAACGGCAAATGTGGTTCGCTGCTTGTTCTTGCTGATCAACTGATAAATTTTCTTCACAGACAACTTGCCAATCATCTCCATTACGTTTCGTTAGGTATCCTTCCAAATTTATTCTAGGCTTATCATCCATATCGTAAAACATTTCTTTCCCATTAGACAAGGCGTCTAAAACAAGATAAATGTATCATTTTAAATAAGGTACCCTCATAAATCTTATTATAACTAATATTATAATTGCGAATGGGAGTTTGTTTACACCTTTTATATAACTGCTTAAACGATTATCATGAAATTTCACACACAAGTTAACATAAACACAGAAAATGACATATGGTTCCTTTAATCTAGAAATACTAGACAAAAGTTACATTAACGTGAATGAAACTGCGGGAAAAATCTATATCATACTAATGTATTATGTATGCATGTTTGTTACTCCACGCCCCAATGGCTATGAACGGAATGAACGGATATGGATGAAATTATAAAGGTAAAGAAAAGTTTGTAGTGAAAGTAGCTCATAACCTGGATAGGCTACCTTTTAACTCGAAAAATTGAAGTGAGTATTTAGCGATTTGAAAAAAAAAAGTCCACCGGCCCATCACTCAACTCGTAACGCAATAGTGTCTTGTAGTAAGAGAGTTAGAGGTTATTAGAGTTAATATTGTAATGTTTAATTTATTTTTTTCCGTTTTTAATGTGTGCGTAATTTTTTATTTATTAATGTATGTCATGTCTGAAATAAATAATTATTATTATTATATTATAAAAAAAAATTCTGACAGCTTTTTCCCATGGGCTTATTAACCGCAGGTTATACCGCGGGGCGCGGCTAGTGTATGTACAATATATAATGAGAGAAAGTAATACTCACAGCAATTCAATTCGTCTTCTCCTAAAGGGCATTGCGCTTTTCCATCGCATACGTATTTCATAGGCAAACAAATTTCACTTTTTTTACACAAAAAATATTCCTCGGGGCAGGCGTCTGTAAATTTGACAATATGGTATATACATTACATAAAATCTACATTCGTATAATAGATTAATCATAATATCTCTGTTTGTAATAAAAAAAGCTCCAAACAGACTTTTAGAAATAGGAAGCATCATTATTCTTATAATAATAATGGGTCGCAAAGAAATATTTTTAGCCGAGCAGCATTCTTTGCGGCCTAGTGTATATAATTGTGACAAAAGTTTTTAGGGGTAAAAAAATAACAATGAAAATACATACAGCAATCGGCTTCATCTTGACCATCTGAGCAGTCAAAAATTCCATCACATAAAAGTTTCTCGTCATAAGTGAATAAATAATCCGTACAGGTACAATCAAGTTCATCAGTTCCGTCTTCGCAGTCCGCTTTGTGGTCACATCGTTGATTGTGAGAAATCAATTGAAAAATGCTGTAAAATTAACTCACACCTATTATGCAAAATAAAGTGTTTGTTGGTTTCTAAAAGACTAATAACCGGGATATAACGTCTCCTGCGCCTGTAATTTCACCAGCACCCACATCCTCCCACCGGAATACAGCAATGCGAATGCACCACTTCTTGGCGGCCACTAGGTGTAGCGGCAGGACTTTGTACTCTGAACAAACTTGCCACAAGTTCCCCGCTACTTTGGGTTGCTACTTTTGCACCACCCAGGGAACTAGTGTAGGGGCCCCGAAGGTACTTATCTATAGACGTGAGCAATTACATTTGGAAATGGTACAAAATATTTCAGCTTATATTGCTCAATAAAGATGTTTTCAAAAAAATCCTTTATTAACATGGACACTATTATTAGACATAGCATCATTGTTTATTTTATCATATACGTATTATTCTAATTCAGGAATGGTTTTTTGTGTGATTAAGGTATCGTGCCAAACCGACGGCCCTCGTTCTCTCATGTATTTTTAAATTTTACAGGCAAATGTACCCCTGCAACTTGACAACGCGAGTGCATCGCTGCTTAGCGGTAGATATCAGGTGTGCTGGCAGTACAGATTATGTTATCTACATATATGATAAAACTATATTTTAAAATTGGTAATTCATTAGCTAGTCAATTGATGGTGAAAAATAATTTGTAAAAATTACCGTCTACATTCAAATTGGACAGGATCTCGATGTTTTCGCCTAATATTCGCCGGTTGAAGTTCCGATAAAACAATGTCTTCTATTTTATTGACAATACCACTTTTACTCTCAAGATCTGGGAGATTTTTTGCTGATGAGCTATCAGTGTTCATTCCAATAGTATCCTGGTTTAAATTATTTCCATTAACTTCTTCCGAATCATTTCTCTCAGTGGAATTATTTTTGTTTGTTGGAAATAGATCAAGAGGAAATTGTTCAGGGTTTGTTGTGTCAAAATTAGTTTTTGTGGTATCTGTTATAGAATTATCTAAACTAATATCTTCAACTTTTGCCGTAGTTATTTCAAATTCAGTTTGGTGATTTATATCTGAGCCTTGAGATTGACTATCAAGAGTTTCAACTAAAGCGGTCGTAGATTCTTTAAACCAATCGATATGTATATCCGTTTTTCTAGATTTGTCATCTTGTTGATTGTTTGAATCTCTAATAGATGATCTTGATTCTAAAACTTTAGGAGCAAATGTCATTGTAAATGTCTGTAGATCACCCCTTGTTTCATCAATTTCAGAACTGGTAGATTTAGGATCTGCTGTAACAATTTCAGTGGAAGTACTTTGAGACTCTTCGGAGCTCGTTGATAAAGCATTTTCAACAGTTGAAACAGGTTCAAAGTCTATTATATTATTTCCAAATGTACTCTCTGCAGGTTTATTATCATTGTTTTCGACAGTGATCGTATTTTCTGTTGTAGTCATTATATGTTTAGTGTCTGCTTGCTCTGTAACCGTATTATCTGCAAGACTCACAGAATGTAATAAATTTTCATTTAAAGACACTGGACTGACAATTGCTTCTCTTTTTTCAGAAGACCTATTTTCACTTGAAATATTTTTTCCTTCTGATTGCAGTCGATGAACTGATCTCATGTCACTATAATTACAGTTTATTTCATCTTCAGCGTCAAGGCAATCGACAATCCGGTCACATTTTCGGTTGTGTGGAAGACATTTAGATATACCTGATTTGCATTTAAACCCAGGACACTCTTGGATTGGTTTTACTAATGGTAAAGATTTTGAAGCTGTGAACAAGATTAAACGTCAAACTATGTAGCACTTATTTCAGCATTTTTAAATAATAATTTTGTAATACTTTATGGTGGAAAAGTTAAATATTGTACTACTTACACATGTGGTACTTGATCCACTTCACAAAGAGACTCACTCTGGTATAAACACCAGGTTCACCTTTACGAGCACAGCCATCACCGTGGCTTACGATTCCGGCCAGATACCATTGTTGGGGGTTCAAAGGATTCCGACATAAAAGCGGGCCTCCACTATCACCCTGAAATAAATAATCCAACACGAAATAATTATTGACTACTTGGAAACAACCTGCATTATTTTGTTTTGTTAGGGTACGTGTTGGCTCTAAAAAAGACTGGAAGAAATTTCTTAAATCATTACATTTACTCAGGGCATACTGAAAGTTTTTAGATTCTAGGTCTAAGACATTTTAAGAATTTTTGGAAGCAAAAATAAGTTGCGAGATTCGGTCTGTGAGAGGCGGATGCATGTCATTTTAGAATTGAGAGTGTCATTTTATAATTGCATAATTGTTTTCTTTTTTTCATTCTCTTATTTTATCCAGAAAATTTCAGTATGGCCCACTTATTGACCTATTTAGTATAGATGAAATTTCATAATATTTTTTTACATTAGGTAAGCATTAGTTTTTAATTTTATTTTACCCGTGACCATGACTGCGTTAAAATAACATTAAATAACATTACTTGAAAATAATGGATTTAAGGTATTGTCTTGAAAGATGATATTGCTTCAAAATTTACCTGACAAGCATCTTTACCGCCTTCAGTAAGACCCGCGCATATTTCTCTTCCAGCTCTATCTTCGCGGTGTTTGCATCTCTCCCAAACAGGAACCTCTACCTCTCGCAGATGATCGGCTACAATATAAAAATTATAGTCTTAAAAAGTTTGTCTTCTGTTACAGAATTTGAACCTGAGTGTTAATATGTATTAAAAGTATTTATAAAAAAAAGCACTATATCAGTAATCTAGTTCCCATATTACAAGCTATGCTTAGTTTGAGGCTAGATGGCGCTCTGTAAAATATAAATATATTTATTTATTGAAACTGGAGTTCAGTACCATTGGGAAGATAATGATGAGGATAGATAGTCATAATCACGCTTGTGGGTTAAGCCGCGGGCGTGAGCTAGTATTCTAACATAATATTAAAGCAAATATCTATGTTCTGTTCAAAACTCATGGGTTTCTTTGGCTTTTACGCACAATTAAAAAAATATGTGGATAATAACATTGAGTCGTCATGTATGCTCTTCCACAAATAAAATAAATAAAGTTATACTTACGATCTGGCCCGTGCTCCACGGTAGCACCCCACCCTACGGCCGTACACATTGTACCAGGTGGGGGGCCCCACAACCAATCAGATCCAGCGGTGCTAGGACCAGGAAGGCAAATTGGACGGACCCATCGACTGAACTGTATCGCAGGTTCAACTCTCAAAAGGGAGAGATCATCCTTCATGTCCATCTGGCTGTAGTGTTGGTTGACGATTACGTGTGTTACTCTATGGTTCTGCTCTTGAGGTGAAAATGAAAATCGTCTGAGCATACCCACTTGTATTTCGAAATAGTGGTCCCAGAACCTTTAAAAGAAAAACATAGGTTGAATAATTTTAACATCTCGAATGTAATTCCATAAATGGCTCTATATTTTTGGGTATCAACAAACAAATGTCTAAATAAGATATTGGATTAAAATTAAATTCTCAATAAAAGTACATAATATCATATTTAATATTTATAACTCAAATAGTTATAAAAATTTAAAAGCTAATATCTTATTTAAAAACCCTTTCTTTTCGACATTATTACCTATTTTAATAGTAATCGATAAATTTTTATTTAAAACTAGCCGTTTCCCACGTTTTCCTCTGTTACAGTTTTATTATAAGTAAAGATTTTTAATCAGACTTCAAAAGAAGCAGGAGCTTCTAAATGGAGACTAAGAAAATTAAATTAATTTTAATTAAACATAAAATTGTTGTTGTTTGTTTGTAAACAATACAACTCACAATACGACATATCTTAAACAGATTTGGATGATTCTATATTAATTTTGCTTGTACAAACAAATTTGACATCAATTTTTTTTCTCTAAGGTCGAAGAAAGGAAATGAAAATGTTCTCGATGGATTATTTGATTTATTCGATTAAAATGAGACACCCATGAATGTAAAATCGTTATAACCGACGGGAAGTGCGTACCGCTCTTGCACGTTACTGACTCAAAATGTTACTGACTACTTCTTAAAGAACAGAGGTCAAATCCAAAAGTGCTCCTAAACAAAATACGTTCGCAAAAAGACGCAATAAAGGTTGCGAATGATATAATTGTGATTTAGCCGATATATCTTATTAGAAGTATACCTAACCAGATTTGTGTCACGCGATAGTTTAGTGCCAAGTAACTATTCGTTATCACAATAAAGGCTGAAGTTATGGCGGAGGAAACAGGAAACTGAATTATTCCATTACGTTTTCTTATATTCGTATTTTTTTTTATATCATCACGGAATTTGTTTTGAATTCGTATCGACGTTTATGATTTTCCTCCACTACTTATCTACTTTCAATGCTAAAACATAATATAATATATTGTGTCTCTTATTTTATAAAATGATACGTCAATAAAGAGTGCGGCTTTGATGTTAGATGAGAAATTTTGTTCGAATGATTTAGGGAATTCATTTGAATAAATGTCATTATTA